>ML994625.1:922384-1627259 GCA_010093925.1 Zopfia rhizophila CBS 207.26
GTTCGAACTGTATGCTGTCCGGAAGATAGCATATGCAGACTTGTTCCTGTATCTCCTAGATTGGTGCAAGGCATGAGCCATACCCTTGATGTTCATGGCGCACGATGGTAAACCAGAGACATTATCGGGACGATGTAAGGTCGCGATGTAATTGTTCCACGAAGTACCGGATGAACTGCTGAAGACGTGACGGATGGAACTGCTATAGGATTAGATAAGACTTCTGGGCGACGTCGTACTCCTCGTACAGCGAGTCCACGATTCTGCAGAGGTCCTGCGGCCGGAGGTCCGTCTGTAGTTCTTCTCGCTCAAGCGGCAGTGATCTTGCTTCAAGGATCCGGAGTAGTAGTCGTGTCTTCCCTAGGTTTTCCTGGGACTCTTCCAGCGACGACATGTCCTTACCGGTCATGGATGCAGTCAGTTTTCGGACGTTAGGAAGGATCCTAAGACGTTGAAGATGTCTCGAAAGGACTCCCTGATACCTGCGTAGTAGGCTGGCGAGTGATTCGACGAGTTCTTCCCGTGTACCGTGCGGAAACCACTTGCGTTCGACCGTCGGAAGGTCGTTCGATTCCTAGATTACGACAGTCTGTTACAGGATCGAGTGATGAGCGGGATAGCAGTCTGCGCGTACCTCTGTCTGCGTTCACTACCTCAGCAGCGTCCCCACGATAGCGTCGAGGTTCTCCTATCGGAGATCGCTGGACATCGGAAGATGAGATTCTGATACTCGCTCGGGGTCTACTTGATGCTGTATGTGTTGTTTCTCTACAACCGACATTAGATGCCGGAGGCTCTTACCGTGAGCGTCGAATATCCGAACGTCTGATGATTCAGTAAGTCACGGGATTGACTGGTAGCGCGCGATCTCATGAAGAGATGTTTCGCTCTCGAATGAGGGGCGGTCTACGCGACCCGTTATTCGCATCGTCTGATAATGGACTGCGAATGGATAGCGGGACCGTACCGATTGTATCATCGGCTGCGCGAGAGCGCGCGTTCGTTCTCCTTGATTTCTGGGTCTTTCTGTTCCTGTTTTCGTCGGACTTGTGCGCGGAAGGAGAGTCGTCTCGTTTTAGCTGCAATCGAAATAATTCCGGCACTCGCTATTGGATCGACGCGACAGTCGTTCTCCGTACGATCGACGGTTATGTTAACTTCATCGACGACGACTATGAAAGTACCGGAGCGTGAACACCCTTGCACGCGCTAGCCGGGCGAGGGTCTCCTGAATCAGCGGGATCGGATAGGCGTCTTTCTTCGTAATGGCATTAAGCTTGCGGTAGTCGACGTAGAAGCGCCACCCTCCTCTAGGCTTCTTGGCAAACAGTACTGGGGAAGTATATGAAGCGTTGCTGTGAGTAATGACCCCTCGTCGAAGGTGGTCGTCCAGGTAGGTCTTGACAAGCTGCAGCTGCTTGAGAGACATGCTATACAGTGGGCTTGACGTCAGCATGTTCTCGGCTGTTAGTTTAATATCATGGTCGACACCTTCGCGATGCGGGGGCAGCACGTCTGAGTTCTTCTTTGAGAAGTGGGCCTGAGTCGCGCCGGCGTAGCCAAGGTGGGGTAGCTTCTGCTCAATAAGCTGCTGAAGTTCCTCTTCTCCCGTGAGGTCCTTGTTTGATTGATAGGGCCCTTCTGGCGAAGCCTTCACTAAGGGGTTCCTAGAGTCTTGGGAAGAGGGCTTTAGGTCTGGTGGGCTGAGCTCATCTCTGCGGTCCTGGATAAGCTTATCTACTTCATAGACGCTGGTGTGCCCTAGCACAGTTTCCTTCTGCCGTGTGTGCATCATAAAGGCAACAGCTCCTATAGTATTGATCTTAAGGCCTGCCTTAGAGAGGTCTTCGCGTGAGACAGGCTGAGGGCGGGGGGTTCGCTTGCTTGGCTCTAGCTGCTGTTATGGGTGAAGCTGCTCTTCCATCTTCCTGAGGTTCTCTCGCTGTGCCACACGCTGGGGCGAGCGCTGAGGTGGCTTATGGGTGCGCTGCAGAATCGCCATATTTATCAGCTCATCACGTCGGTCAGCATCAGCTTGGTGCGAGGGGTTGATTTTAGTTGACAGGCCTCGCGTTGGAATGATGATGTCGCGCTTACAGTCGATTAGCTTATCGTCTGGCCATTTAAGTGCTCGCTCCTTGCAGTTAATTAAAGCGCCTACGTCTTCAAAGAGCTTGCGGCCGATCATAAGGTCATGGCGGCCAGTGTTACAGAAGACAAAATAGGTTAGCAGGCGGTGGTTGTCTAGTACTAGATCCGCCTGGAAGTACTCGTCTACTTGTCCGTTTGGTCTGTTGTCGTAGCCAGCTAGGGGGATAGATTCTATCTGGTAAGTCTTTACCTTAAGCCCTTTCTTAATAGCGCGCATGTGCTTTAGGTGTACTAGGACAAAACTACCAGCTCCAGTATCAAGAAGGCCGCTTAGCTTGATAGCTAGTCCGCCAGCAGAGATGCGGCAGGGCAGGGTAAGAGCGGGTCCGCTGAATAGCAGTTAGCGAGGGTCGAATTGGCTAGTAGCTCCAGGGGGTAACCCTAGGAAGGAGACTTCCCCTAGGGTGAGTCTTCCCCTGATAGTTCCTCTGCAGCAAGCTGAAACTCCTCATCGTCGCTAGTGTCCTGGGGCGTATAGAGCTCTTTATCAGTATCTGTAGGCTTAATTACTTTAGCTGTAGCTTGGGCAGGTAGTCGGCAGTCTTTTGCAAAGTGGCCAGGTTTCCCGCAATTGTAGCAACTAGCTGGCTTGGGGATGGGTATTGGTAGGATGGCGGTAGTTGCTGCGCGAGTCAGGCGCTCAGCCCCTGGGCGAGACTGCTGAGTTAGCGGCGGCTGAGTCCTCCTAGTTCTCCTGTCAATCTGCTCGGTAGCTTTCCTGGCGCTGAGAGCTAGCTCTTTGGCGAAGTCTTGGGCTAGGTCTACGTACTCATCGTACTGGTCGCGGTACTGCCGTCGGTAGATGCCCATCTGCGTACGCAGAGCGTCTGGGAGCTTCTTATGGAATTCTTCTACCCATTGGTCTGCAGGCAGGCTGCGTTCTTGAGCTAGGCGGAAGAAGTCGCCCTGGAATACAGCAAAGTTAGCAGGGTCTCTGAGGTAGAGCTTCTGGAAATTGCGGCGAGCGTTGAGTCTCTTATGTGGGTCGCCGTACGTCCTTTCTAGGCGATCTACCATGTACTGGTAGCTGACTAGCTACTCACTCTCTCTTACTATACGTATTAGTGTTGAGAGGTACTGGTTGGCAGGACCCTCCGTACGCGTACGCATGTAAGAGATGATGTTCTCCTGGGTAGCTTGCTCGCTGGCTCCAGCGAACTAGTCTTGGTTGGTGCGTACCTTGTCCTCTAGGACATCCCTCCATTGATTGAAGGTGACGTCCTTGCCGTCCTTAAGCATTGGCGGATTAGGAAATCGGGCTGAGCGGCTGTTGCCTTGATGGCTGCCTACAGTAGGCGTAGCTAGTAGAGTGGCTGGTACGTAGGGTGATGCTCGAGGAGTTTGGTTACTAAGATCTCCTGTATCAGAACCATCGTCAGGTCCTACAGCTACATAGCCAGCCTGGTTCTGAGGGGTCTGTGGCAGAGCTGTGAAGCGTGTCTTCTTTGCTGGTGTCGACGATAGCGCTAGGCTGGCCTTTGCAGAGAGGAAAGAGTGTATATTGTGCGTGGGTTTCTTTGTCTGTACCTTTAGTGTCTTGATCTCGTTCTCTTGATCTGCTACGCGCTTGAGCGTGTTGTTCAGTAGCTGACGAAGCTCAGCAAGCTTATCTCTAGCCTTGTTAAGCTCAGTTTTGGACGTGTTGAGCGCTTTTCCTAGCGTATCGGCATGGTCGTGATGTGTGAGTACTTTGAGATGGCTACGCTCTAGCTCGCTAGCGATTATCGCTTGATCAAGGGTCATCAGGGTAGGAAGCGTAACCTCTATCTCCTGAGGCTCGTAGGTGTCGGTTCCCTAGGTAGTGCTCTTGGTAGTAGCTACGAAGGGTTTCTTGTCGTGTCGTGCCTGGATGCGGAGCTTCTTAATGGTGTAGTCTTCTCCAATCACGTTGTCAGGGTAGTACGTGGCGGCACACCTGAGCGACTTAGGGATAGGCGTGTAGTCGTTGCCAGTGGCTGTTGCCTTGGGATCGACCCTCATCTCTAGCGTCGAGAGCTTTCCCATGGTCCTAACCTATCCGTCCTTGTATGTGTATAGAGCTTCTGGCCCCTAGCAGGGTGAAGCAATTGGCTGATTCTCTGGCGTGGAGAAGGCGAGCTGGTAGTGCTCACAGGGGTCGGTTTCTCTAGCAGGGAGAAGGTGAGCTAGTGGTGCTCGCAAGGGTCGGTTTCTCTAGCAGGGAGAAGATGATGAAGGGGGGGGGGGGGGGGGTTCACTAGAGCTCTCGTAGCTCTCTTCCAACCTAATGGGTACGTTGCCTACCGCTGTAGGTCTTCCGGTTACCTGCCGAGTCGCTCTCGAGGCCTGCCGCTGCAGGGCTTATACAGGCTATCGCTCAGGGTTTCAATTGCCTACCGCTGTAGGGCTTTCCGGTGGAGATCGTATGGTTGACGAACTAACGACTCGGCGTAGTCGTGCAATTGATTCTCCAGGTGCGGTCGTTGACGAATCAAACGCTCAGGTTAATCGCGCGGGTTGACCTCGATATTGTGTCGCCGTCGTCCGGCCGAGTTAGATTGATCTTAGTGTAATGTGATGACGGGCTCGGTCTTCACGCGTCGTAGCATTGATGCAGATTGACGGGATAAGTTAGCTCTATTTCAGCTACACTAAGATGAGGAGAGAAGTCGTACAAAGGGGGCTCGCCCCTAAATAGGGCGGTGCATGGCCTGAGCGCGAGCTAGCCATGCTCCGAGCTCTGCGCTAGGTCGTGGCTGGCGTAGCTAGTCGCGATATCATGTGGCCTGCAGCGAGCAGAGCAAGCAGCACCGTCACATATATACTTAAATATACTAGTAAAAAATAGGTCTCTATTCTTACGTGGTTTAGTATAGTAAAAGTAGTAATTAATTTACTTAAAACATATACTAGAGATATACTCTTCTATAAAATATTTAACACTAAAATATTTATAAAATCTCTAGTAGTTGTTTATGTATAGTTTTTAGTAAATTTTTATATAAATTAGCGTTATAAAGTACGTATATATTTTCTTTTTATTAACTAGGTATTATAGCTAGTGCTAGTGCTTCTTTATTTTTTAAACTATAACATATATAAGTTCTGCGTTATAATTAGTATAAACATATAACTTATTAACTAAATTATTAGTAAAGAATAGCTTAAATAGCTTAATTAGCGATTTTTTGTTAATATCTAAAAATAGGTTAGTAAAACTACGCTAGTTTAGATTCTTAATATATAAAAAATCCTATAAGAGTAGCGGTGTAGTATTAGAGAGAAATAGTTTATTACACTTTTTTATAAAATTAATCTTATTAACTTTCTTAACTAAATTATTATTAATTCTATACTAATTAGTCATTACGTTATTAAATTATAGCACGTTATTTATAGGTATTTATATTTTCTTTATAAAAACTAGTAGTTAAAGTTGTTCTTAGTAATTGTTATAGATAGTAATAGTAAAGTAGCTATACTTAAAGAGCTAAAGAAATTAGCCATAATAGCTAATAAAGCTCTAAAATAAAAACGTATATTTAAGCTAGAAAGGAAGAATTGTAAGTAGGTATAGGATATACTAGTACAGACTAAAGTATAAACTAAGAAATAAAAATAGAAATATAGAATTATGCTATAGAATTAGAAGCAGTCGCGCACGTGACTAAGAAAAACTTAATAAATAAGTACTAATAAAAATAATAATACTAAGACTAGACTTATCTTTATTATCTTTTCTAGCAGTATCTAATATACTGCCGGCAGGTATATAATATACGTATAAAGAGTTTTCTATAAATATAAGACATAAAACAGCTTAGGGATATTTATAATTCTTTATAGTTACTCTAAAATCAAAATCTTATCTCTAAGTTAAGACTAGAACTTAAGTGAAATAGTTTAATACTATCTTATTAAATCTATTATATATTCCTTTCTCTACTTTATGATAAAGCATAAACTTTTTTCTGTTAAATTTAAAGCTATTTATTCCAGATACGAAAAGAGCTAAAAGCTTATTAAGTAATTAGTTAGGGTAAAGTTACTAATATAAAACATACTATTAAGTAAAGTAACTTATAATATTATAACTACCCTTTTAAAGCATAAAAGAGGACGTTGGATTAATTCTAATAATAAATTTCTAATTATAGTCTATAACAACCCACTACAAGGACGAACAGGAACTTTATTTATTAGAAAAAAATAGTAGTAAAAAAGAAGTTATGGCAGAATCTTTATCTACTACTAAAAATACATTAAAAGAAAGTAAGAATACGTAATAAATTATTTAAAAATAAAAAGTAGCTATTATAAAATTACGTAATACCCTAGTTAACCTGTAATAATAAGTAGTAGTAGGTAAAACTAGTAGAAAAAAAACAGCTAAAATATAACCTCTTATAAAGTTTAATAGTAATAGAGATAAACTAAAAATCTTTATAGCCGCAATAGACCTTTACTATTAGTTTAATTAATCTTTATTTATAACTAACTAAGATTAGATTCTGGTAGCTGGTATAAATATAATAAGAAAAGCTATAAAATAGTTTAAACTACTTATAAAAAATTATCTAGCTAAAGGAGACTTTAATCTAGGATTAATAGAACTTATAAACTATAATAATAATATTAAAAGAACCTTTAAAAACTATAAGAGCTTTAAGAAGGAAATGATTGTAGTCTTTAAAGAAATTAATAAAAAAATAGAGATAATTTAAAAGCTCTAATAGCTTAAATAATACATATTAATAGCTAACTATATAGCAGAATTTAAATAAATCTAATTTTAACTAAACTAGGTAGATTAACCTTTAGTTATAATATACTACGCAGAACTAAAAGACAGAATTAAGAATAAGATTTCCTAAGAAAAATAACTTAGTATACTTCTAAAAATTATTAAATAAGTAGTAATAATTAATAACTATTAGTATTAGAAAGAATAAGAGAAAAAAAATAACGCTAGGCTAGTAATCTATACACTATAAAAAAATAAAAAAGATAACTAAACCTATAATGTAATAGAAATCAACTAAGTGTTAATTAAAAACGCATAAGTTAATAAATAAAAATAAGATAAGTAAACTAAGAAATAAATAGATTAGTATATATATAGAGTATATTTTAGTTACGGAAAAAAAGAACACTTTATTAAAAACTATAAATAATAAAGAGTAAATGTTAAACAGGCTTATATCTAAACTAAAACGCTAATTAAGATTACTATAGTCTAAGTAAAACTAGCTAAGAACCAGATAACTAAAAAAGCTATTATATAATAAATCTAGAAGAAATAATACTAGATTTATAGAAAGCATATATACCTTAGATAAGAATACGAAATACCATATTAGCAGGTTAAGAATTATTTAGCAGGATAGACTAATAATATAATTACTATTATATAAGAAGCTGCTATTAAACAACACTAGGCCAGCTCCATAAAAGAAGTTAACTAATTCTATAAAATAATTTAATAGAAGGGAGGATCTTTCAGAGCAGAGAATCAGAAATTCAAATAATAATAGAATTAAGAGACAATAAAAGGCAAAGAGCTAATATTTATAATAATTAGATAATAAGTAAACTAAAAACACTACTAGATTTATAGATTAGAATACTATATAAAAGAATATTATATTACTAAGCACTAGGAAGTTATTCTAAGAGATAGGATATATAAATACTAATAAGTATTACAGGCAGCTAGTAATAAGTAGTATAAAAAACTTAGTAAATAAAAACTAGCTATATAAATAAATAAGATTTATAAATAAAAACTAATACTATTTATAAGCTATGTAACCTATTACCACCCTATTAGATATTCAGAGTTAGGATAAGACTAGAATAGAAAACTAGAGAAAAAACCTATTTTATTTATTTTATAAATATAAGACGAAGAAGCCGCTGAGAGGACTATATAAAAAAAGTACTAGATATATAAAAAAAATATATATATTAAATAAGAATATAAATAGGCAGCCTATGCTATATAAGTTAAAAAACTAATAATAAAATAAGTACTAAAATAAATAGCATAAAAATAAGAACTTAATATATAGTAAGAACTGATCTATATGGATTCCAAAGAAGAACTTTAGGACCTAAAGACTAAGAAACATAAATAGTTAGACTAAGATAAGTACTAACTAGAATGCTAATATCACTAAGCTAAATACTACTAAAATAAATAGTTAGCTATAGAATTACATACTAAACTAATAACTAAGAAATATTTCTTAAAATAGAAGTACTAAGATTATAGAAAAGAAGTAAAAAGTAAGTATAAAATACTATAAGAGGACTAATACTAACTCTAGTAATACTTTATCTACAGACTAAAAAAGAAAACACTAAAGAAATAACTGCCACTTAAGAGTTAATAACTAATAAAAAACTAGAAAACTAGTAAGTAATAACTATGCTGTTAGAGGGCTAATTTAAAATTAAAATATAAAAGTTATTACTTAACTATACACGACTTAAATAAAGACATAAAAATAAGTTATATATAGATGTATATATTAATAGCTTTTAGACGCAAGCACTTATAGATAGCAGGGCTAGTAAAACACTTATATTAAATAAATAAATATAAAGATACTATATTTTAACTAGAGTTTTAAAAAAACCTGTAAGAGTAGTACACATAGATGATAATCCAGTAACATTTAGAAAAAATCTAATTAATCTTAAAATAGAGAATATAACTATTAAGGCAGCAGATTACACAGATAACCGCCGCATTAAAATTATAAATTTAGGTAGTAAGGATTTTATATTAGGATAGAACTAGCTAGTATAATAGAATTTACTAATTAACTAGAGAATAAAGCCTATAGAAACTAGGAAGAACTACCACGGATAAACATAAGCTATAATATAGATAAAGAAAACAACTTTTTATAATACCACATTTATTATACCGAGCGAATACTAGAGGGAATTTAGAAAATAATTCTTTAAAAAAGCTAAAGACTAATTACTAGAATACTAAGACTAGGACTATAAGATTATACTTAAAGAGAGAACGGATCTAAAACCGGGACTATTATACCAACTATCTATTAATTAGCAAGAAGAGTTACGACGATATCTAAATAAAAACTTAAAAAAAGGATATATATAGGAAAGTAAAAGTACTATAGCATTACCAACACTTTTCATACTAAAGAAAAATAGTAAACTAAAGGTTATGTATTAACTATAGACATTTTAATAAAGCTATAGTAAAAAATCATTACCCTATACTCTTAATATTAGAACTTATAAATAAACTTAAAGGAGCTAAATAGTTTAGCCTCTTTAATATTAAGAATAAATACTATAGAATATAAATAGCTAAAGAACACGAATAGATAACTACACTAAAGACAAGATATAAATTATTTAAATACCTAGTTATGCTATTTAAATTCACAAACGCACTAGTAATATTCCAGACAATTATTAACTATATACTAAAGGAATATCTAGACGTATTTGTAATAGCATATTTTGATAACGTGCTTATATACACAAATAGGACGCTAAAAGAATATGTTAAGTATACTAGAAAAGTACTACAAAGGCTTAAGAAACACAATCTATATATTCAAACAAAGAAATATATGTTCTATAGAAAAGAAGTTAAATTCTTAGGGTATCTAATATCCTGAGACGGAATAGCAGTTAATTTAGATAAAACTAAGAACGTTTTATTATAGCCTATACCAACAAATATAAAAAAAGTTTATTCTTTTCTTGGATTTATGGGCTTTTGCTGATAATTTATTAAGAACTATTTAAAAATCACAGCACTCTTAACGGAATTACTTAAAAAGAACTGATAATTTAAGTGGGAAGCTAAAGAAAATAAAGCTTTTATAACTCTAAAAAAGATATTCTAGGAACCACTAATATTAAAGATGTTTAATTTATAACTTTAAATAGAGATATATATAGATACATTAAATAAAGCTACAGGAACTATTCTACTATAAGTATAAAATAATAGATATAAATATCTAGTAGACTTTCTATCTTATAAACTTATAACTACTAAGTTAAACTATAATATTCACAATAAAAAACTACTAGTAATAGTTTAAGTATTTGAAAAATAGAAACATTACTTAGAAGAAGCTAAATACTAAATTGTTATATATTTAAATCACAAAAATCTAACGGCATTCACAATAATAAAGAAGTTAAATTAATAATAAATCAGATAGTAGGAATTAGTTTCTATATTTAATTTTTAAATACTTTATAAAGTAGGAAAAGAAAATATAGTAGCTAACACACTCAGCTAATAAGTAGACTATATAAGGGATATACTAAAAATCTATAATATAATACTTAAGTAAAGACAGGATGGATCCTTGGGAAGCTTATAAATTAATATTAAACACATAATCATTATCAAAAACACCTAAGAAAAACGAATAAAGGAATTTAATAATAGATAATTACTATAGAATCTAGACTAAAGAACAATCTATATACCGGACGAACTATAAACTAAATTAATTAAAGACCAACATTCAGCAGAAATGCACGGATATTAGGGAATTAAGAAAACTATAGAACGAATTAACAGACACTTCTAGATTCCGGGAATTTAAAGTAAGGTTAGGAAAATTCTTTTAGAATACATTAATTATAAAAAGAATAAAGTATTAAGATATAAAGAGTACGGACTTATATAACCTATATCTTTACTAAATCTACTATAAGAATTAGTTTGTTACGGACGGTAACAGTAAGACAACTGCACCCAAAGAGCTAAGGGAATTAACAGCAACAGCTAATAAGACTTTAGAATAGAAACGTATGTTTGAGCTGGAAAAAAGGAATTGCAAACAAGCACAGAACGCTTTAGCACAAGCTAAAGTGCGAGCCAAGAAGCGAGAATAGAAATACAGAACCATGCCCGAGAATTAGGAGCAATCACGTACGTGACAAGCAAAGACTTAGCAGACAAAAGGCAGACGAGAGAGATAGAGATCAGGCGGGCTCACTCAAGCTCTAGCAACCTCTAACACCCTCTAGCAGTATCCAATATACTACAGAAAGATATACAATGTACGCACGAAGGATTTTCTATAAATATGAGGCATAGACTAGCTCCGAGATATTTTGGATTCTTTATAGTTACTCTAAAATCGAGATCTTCTCTCTAAGTTAAGACTTGAACTTAAGTGAAATAGTTTAAACACTATCTTATTAAATCTATTATACACTCTCTCTTTACTCTGCGATAAAGCAACACCTCTTACCTATTAAACCTAAGGCTATTTATTCCAGATACGGAAAGGGCTAGAACTCCGTCAGATTACTAGTCAGAGCAGAGTCGCTAACGCGAAACGTACCATTAAGTAAAAGCAACTCATAACATTATAACTACCCTTTGAAGAGTAGAAGAGGACGTTGGATTAATTCCAACAAACGAATTTCTAATCACGGTTTATAACGACCCACTACAAGGACGAACAAAAACTTTACTCGTCAGAAGAAAGTAGTAGTGAGGAAGAAGTCATGGCAGGACCTTCATCTACTACAGGAAGTACATCAGGAGGAGCCAAGAGTGCATAATAGGTCATCCAGAAACAAGAAGCAGCTATCATGGAATTACGTGATGCCATAATTAGCATACAGTAACAAGTCGAAGCAGTAAAAAACAAGAGAGAAAGAACCACAAAGATCTAACCACTCTCTAAATTCAACGGAAATCAGGATGAGCTCAAGACATTTATGGCCGCAATAGACCTATACTGTCAGTTCAATCAAGCTTCATTCACGACTAACCAAGATTGGATCCTGGCAGCCAGCATGAACATGACAGGAAGGGCTATAAAATGGTTTAAACCACTTACAAAGAACTATTTAGCTAAAGGAGACCTTAACCTGGGATCAGCAGGACTTATAAACTGCAACAACAATATCAAAAGAACTTTTGAGAACTATGAAACGTTTGAGAAAGAGTTGATTGTAGTCTTTGGCAAAATCAACAAAGAAACAGAAGTGATCTAGAAGCTTCAGCGGCTTAAGCAATAGACATCAGCAGCCAACTACACAGCAGAGTTCAAGCAAATCCAATCACGACTTGATTGGGCAGACCAACCATTGGTAATAATATACTATGCGGGACTGAAGGATAGAATCAAGGATAAGATCTCACAAGGAAAGCGACCTAGCATACTTCTAGGAATCATCAAACAAGCGGTGACTATTAACAACTATTAGTACTAAAGAAAACAGGAGAGAAAGAACAACGCTAGGCCGGTAATCTATGCACTACAGAGAAATAGGAAAGACACCTGAACATACAATGCAATGGAAATCGATTATATATCAGTCAAAAATGCATGGGTTAATAAAAGGAAACAAGATAAACGCACTAAAGAACGCATGGACCGATATGCACGCAAGGCATATCTTGGTTACAGAAAACAAGGACACTTTATTAAAGACTGCAAACAACGGAAAGTGGACGTTAAACAGGCTTATGTCTAGACTAAAACACTAGTTAAAGTAGCTATAGTCTAAGTGGAATAAGCTAAGGACTAGATAACCAAAAAGGCAATCACATAATGAATCTAGAAGGAATAATGCTAGATCTATAGGAGCTATACACATCTCAGATAAGAATACAAAATACCTTATTAGCAGGTTAAGAACTATCTAGTAGAATAGGCTAGTGACATGATTACCATCATATAAAAAGCAGCCATCAGACAACACCAGGCAAGCTCTATAGAAGAAGCTAATTAATTCTATAAGATAATTTAGTAAAAGAGAGGACTCTTTAAAGCAGAGAACCAGAAATTCAGACAGTAACAGGATTTAGAGACTATAAAAGGCAAGGAATTAATGTCTACCACGATCCAACAGTGAGTAAGCTAAGGACATTACTGGATCTACAAATCAGAACACCACATGGGGGAATATTGTGTTACTAAACACTAAGAGGTTACCTTAGAAGATAGAATACACAAGTGCTGATAAGCATTACAGGTAGCTAATAACAAGTAATATAAAGAACTCAGTAAACAGAAATTAGCCACATGGATAAATGAGATTCATAGACAAGAATTAACACTACTTATGAGCTATATAACTTATTATCACCCCGTAAGACACCCTAAGCTAGGATAGGATTAGAATAAGAAATCCAATAAGGAACCTACTCTACTGATACTATGAGTACAGGATAACAATGCCGCCGAAAGATCTATGCAAAAGAAATGCTAGATATGTGAAGAAAAAATACATACCGGACGAAACTGCAGATAGGCAGCTCATACCATAAGGGTTAAAAAACTAAAGATAAGACAAGTATTAAAACGGATAGCGCAGAAGTAAGAACTTAACACGAAACAAAAACTAATCTACATAGATTCTGAAGAAAAGCTTTAAGACCTAAAGACAGAAAAACATAAATAGTTAGACTGAGACAAGTGCTAACTAGGATGCTAATATCACTAGGCTGAATACCACTAAGATAGATAGTTAGCCACAGAATTACATGCCAAATTAATAATAAGAGAATATTTCTTAAGATGGAAGTGCTGAGATTATAGAGAAGAAGCTAAAAGGGAATATAAAGTATTACTAAAGAAAGAATACTAACTCCAATAATGCTCTATCTATAGACCTAAGAAAGAAACACTAAAGAAGTAATTAACGGTTAGAATTACATCTTAGATAAAAAACTAGAGGGCCAGCGAATAATAATCATACTGCTAGAGAGCTAATTTAAGGTCACGACACAGGAATTAGCACTTAACTATACACGACTTAAACGGAAACACGAAAACAAGCTATATATAGACGTATATATCAACAGCTTTTAAACGCAAGCGCTTATAAACAATAGGGCTAGTAAAACACTTATATTAAATAAATAGATATAGAGATACTATATCTTAACTAGAGTTTTAGACAAACCTATAAGAGTAGTATGCATAGACGATAGTCCGGTAATATTCAGAGAAGAACTAATTAATCTTGAAACAGAGAATGTAACTATTAAGGCAGTAGGATACACAGATAACTGCTGTATTAAGATTATGGATTTAAATAGTAAGGATTTTATACTAGGATGGGATTAGCTAGCATAATGGAATCTACTAATTAACTGGAGAATAAAGTCTGTAGGAATCAGGAAGGACTACTATAAATAAATAAAAGTCATAATATAGATAAAGAAAGCGACTCTTCACGATACCACGTTTATTGTGCTAAATAAATACCAAGAGGAATTTAGGAAATAGCTTACGGAGGAACAAGAAAACTAGATACTAGAACATAAGGACTAGGATTGCAAAATCATACTTAAGGAAAAAGAGAAACTGAAACCAGCATCATTATATTAAATATCTATTAAGTAATAAGAGAAGTTACGATAATATCTGAATAATAATATTAAGAAGGGATATTTGTGAGAAAGTAAAAACGAAGTTACGTCACTAGCACTATTTATACCAAAGAAAAACAGAAAACTACGACTCTGTGTGGACTACCGATAATTGAATGAGATAATAGTTAAGAATCGCTATCTAATACCCCTAATATTAGAACTCATGTATAAACTCAGAGGAGCTAAATGGTTTAGTCTATTTGATATTAAGGATAGATATTATTAAATATAAATAGCTGAAGGGCATGAATGGCTAACAGCTTTTAAAACAAGCTATAGACTATATAAATATATGGTTATGCCTATAGGACTCACTAACGCACTAGCAACATTTCAAGCTATTATTAACTATGTTCTAAGGGAATATCTAGACGTTTTTGTACTAGTATATCTTGATAATGTCTTAGTATACACGAACAGGACGCTAGACGAATATATTAAGTACACTAAAAAGATATTACGGAAGCTTAAGGAACATAACTTATATATTTAGACAGAGAAATATATGTTCCACAGGAAGGAAGTTAAGTTTCTAGAATATATAGTATCTAGAAATAGGATAGTAGTTGACTTAGGTAAAGCTAAAGATATTCTATTATAGCTAACACTGATAAATGCGAAAGAAGTTCATTCTTTCCTTAGATTCACAGAATTCTGTAGGTAATTTATTAAGGGCTATTCAAGAATTACAGCACCCTTAACAGAATTGCTTAAGAAAGATCAATAATTTGAGTGGACAGGAAAAGAAAACAAAGCCTTTAAAAAGTTAAAAAGAAAATTCAAGGAACTACTGATATTAAAAATGTTTGATTTAGGACTTTAAATAGAGATATATACAAACGCATCGGACGGAGCTACAGGAGCCATCTTACTATAAGTATAGGACAATAGACATAAACACCTAGTAGACTTTTTATCTTATAAACTTACAACTACCGAGTTGAACTATGATATTTATGATAAGAAATTATTAGTAATAGTTTAAGCATTTAAGAAATAAAAACATTACTTGGAAGGAGCTAAGTAATAGATTGTTGTATATTCAAATCATAAGAATCTAACGGTATTTACAATAATAAAGAAGTTAAATCAACGACAAGTCAGATAGTGAGAGATACTATCAACTTTTGATTTCTGAATACTTTATAAATTAGGAAAAGAAAACACAGCGGCTGACGCACTTAGTTGATAAGCAGATTATATAAGAGATATACTAGAAATACACAACACAATACTCAAGCAAAGACAAGACAGATCTCTGGGAAGCTTATAAATAGATGTTAAATCAGTAGTCATTATCAAAAACACCTAGGAAAAATGAATAAGGAAATTCAATAATGGACGACTACTTTAGAATCTGGACTAAGAAATAATCTATGTACTAGATAAATTATAGATAGAGCTAATTAAAGACCAACATTCAGCCGAAATGCATGGATATTAGGGAGTTAAGAAGACTGTAGAACGGATTAACAGACACTTCTAAATTCCAGGAATTTAAAGTAAGGTTAGAAATATCCTTTCAGAATGCATTAAATGCAAAAAGAATAAAGCATTAAGGCATAAGGAGTACGGACTCATGCAACTGATATCTTTACTAAACAAACTGTAGAAATCAGTCACAATAGACTTTATTACGGGAATACCGACAATTACTACCTCAACAGGTCAATAGTATGACATGATATTAGTTATTATTAATAGACTAATAAAGTACGCTTACTTTGAACTAATTTATATAAAAATAAAAGCAGATGAACTAGCATTATTACTAATTAAAATACTAATTACATGATATGAAATGCCATGAGAATTCATCACAGACCGGGACAAGCTGTTCACGTCAATATTCTAAAAAACGTTTATAGAATAACTAGGGACTAAGCATCGTCTCTTGACAGCATTTTACTCATAAACAGATAAACAAACGGAACGAACAAATCAAATATTGGAATAATACTTACGAATATACGTTAACGAACCTTAAGACAATTAGATTAACTTACTACTAATAGCTAAGTTTGTATATAACTCTGTAAAATCATCAACCACAGGAAAATCACCATTTTATGTGAATTACGGTTATGAGCCTACGGCTTATTAAGAACCATGGAAATTAAACAAAGTATTAGAATCTATAAGAAGAAAAGTTAAAGACTTACAGACGCTGTATAAAGAAATCGCATAGAAAATTACCCACAAAGACAATCTTAGCAAACAAATTAAGAATAAATCTAAGATTAAGGGACCAACCTTTAAGGAGGGGGATAAGGTCTTCTTAAAAAAGGAAAATTTGGAAATAAAGCAACCATCACGAAAACTGGATCACGTAAAATTAGGACCATTCAAGGTTAAACAGTAAATAAGACCTGTAAATTACAAACTATAATTACCTAAAGACACAAGAATTCACCTAGTTTTCCATGTCTCTAAACTAGAACCAGCACTATATAACGCCAAACTTCAGACAAAACTCAAGCTTGAGAAAGATCGTACTGAGTATGAAGTCTAGCAAATTTTAGACTACCAACGGTTTGGTCATTAGTGGAAGTACTTAGTTAAATAAAAAGAATACGGACCTAAAGATAATACTTAGGAACTAATCAGGAACTTAAAGAACAGTTCAGAGCTAATTAACTAGTATTATCAGAAGAAGCAACGAAAGCTTACTCTAGAGCTAGGTCCAAGGCATAAGAAGAGTACAGGACGTTCTATTTAAAACTAGAGAAGAAAGGCAACACGGCACCAGACACTGCGGGTTATAATGTACGAACTTCTTAGATACAAGAACAGGCCTCTTCCTCCTCAAGAGACTGAACTTCACGAATGGAGGCTATCTCTTGATTAAACATCTCTTTCTCTTTGGAATCTACCTTTGCTAGTTCACGACAAAGTCGTAACTCGCGAGCACAGAGCTCAGAACACTAATCCTTAAGGGAATTAAGCTAACGACAAAGTTTTTCCTTATCGCGATCAATATAATTCTATTTAGGTTGCGAAATAACTAAGTCGCACTTTATATTATAACCAGCACAGGCTGAATAATGACCGGAGCTTAAGTTCACAAGGCAATTATCGCCTCAGCAGGAACAGTTCAAGCAAGGTGTTGGCATGTAATGGGGTTTATTACAAATTCAAGAAGCTAAACGGCGCGCACGTATTAGAGATGACTTAAGACGTGTCATCATCAGGAAACTAGACAGGACAGAAAGGAAGTCAAGGGTCTTACAGTTTAGAGCACAAGGCGGAGGACTTATTATCTTTATACTATATATGAAAGAGAGAAACTATCTTCCGGGACGAAGACTTAGAAGAGGGGGATAATGTTACGGACGGTAATAATAAGACAACTGCACCTAAAGAGCTGAGGGAATTGGCAGCAATAGCCAATAAGACTTTAGAATAGAAACGTATGTTCGAGCTGGAAAAAAGGAATTACAAATAAGCACAAGACGCTTTAGCACAAGCTAAAGTGCAAGCTAAGAAGTGAGAACAGAGATATGAAACCATGCCTAAAGATTGAAAGTAATTATGCACGTGACAAGCAAAGGCTTGGCAGATAAAAAGTAGGTAAGGGAGATAGAGGTTAGGCAGGCTCGCTCAAGCTCTAGCAACCTCTAGCACCTTCTAGTAGTATCTAATATACTACAGAAAGGTATACAATGTACGCATAAAGAATTTTCTATAAATATGAGGCATAGACTAGCTCCGAGATATTTTGGATTCTTTATAGTTACTCTAAAATCGAGATCTTCTCTCTAAGTTAAGACTTAAACTTAAGTGAAATAGTTTAAATACTATCTTATTGAATCTATTGTATACCCTCTCTCTACTCTGCGATAAAGCAACACCTCTTACCTGTTAAACCTAGGGCTATCTGTTCCAGATACGGAAAGAGCTAGGACTCCGTTAGATTACCAGTCAGGGTAGAGTCGCTAACGCGAAACGTACCGTTAAGTAAAAGCAACTCATAACATAGTTATAATAGACTTTATCACGGGAATACTAATAATTACTATCTAAAGAGGTTAATAGTATAACATGATACTGGTTATTATTAACAGACTAATAAAGTACACTTACTTTAAATTAACCTATATAGAAATTAAAGTAAATGAATTAGCTATATTGCTAATTAAAATTTTAATTATATAATATAAAATACTATAGGAATTTATCACAGACAGAGACAAATTATTCACGTTAATATTCTAAAAGACGTTTATAGAGTAACTAGGGGTAGAATATTATCTCTTAACAGTATTTCACTTATAAACGGATAGATAAATAGAATGGATAAACCAAATATTAGAATAATACCTACAAATGTATATTAATAAACTATAAGATAATTAGATTAACTTACTACTAATAGCCAAGTTTATATACAACTCTGTAAAGTTATTAATAATAGGAAAATTACTATTCTATATAAACTATAGTTATAAGCCTACGGCTTATTAAGAACTATAGAAACTAAATAAGGTATCAGAACCTATAAAAAGGAAAGTTAAGAACTTATAACTACTTTACAAGAATATTACACAGAAAATCACTTATAAAGGCAATCTTAGTAAATAAATTAGGAATAAATCTAAGGTTAAGGGACTAATCTTTAAGAAGGGGGATAAGATTTTCTTAAAAAAAAAAATTTAAAAATAAAACAACTATTATAAAAACTAGATCACGTTAAATTAGGACTATTTAAGGTTAAATAATAAATAGAATCTATAAATTACGAACTATAATTACCTAAAGATATAAGGATTTACCTAGTTTTCTATGTCTCTAAACTAGAACCAGCACGACGGGATGCTAAACTATAGATAAAACTTAAACTCAAAAAAGACACTACTAAGTATGAAGTTTAATAGATTTTGAACTACCAACAGTTTAGGCGTTAGTGGAAATATTTAGTTAAATAAAAAGATTACAAACCTAAAGATAATATCTAGAAGCTAATTAGAAACTTAAAGAGTAGTTTAGAGTTAATTAACTAGTATTACTAGAAAAAGTAATAAAGGTTTACTCTAGGACTAAATCTAAGACATAAAGAAAATATAGAACGTTCTATTTAAAATTAGAGAAAGAAGTAATATTAGATACTATAAATTACAGTATACTAAATTAACTCTAATAGATTTACTTTTCTTTTATTATGTGAACTTTATTAACTAAGATAAGCTCACGCTAAAACATCTCTTTTTTCTAAGAATTTATTTAGGCTAGTTTGTAACAGATCTAACGCTCACGAGCTCTTAACTTTTCCTTATAATAATAATAATTAAGAAAATTATCTTAGGCTTTTTCTAGTTAATAGTAAAGGCACTTTTTATTATAGTTTAACTAGTTTTATTTAGACTAGATTATAACTAAGTCACACTTTATATTACAGTTAATATACTTAGAGTAATATCTAGAGAAGAGATAGACTAAATAGTAATAACTATTATTACAGCAGTAAGAACAGGGTAATAGTATATAATAGAGTTTATTATAAATCTAAGAAGCTAAACAGTAAGCACGTATTAGAGATAACTTAGAACGTATTATTATTAAAAAGCTAGATAGGAAAGAAAGAGAGTTAAGAGTCTTATAGTTTAGAATACTAAGCAGAAGACCTGCTATCTTTATACTACTTATAGAAAAAAAAAACTATCTTTCAGGACAAAGACTTAAAAGAGAGGGATAGTATTATAGACAGTAATAATAAAACAGCTGTACTTAAAAAGCTAAAGGAATTAACTATAATAGCTAATAAAGCTTTAGAATAGAAACATATGTTTAAGCTAGAAAGGAAAAATTATAAGTAGACATAAGATATACTAGCATAAGCTAAGATATAAGCTAAGAAGTAAGAATAGAAATATAGAATTATACTATAAAATTAGAAGCAGTCGCGCACGTGACTAAGAGAGACTTAGTAAATAAATACTAATAAAAGAGATAATACTAAGACTAGACTTATTTTTATTATCTTTTCTAGTAGTATCTAATATACTGCCGGCAGGTATATAATATACGCATAAAGGGTTTCCTATAAATATAAGACATAGAACAGCTTAGGGATATTTATAATTCTTTATAGTTACTCTAAAATCAAGATCTTATCTCTAAGTTAAGACTGGAACTTAAGTGAAATAGTTTAATATTATTTTATTAAATCTATTATATACCTCTCTCTTTACTTTGTGATAAAGTATAAACTCTTTTCTATTAAACCTAGGGCTATCTGTTCCAGATACGGAAAGAACTAAAAGCTTATTAAGTAATTAATTAGGATAAAGTTACTAACGTAAAACATACCATTAAATAAAGTAACTTATAACAGTAATTACTTTCTAAGTAGCTAGTTAACTAAAAGCAGTTATTACTAGAGTATAAAATAAATAAAAAAAGTAATAAAAGACTAGATAGGAGCTAGAGAGGCTAAGTAAGTGCTATTAAATCTAGTAAAGTAGGCCATAATACTAAGATAATAAGCTATTTATTTACAAGTTTTAATTTTATTATATAAGTACTTTTTTATCTAATTATTATAATAGTTAATTAGTTTTTTTATTAAATATAATAAAGCTTATTAAATTTAATAAAAAAAATATTTAGTAAAGTAAAAGTAAGTAAAAAATATTTAATAAAATAGTATTATATAATACTACTTAAAGGTAAATTTAAAGTAGTTTTTTTTAATTTTAAAATAACTATAAAAATTATAAGTAACTATAAACTATTTAATACATTATATTTATAGTAAATATGTTATGTATATAATTTATACTTTTATATAAATATTTAATACTACTAAAGTAAATAATTATGCTAAAGTTTTAACTTTTTTAAATTACTTTATTTATTAAACTTTTTATTATATATTTAAATACTATTTTTATATACTTTAAACTTTATTTAAAGTACTTTTATTTTTAGCTTAATATATTACTAGCTAATTTTAGTTTTTTAGTATTTTTATATAATTTTTTATATTATTATTTTTATAGTAACACTTTTCAATTTAAAGTTATTATTTTGTTACTATTTATAATATATAGTTTATTTAATAATAATAAGTTAAAACTTATAAGTAATAATAGTATAAACTATTATTAAAAAAACAAAGTTTATAAATAAATAACTTTTGTATACTAAAATTATTAATAATAATATAAAACTAGTACTATAGTTTTTTTACTTATAATTTTTATATAGTAATAGCTTTTATAGTTATTAAAAGTAATAAATAATACTAAAAAGTTTTTTCTTTATAAATTTATAGTATTATTTAACTATATAATATTATTTATAAGTATACTTATAAGCTAATACTTAAAAAATGTAAACTTTAAGGTTTTAGTTTTTTTTATAATAACTTTTTCGTTTCTATACTTTTATAGCTAACTAGAATAGTTATTATAAGTTAGCTAAAATTTTATAATTTGTAGTAGTTTAACTGTTAAACTTAGCTCTTTTTAGTATAATCTCATTTTTTCACAAAAATTTCCGTTTACTGGCTTTACTTTGATCCGTCTATTAAATATCACAATAGCTTGACTCGCCTAGTTAATTTCGTCTAGTAATGGTCGTCTGAACTTCCACAATCCCTATGCCCTGCACAATCTCCCATCCCCCATAACTTCCCAGGCCTCACTCCCAACCGCCGTAGTTGCATAGAACAGATCCTTTGGATCCCACGTCCTCTTAACCCTCTTCAACCTCGCATAGTTCTCCCCATAAAAGTTCTGCTTCCACCCCGGGTCCTGAAAATCCGCTTCGTTCATATAAGCCCCAGACCCCCAAGCCTGCAGCGGCGGCATCACTCTCTCCGATAGAAAATCTTCCTGCTCCGCCATCTCTTCGAATGGAATCGTGTAGTTCCAGAATTGTGGGATGACGTAGTATATTAATGCATCACGCCAAGATGGAAGCAAGGCGTTGGGCGAAGAAGGTTGTTTCGAGACGTTGAGCGCGTAGGCTGCGACGTAAAATTGCGATGAAGTGGAGATGTTGCGCAGCACGGCCATTATTTCTGCGTTGTTTTTCTCAACGACAGTGCGAGACACCATAGTCCCGCCTTGGATCTGAGCGGAAGGGATTGTGCCGTAGGGTAGAGGACCAACGTAGCGATCAATGTGCTCTAAGAAACTCGGCAACGATGTTACATTCAGTTGGTACGAGATGTTGCGCTCTGCTAGATAGCTTGTGAATGGTGCGAGCAGGGTGCGTACTTCATCTTTCGTCGCACCAGGGAGAGTAAGCTCGCCTATCGAGAAAATGGATCCGAAAATCGCCCACTAGATATGGGCACCCGCATCTACGATCGGCGGAAGCGTGGTCTAGAAGAATGTAATAGCATTCCAATATTCATCGTCTGAGAGGCCATCGGAGGTGAAGACCATGCTTGCTCCGCCTATCACACCATCCGGGTACGCTTTCACGGTCAGAGAGAGCACGACGCCGTACGTTCCTCCCCCACCTCCGCTCAATGCCCAGTACAAATCTTCGTTAGCAGTTGGGGTGGCAATTACTAGAGTACCGTTTGCCGTGACTACTTCCCACTCGAGGGCCTGATCGGCACCCATCCCGTACACCGAACTTAGCATTCTAGGCGCGGATTCGATTAGCATATGAATGAGGTGGTTAAGCGGGGCAGATATCATACGAGTGTCCTCCACCTTGAGTGAATCCGCCCGCAACACCAACAGTGACACACTCGCCGCCCACAACCTTGAAGCCCGCAGCTGCGGCTGCCTCATATGCTTCAAAGGCTTGCACTCCTGCGCCTATCTTGATTGCAGGACCACTGTACGCTTCGCTGCTGTAGTTGAGAAATTCGATAGATTTAAGATGATGCGTCCATAGGCTCAACCCTCCTTTCCCCGTAGACTTTCCTAAATAGCTGGTTCGCTGTCATCGGGGGATACGGGAAACGAAAGTGAGGAGTCTGAAACTTACTCGTGTCCCGTATTCTTGATGACAAGGCGGACATTCTTCTCCTGGGCGAAGGTCACCCCTGCCGCGACATCGGCTGCAGAGGTCACATTGATGGCATAACTAACGTAGTTTCCTCGCAAGCAGGGACTTGGCCGAGAGGTGTACGGGTCACAGCTGGCGTTCTGCTGGTACGCAGCCATGAAGGCCGAAGGATCATTGAAGCTGCCCCAAGAGTCAGTGCATCTTTTCATAAGTATACCAGTGGGCTCACTGTTCCGGCGGGGGAGCTCACTGAGCTTGAGGCAATGACCATGTTTGCTTCAGGAGCTCACATGCTGCCCCATCATACGTTGGGTCATGGCAAACGGCACCCACTGGAACCGTACCTATCAGCCGACCATCGACGCTGGTGTTCAATTGCTGCCATTCTTCTGAGCTAGGCCAGCCACTGTCGCCAGGGAGAAAACGGCACGCCGTGTTATTCAGATATGTGTTTCGTGCAATTGTAGCAGAGGCATCAACCTTGTTCGTCGAAAGTGCAAGGCAGAGAGATGCGACGGCCGAGATCCGGCTGAGTCGGAGAGCAATTTTCCTTGTTGAGGCCCTCATTGTAGGTTCGGGCTAGTAGATGATGCGGAGGTATATGTGCCTCTGCCATTTTAATAGGCGTGGAGAGCTGGATGTGCGCTAGGGGGCTCCATGGTCAAAGCTCCAGCGGCGTGCATATGAGGCGCCCGGTGGTCTTATCACCTACCGAAAATACATTAGCGGTGTGGGAATTCCCTGCCCTTGACAATCAATAAAGCAGTTCCTCTTCTCTCTGCCTAGATGTTTCAGGTTCCAGCATCTTTTCTGCACGCCACTAATGCATCATAGCCCACCAAATTGCCCAACCACTGAAGTTGAATCCACAGTAGTAGCGCCTCACAGCAGGACATTTAGGGTCTCCGCTTATCTCATGAATCATCCGCCCCACAAAAGGTTTTCGCTAGCGCACGCTAAAAACTCCTGCTACTCCTGAGCCAATCAGAGGTTGATTACGAAGCAGCGATGCGAAATCTTTTGCGGAGCGTCTGAGGAAGTTTGGTTCGAGCTTTGGTGATAACGCGATTTCAAAACCACGCATTTTACGTTCAATCAACTCCCACACACTACAGCTATAAGCTACCATCAAATTGTCAAACGGATTAAAAAATTTGGGTATTTTTCTACTAGGATTGGATATTTAGATGCTATTCTAACATTAATTTAGGTGTAAGATACATCGTCGAAAACATAGACTTTTTCTCCGAAACGTACACACGCTACCTGCCACCCTCCCCATGCTATATTGTAACTATAACGTCCTTTATTTACCTTACAATTGTTAGGCGCCGCTTCCTATGGGCCATTTTAACTACCTCAGCTAGCAAGTGTGCTTGCGCCCGTCCAATCTAGCGTGTTCTGGTGTGGGGTAAGTTGACTGCGGGGATACACTTACTGCCTTAGCAACGAACAACCACGCGACGATCCTTGTAGAAAATGCGTTTACGGCGCTTCTTATAGGTTTCTATATTTACTTTAGCTGTTTCATTCGCCTGCGCGAAGGCTATAGTTGTATATGTTGTTTGTGGTGAAGTGCCTTTAAGCCGTCGTTCTGTTGTTAAATTAGGCCCAAAGAACTCCTGCAGCCTCCTGCAACTTCCTAAGCCAATTAGCTACAAGCATAAATTATCTAGGTGGGTATTGTACGTGCATCAGACGGTGGGTAATTATGTGATGGTAGCTAATTAGGTCCAAGGGAGGCGTGCACAGCGGGCTGGTTGAGATACCAACGCGGCTAGTAGTGGAGCTCATGTTAAATGGAATAGATAAAGAAGATAAAGAGCTTTTGATTGCAGTTAGTTTTGTAAGATATGTTGTAGAATTAATGGATGAGATACACGGTTGAAGTTGGCGTGTTTGCGCTAACAAGAGAATCGGAGTACCACACAGCTAAGAACCAAATTATCCCAGCTACTATCGCGACCCACACCACCGCCGTTGCGGGTAACCAAAAAAAGGTGGCGAAAATAACAAGAATGAACAGATCCCCATGCCGCCTGGGTTTCAGTTACCCTTGGATATCGATCTTACTTTCACTCTTCCTCCAGCTGTTCTCCTCCTTCACGAGTAGCTTGCTCTCCTCCTTCGGGAAAAGCATCCATGAGAGAACTTTCCAAGCGCCCAATATTGCTACGCATGTCATAAGTGCTAAAGCAATAGGAAGGTTACGCTTCTCTTCTTTCATTGCTTGTTTTCGTTCCCCCTGAGCCCGACGGTCCTCTTCTATACAGCACCTTTCTCGAGCCTCCCGTTCCCGAAATTTCCCGAAATTTAGGTTCCTCAGCATCCTAGCAGTACGCGCGAGCTTATTGGCCTCGTAAGGAACGATATCTTATGCCCGGGGCGCGGTCTGGGCTTTCAACCTTTTCAGAACGGTGAACATGTGTTCAGGTAGTATGGGAGCTCCTTGTCCTGATGAGTTCTCGGTAGCCAGTAGTGCTTGCTTCAGTATCTCGTCATTATTTGTATTGAAGTTCTTCTCTGTGCGAAACTGCTTTGCGTAAAAATCCACAATATTATCTATCGCTCGAGCGCCCCCTCACTAAACCGCACATTTCGCCTCCGTTATGCTTTTGAGCTTCAGCCCTCAGCATGCGTGCTAGTGGTATGAGATAGTGGAGAGAAGCCTGGGCCTGGCCCTGCTTAATATCTTCGTTCTGTCTATCGTAAGGTACAAGTCAGCGCTGGTCCACAAGCTTACTAAGGTAGGATCGGCCGTATCTCCGGAATATTCTACGTACTCATTGGCTTGGTCTCTAGAATATGCGCTTTCGTAGAAGCTCCTGCTCGCGAAAATGCTTAATGTCCGTCTGTTTTTGAGCAATTGTTGCGTTGGCGAGGCTGAGATTTGAAAGACGGATGCCGAAAATCCAACCAGCAATGCTCATTTCCATCGAAATGTACGGAACATTGGAGCAATGGCATCACAAAAGCGGCAATTCAATGCCATTGGGAGATTTACATTGAAAAGACTACTAAATGAGAAAACAAGAATGTTGAAAGAGTGATGAGAATGAAAGGGCAAGGCAGAGGATGTTGGAGCTTGATGTGACGCGCCCCTCAAATCAGACTTCACATAGGGAGCTTGAGCCATCCATCCACGTGAAGTATCTGTAAAGGGGCTGATCTCCTCAGAAAATCTCTCTACCTGCATGTATCAAAAAACGCTGGCTCAAGGAATTTTTTAATAGAATTTTTGATGCCGATGGATGATATTTCGGTCGACGGCTGTTGAAGCACGTGACTTTATCATTCATCAAACATTCGTTGTGTGAAAATAAGATGCTTGGATATTTATAGTGACTCAATAAACATTGGAATTCACCGTTGCACCGGAACTTTCTTCAATTCACTTTCTCATTATTTTTCTAACAATATCCACAGTCAACTTTCTGAGAGATAAAAAATATCTTCAATGGCCCCAAACATGCCCGCCTTCTGTTATTTACGGCCAAGCTGATTTAAGCAAGCTCACTCATTATCATTCCTGCTTTTGAAACGCCGACAATCGCTGCGCAGGCCACAGCGTTCGAATACGATCAGCCCATTCTGAACTTCTTAATTTTAATCACATTAGCATAAATCGTCGTTAGAATTACGATTGTCGCCATTCTCATTAGTTTTATCTACATGAAGTTTTTGATCCATTTCAGGACCTTGAAAATTTGTCACATGATGGTGATCCAAGGCGAATACAATGAATACAATTGTTGCCAGCGAGAGAGTGGACTCGTAAAAAGTGGGAATAAACACCACAACTGCAATCGATATGATTGTTGAATTGAATCTATCAAGGAAACAGAGGTGAAATTACAGATAGTTGAACTAACGGATCTGGGTGTTATTCTCTGTCATCGACAGCAAAGCATTATCGAATATAAATACGTATCCTAATCATTTCTTTCCCCATGTTACGTAGTGATCTAACTTATTCCATAGTATTCCCACATGGCTGTAACAAATTTGGCTTACACAAAAAAAAAACCCACTTCAACTCCATGTAGTGTTTCAAGCCTGCTGATCTCAGGAGTCTGAAATATTGTTCAGTCTCAGCTTGTCTCATATTGTTCAAAGACCCAAAATTGCACATTATCGAAACTCTTTAGGATTCAGAGACATCATTGAGATTAGTTCGGAAATATTTCAAATTTTCGTCGATAGGTGGATGTAAATCTCTCGTCGTAACATATTCAAGCAATAAGGCAACGCTGCTTCGTTTCCGCAGTGTAGCATCACATGAGTTCATTCTTCTACCACGGTGGTTTACAGTTTAGCTATACTCTTCGCTACGCATAGTACCGCTATCATTCTCAGATAGGCTTTTCGAACTAATATAATGACTCTAGAGCATTAAGAGGGCTTCCGCCGCTCAAATCCCGTGTTCATCCATCACTAATGCTTTAGCACCAAGTCTAGGACACCAACCTACACCGACATTGTTCGGTCACATTCGGGGTCAAGCACAATAGTCTTTCTATTGTACTTGCACAACGCAATTGACAATGGACTCTCTCACCTTGATTTGGCGGTGTGCAGAGCGGGTGACTAAATATACCTCCTTCATCCCTATTCCTCTCAATATCCACTTCTTTCAAACCTTCTTGACGAGATACTCTACGCTCGTTTGACAAAATTTCACTAATAATTCCTTTCAACATTGATTCATAGATCCACAAATGGTCAAGCTTACGCAGGACGTAGCCACTATGCCACCTCAACCTTTAGTATCAGTATAGCCAACTATCACCTTTGTTGTCCGTACGGTCACTTGTGCCACCAATACTCCCAACGTTAGGCGGTCATCTTCACAGACCTTCCAACCGCAAAGCTGGGGACCAATTGTTACTGCTGCTTGCGTTGTCATGTTCATCGCTCTCGCGATGATCGCTATCAATTCACCCAAGTCAGCGTTCTTCTAATCTGTGATCTTCTACCACGAACCACATTTAAATTCTTTCTGTGACATTTGAGTCTTCCGCTCTTATAATAGATACCCATCTCAATTTTTCCACGTTATTTGGAGATTTACCTCGTTCAGTGCTCCTAATTTTCATCGTTTACGGCTCATTCCTTCCATCTCCAGAATTGGACAAGTTTGCGTAGCCTCGATTCGATGTGGAAGAATTGTTCTCCCGTTTATCAAACTGCAGTGTCGATTCAAGGTCCTTCTCTAGTCGGGCGGTCGCAAATTATCTCCTATATGTGAGCCTCCGGGGTTTGGGGATCGAAGATTGGACTAACCTGTCTATGAATAGCATCCTAATCAGCCCAGATGCCTCCTCTTCACAGTGATCTCAAAATCCCATTCATATCCACACGTTGTATAGCTCACCCTTCACATCGTTCACTTTTCCCTTCATTGCACATTCTACCCTTCACAATGCCATATTCGCCACATCCTAATATATAACCCCCCAGTATGAACACCCTATATACCATTCAATACAAACCTTCACTTCTGTAACACAAACGGTTATCAAGCACTAAGCTTCAGGCCTCATACAACCGCACCGCCTCGCAACATTTAAAGTTCTTTCCTAGAAGACTACACCGGAGACATCGGCACCCAAAAAAATGTCTTCCAAAAACAGCGTCACCTTCGTTACACTAACACAGTTCACCACAATTCCCCCTGCAAAAGCAACATCGATAATAACGTCCATCATCACCTCCTCCCATTCCGCATCTCTCACCCTCTCTTTTTCCACACTCCCTTTCCCCACCACCCAGCCAACTCTTTCAACAATCCCACACCTCCCTTCACAATTCGCCACCCCAACTCCTCCACCCTTCCAAACAAGCACGCACTCCGGCCCAACCCCCGTAAACAACAACATCGTAGCCGTAACCCTAGCCTGCATCGCCGCCTTCGTCGTCCTATTCATTCTTCTCTTAGCCTTAATCCTATATGAACGGTGCAAAGGACGATGCGCAAACTGCAAGAACCTCGAGGGCAAAATCAAACGCCTTGAAGAAGGGACACAAGTTACTGTTGCCAGCGTTCGCGCGAGAGAATCGGTTCGAACGCAGGCCGATGGGCCAGGGACAGGGAGGGAAAGTAGAGTTACCATGGATACTATTGGAGAGGATACGGAGACAACGGAGTTGGGGAGACAGATGCATTGGGCCGGAGAAAAGGACAGCACGGGGGTTATTCGGATAGCGGCTGATGACAACGTTCGTCGTGATAGTGAGAACCGTGCTACCAGTCTCCCTCAATCCTCATTCTCACCGCCGCCTCCCCCACCGAAGAACAATCCTTACACCCTTCCCGCCAACCATACTCGCCGGTATTCCGTCTCCCCTCCATCCTCACCCTCCCGACCACACAGCGAGAGCCCCTTCTATGCCCCCCTCCAACCCAGCGATGATTTGGGAAAGGGGTACCGCGACTCCGTTGGTGCCTGGCATACCTTTATAGATCCCTACCCCGCAGGGAGGAGCAGTGCGTACAGGCATGATATGCCTCGGGACGATGAAGATGCAGATGCGTTTCAGAGGTACGCTCAAGTAATGGAGGATAACAGGAGGGATGATGAACGTAATGTACAGCGTGATGGTGGTTATGGTGGATTAGACGGTCCACGTTATGAGGATCTACCGGATCCTCGGAAATTCGAGGATGTTGATATTGAAGACGCGAAACCAACGCCCGCCCCTAAAGATAAGTTTGATAAGGTACGAGATGCGTTTCGGGGTAGGAAATGAAGGAAATAGATAACACCCCGGAGGTTTTATAGTTGTAATACAAGATAGTATAAAAGCTACATGTTCATTCAACCCGGACAACTCATAAAGGTTGGCTGGAGGGTACGCCGAGGATCTTGACAAGCCTAGGATATGGAGTATGGACAGTCCTGTTTCTGGGGAGACGTACTTATGGCTGAGACCTATAGCATGGGGAAAATATAGTATTGTTGACTTGAGATTAACAAGACGGAAATTTGTACTGTGACGTCTGTAATTTTAACGTGATGAACGCTTGATGGGATCAAGCACATGATATGAAATAGGGGATAGAGGAAGATGGGTGATCGAAGGGAGCAGGGGGCGTAAGAGTGGCAGCATGGTTTGTAGGGCTTGATTTACAGCGAAGAAGATGTGGGCGGAGAGGATTCGTTGAAATGTGGTGCAGAAATGAATGTGAATAGCATAACAGAGTGCAAACCTAATGGGAATTCCGTGCTACATGAAAGAGTAAACGGCCAAATGAACCTATTCTTTCGAACTAAAATTTAAATTATCACTCCTAACTTCTAATACTCGCTTCAGTTCTCCTCCAACTCTCCTAATACATTCCGCCAAAATGCGGTTCGCCAACCCTCCTCTTCCCTGTCCGATCCTTGCAATCGACATAGAACACCCATCCCTGCTCATGCCACTCCCTCAAATCTGCCCCGTCTTGACCCGCCTCCAGTGTGACAGCATTCACGCTCAAGTAGTGTACCGGTTTTGTCACTTCTTTCCCATCCACCTCCATCCTCATCTCCGTCCCCTTCGTCCTCCAAACCTTCTGCAGCTTTCCCTCTGTATCTTCTTTCCCAGCCCACTTCTCAACATTCAACTCCGCCTGCTCCCATTCCCCGCCCAAACCGAACGTGCGCACGCCACATGTTTTGCAGAAATACCAACCAATTTTTTTTCTCGTTGCAGCGGTAGTCGCCGAGTTCTTCGATTGTGGATGGAGATGTGAGGATGAAGTCGTCGGAGCAAGAGATGGGGCGGCAATGAAAATAGCCCATTTTTTGGCATGTGGTGCAGTTGCATTTGTAGAGTCGGATGGAGAGTGCTGTTGGGTCTGGGATGGGTGGGAAGGTGAGGCGGATTTGGTATTTTATGGAGCCGCGGTGGCAAGAGCCGTGGTAGATATTGGTGGAGGACATATCGGCTCAGAAATTTAAGAAGTGGTACGAGTAGAACTTGTTCTTGATTGAAAGATGTTGGGGATTGACGCGGCTGGAGTTAATGATAACTGAAAGCGTGAAGTTGATCAGGCAGGAGCTTTATACGTAACTGGCATCGGGTATCCATTCTGGTGAAACAACCTAAGTACGAGTTATCCTGGGTTAAGTATGCGAAGATGACTGGAGCGATTGGAGCGATCAAGACCTTGGTATGCTGTAGTGTCCACGGGAACCATGTAAGGCGTCCAGTGAACCTAGGCGATTGGCCTTGATCTGGCCTCCTTCGTTATCAATTGCTGCATGTTCCGGGTTCGGATATGCATGCAACCAGGAGCTCTTCAAGATATACAGTGAGAGATGGAGTAGAGGGGAGGGGAGGCCAGTGAAGGATGAATAAGGATTGAAGGGCGTGGGGCTGAATATGGAAGGGGTTAGAATGCTGACTCATGCTCGCAAGGACTACTAGAAACGGACCGAATTAGGCAGAACCGAAACTCAACCTCACTCGATTATTACTATTAATGGCATTCAGAGCGCGCAGCATTTACATGCGTCGATGATAACCCATCATCAGAACTCCGAATATAGTTAGAGATGGATTGATGTATATATAGCCCTCGTTTCGACGTCCTTTAACCCGCTCCTCCGCAACCTAATCCCCGCCTCGTGACATCTATCGAGAACAAAGAGCAACGGAAGAATTGCCAATGTATTCTTTCGAGTATGCCGTAGTGCCGCTGGCCTTTATTAGCGGCATATGGATTCCCGCCATGTTGCTTTGTAGCGTTCCTTGGGTACAGAAACAGTAGGTTTCTTTGTCTCTTTCCACCGACTATCATTCAGAAAACCGTTCTTACACTTCTGCAGGATGCTTTATCTCCATAGGGTGACTTTATTCCCGGGAAAGTGGCTTGATGAGCCCGAAAGAGCGGGATTTCTAAGTACGATTACCCTTGGTTTCATGATTCCGAGATTTGATGTGTGAAGAAAACCAAGTCGCGCCGTTCCTGGTCCCAACAAAGGATGGTGAAAGGCTCTTTGCATGGCTCATTGCACCTTTAGGTATGTATTCGCAGCATGTAGATGAATTTGTGAGGGAGAAAGGGGGCATAGATAGGGACATGGAGGAGAGGCTAGCGTTCCGCCTTCTGAACGAGGATCCAGAGGCACGGCTTTTGGTCTATTGTAAGAGCAGCATTCCCATCGACCCAGCTCATCTGACGACTCATAATTTCTTGTAGTCCATGGCGTAAGTCTGTACTTCCTTTCATGCTCTCTAGATGCCAACGAAATAGAACACTGCAACCGTTGCCCAAGGCCGGCGCACCGAGGAATACCGCATGTACGCTTCCGGTGCGTCTGAAAAGATCTTCATTCTGACATTTGACTACCGTGGCTTTGGTCGCTCAACAGGCAGCCCATCCGAAACTGGCTGCTTAAACGATGGCGCCGCAGTTCTTGATTGGGCTCTCAACGTCGCGAACATCTCTCCAGATCGCATCATTCTACTGGGTCACTCCCTCGGGACAGCGATCGCAACGGGAACCGCCCATCAGTACATCGCCCAGAACCCCCCTGTCGAATTCGCTGGGCTTATTCTCTGTGCCTCCTTCACGAATGCGGGCAATGCCTTCTCGGCTTATTCAATCGGCGGCGTACTTCCCGTCATGGCTCCTGTGCAGCGCATCCCTTTCATGCAATCGTGGTTAACCAAGTTAATGCAGGATACTTGGAAGACAGACGAGCGGCTCGCTGACATCATGCGGAAAAGTTCAAAATTCAAATTGGTGTTGATCCATGCGAAGGATGACATGACGATGCCATGGAGGCAGACAGAAGAGCTCTTTAAATGGGCACTGCGAGGCGCGTTGGGAGAAGCTCTCACCGAGGCACAGATTGCGGAGAAAGTTGATGTCCTCGACCTGGGTGAGGCTGGTTGGCAGGAGGTATGGAAGTCCGGGGAGAAGATGGCTAGCAAACTAATCATGAGGCATGGAGGTAAGTTAACCTCAATCCCATATTTTGAATCTTTTGGCATGCTAAAGCATGCTTGCATAGGGCACGATACCATGACTAAGTGGGCTCCAGCCTCGCTCGCGGTGCTGCAATGTTTTGGGTTGAGTAGTCCTTCAACGCTTTAGCCACGTGCCTTGGCTTTACCGTATTTTTACACCTACCCCTTTGCCTCCTTCTCCTTCACCACCACAAGCCTCATTTCTTCGACAAGGCATCAATATCAGACATCAGATCATGAAATATAGCTTCACATGACTATTCAAAGTTAATTTGGACCGCGCACAATTCTTCCACGTAGGTCATGCCTTTTGTGCACACTTGGTCCCTGTTTCTTTGTTCGAGACCCATAAGTGCATTGTCGACGTAGTCATTATATTTGCTCCCATCCCATTCCATCACATACTTCCATGGCCAACTTCCCATCCAAGAGTAATCAAACAGCGATCAAAACACCAAAAATGTCAGCCATTCTTCCCCGCGACGCCTTCAACCTCAACCCCACCGACCAAACCATCAATGTCCCCACCCTTGTCGGCAGCATAGCGGCATTCTTCGTCGCTTTTTCTATCCTCATAGGCTGGCTCCTATGTTACTACGGCAGGTCCTGCGGGTCAACCTACTTCCCATGTCGATGTCGCCGACCCCTGGCTTCACAGAGAGACCCTCAAAACACACTCACCACGCCATCAATCCCACTTAAGCTACTCTTGTGTTATATGCAAGCAAATACCAGCGATTACGCCCGAAACCCTGCCGCCCGTCATGCACGCACTAGCGTCGCCTTGATTCTTGCTAATGACGGGGAGCCTGGTCTTTCGGCCCCGGGACTAGCGGTTGTCGCGGCGAAGGGTGTGGAGCGAGAAGTCGATTCTGGGGCTGTTTAACCCAGGTCTGGCGATGTTAGAAGGGAAAGTGGACTGTGTTTTGATGCTCCGGCTCGCGCACAACAGAATCGGTTCGATGGTAGTCGGGTCTTAGAGCGGCAGGGTAGTTCAGCACCGCCCTCTGAGCGGAGAGAAAATGGCTGGATTTTATTTTGGGCTCTTCGGGTGCCTTGGATTTAGGACGAATGAAATGGATTACTGGTCGGGATGCTGATATCATGTGAGTTGCATCCAACTTCCTTTTTATGAGTATACTTAGCTACTGTGAAATAACCGTGAAGCCAATGTCATGAAATAACTGTGGCCAACCGATCGTTCTTGCCAGCCACTATGCTAAGTTTCTGTCGGTAATTGGAACTTAGGCTCGAATAGGCTGTATTCTATTTGTAAACATTCAAGACCGGATTCTAGTACGGTGACTTGAGGTTCCTCTTCAGACTTGTTTTGCCTACTGAGTCCGTGATCTTGCTTTCTCGATACTATTTTCTGCCGCTGATAATGCATGTAGAGACTTCTGGCTGAGCCATAACGTTTTGAACCACGATTTTGTGTACTCTCCATTCCCTATCTTCCCCCCCCCCCCCCCCCCACCCCCCCCCCCCCCCCCCAAAAAAAAAAAGAATGCCTCAGGCGCGTCTCGTGAGCCTGGCTGTGAAACCTGCTAGAAGGCAAGGCAGCGTAAACCAGGTTTAGGCTTGTAAAATGCGGAGCTTTACAGTCAAGTTTCTCATCGTCAAATCTTGCGACATGAGAAAAAGCCTTCGCTCATTCCTCTCAAAACCCTATCAATCCTTCCCAATGCAAACCATTTTCCCCTCCCAAATCCCGTGCATCACCCATCAAAGGTATCTCAAACAATACATTAACCGAAGTAATACATAAAAACTACATACATCAACGGAATCAAGCACTCGGCGCATTGGGAAACACATTCCCCTCCCTACCTCCACTCACCCTCCTTCCGTGGCCGCTTTCCCGTCTGCGTCTAGGCGGCGGTCCCATACTCCCCATCTGATAACCGCCCTCATCCCTATCGCTCAAACTCTCGCTCGTACTCAGCGTACTCGCTCTCTTACTCTGCCACGGACCTTCATTCGGGGTCCCTGGTCTACTTCCCCCTCCACTCGTACTCAATCTCGGAGGCGCAACCCCCGATACACCTGTCGACGTCGGTTTCTTACTGCGTCTGCTATCCGAGCGAGTAGCTGTGGAACTTGTGGTAGAGGTGCTCCAGCGGCGTTCGTGGGTTTCGAGCGGTTTGAGGCGTTCGTCGAGGTCCGGGGTCGGCGTTGTGCTGCGGGATGAGGAGCGCGAATGGGATCCGTCGCGGCCGCGTAGGGTACTGGGTCGACGCTTTCGGTCTTTGAGCGAGTTTGAGGCGGAGAGGGTGTGCCCATGTTGGATACCATGTGTACTCCTTTCCACGTCGCCATGTCTGCCCGTGATACCCCTCGCCCTCTTCCAACCCCGCCAACCCGTCCACCAAAGCCACCCCCCTTCCTCCCTCGCAATCTCCCTTCGCCGTGCCCTCACCCGCTTCCTCAATTCGGCTCGGCGCTCGTTTTCGCGCTCCCAGTACTCCGTCCGATATAGTTCCCAGTTCTCCCTGAAATCCGGGGTAAACGGTTTCGGTAGAAGAAGAAGCTTGATATAGTCACCGCCCGGCGCAATATCCTCCTCGGCATACTCCTTCCCATCCTCCAAAATCCTATGTCTCGGTCTTCCATCTCCCAATTCGTTCTTCTTCTCCTGCGCCGCGTTGATGAAATGATAACTACTCCCACCCGTCTCGCCACCCCACAACCCTCCACTGAACGGCACCACAAACGCCAACCAACCACCCAATTCTTTCCACCACGGCCCTCTAATCACCACGATTTTCGCATTCATGCCGCGGAGTCCCCGATTCGCAACTCCGATCCAGCGTCGCGGCCACCGAACACCGCGCTCCCATTGCCCAGTTGCCCAGAACAAAAGCGCCGTCACGACCCCAGTAATGAAACACAACTTCTGACCTCGATCAACGAGCCAATACTGTGATCCACCCACGCCTTTTCCATCCTCCCGCGGCCGCAGCCAGAGCAAGTACCCGAAGAAGAAAATCCAGATTGCGAGGAGTGTCAAGACAAACATGTTCTGGCGTCTCCGTGCGCGCAGCGTCAGGTATTGGCTTCGGAGCGAGGCCTCAAGGATTAAGAGGTTAAGGTATATTTGCGGCGGGGAGGAAGGAAGGAGGGAAGTGGGATCGGTGAGGGGTTGGGGTGGTCGGGGGGTTTTGAGAGAGGCGAGTCGGTCGTTTGCGTCGTGGGTGGGCAGAGCGGCTGCGGCGACAGCGTTTACGGATGTATGGGGGGCGGGAGCGCCTTTGACGAGCTGGTCGAGGGAAGGGATAGTGGGGTTTTGGTAGGCCATTGTGTGTTGTTGCGGACTCTAGATGGTGGTCTAGAGTTATGTTGATGGTGCTTTCATGTGAAGGCGTTGAGGAGGCGAGGCTCTGGTGGCAGCGACCCAAAGGCTCCGAAGCAAGTTAGGTGAATGATTGTCTGTTAAAGAGCGAAAGGATCCCCTGTAACAGGGTCCAGTGGATGGTGCAGGTGTATTTAAAGACGCGGATCGTGATTCATGAATGCAAGTCGAAGCGGGATCAATGATGTCGGCGCTCGGCCAAAGCGCGGTGTGGACAAGGATTCGTTGGCATAGAAAAATAGACTACCATGGTCTCATATTCATATTGCACCATATCAAAGGCTAGTACTGCTCAGGCAGGACCATTCTTATTTTCTTCACCGTCAATTCTTAACAGTAAATCCGCACACATCGCTGAGAGAGGGAGTAGTTGGATTTTAAACCATTCCAAGGCCTGGAGCTTGGGCTGAGGGAAGATGGATGCTTGCTATTGGTTGAAGGATTCACTACTGGGAACAGACATACACAGTATATGGAGCCACGGTTATCCAGGTCACATTCAAAGTTCATGGGAGAGATGAATTTGGGACAAGTTTCTAGCAATCGATATCAAGTGAATGAACGCAACAGGTACTCCACTTTTGCCCACCTCTTCCTGATAGCTTAAAGCTAACCTTAGACCAGCAAACTACACTTGCGGAGACATGCCATGTAACCATGTGAGGACCAGCTGAGATAAAGAGGATTGCATTGCTGGCTAAGGATTCGCACTCCCCATAGAGATTTATATGTACAAGACGAATGCCAAGTCGGGAGAGCATCTCTCCGACTAGGTAACGTGATAGCGCGGTCATACATGTCAGCTTGCGAAAAACCAAATTGATTGTCATTTTGAGTTGGCATTTACCTCTAAGCCTTGCAAGGGCTGATAACAGTATTTTGTGGATGAAGGCCACAATTGAGGAAGAATAAAGGAGGAAATATGAAAGCAAGTTGCGGGAGGCGCTGAGCGCATCCAGCCCAAATGTCGACAATAATCTCCCAAAGGAAGACGGCGATTGGCCTAACATCAAAGGTATCCTCATGGGCATCACCGGGGTTTATCTCGCTTCTCTTTTTTTCCGCTGCGCTGCACAGCCTTTGCGAAAAGGCAAAGAAGCTACCGTTCCAAAAGCTGCTTCGCACTTCTCGAAACCCCTTGGTGCTGCCTTTTATGTGGCCGTACCATATTTACCGTTTCTTTTGCTGCTTAAAGAAGAAGTGGTTAGCGAGGAAGCATAGACATCTTGGTAATGATGGTTGAGGCCATGTTTGAGCAGACGTGTGTTGGAGGTCGGGATATGATCCTTGTGGAGCCGAGGAGGGAGAATTGGGTGTATGAGATGTCTACCCGGGTGACCATTTCAGCTGCCGATTCGAAGCGTACCCGCTCCGCAACCCACTCCAACTCGTCTAAATCTTCGGACCTGGCGACACATCCCGTCCGTGATGTCCAATCCATTGATCCCGGTAATGCTCACCGATTGCAGATGAAGTTAAGCCAGGAGCGTATCGGTGGACAAGACCGAATTGCAGTTGAAGCTACACCTTTGCCTTATAGATCGGTGAGACAACTCACTCCTCTGAGTCAAAACCAGCTAGATCGCAGGCCGACATCTAGTACGTCGCTTGGTCTGGGCATCCATGTGATGGAGGAGGTCAGGTCTTGGCAGCTGGAAGTCCTCATAAACACTGTCTTTTAACATTAATTAATTGATTGAATGCTTAAGGTAATGACTGATTAAGTACATAATAATCAAATAGGCAGTAATGACAGTATAAATCTTCAATGACTCACGATGCCATGGTGGCGTCGATGCTTTGAGTTCTGCCTACCTTGGCGCGAGGTAGCAATGGTTGCCTATCGAGGTTATGCCAACACCATGTTGATTATGAGAGTCCATATATTACTCCCGATGATCGAAAGTATGATCCGAACTACATGATGACAATGAGTGGGGTCGGCGGTTGGCCCAGTAATCGATTGGCTAGTCTAGCAGTGTATAGAGATAGCTCTGAACTCGTGGGAGATGGATGAGACAGTATAGAGGAGGTGAGTATCTCGCTGCCTGGGTCTCCGATGGATTAAGCTCCGAGGTCTAAGTGGACGTGAAGTGGGATTTCACATGTTCTTTTGGCCAATGCATCTGATCTCCGTACCATTGGTTCTTGAATGTTTCTTTCCGATAAGCAAGTGGGTGGGCGAGGAGTAGCATTTCTTGACTTCCATTGGACGAACATTTGATATCGAGGACCAGAAAGTTTTCCCGGGTTTGTGTTTCCCCGTGATATTCGAATGTGACTTGCTCTCCATGATTATATGTACAAAGGTTAGTTCTCCAGCGAATAGGACTTTGACCTGGAGCCCATTTAAACCATTCAAGAATTCGCTTGCGGATAGGATGCAAAGGAGTGGTGAGGAGACTTATACAGCCGATGATGTGGTAAACCGAAGTGGTGAAATCAGCGTGATGCGTAATACCAGAACTATCGTTCAAATATATATATATATATATAAATTTAATTTTTTGATCAACGTGTGACTTTGACGGAAAGCAGCAGGGGAAGGGATCCTTAACCCTAATGAACCTGACGCGTGTGGACAGAATCGCAAGGAGGCAAAATGACTGGCGCTGGCCTCCATATAAAATTTCGCTCCTAGGCGCAAGCAGATGAATCGAAAATGAACGTGAAGGACGGATTGAAGCTAAATTCGTACTGTTGAGATAGACTGTGATGCGGAACCTGCGGCGCGGCGGAGCGCAACTTCGACTCCATGAAACGAAACTGTAGGGATTTATTTGAAATGTCACCAACGGGGAAAAGAAAAAATCGAGAAGCGCGAATGTTGCACACAGTATATGCCCACCTAATGTGACACTTCGTCGAGTTCGAGAGAGTACGTAGGGTCGAGAGAAGTGAGGTTTGAGAGGGAAGATATGATAACTCTGGCTTGACTTCCGCTCATCTAAATGATGAAAAACAGTGCAAAGTCGGACTGTTGCCCTAGATCATGTCATGAAGATAGGGAAATAGATGCTGCTACAGCATATTTCTCATGAGAGATAGACAAGCATGTTCATACCAATTAGGAAATGTTGATGCCAAGACATACGGACGAGTTCGGCCTGGGATTTCAGGGGCCTATAAAAACAACAATCCACAGCGAAACCCTTCCATAACTCAGGGGCTTGGATCAATTATACTGTAGTTCCCTTCATAAACGCTTGCGAAGTGTATTAGTGAACGAGGTGAAAAGGTCGGCCCTACGGACAAGAATCTCTCCGGGCCGACCAGGATCGTTGCCTTCCGATGATGAAACCCATCTTTAACTCCGCCACGCTCGATGACAACCATTCAGCTCGCGCCGTTATGTCCTTTTCTCGTCCACGAAACACCCCAGTCCTCACCGTCGAGGCTCGTATAACTACCTCTCCTGTCGTAGCGGACACTTCGCTGTGTCTCGCTGCACCCCCATCCACCAAAAGTGCACCCCTCAACATTCTCCCCGCTGCATCTGCTGCGGTACTACTACAACACTCGACCCTCTACCAAGACTACTATATATAGAACCGTAGGTGTCGCCTGTGCTTCTTATACTGCCTTGTACCTTTCGACACCAATACGCTTAGATTCGAGAGCGCATTCGTCTTCAATGGCCACGTCAGAGAATAACGAGGAACTACGAAACCGAACCCAACAGAGCCCTCTCGCGTCGCAGAGAGCGAAACAAGCTGGGCAGCCGGGCAGGTTTGCGCAATGGTTTCCGCTAGGCGCGAAAGAGGGATTTAATCAATGGGTGGGTCTCAACCTTCCACTCCATTTGGGAGGAGGGTCATTGTGCTGACGATGAAATAGTGGGCAGGCCTCTCGCCCGCAGCAACAGAACACCGCGTCCTCTCCTACATCCCCTACCTCCAAAAACCACCCACACATACCCAAACCGGTTCTGCACCCGTGTCTACCGCTCCCTCGTCAACGAACCTTCAACTCCATCCTGAAAATGACGCCGAACCGCTTACCACTACTTCAATAACAGATCCGCATGGTCCGCGACGATGGAATTCCGAGATGGTAGAACTCAGTGGGAGAGGTCGCGCACTCAACGAATTCTCGGTCGAGCGCGTCGGCGAAGATGTGGAGAATAATTTGGTGATGCTACACGGCTATGGCGCTGGTCTGGGATTCTTCTATAAGAACTTCGAAGCGTTATCGCGGGTCACGGGGTGGAAGATATTTGCTCTGGACTTGCTGGGCATGGGACGATCAAGTCGCCCCACCTTCAGAATCCACGCTAAAGACCGCGAAGGCAAGATCACGGAAGCAGAAAATTGGTTTATCGATGCGCTAGAAGAATGGAGAGTTAAACGAGGAATTGACAGATTTACTTTGCTCGGGCATAGTTTGGGTGGTTATTTGGCGGTTGCGTACGCGTTGAAGTATCCGGGACATTTGAAGAAATTGATTCTGGCTTCCCCCGTTGGAATTCCCGAGGACCCCGACGCGGTTAGCGAGGAGTTACCCGATCCAGAGGATTCGACTATGGCAAACGAATTCACCCAAGATGCGGCGGAAACAAGAAATGGTGTTACACCTACAACTGGAGGTGACAAGAACAACTTCCTTAACCAACAAAAGAAAGCAGATGCAACGCTTAGCAACCAACCTCCACGCCGCCGTCTGCCCGGATGGGTTACCTTTCTATGGGATACCAATGTCGTATCCCCATTCTCCCTAGTCCGATGGTCTGGTCCTTTAGGCCCTCGTCTGGTCTCTGGTTGGACGTCGAGACGATTCTCGCATCTACCAGATCAAGAGGCTCAGGCGTTGCATGATTACAGTTATTCGCTGTTCAGACAAAGGGGAAGCTCAGAATACGCATTGGCGTATATTCTTGCTCCGGGAGCTTTCGCCCGAAGTCCATTGATCCGACGAATCCAGGGAGTTGGTAGGCAGTGGATACAGGCGCACGAAGCTCCCACCGTTGATGGCGACACGCCGCCAAAGAAATGTCACAAGACCCGTTCAAAATCCCCGGCGCCGTCTGCTACATCTACCACTCAATCCTTTACGTCTGCTTCAGAGCAGCACGGTCAGAGAGAAAATGGTATTCCGATTGTGTTCATGTACGGAGAGAATGATTGGATGGATGTAACAGGCGGGTTTGCAGCCAAAGAGAAGATCAAGCAGGAGAGGAAACGCTTATTGGCAAATGCCACCCCAGAAGAAAAGAAGAAGGATCAGGGAGAAGCAAAAGTCATTATCATCTGTCAAGCCGGGCACCATGTTTATCTTGATGGATGGAAGCAGTTTAATGAGGTAATGCTTGAGGAGATGGGAGACGTTGAGAGGAGGGAGAAGAGGTCGCCGTAGAGATTATCATGGAGAGGTTGAGCGGCGTAGAGGCATGGGTTAGGAGGTTTTTTTGAAGTTCGTGGTATAGATAGGATAGGACATAGTTTCCAGCTGTATTTGTGCTGAGGATAACCGCTCCGATTTTCCGGGCGGCATCGGGTCTTTTAGATTTGTATATTATCCTTTTTCAGGGCGTCGTCCCGCATCCTGCTCTCATGGTCCCGTTTCGGTGATGCTTTCCAGAGTTATTTGGAGAGCTTCATATCTTCCGTTATCGATCTCACTTCTACAACTTGTCACGTCATGGAACGACAGCTGCAAGCCTGTGAACTTCATCTTCTCCCTATACAAACTGTTCGCATCTCTTTTCTCCACAAATTGATCGCGATACACCGATAGTTGCTGCTATGTCGCTAGACATTTCTTTCTTTCTCTTCGATGAATTCTGTTCCTATCGTCTAGATATATTGCATATTTTCATCTGCTGCGCGGCGATATTTCGATCTGCTATCGGCTGTGCCGCGATACCCCATCACCGGCAAGTCGCGCGCCAATGTGCGGATGAGTTTGATTGGCCCTTGGCGATCTGCATAGCTGACTGGGCTTGAACCTTCTGCTCTAAGGTACATAGGTATAGAGTGCATGCTTCAGCCTGGTGCGTGGTGATTCGGGAAACGGAAATCACAGTCTTATAGACACCTCCAATCCGCATTTACGCGACCAATTTTTGAGCCTGGGTATGTCGTATAGACCACTCAACTGTTTTGATACGGCCAATGAGAACGTAGATACCAAAGATCGCATTTCGGCATCCTATGGCTACCTCGAATGGCTGGTCCTAATCAACGATCCGTCCACCTAGCGGAAGCAGGGCTTAGCATCAACTGCCCGAAGCACCTCTCATACACTCTCTATTTGGGCGCTATTACGCTATCCCATAGTAGTCATGGGGCTAACCTAGCCTACAACATCATTACTCGTTACATAACCCTGTAGAAGAACCTTAAGCACGCTGTGCAAATTACACGTAACTTCAGTAACAATAATTTTGGCAGCATTTGCTCTAGTGAAATCGATGCGGTATTCATAATGGCACGCGTTGTGGATGCCATAGTTGAGCGGGAGTAAATTTTAGGTTCGTTAATGTATGCGTGGGAGATGCTTCAAAGAGCAGTTTGAAAGGAGATGGTCCTTCCTTTCGCCGTCTTTTTTCCTCCATTCTCCTACCTTTTTCTCTCTACTCTTCTCCCTCCGTTCCTTCATCCTTGTAGACCGTAGTCCCTCCCATTGGACCTGAATAATGCCCTTTGAGGCATTTTTTTTTTTAACTCGATCGCCGCTCCAAGTTCGCACTGCGCTGCCTCGTCCCCGCTTGTCCCTTTGTTGCTCCATACTCTCTGTCGTCTCGCTCCCATGAGGTCTGTATAATGTAATATCTTCTATCAATTTCTGCGCGTTTTTAATTGGATACTATACCAACTTACTACATTAATGAGTAGTGATGCGCTCTATTTCCTTCACATTTTTGTCCCAGAACTCACAGAGCTGACGGATCATCTCAGTCTCAGATTTCCCATCCTCCCTGCTGTAAAAGCAAATCATCAGCCATCCCGATGAGTCGCTACTCATCATCCTCAATTCGTTAATATACTTGCATATCGGACCTTTCAGAGAGCAAATTACATCGCCAACTTTGGGTAAGACGTCGTGTTCCCGAGGTCTGCCAAATACCCCAAGATGATCTTCATACGTGCTAGCCTGCAATCGCGTTGAGACAAGGGCGCAGTACGTGATGAAGGGCTGTACGGCGGACGGATCAGAAGGTCGATACTCCCTCCACATCACCAGCATTCCGTATAATGTTTCTGTAGAAAATGGCCCATATAGAGAGGCATTATTCGTCGAGAACCCTGCTGTTAGATTACTGATCCAGCTCACAACTAAGGATGGCTTTGTAAACTGCCACCACCGCTTCAACCGCCTTGCTGTTGAACTCTTGTGACCCAAAGTAAAGCTGCTCAAATGGGAGGAATAAATCCTCCATATCCCATGGCTGGAGGACTTTTTGGATCCTGCCCAAAACTAGGCAGTCGACCTCAATCTTGTTGTTCTCTTCCGGGAATCTCAGATGTGAAACTTTGCTAAGTTGGAAGTGTTCAGCCGATATGCCTCTGCTCCAGTCTGGAACCCATGATGGCAACTCGAGTTGAGAGGGCGAGCAACAACTTAAAGCATTGGCCACCCGGTCGAGCCATCTCTTCCCCATGTAGACTAGCGCATTGGTGGCTTGCAAGGAGGCGTAAGGGATCTCAGGAGAGGTGAATACTAGTTGAATTCAAGCTTCAAATACATCAATACTAATAGAGAGCTCCTTCCAAACTAGCTTTGCAAAGCCTACTTTGCCTCGAAGAGCTGCTGCCCTCTCTTTAGCAGCCAATTGTTCCTTCTCTCGAGCCTCTCGCTCATGCATCTCTTTGAGAGCTGCCTCAACCGTCAACCGCCTCGCATCGCCGAAGTGTTTCTTCGTACGGTTCTTCCTACCCTTCCCCTGCCTTTGAACAAGATCATTATTTAGAATTTAAAGTGCGGACCTATCGGCAACGGCAGTTAGACTGATATCCTTTAAGGTCTTAATAAAATCATGAAACTGGGATGGAACACCTTGAAGGACTTCAGTAATAAGCTGGTTTATCCTTTCTGATTGATCTTCGTTAGCTTGAATATCAATTCGTACACCATCCTTATTTGTTAGACTAATAAAAGGTAGTGTTTTTGGCTGGTATTCTTGAAGGACAGATGAGGGATCGTAGGGTAGAAGGCCTGCCTTCCTTTACGTACTGGCAATATTGTGTTTTGTGATTGCCCTCTGCCTTACAGCTTAAAAGAAGAGCAAGAACTAATGATTTGTAATATTCTTAGCTCTAAAAAGACTATTATCGCGAATCTACTTTTTGTACGCCTTTGAAAGCGGCCAAAAGATCGTGACATTAAGAGGCTGAAGGATGTGCGTTGAATAAGGAAGTAAGTAGAAAGGGATAATCTTCAAGTTTTTGTAGTATTATACAAAATCAAGCGAGATATAAGAGGTGTGGCTATCTAGAATTAATAGTTGGTAAGTTCTAATTATTCAAAGTCGTGTATACGTGTTAAAGTGTCGAATCTAGCTAAAAGTAATCACGCAATCTGTTCAACTAACAGGGCTTACTTATATAACTATACGCGAGTCAATTAATAGGTTAATTTATAAGTGTTAAATCTGCTTCTCTTAAGGGATTATAAAGAGAGGTAGTAAGAATCTACTTATTTTAATTACCTTAATTAGTAACACCTAATTACAATCTTTTAGTTAAATTAACTAAGCTTTCTTATTTTTTTACAGAAATTAACACTTTACAGTTATCCCTTATACTTTTTATATAGCCCTTTTTATTTATATTGTATTGAAGTTTTACTAAAATTCCATATTTGATGTGCATCTTATTGTAAAGGTCAAACCACTTCTATAAGGCCTTGTAGTTGGTAGTATTCATTTGCACCTAATTATGAGCGCAAGCGAGTTTGAGCTTAACCTTAGAGTGTCAGGAAAGGAAATTCCTATACCAATTGTGGCCTAAAGGCTTATGATCCTTTTGCTTTTATAGTAAATCTTCTATTAAGCCTTCTAAGTATTGAATTGTAATCGGCCAGTCCCAGGCCGCCATTTGATTTATACATTGCTTAATTGAGGCTTCTTCTTGTACTGATAGGCGTTGCTATAACTACTGGCACTCTTTGGCAGAGCGTCTGCCTCGATATTGAGCTTTGAGAGTCGAATAAGGGGTCTTGAACACTTGGTGGGCTTGGTACAAAGATGGGACTAATTGCTCGTTGAATGCGTTAATTGCAACCTGTATGCGATCTTCCTGAGAGAGCTCTAAGACTTACACATCGTTTGAACTAGGTAAAGCCATAGTGTAAGCAAAGATCAAACAATGTAACCGAGTGCTGGCCTCTTAGGTAACTCCATTGCTTGTATACTGAGCTCTCCTGATGATCCTCCTGTTGATCCTCTCCTGACGATCTTCTCCTGACGATCTTCTCCTGACGATCTTCTCCTGACGATCTTCTCCTGACGATCGTCTCCTGTCGATCCCCCCTATTCTCATCTACAAAGCACATATTTAAGTAGGATAGCCATCCATAGTTTTCAATTCATGAGGTTGCTTTACATCTTTACCCTGCGTCCGGTCAGAAACAATTCTAGGTGGTGAGAGTTGAAAGGTCGCGTAAACAAAAAGCAAAGTTAGGGGCTGGCTCGACCGGGTGGCCAATGCTTTAAAATGTCAAGGCAATGAGTTTCCCGAAGAATATAAACCCCGTAGTCTTTGAAAATACGTTCAGGGCTGTCCGTGTAGTTTGGGCGTAGCAAGTCCGGGAGAGTATCGTACGGCAACAACTCCAGGAGCGTGTAAATCTTGTCTCTTCTGTCTATGGCTTACAACTCTCCAGCAGCCCTCGATATGAAAATGCATAATTCTTCGGTTGGGTGTTAATCGCACTTCTCCGGTGAGAAGTTCGTTCCGAAGGCCCTTAAACTCAAAGATGTGAAACATTGTACTCCCTGTGCTGCATCCGAGTCTCGAATTGCGACATAGATTGTCCAGTGTTGGGAACTCCAAATAGCATGGTTACCAAGGATAGTTCCAGGAATGATATCCCCGATGAACCGCAAACGAAGAAAAGCCGATCGCTCCAAAAGTAGTCCTCGGGTGTCCTATATACTCCCATTTCTTGGATCACCCAGACCATTGAGAACCATGGCCGTTGTAGAATGTCGGGGAGGACACCAAGGGTAAACGTATTGGTATCTATGACCTCCCTCGTAAGAGAGCGGGAATATGGGTTGTCCGCTATATACCGGACCATTCCAGTAGCAAGTTCGAATGCGGCGTCAACTTCGTCTTTCGTGCAAGGTGAACAATCTCCAATCCAAATAATATGTTAGCATAACCGCGATAGGCAACCTTGCAACTTCGCTGCCTTGCGCTAAATGTAGGCAGAACCACCAAATATTTGGGGCGAGGGCTCGTGCGCTAGCGCGAGGCCAATGCGTAAACACGTGACGTGAAAAGGGGCTTGTAAGGTGTCACGGATGGTTACCGTGACACAATCCTCCAAATCACGCGACAGCATTCTCAATTGCTCAGGTTCGAATTAGGTTCGGCTTGAGCCTACTCACCTACCATGGCGTATTAAAGGCTCATCTTGCTAACCAATTGGAGCTTCCTCTAAACTTAAAGTTAACTACGAAAATTATGTAGCAGAACTTAAAACTAACATTTTCTTCGACAACCTTAAGAACAAAAGAAATACAGTATCCGCATAGCTAAGGAACTTTTATTGAACCTTTGATAAACTGCACCTTTTCCGGGTGGGGGACTGGTACGAATCCGAAGCGACGGGATGCGTCCGGCTCCGTTTCCTTGGTGCTAAAAGAGGTCAGCGCCACCTCAGGAATAGGTAAGGAAGATGCAAACCATGATGTCGACCAGTCCTCCCGTGTTGCTAACCTGAAATTTTTTTTTCATCCTTCGAGCTGGAGAAAAGTTGTCATGATTGCGAGACTTTCTTCGACTATATTTCGATTTACGGTTCATATTTATGATTCTCAAACCGGACCCTCAGCGACCTCTAAGGCACATTTACCATCATCTTCATCAAAGGCCAATAGTAGCCCGGGGAAAAAAAATTTCGCATTTCTTCTCAATATTGCCTCCGGGTAAGCATGACTGATATTCTTCCTTTTGATTTCAGTCTTTAACGGGCCATTGTTTTTGGCATAAGGAAATTGACCAACATACTCCCTCGTAGGCGCATAGAATTGGGCAATGCCAACGATAACCAGGCAGAGGGATCATGAGAGAAAGGCTCAGAACATCTCATTGACGATGATTGTCGTCAACACTTTTGACTAAATTGACAGTCTCCGAATCACACGGTCCTCGCTCTGGTTTGGATGGCGCTTGGAAAGAATACGTGCCCTAGATGCACAGTCCGGTTTTAAATTTAATTTGGCGGCATCATCATTAGCCTTGTTGGCTGAACTGGATGTCGAAATCGAATTGTCGTTTGGGTTATTTGGATTCAGCCCGGATGGATCAGCATAAATCAATGGACTGCAGGTGGGTTCACCCAAGTGAAGGCGAATAACATCCATGAAATCTAGATCATGGTATCCTTTCTCTTCAAGAGCTGTCCTTTCAGCTTCAGCTCTGCGGTTGTAGAGGTCCATTTTACTTTTCGAAAATGCATCATGAAAGGCTTTTCCATGACGATTAAGGCCGTGGGTTCTACAGCGCTCCTTCGGACTTAACTCTGGGAGAATGCCGTCGATCTTTGCCCACCACTTCATCCAGAAGCTTTCAAAGCTTCCCACATGCCCCGTCTTATATCTTTCGTATTCATTCAAGATCAGATCGAGTTGCTTTCGTAGCTCAGAATCCTCCTCCTGCAGCTGCAATCGTTTCTCTTTTTCCATGACTGTCATTTTAAACTCGGAATATTTAACATACGAACAGCACGTATGCGCCATGCCAAGTCGGTCGAAAATTTCAAGCCGGCATATTTCATGGTAAATTACTGTGGTCTGATCTTCATCAAGGCGACAGAGATCTATCCATTCCTTAAGGCGGCGTTCCAGTAATTCTATCGTCATTTGCATGCAAGTATCGTGACTGTACGTGAGAAAATCGCAGGCCCAGAATTTATGAATCGGTAAGCAGCCGCCTTCTGAAGAACAGAAGCAATCACACCCATCTCTGCAGAGCGGGTCGCAATGCGTTACCACAAGCGGTGTGAAATCTTTACAAAGTCTTCAATGTCTCACAATGGAAAGTCTCTCGTCCACTTAAAGTACCAGAAGGTGAAATAAAAATGAACTGTTGGAAATGAACCGTCGGAATTAAAACTTAGGCTAGCCCCTTTGTTGATGAACCATGCAATTTCCTTGTGTCGGCTGCCGAATTCATTGCCGTGTAAGAGTTCGAGAAGAGGCGTTCGCCCCTCTCTGTTCACTGTATCCACGGACTCGAATCCCGCGTTATATAGCGCTTCAAGAAACTCGACCCGGTAATACCGATCCAATATCTCGTAAACCCCATACTTGCCAGGATAGAGCTCTTGAGGGACAGGGACACCATTTCCGTGTAGTTTTTCATATACACTAAGTGCTTTTGCGTCCAGTACCTTCTCGACCGATATTTGCAGTTCGTCTCTTTCCTTCTTAGACAGATGTTCTAACGCAAGATTTCTGAGATCCTCTCGAAGATTTTTCAAATGGTGAATGACGCATGCTTGTATGTCCAAAATTGTGACAACTGATGCTTGTTGTAGGATTTCGCGGTAAATTATCCAAGGGAAGCCTTTGGCTGTGAGCAATATCTTCGTTGACTCCTGATCACCAAGATGAATTGAGAGTTCAAAGGCGAACATGGCCTGGAACCCAGCTTGCAAAAGCTTTCTCAAACCATAAGGCCAACCAAGTGCGAACTCCAAAGGGTATAAGCCTCGTACTCTGGAATCGCGACTGATATGACTGTCCTGTGTAAGGATTCTTTGCATACAGTCCTGTGACCGATATAAAATTGACTTCTCGAAGGGTCCGTAACCGAACACTTTGTAAAGTTGGCAGTTTTCAAAGGCAGGTAAAAGGATTGTACTCCCATTCAGTGAGTTCTGGATAACGTCGAAGCACACGCAGAACCTTTTTATTGTACTCCATATCTCTGTGACCTCCAACATTACAGGTGTACACTATTATGGAGTGAAATTTCCCCCCCATAGCGATATCAGGGAAAGCTTCTCCAAGCTCACAAAAAGAATCCTCTCCAATCGCGTCATGGAAAGGAATTGTGTTAAAAACTTCGGGGAATTGAAGCGCAAAGCTCGTTACCAACTCTTGCACTGTGCCAGTATGAAAATTCCTATTCTCGATTAGCTGCTATTTTAGAAAGGGAAATCTCAGGGTCCATCTGATTTGCTAGACGGATCGTACCAGACATTGTAGCAAAGGTAAGGACGATAGAATCCTGGCTTTGCAGGAGAGATAATGCTATTAATACCGGTCGCAACCACCAGCTCTACAAGAGTTTGCAACTGTGCGAAAACACTTGGAGAGGCTAGACCGACGTATAAGGCTAGGCAAACAACTTCCTTTCCATAAGGATTAGCAGGTGTCAGGACTTGAATTATGAAAACATACATGTAGAATTGTATTTCCATATTCATCTTTGTCCCATGCATGTCCTTGCTGAAGAAGCTCCATTAAGCAGCGAGAAAGTCGATCAATTTCGCATCTCGTTTCATCCAAATGACAATGAAACCTTATCTCGGCCCACTCGCCTCTGGCAGCTGATGTCTTGAGGAAGAGAAGTCTACCGTCCTCGACCAACTTTTGGAAGGAGCCATCACATTTTCTCTGTGGTAATCTGTTAGGGAAGTCATCAAACAACTTGAAAATTTCTGATTCAGATCGCCTCACTGTCCTGAAGCTCTTGAGGAATACTCCCATAGAGCAACCGCCAGCCCCTGACGTTCTTGTGACTGTTAGGGCCACGGTTCTCTTCAGAAACGGAAGAAGTCGAACAGCTAATGTATGATTCCAGACCCTCTTTTGAAATCGGTGGTATTGACATTCTCGGGAATGTTCTGTCCGCGACTCGTATTCAATGCTAAAAGCACCTCTTCTAAAGTTTGATCGGTTCCGAGCCTGTTTACAAGAACAAACACACTCGAGCTGCAGTTCACATCGATGAGACCTTTTAACTTGACGTAAACCGTATCGAAAATTATCGCATGCTCTCTTTAACCCGCTGGGGCGTTCGGCAAGGTATCTAGCCAGCTCGATTCTCGCATCAAAATTCTCCTTGCTCGACAAGAAGGAAGTCGCAATGTCAGGTGGACGGGAGAATGTTGTATTGGTTCCAGTTATCCAGGGGAGAATAGAAGCTTGTAGTAATTCAACCTTTTCGTTAATATTTCGGCATTCGTCCAACGTAGAGTCCACCTTGTTATGAAGCTGCATCTGACCGAGGCATATAGCCTCATGTGAGGAGCTGACATTGACCTCTGCCTCCTTAGTTCTGTCGCTGATTGATTGCAAAACCTGTGAAAAATTCTTGACATCACTTCCTACTTCAGATATACTGGCTGTGGTAGTGGAGAGTTGCATCCATAATTGTCCGATATTTAAATAGACATCTTGACTACCACGCTGATTATCCTGGATAAGTGTTTTAAGGGTGTCGATTTCAGCAAGTACGTTCCGATGATCAGCATGAGCTGAGGTAGCAGCTTCGTCAATTCGGCTACTGTGAGTCAGGTGAGCTTACATAGTCACGATGGAAGGACGATACCATGATGTAGGCATACGTACACCAAGGCAGCTCCCACTTCTAATGTAATGAGCTGCAATTCTCGCACGACTTCCTGGTTCAACCTTAAGATCCTTTTGGCATTTTGTTCGATAGTATCTTCCATCGTGACAGATACTACAGCCTTCCAAAATTTCCTGCCTCTACCGGCGTTGGTGGCATTCTGGGTATGAAGGAAGGATTCCAAGACATCTCTAAGGTCGGTCATTGCTTTTTCTGCATATTCTATTGTGCTCCTGACTCGCTGAACTTGATCGATGTTGGGTTGATTATAAAGAGTGGAGCTCGGTTGCTCTATTGCTTCTCGTAGGATACCAATATGCTTAATCGAGATCTCGAGGTCCTGCAGAAGGCCTGCCATATGCTTTGGCACATCTTTGAGGTCTCTGAGCAGCCTGATCATTGCCAGAAAGGCTCCGCCACCGGTGTGAAGAAATTGCACAGTTCCAGTGGCGAGGCCAACTGCGCTAATGGGATCCATTTATTCGAATGAAATGACACGAATTCTAATGTCGGGGTTCAAGAGATGTAAAAGTCTTGATATTAGGTTTGAAGAACGAAACGCGGAAAAGAATTGCTCAATATGCTACGCCAAATACTATAAAGCGTTTTATCCCATGGAAATAACTAGTAGATAAAGCAGATTAGTCTGGGCGTTGTATGCGGTGAAATTTGTGCTCGTGTGACCTTCCCTTCGACGTGGCACCTTCCAAGAATATGCTGAGCTAATTTGTCCACGATTACCGAGCTTGAATTCGTCACAGACCGGTGAAAGAGATACGGCGCTGAAACCTATCCATTCATACACGAAAGCACTAGCGCCCAGCCTGATCTATGTTACACAAAGGCTGACAGGTAAACTCACTACCACGTGTACAAATCTAGGACTTCAGCGGGTTCAGGCGTGGATATTTTACTGGTCCAATATGGTTGTTTTTTCTACCGAAGCCAGCCACAGCCCGAATACTACCTAGCGTGACACTTGTTGTAGTTTCTGCGGTATTGCCGAACGCGGAGGGGACAACCAGGACCTTGCAATGCTCATCAGTTATCTGGAAACTATAGGGCCAACAAACAGGGGGACGCAGGTGATAGATTACAGTATTCATATTTCTGCAAGATTTTTGAATGTGCAGATGGTAGTTGGGGCAAAAATTAGTGAGGTTTGGCTACGTAGGAAGGGTGGTTGAAGGAGTTGGCGGAGGCGAAGGCAGCAGCGTTGACCGAAACAAAGCCGCACGTATCTAGAAAAGTATAGCCAAACGTCGGGTTCCTGAACATACCCCATTCAATGCTCAGGGGCTATGCAGATCCGGTTTTGATCCTCGCAATATTAGTTTAGGTCCGATTCAGGGTTTGCTCACCCGAGCTCAGCTCAGGTTGGCGCAGGAGCAGCTCGGTTCCAAGAACAGGAATGGAAATTGTTTGCGGTCATATTGGGAAGTGGTACTTGCTGTTACAAGGGTGCGGCGCGTTGAGGAATTAGTTTACGAGAAATTGAATATTCGCTTTTTACTCCCAACAACAATAATAATTTCTCTAGGCTCAGAAAATATTATTTTGCTGGAATGTGCGTTAGAAGGAGACGTTCATTGTTCTTGTATTCGCTCGTATTTTGATTATTCAACGAGCCGGACTTTTTGTATCAAACTTTGGAGATGCAAATTATATTTCTTCTCTACTAAGTGTGATTATGATGGAGGAGGTCAGGTCTTGGCAACTGGAAGTACTCATAAATATTGTCTTGAACATTGATTGAATTGAAAACTAAGGATGACTATCCTACTTAAATAACGAGCGAGATGAGCTGGAATGAAGATTCGCAATCTCCTGACGACAACGGAATGAAAACAATCGCGGAATGAAAACAATCAAGTATTGCTCGATTACACACCCCTTACTCGGTTACACATGCTAGGCCAAGGTAGTAAGGTTGCATATCTTAGTTCTGCTAACAGATTAAAATCCACAACCAAAATTCCTGGGCATGTACCTTTAATTATTCCTCTTTCTTTAACTTTAGGCGATAAACCTCTTTCTGAACGCAGGCTTTGCCGTCTTTGTTTAGCAGCTTGTTTGGACTCCGTTACTTCTCGGATTCTTACGCTTCGTCAAAGGGGAGCTTGTAGCCTAGTGCTACTTCGTAAGTTATATTTTGTAGGCATTTGTAGTCTTTGTCTTGAAATATCTTCGGTCGAATGAGGAATGCGGTTGAGAGGTGGGCTAGTTTATATTGAATACACAGCCGAAATAGGCTTCTTAGAGCCATTTCGGGCCCAGAAGACGGACCGAGATCCCTGTCCGGTGATCGGCCAGCTCACCCACTGCTCACCGGCACTCACCTACTACTCACCCACCACCACTGCTCACCTCAGTGCTCTCCGCCAAGATTCCTCCCAAGCTGGCAAGCAGAGCAAAACGCTAAGTGCATCACATTACTTTTCTATGCTTTGCCGCCCACAATCGGTGACGGTGGCGGAAGCGAAAATTCGCGCAGTTTCAAAAACAAGGATAGATGGCCATACTAAGACGAAGAACAACAGACGGGGCGACGCGAGGGCGGCATTATTGCATAAAGGTAGAAAGCGATGTATTAATACATTTCCACTTGGAAAATGCGGAGAGTGAAATTTCCCGCTCCGGCACGCTAAATGTGCAAGATCCAACACCTCACAATAACAGAAGTCCTAGCCTTATGTTTCTGCAGTGTTTGATTCGAGATCGATCGAGATATATGCAGAGAGCATCAATCCATATAGGGCTGCTACCGTACTCGGGCCGCAGATACCGCAGTGCACATTCTAAATTGGTTGTGACAGGATATTGCTGTCCTTCAAGAGAGATAGGTGATGGAATACTGGGATCTCCCCAAACCTACGACAAGGCCGCATAATCTGGGCCATGCGAAAAACGAATGTACTCCAAGCGACAAAAAATCAGATCGTCGAAATTCCCGGGAAGAATTCTCACAAGGCGGATTTCATCTTCAGACCGTGGGCGATGAGTAGGTGATCCGTCAAAGTGGTCCATGAGAGAATTCGGTGCTAAGGACGTGAAATGAGTGCCCTACACCGAAGGCACGACAGATGAAGGTCAAGGATAAGTACGCAGATGTAAAAGACTCATATTTTCGCAAGGGGTAGCGGTTAAGTTGCGCTGCAGGCGGTTGATAAAACCCGGATTTGAGGCAGCGAGGCAGCGTGAGCAATGGGACGTCACGTACATATAGCCAGTTTGGAAACCTCTTAGCCTAGCTTATGTTGCCTACAGTTTATCGAACGCGCGGCTGAGAAAATTATGAGGTAAGACTGTCGCAAAGTGTAGAGGATGGAGGAAGCAACCACCGTGTGGTGGAATTGAGGGCTATCTAGCTGGTATATATACCACAGTGAGTGGATTAGGCAGCTGAGCGCCGAGCAGGCTGCAGCAGACAGCGACACTCGGTAACAAAGACACGTGGATACTTTCACAAAACTTGTGTGGTTTAACTACGCCGATCATCTACAAGCGGCCAATAAGGCATAGGCATAAGAAAGGAGCAGCGAACGTAACAAGGCTTGTCTCTAAAGGAACGAGTTCAGGCTGTGAAACTAGTCAAGCTGCTTAAGCACCAACTGTCTTGGGCGTGGTCGGTGGAGCCATGGTTTTCTCAAACGGCTGCTCCGCTGTTAAGCGTGGCGCGGTTGCTGAGTCCACTGAAACGTGTCGAAATTCCCAAGTCTCAATCAGTTTGCGCGACGATCACCGTTCAACCCTGCGATGTCTACATCGTAGACTCCGCTGAGACTAGATCAGCACATCACACGGCCTTCGAATTTCAGGGGTGCCTTTAACGCCTCCGCCAACCGACAATAGAACCTTCACGCAAGCTCCCCAAGTTATGTGCGCCTTTCAAAAATATCGAAGCTGAAAGACATATTAAGGATGACCTGGGGACAGAATTTCAGCTTGTGCGATGGGAATACAATGAGAGCATAACTGAGATATAGCAAAGCCAACACGTAGCCTTTGTAACTAAGTGTTCAACTATATAAGCCTTCTCGGCTTTTCTGGTAGGAGGGTTGGCCGTTTTGCTATGGAGTTGAACCACCACACCTTATTCTTCAAGTTCAAAAGTAAATCCTTACCAAGGTGTGGCCGGAGAGGGCCGGCCGCCCTCCTTGCTAGCGCTTGCAAAACCGTATCGACTTTGTCGGCCAATTTGTCTATCTCAATTATCCTAATTATGCACAGTTTAGGGAGCACAATTGTAAAGGTGGCGCTGCACCCGCGCCTTCCAGCCGTCGCTCGATTAGGTCATGTGACCTTATGTATATATCTCAGGGGTCAGGCTTCAACTTTGTTTTCGCCTCGCGCTTTGGAGATTACTACGCTGCTATCAACCTTGTTACAACAACCCTGTGGTAGGGCTATATAAGAGCAAGTAGCTAAGGTGATACTAGCGCAATAAGTTTCTAGCGCAATATGTTGTAGTAGTACGGTTAAATTGGTACAGTACTACATTGCCTGCCTTCCCCTGTCATTGCGTTGCTGAGTATTATAAATTACAGCAAGTGATACACGAAAGTGCCCGACTTGGGAACAAAGGACTGAACAGAAGAACCATAATAAGTTATCGTTGTGTATCCAACTATCGCAAAACGAAGCAAGGAATAAGAAGGAGCGCCCCAATAGCCAATAAAGGAGGATAGTTTAGACCAGCATAGGTGCTGCTTAGTTAGCATCGACTTATCCCACTAAGAAAGCCTCTCCGTCTATAGTACGACGTCTGAGCGCATGGGTTAATCGGTTGCAACTTCTAAAGAACGTCTCTTCCTCACTAAAGTAGTAAACTTCTGAACATTTTGGAACTCTTGATGATCGTGTCCAAAGACTTTTTGATATCACACTAGAGCCCACAAGACATTTCTCTAGTTCGGGCTACATCACCTTGGCTAGTAAACAGCATGGCCAGATTGCAGGTTGTATTAAGTGCTGGTATGTAAGTTGTAGCACCATTCAGTCCGGGTGGGTGCTGGTGTCCTTTCAGCGCTCGCTGATACATCTTATCGGCCTCGTCCAGCTTGCTCTGGATATTGTAGAGAAGGCCTAAGTTGCTGACCGTGAGACTTGCTAACAAGCAAGCAAGCAAGCAAGCAAGCAGTGCTGAGAAATATCGTTGCTTGCCTGCTTGCTTGTTAGCAAGTCTGCTGAACGTGTTGAGTGTTGATGTGTGCTCTGCGCCCAGTGCCTTCTCTCTTCCTTCCAGCGCTCGCTGGTACATTTTCTCCGCGTCGCAAAGCTTGCCTAGTCCGCGCAGAGTATTGCGAGGGCAATGGATTGAACCTAGCGTCGATGTATGCTCTGCACCAATTGTCTTCTTCCTGCCTTTCAACGCTCGAGGGTACATCTTCTCTGCCTCGCTCAGCCTGCCATGGTCCCTATAGAGGTTACCTAAATTATGAAGAGCATCGAGCTCAATCACGCCTGCGTTTGAGTGTTTCGATATATAGTGACTGTTTCGGAAGCCGTCCAAACTGCATCTCATACAACGTTCAACATGGGGCAAAACACGTCGCTGCATTACCCATAACTGCCTTTCAGAGTTGTGAGGTACAGCTGATCAAATAATAACTGCCGCTAGTTAATAGTTTTCGTCTTGTGTGTCTTGATGCTGGATCTGCTATGCCCACTCGTGCACAACAGGATGTACGGCATAGCTTGACGAGCCTTGAGTGCCCTCAACAAGAGAACAGCTCAAAAGAAGCTTAGCATTGCGAGCGACCCTGAGTTTGATACTGGCAGTGGTTTGAAAGCACCCCAGTACATCCTCAGTTGTCGAAGCCATTCTCTTTTATGTAAAACAAAAACAGTTCAAACTAGACGTCCTTACTGTCTAAGCATGCTCAAATGAGCAATAGATTTGCTGCGGTCTTGTCTCTTCGCTGAATGGCTTTATATAAAATTGTCCGTGTAGTTCATACGCTTCCATTCTGGTACTCCTGAAGTAGTATCTGGGAATTGTCATATTCGTCCATCTAGTCTCTCCAATGTTCCCTGTAGAACTAGATATAGTCACCTAAGGAACTCATTGACTCTCGCATGAATGCTAATGCTTGCGCAACCGCTAAGGGTAGACCATCGAGGAGGCCGAGTAGCTTATCTCTTTCTTCAGACTCTAAACTACCTGTGAACTTGCATACTTCGCTGCGAAGATTTTGACACGAGAGAAATAGCATACCTTTGAAATCTCTCTCATATCCATTCTTGAATATCACAAAGGCCCGCTTTTTGTCCACCCTGCCCAGGAACGTCAACCAGAACAACGTAGCTGGACGCCTTAGTTATAGTTATATAGTTGTATAACTAGCTGACATTTGCTAATCAATCGTCAGTTGAGGTTCTAAGACGTTTTTGAAGCTTTACAAACCTATACAATTATCCAAATTAGGCTTAGCGCCGTCAATCCTGAGGTGAGCCATTGTCGCCATAGAGGCCTAGCCACCTCTCTAGGTCCCCTCCTTCGGTATTTGATCATTTCATTCTCCTCTGCCGTCGCCTTGGACCTCTCCCGCATGTTCCTGTGAGATAGTCTCTCCCTCCTTCATAAGAAGGCGAACTCAGCTCTTCACTCACATTCCTCTAGTACGGCAGCTCCAAGGTTATATCGATCCCAGGTAATTGTACGGCATGCACTGGAGAAGACTCGCTCGCTTTAGGTCGACATTGAGGGAATAGAGAGGGTATCGATTACCATGCGAGAGAGGTCTTCGACGCTTTGGCTGAGGTATACCGATCAGGTGATGAGGGTCGTTCCCGAAGTAACGTAATCAAAATCGCGCGAATCGAGGTCGGTAAGTATTGAAACGTCGTCGGCAGCTTCATCACGAGCGCTGATTTGGCCTCTAGTTTCCCTTTGAGAGTCCTCTATGATAAGGCGTTGTAAGCCGGCTAGGTGATTGATGAAGAAGATGATTGATTGTCCAAGCTAAGACTTCCGAGCTGCCATTTATCTCAGATATTGTAGGCAAATGCAATTGCCGAATCAGCTGAGCGAATAGCCTATTTCTGCATGCATGTCTGCATGATTTACAGAGCCTGTAAGCGAGCAGCAAAAAGGTCAACCCTTCTGCTGACGCAGTTATGAAGGATTATATAGACGTTGCTCGGCAATAGAGCCCAAACTCAGGCATCGGTATGCTGATTTTTTTTGAGCCACGGAGACCGACTTATCCCGTCGTGACAGCGTCGAAGCTGTAATGTTCGTCTTCGAGGCTGTGCTGAACGTATAGAACTCTCCAGTTCCCCAATATTAGGAATGCCCGTGCAGAAAATGCATGGAGGTGTATACCTGAGCATCGGCTGGCGAATAGGTGCTTGTGATGCAATTTTTCTTATCATGGAAGGTGATGTCTCGAACTTCGACGTAGAAGTGCCCATATCAAAAAAGATAATGAAAGATCAGGTAGTACGCAGCCTTCCCTGCCAGGTCGGTTGAGAGAAGCGGACCTTAGCGCCAACAATTCGGAAAACTTTCGGAGCCCACCTCTGCCGATGCGGGTGGTCTGAGCATTAAACACATTGAACCAAACGGAGGGACACCAGGAAGACCTTTGGTTGTGAGAACTCAAGTTTTGACGAGAGAAGGTTGTCTTAGGGTAGGTATAAATGATGTTTGATATTCATTCTAGAATCATCACATCCCATCGTTATAGCCGTCTCAGTTCCGATAATCTGGCCTTAACCTCGAGTGTGACACTCAACATGAAATTCTCCGGAGCTTTGCAGGATATCTGACATAGAACTGCAATATAACTGGTCTCTCGCCCTCCTTCGCCGCTTTCGCTCAAAACCATGGTTATTTCTCAAACCGCTTGCGTTTCCGTTGTCACGGCTCATCTCGCTTCTTGTTACGAAGGGTGTCGCCCGCTGCACAACTTTTAAGTTCGGCCCGACCAATCAGAAGCTAGCCCCCGGCGAGGGATGACAACCGAACACCTCAATCCTGCCCACGTTCTAAGACAGCAAAAGTTCGCAACTTTAGCAAGGTAATAATGTCCCTTTGCGTGCGTTCTGCTTAAAAGTTTCAGACTTTATTATAGCTGTTTTCGTTGCGCATCGACGTTGTTGGATTTTCGTGGTCTCGCACATGATCGAACATGCACTGGGCCACATCCTTTGTAATACCGAGTTGAATTCAATGAATTTTAATCAATGAATTTAGGTGATACTAGTAACACGTTACTTTTTCATCACTGAGCCATGGACTTCTGTGTATTCAGTGTCTGTCCTTTGTAGAACAAACTTCAAAAATATCAGGATCACGTGATACATCATGTTGGTATCGTTCTGTTCGTGCAAGGTCTGGCTATACGATAGAGTAATTTAATTTTCCTCAATGGGATCTAAAGGAGATAATGATTTTCGTGTTCTATGATGTGACATTTGATTGCTTGGGAGATCGACTAGCAATCATCTTTATCTAATGACCAAATATCCCGTGTAGGACGACATATCAAGCTTCAAAAGCTCGAATCATTACATTAATTGCAAAGCTAAATTATGAAGATACTGAAAATTACGGCTCATTCCTAGAAGAATATATCATTTTCCCTATCCAGCACTATTCACTTCATTGCCGGCTCGTCGGCAATTCCGCCACGTTCGCTGCCGATGGCATCTCACGGGGCGCAGTATTCTTCATTCTATTAGCATAAAACTCTCGAAGATTCACAGATAGTCCTCAAACCTACCTCATTATCCCAAAATGCCTGCCGCACTGGCTTCCTCGGGATATTTCCGGGACTTCCTTGACCGTACTCGAACGGGCTCGCCGGACCATATATGGACTCAGACCCTTCCATATACGGATACCCCGGCTCATTCATTGCTTCTGATTGTGCAGGCGGCATTGAGGTTGTGGCATTTCGCTTCCGGGATCGAAGAGCAAGATACACGATCAAGCAGGCCGCGAAAAGGCCAAAGAAGCCACCAAATGCAATACCGATGATGGCTCCTGTGGAAAGATTTGGACTTTTTGATCCTGGAGAGGGACTATGAGCAGTGCTAGCCGATTTAGTTGAGGTAGTGTCAGCAAATCGAATCTGGATAGGATATGCAATCTGCAGCTCCTGCGTAAAGCCCGGTTCGAATTTATACGGGATCGTCGTCTCCGGTATCTGGTCCTGGAAGTTGTTTAGGACGGTATATACTGTTTCTTCTTTCGACTGGGTGAGACGACTTCCGCAGCCGCCCGGTATGATGAGAGGCATGTCTTCGTCGTTGGGGCATATGCAGTCTAGCTCACTCATATTAGCTCTATGATGGTTTGAGTGCAGGACATGAGGATGTAGAACTGACTGTTAGGACAGCAGAACACAATTTTCTCTCCCTCTCGAGGCGTTAACATAAGTCCACTCTGCTTCGGTGGCGCACAAGATTGATAGTCGGAGGGACAGACGCCGGGAGAGTAGTAACTTGTCATCCATGCCCATTCCTCAGTGTAGAAGCTACTTGATGGACAACAGGCGCTCATAGCACAGCCGAGAGTCTTCCATGCCCCTGACGGGCCGAGGCCATCACGGTTCATGTCCATGAGATTGGTGTAGCATGATGAGGGAAAGGAAGTTGGTGTTAGGGGGCCGAGATTTGTGGCGGTGGTGAAAGCTGGGAATGTGAAGGAGTAATAGGAAGTTGTTGCTTTTGACATCGTCGCGCTGGGATTCAGGGCTTGTGCCTTTATTGAGTTATATGAAAGATGAAATATAGGAGAGAAGACTTTACGAAAACAAGAATGAGACAGATATGAAGTAGTTGCAATGATCATCAACATTGAAAATATCAGGCCATCTTTTAAAAATGAGGGCTGAGATTATGAGAATTGTGTCAGCCTATTTGTTCGCGACTTGATCAGGAGATCAGCCACTTCTCAGCCACATAACGATGCGTTCTCGCTACACTTGATGTGGTTCATTTCAGCTACTTGGCAAAAACCGTGATTCCTCCTGACCTGACCTGACCTGCCCTACCCTACCCTACCTTGCGATTTCGGCATTTTCAGCATTTAAAATCAAATGCTCGGCAAATTTTGGGTGACGGAGAGAGAAAAGTCACGTTATCAGCGCCCAGGAATGTACATTTCACTCCTTTCCATCGACCGCGGGATCCCTGGCATCCAGCTCACTGTCATACTCGATCGGCACTTCAGTCTCGATGCCGTTTTCGTCAACAATAAGCGCACAGTTTCTATTGATCAGATTCCACTCCTTCTCATCGTAAGTGGTCGGTTCACTGGCAATGATCGTGTGCTTCCCGATCTTCTCATCCTCACCCAAAATAGCGTCCTTGTTCACAAGGTCCTTTGAATCTGGGTTTCCGGGAAACTTCCCATTTAATGTCCGTCCCGCAAATTCGCTCCAGTACAGCGAGGGTGGTTGTTGGGTCGCGTGATTCCGGAACCGGATTGCTACCATCTTACTTCCATCTGTGGTGCAGAAGTTGAGACTATTCGGTGTTCGTGCCGCCCCAGCCTTCTTCTTTTGTAGCTCCATGATCTGAATTACTGTTTTTATCATCGCTTTCAACATGTCCTCCAATGAATACGTTTTCTGCCAGCTATCCTTTCCGCCATGCTGCGTGAGATTCGTTATGTAGAGAGCTGCAGAGTGCTCAGAGTCTGTAGAACCAAAAATGTTGCAATATGCATCGAAGGACACGAGATCAGCCATATCTCTCCTTATTTTGCTGAAGCTGGATATGACGCCATTATGCATGAAGACGTGTCTACCGAAAACGAACGGATGAGAATTGACCTGCGTCACGACGGAGCCGCTGGAGGCCCGGATATGCGCGAACACGCAGTACGTTTCAGTGTTCTCGCACAGAGAACGAAAGTTGAAGTCGTTGATGGGAGGAGATTGTGATTTGTAAAGCGCTGGTCGCGGCCCGTCGATGTGCTTGATGTAAGATGTTGCAGCAGGAGTGTACCAGGCTATACCTAGGCCGTCCATATTAAGAAGTGAATTACGCATTTTGAGGAGAGCGTCTGAGGAGTCGTCGAGATCCTTTTCTGAGTCGTGAGGGAGCAGGCCTGGTAAGTAATGCTCCGAGCATTGCTTGGAGATGGAATTTGCAGGAGTGATCAGCACATCGGAGAGGAGACAAGGCTCGATTGGAGAGATGTAGGCGAACCAACGACACATGGTGGAGAGCAGGAATGGAGGCCACGAAAGGGCTTGGCTTTGTTGGGAGAGGGAGGATATATACTAAAGTTGGGTTGGCTGGTGAGAGTCGGAAAGGAGAATTGGATGCGATGGCTGTGTATAGGAAAACTGTTTGGGAGTTGCTTTGAGCGAGGGCGATAGGTAGAGGTGGGCTCGTGATGTGTCGGAATGATGTTGGAGCTGTCGTGGCACAACACCTTCGAGCGTTCTACTGTTGGGGTGGAAGGAGACACGGACCAAACCTATGTGGGATATTACAAATACGGATGCGATAATGGAGGCAGAGCGACAGGGTGAATGTCAAAATTAGAGAGATAGGAACCCAATCGGCTCTTACCTAATACTGAGATAAACTTAACTAGAGACGTGGAAGATGATCGAGGGACTACCGTAGAGCTTCATCAATTAAAGTTTACTTTAACTTCTGCTGCTCTCTTTGGAAAATCAGACTTCAGTTTCACACCCTGCGAGAATCTATGTCTCCTAGATTCCTGCGATCTGAGAGAGCAGAAACAGCCACGAAGCGGGGTTAGGTGGGGCAGGCGCTATCGATAAGTTGCAACAAACTGGATCACGGGATTCCTCCATTCCATACCTCAGCTAAACTCTTTTCTCTGCGCCTTTCGTAACTCTCTAAAGTCTTGTATTTATGCACCTTTCCAATTTGCAACCATTTGATTTTCATCCCTCCATCGATACCTCGCTTGCTCAGGCAGCTTGCTCACCCATTTCCTAGTGAGGACGCCACACCATTGCTTTTCTTGCATTCATCACGCTGCTTCTTCAAAGCACACTCACATCGCACATTCCAAGTTCCGCTTAGGACATCCATATAGGCCTAGATGAAATTAGCGTCTCGAATTTCCATGTATCAAAGTCCCGCGTCGCGAGGCTTCATTCCAGCCTTGCCTCTGCTCTCAACCCCAGCCTCGACATTCATAGTGTGCACACAAAGTATCGAAAATGAAGCACAGCCATTGCTCTTGTTACCCTCGCCGTTTCTGCTTTTGCCTAGTCCTCCACCACCACATTTGCTTTCCCTTAGCACAACTGTCTGGCCCAATGCGACGTCCCCGATGTGAACTGTCAGGTCGACTGCGAATGCAGAGCGCAATGCTATAAAGGCGATGATTCTCCTACGGGCCGCGACATGTACAAAGTCTGCGTATATAATTGCAAAAGAAACAAATTGATCACTACCCCACATCATCCGCTCAACCATCCAGAACACTGACTTCATCCGAAACCATAATGGTACATTGAACAGCCAAATCCTCCCCAATAATTCCCAAATATTCTTCGTTTTGACTTCGTCGGACTAGAGAAACTCAATACAATCCTCCACATTCTATGCGAGCTCAACGACGATTCCTCCGGTTCTTTCTCTTCGCCCCTATCCTCTTTGTAAGCACCCCAGCACGAACTTTTACGGTTTTGTCAGGTGGCGCCTTGAAAGTATGCTGGTGTAGGTTGCCTTGAAGCTCGAATTGCGCTGAAGGGGTTGATGGTCCAGAACCAGTTGCGGACTCTCACCGTCTGGTCGAAAGTGTTCGCTTATTGTTTGTTCGCGAAGACATTTGAGGAGGGTTTTGCTGCTCGACCCAAGACTTCGTTTTCACTGGAGCGTAATATCCGCTTGCTGATCTTACTACTCCCTGGAGCAAGGGCGGCTGTTGCAGCGACACCGCAGGTCCCGCGACAACTCCTGAGCCAGGTGAACCTTTTTGGATCTTTGCTTCTTTTCTTTTCAGTGGGATAATTAATCTACAACCTGTTTCCATCCAGGAGCAGATAACTCTTCCTTTTCCAAATGCGCGAAGTAGAAAGGTTGGGTAGATAGGCCGCTGGGAAGAAAAATACTATCGGCACAGTCAAAGCCAACGTCAAGACTTATTATAAGGGGCTTCCTCGTCTTCGCGTTCTCACTTTTTTCGTTTTCTCCTGTACCTACATCAAACATGAGCATCATGCATCAGTGGCTAGACACCTAACTTGCCTTCTGGGTCCACCGAAATTGGCAAAGCTGCGGAACTTAGTGTCAGTCACACTGAACCTTTTCGGATATGTTTGTTCTTATTTCGAACCGCTAGGTGCAATTATCGGACATTAAATTGCAAGTTGCCGATTGGGAAGAACGTCGAACGTGCCAGTCACAATCATCGTGATGAGAGATTCCGAGGACCCGATCCGGGTGTTCGGACAGGATCAAGCAGTCCTATCCATTGCAGATATACCGCTGTGTGGAGTCAGTCAATTTCCCGGTTTGCCACAACCTTTTAAGGCACACTGCTAATATTGACTTCAGGTCCAATGTCTCCTTCTCACAGTGCTACTCAGTGGCTGCTCGCTTTCAGACACGGAATGCTAACGTGGTAAGAAGGAGCTCGTACATACTTTCTTACCATGTATGTTGGTAAACCGTTCTATGGCGGATACACCGAGACTAAGTCTGCACTCTCCTCTTGAGATTTATATCCACTCATTTACCACCAGAAAACTGCCAAGTCCAGATTGATATCTGCGACCTTCCCAATCGATCAAGGACAAAAGAGGTTGTCACATACACCATCACCATCTACACTATCTCGATCGTATTCGTTGCGCTGCGAGTTGCCTGTATAATCATTGTGAAGCGGACTTCGTATGATAATTGGATCATCGCAACAGCCATGCTCATCACTGCCATTCCTTTTGGATGTGTTCTTGGCAGTACGTTTTGAATTCCTCCCTTGTTAAAAGCCGGCGTTCATCTATCCGCAGTGTCAAGAATCGGATTCGGTAAACATATATGGAATCTGCAACCAGGTCAACTCAAAGAACGTCTCCGCTTCTGCATGCGCAGTCGCTCAACAGTTCCCCACCAAATCATCCAATACTTACCTGGATACAGTTTTAGTCTCATGGTCGACCTACGTAATAGTTTCCGGAACGATCAAAGTATCGCTCATCGTGTTTGCCTACAGATCTTCATTTCTCGGACGTTCCGCAGCATATCATATGTCATCCTCGGATTCATTGTCATATCGACTCTTGTTATCTTCTCTTCATCGTTATCGCCTGTAGGCCAGTTGACAGCTTTCGGAACCGCGACATCAAAGGCAGATGCTTTGACATCAATGCCTTAGCATATGCGAACAGTGGGTCTGCCATTGCACAGGATATTAAAATTTTAATACTACCACTTACGGCCATCCATAAACTCAATCTCAAGCGATGGCGGGAGTTTGCTATAATGCTTATGGTTTCAGTTAGAACCTTGCGTGTTCCCTGCCTGCCTCCCCTCTCTTCTTTACCTCCACCTGTGTCTCTAGCCCCTATCATCTAGCCCTAGGTAATGGAACTGAATGAAGTAGCGGTCGCATTAAAAAAAATTTCGCCTCCGCTTCCTCCTCATCTTCAAAATCTACGTTGGCCCAACCAAAGGCTACGTTCCCGTCACTGTCTGGACCGAACTTGAATGATGCTGCGGTTGATGCTGCATTTCCTTTCCCTCTGTCCGTATTCTCCTCACCATGATTCTCCCCGAGATATTTATCTTGACCATCACGCATCCTCAACCTTCTTAGAACCTGCAACAGTCCTCTGCGCAATGCTAATGTCGGCGATCAACCCCGCGTTGAGACGAAAGGGTTCAGCTGCGCACATATACAGCGAATCCGACTCCAGTGGCTTCAGCTCGCGATTATATAGGAGTTCTACACTAGGTTCAACACTATCTCCCTCTAAATTATCCAGAAGTTACGGAGGGAGCGAGGGTCAAAGTGCTGTGTTAGAGTCAGGAGAAGCAGGGTATACGATTCCTCGGGACATAGGGACAGAGATGTGGGAAAGAGTACTTCGAACAAGTGCGAACGGCTGGACGTACCGAATAGGCTGGATAGGAGCAACAGAGCGACGATCGGATCGTGTCCGAACTGTGGTGGAGAGGGTGAACGTATCACGGCGTTGCCGAGGATGAGGCTTTGTCTGATTGGGGGTTTTAGTGGCGATGGAGGTCCGCTGAGCCCTGTCTAATGTCTATTCACATATCTACTTTCAACCCTTGTTATTTCTAAGCCCTTCCTCCAAGTCTCCCTTCAAAATAAACTTTTCGATCTTTCTATCATTTCAAGCTGCAGCCGCCGCCATCGCATCCTCGCGCTGCTTATCAATATGGACCCAAGAGACTCCCAGTGCAACCATGATATCGAATCCAGCGGCCACATACACTAGATCTTCTCGTCTATAGTGGCTCCATGATTCTGGTTGATCCATCGTGGCGACTGCGTTGCCGTTGTAGAGGATAGCTTTTGTTTGACCTTGGACTTTGGGTTCAATGGGGAGGGTTAGCGCTTGTTGGGAAGGAAGCGAGGGGTGAATTTGGAGGACTGGGAGGGGTTAGTGAGGTTTGAGGATGGATGGGAACGTGAAGAAGAAAAGAGTAGAGTGAGGGGACAAATTGGATGAAGATGTTGTGGCATTAAAAAAAAATCCGAAAGTGAGGCTTGTCCGAACGGAGAGAGGGATAGGGAGCAAAGGGCTTAAGAGAGAAGGTCCTCCGGAAGGAAACCTGAAAACCACGTGATGAAGAAAAATTGCAAGAGCAGCAAAGGGAAGAACCTACTATACTCCGTCGGCGAAAACGAATGCCTCTTAAGTCTCAACGTCCACTTCTCCTCTCCAGCTGCACTCATCCCATGATACACATTCGGCGAAAGACTATGCTCCTCCTTCACGATCCGCATTATCTCCTGCCCTGTGTTCACGTTCTTGAAAACATAAGTCCTCTTCTGAACTTCATCAATCTCGATGAAAGCTTGGTCTATGCCGCTATCCGGACCTTTGAATGAGACGATGATATTATCTCGCGTCCAGTGCTTCTTGGTTTCTTTCATGAGCAACGCTTCTTGCTTCAGCGCGGTGTATTCGGGGAATACGACGAGACCTGGAGGTGGTATTGGGTTTAGAACTGGAATGATAGGTGCCATTTTGGGCGTGCGGGGGATTAATGATATAATGTGAGTCCTCTCTGGTGCAGTTGAATAGCCTTTATATTTGGCTTCTTTCCAAAATCACTGCCACGTAAATGCAGCTATAAATGGCCAGGTCACTGTGGCTCAGGCCGATCCTGTCAGCACACGTGACCGGATGATGCGAGTAAGCAGTGCAGCCGAACTCCGATATCCCTTGTAAGCCGCTGCAGCCACGTAGGAAGAATTAGGCTAGCCACTCAGCCGACTCGGCAATTGCCACATATAAATGGTAGCTCGGAAGTCTTAGCTCAGACAATCAATCCTTTTTCCTCAATCCCCCATAAGGCTTACATCCCTTTAACGTCCTCACAAATCTCTCTGATGCTCTGAATAATCTTTTCTTATATCTTCGTTTTTGGCAAACTAACCGGTGGGTGTTTAAACATCGGATGATTTCCTTATTAGGCCCGGAAATATTCCGATGCATTTACAGTATTTACATGAGACGTTCGGCCATGGAAGTTTTTCAATTCAAGTAGAGATTCTATACGTGTAACATCTATGGGCACTAAACACGTGTAGATGAAATTTAGTCGAATCATTCTTCCCACGCTTAGGGAGATAACTCAAGCCTGAAGATATCCATGACATGAGAGTGCTCAAACTTGATGATATCTAGGAAGAGATAGAAAGCGTTTTCCAACACGACGATCTGCGAGGTGAAGCTGTTCGGGCATTTGTAAATTTTTATGAGTCAGCCATTCTTGGTAGAATTTATTTAGTAAAAGAAATCTAGCAGGGGCGTAGCAATCGATCCTAGGAAAAGGTGCCATGAAGCTGTTCGATAGTAAGTTACTGGTAGTGATTAAACAAGGAAAACGGCAGGAGGGTAGATAGGTTTGGAAAATGTTGCCTCCGAAAATATTGGTCAAGAACATGACGCCGGCGGTATTGTGGATGCACCCATGATGAAGCTAGAACCGGGCGAAGGAAAAGTTTCCCTGTCTCAAATTGATATGCTACCGCTTCCCGACAGCGGCTGTAAATTGAAATGGAAGTAACTCCGTCGATTTTTTCTGAGAAAAGTCCTAGGGAATCGAGAGCAACAGATGGTTGGAATCTGCGCAGATAGCTAGGTACTTTCGAACCAATGTCCGTTCTAAAATTCGATGCACCCGAGATCCGGGAATGGATAAAGGGAGAGGAGATAAATTTACCCAAGGCCACGGATACGGGCAAAGACGGATGGGGCATGCATGCCATCCAAGGATGGCCGCTGTGGAAAGTCGTCGTCACAGTTATGGGTTTGGTAATCGTTGTACTTCGGCTGACTCTCGTAATATGACAAGGGTTTCCAAAATGCCACCGTGTCGTTGATATTAATGTTGACGACGGACGCTATTTATTAGGGCTGTCGCAATTTCTTAATATCACGTAACATAGTCAATGAATCTACTTCGTACTTATAATTACCACTCCTGCGTACTTATACCTCTGTTTGCTCATTAGGCATGAATTAACATCATAAGGTTTGTCGACAGCACAAGAGTACCAATCATGATCTCAAGAGACGATGTCGCCTGCAATGTGACACCATCTGGGTGTTGCAGGTGATGTATCTCTTAGGTGATGTTCGGGGATATATAAAGGGATGGCTTGTTCGCTGCATGCCATAAACTTCCAACCACATATCTCCTCTAATGTCAATGGTACAAAATGTGGCAAAAATTCATGATCGAGAAGTTAGCTGCCGCCGCAGTTCAGAATTTGGCATGCCTCATGGCATCTCATGTCTCGAATTACTCCCCTCAAACCACGACCCTCACTTAAACCACGCCTTAAAATGTGGGTACTCTTCATGAGATCTTGATTAAGCACCCTTGCTTCCCGTCCCAAAAACAAACCGGAACCAGTTCGTCGCCAATCTCTTCGCTCCCTCGTCCAATCCCCACCCTTTGATCTTGCAAACTCTCCTGACGATATCCTCGAGTCTCTGATCCATGCGCTCACCAGCGGTGTGTAAGTCGCTTTCTATTAGTAGCATATGGTCAGGTACACTCTTCACCATTTCTTCAAACGCTCGCGGATTTTCCGATTCCAGGTCGTCGGAGAGATTGATTGCAGTGGAGAAAGAAACAAAGATCTCGACCGGGATTGTCGGGTTGAGGTACTGTCCGAAAATGGAGCGGTTGCCGGAGTAAGAATGGAGGCAGATACGTGGTGGATACGGTTTAGGGGATGAATCCGACGATTCTTCTTCGTCGTAATTATGGTCTCGTGTCCGCAATCTTCTTTCTTTCCTATTGACAACTTTCTTTTCGTGTCCTTCATATAACTCTTTTATGGCGTCGAAGAGAACGCCATGGGCCTGGACTCCATGAACGGAAACCGCCCTGCCCATTTCGGCAGCGAGCTGAAGTTGCATTTTGAAGAGCTTCTTCTGATGTTCTGGGTTCACTCGAAATGGACTTAATCTCCTTCCTTCTCTTCCGCCGGCCGTCAATTCCCCATTTCTCTGAGCTTCTTGCTCCGAACTCCATGGCTCCGGAATTCTGAAGGAACGGTCTAATCCAACTTCTCCGACGAGCGCGAAAGGGTACTTCTCTAGATTCTTCCGCATTTGAGAGAGGAATTGAGAGAAAGGCTGAGGATTAGGTAATGAGAGAAACAGTCTTCGATCTTCTTCGCTGAGCTCCACCCGCACAGGCCTCGCTTGAAGCACAGATTGGTAGTGTCGAACCTTCTCTTCACCCTGTAACGCCCTTGGTGCTTCATTCCCGCCCTCCGCCCCTCCATTCCCTGGTCCATCGCCTTCTGAAACATACATCTGATGCGAGAACCAGGGATGCCATCCAAAGCAAGGGACCACGCATTCCTCTCGTTCCCACTTCCCTTGATCCGAGGACTTAACGCCATACTTATCAGCTACACACGCAACGAGGTCTTGATCCTCGCCCCGAGTAGCCATTATAGTGAGAACGCGTGCTCTCATTTCCGAAATAGAAGGAATAGAGGCCATGGTATCTGTGGGATGGCAGTGAGAATCGAAGATTCCCAGATGCCAAGGAAACGGCTCTTCTCGTGCATCTTCTGCCATTGTGAGAATTATGAGGTGGAATGAGTGTGTGGAAAGGTCATCCGACAGAGGATATGTCTGTATGCAAGATGTTGAGGAAAGCAGTTGTATGGAGTGGATCTAGGGATGTGTTTGTGGTCATCAGAGAAAAGTAAATGTTTAGGCCTCAAATCATGGCGTTGTTGCGACCTCGGGAAACATTCCTTTCTTGTCCCTGAGCCCTTGCGCCGTTGCTTGAAATGGGAAGTGCGGCTAGGGATGGGGCAGGCGGGAACTACCCCACATTCACCCGCAACTCCGCGACGCCTTGTAAATCATGCTTCACTTGTCCGGTCCGCCATTGTATGTATGGAAGAATGATATGTTAGTGTACATTCTTGACAATTGATAGAGCTGCATTCAACAAAGCAAAGCCGAGGAATCTTTCATTGTGCTGACAAACTAATCCTGCGTACAACCAACGAACTCCTCTCTTCAAACCAGAAGGAATATCGCGGAAGCTTCAGGATCCCCGATCCCATGTCACGGGAGCATAGAGCCGCGACTAAATCACCATTTCTAGCATAGCGTACGCTGCAGCGATGGGTTACCCAATTAGGCCACTCCATCTTGTACCTGACATTGCATACGCACGCCTAAGGGGAATTCCGCTCGAAAGACTATACGCGTACCAACTAACCTTTTCGTCTTACTATACTAGCCCCAAGAGCCCCCACGAATCTATTGGCTCAAAAGCCGTTCAAAATATTGTTGAATGCAGAAATTCTGAATTCCTCTGGATGACTCTCCAGTACCAAGCCGGCCGAGGAATATGCTACCCCTCACGATGTCTCCTCTTCTTCCCCTTTCCGGTGTGTCAGCTATCCAGGGATGGATATATAAACGTATCGGGCCCCATCAGCATTCCTCAGAGAGAGACACGACTCCCAAGTTCATAACCAAGCATCCATACTCTCCCCAACGTTTTACTCTGCCCCGCAAACCGACCGATCCTCCGTGATCCCAATCCTTTATTCACCTTCCCTCCTGCTTCTTCCTTTCTTGGCTATCTATCATTCTTCTTCCCATCTACGTCTTACTCACCTCCTTTGCCATCTATTACTCATCCCTCTTCCTTACCCCAACACCCTAACTTCCATTCCTCTTCAAATCCCTCCACCCATTATCCCTGCCCATTTAACTACCACCATGTCAGGCCGTCTCCAAAACAAAGTCGCCATCATAACCGGCGCCTCCTCAGGCATCGGCCGCACCACAGCACTCGCCTATGCCCGCGAGGGCGCCATCATCGTCTGCTCTGATATCCGCCAAGAAGCCCGGGGCGAAAAACCCGAATCCTCCAATTTAACCACCATGCAAGAACTCCAAAACCTAGGTGCAAAATCCATTTTCGTGAAATGCGATACCAGCAGTGCTCAAGAAGTTGAGGAGTTGGTTAAGAAGGCTGTGGAGGAGTATGGGAGGGTTGATGTGTGAGTTCCTGCAGGATTTTTTTTGTGCATTGAGAGGAGGCGAAATGATGGCGACAATTTGGAAGTGAGATCCATGACTTCGTTGTTGACGAGTGGAGTAGCATGGTGAACAATGCCGGCATCGCCATCGAAGCCACAGATCCGCGCCCGGTATGGGACTACCCCGAAGAAAACTGGGACAAGACCATGGCCGTAAACCTCAAAGGCGTATTTCTAGGCTGCAAATACGCCAGTCGACAAATGAAATCGCAAGAGCCGCATCCGAACGGCGATAGAGGTTGGATTATTAATCTTTCAAGTGTGCTTGGGTTGGGTGGAACCCCGGCGTCCGGTAAGTGCTTCCAGGGAGTAGACATGAGGTATATGTGCTAATGATTTTCAACAGCCGGCTACGTATCCTCCAAACACGGCGTAATGGGTCTCACAAAAACGGTAGCCTGGGACTGCGCCGAACACCGCATCCATGTCAACGCCATTTGCCCTGGTTGTAAGTCTATCCCCTGTTCTCTACTTCTCTATCTTCCCTCAACCTACCGGCGTCCCACCGCCCTAACAGGTACAGACACTAGAACCTCTATGACAAAAGCCGCCTTCGACGTCAGCGAAGTTAAATCTCAGCTTGAGCGCCAGCATCCCTTCCGTGGGCTCGGCGAAGCGGAGGATATCGCGAAAGCGGCTGTGTTCTTGGCGAGTGAGGAGTGTAGTTGGATTACGGGAATTGGGCTGCCTGTTGATGGGGGGTATAGTTCGATGTAAAGGAGGTGTTTGTGAGGTTGAGAGCGCGAAGGCGTGAGACAATGAGAGGAGTGCGGTGTGTAGAGAGAGTTGCTACTTAAGGGCCCGTGATTAGGTGATCATGGAATGATGTAGATTTGTATTGTACAGGGGAGACGTAGACGTGTTGCTGATTCCAGAAAGGAGACGACTTTCATAATACATACCAATATAGCAGGGCCGAAATCTATGTTCATGCGGAATCGTAGGACAACTCGACCTTCCCCCAACAACCCAAAAAGAAACGCCTTCAACCGATGCTCTTCATTTACCCTATCTGAATGATATCATTTCCGTATCCAGGCATGACAAGACAAAAAACGCATGGCTATGCAGTGATCGGAAGTAAAATCGAGCCTGCATTTACTTCTTGGCGACATCTTCGGCTCTCTCGTGAATAGCCTTCTCTACTTTCTCTGCCTTCTCGACATGATTCTCGAGAACATCTTTCGGTAGCGCATCTTTCGCCGTCTTACCAGGCTCGGCCGTAGCCTTTTCCAGCTCCATCTTCTCCTCGATTAGTTCCTTCTTCCCCTTGATCGCGTTCTCGACTTGCTCCACCGCCCTCTCTATCTCAACCTCCATATCTGGCAGCTTAAACCGCTCGGCAATGAGTTTTCCATTCCATCTCTGCAAAACCATCACATCTTCGGTCCCGCCATTTGTTTGCTGTTCAACCACCCTTGCAATCTCTTCTGCTTGTTCACGGGTGGGTCTCGGTGCAGCTCTGGATAATTTCCGTGTCGGATACATCAGACCAGCCGTGTAGACCTCGTCGAGTTCGGACGATGGATTCGGTGTCGGAAGTTGATTTTGGAGTAGAAATTCGAGGTGCTTGGAACCAGTCAATGCTATATACGGTCAGCGCAAAATAATAGCGAATGACGTATTACGGTCCGTAAATACCTTTCCAATGCGAATATGCCCTGAAGACTAGGTAGAAGAAAGGAAGATTGGGTATACTGCGCAGCGTTAGTTTTTGCCCCTTTGCCACTCAAAGAATAATACAACCCACATCGGAATCAACATGAATGGCGCAGTAAAAGGCATGCCGACAATACTCCAGATCATCTTGCTTCTATGCATTGCTTGGCGCTCCGTAGCCAATTTTTTGAGTATCACCGGCACCGTCTCCTGATGCAAATAGAGCCCTGGATATATGACCTGAACCTTCTCCTTCCCATCCAACACGGCCTTTTTCCGCTTCGCCGTCAGCGCGGGTATCGTCTTGAGCCCCCATTCCTCGTACGGTATCCGCTTGAACGCATGGTTGCCATAAACAGTAATCTTCTTCTTCCAATTCAGCGGCGCCTTCTCATCCTTCTCCCAGGCTGCCCATGTCTCGTTCGCCTTGATTGTGATCTTATTCAGGAAACTGCGCTCGCTCAAAGCCTTCTCATGCAGCTTCTCGCAGTAGAGTAACGACCGTCGCGTGGAAATAGGGAGGAGAAAGATGCGCATCGTAGGGTGGATGTATGTTGGACTGTTGCGTTAGGATGGGAGAAGTCTTGGCTAGCTGACGGGATGGCTAAGCGCTCATTGGCGCGCGAAACAGAAGTAGCTTAGATAATATTGGGCTGTTGAAACATGGTGATGGGCGATTGTGCGGTATGTTGGTTTTGCAGTTGGGCTAAAATTAAGCACGAAGTCTGATGCTTGCTCGAGCTGGTGTCGCGGTGAGGTCATCGCGTTGTCTGGGTGTGCCTGATCGCCAACCCCAATTTCCTGGCGACACACCACACCGACTCTGCCTCGCTCCCCTTGGCTGCTTCGCACGCAGTAATCGTCGCATGGTTCATGTCAATCGTTCACGACACGAACTTGAACATGCAGCGGAGGCACTCTGCACCCACCTAATCAGCTGCACATCGCCAAGGCGTGATAGCTGAGGCTAGCGTCGCCCATCTCATCCTCTCCTTGCGCCCGTTGAACCTTTCAATAACAGCCACCCGCTCACTGGCTCCTGTCCGTCGACCGTTGAACCTGTGCCCTACACAGTCCTTTCCAGACAAGAATGACCACCAAGTCCTCGGTGGAAAAGAGCAATGGACTCCAGTTGCGCACACAAGGCCATCTACTCCCCTCTCCCATCCCTCCACCAACCTCCTCGTCCGTAACCTCCCAGCGGCCGCTCTCCGGAAGCTCCGCCGTGTCCTCATCGTACAACGAGAAAGTCCCAGACGACCAATCCGATGGCACCGCTGTGCGAATGTCAAAGTCGCACTCCATTTCCTCAAATCCGCGCACATTGGCGTCATCGAAGGGCAGCGTCTCGGCGGAGAACAAGGAAAAACAACGCGCCGTGAGAACGCTACCCCGTAAGCATTGGGACACATAATTGGAACACAAGACTACATGAACGCTGATGAATTGAACAGCCTGGATTCAGTCTGCGGAAGAAGACGAAACTGCCGATCCTACAAGTCTACTACTACCTAGAACGCCTACGAGTATCCGACCCGCCTCCCACAACCACATGCCCACGCCGAAAGCCAATGCGGTAGCCGGACGACATTTCGATTATGCAAGAGAAGGGACCCCAGTCACCATCACTTCACCCCTCAGCGAGCAAGCTTCCAAATGGCAGCAATTCACTCAAGCATCCCGAGACTACCCGCGCCCCTTCTCGTCGCGCGGGCAGGTCGTAGACGATGAGTGGATGAAGGAGAATCTGCCCGATCTCGAGACGCCATGGCATCCTGTCGACGGTGGGGGGGAAGAAGACGAAGAAGGTTTCTGGCTGCTAAACGCCAGCCGCCGGCGCCGACGAATAAAACGGATACGGAGAACCGTTATGAACCACCCAATGGTACCCCTCGCAGTCCGATTGACGGTTCTAACTTTCTCTTGTCTTGCGCTCGGTCTAGCGGGTTCGATATTCCAAAAATCCGACCACGCGGGCTGCGAAAACAATTCCTCGACCTGGCTAGGCCTCATCGTGGACGTCGTTGCGATCATCTACACAACCTACATCACCTACGATGAATACACGTCCAAACCGCTCGGTCTGCGCTCGCACAACGCAAAAATGCGCCTCATTTTCCTTGACCTGCTATTCATTGTTTTTGACAGCGCAAATCTGAGTCTGGCGTTCCAGGCGCTGACGGATGATCGATGGGCGTGTCGGGACAGCGATGAGCCATCGCCGAATACGTGTCCGTTCAGTCGGGATATTTGTGTTAGACAGAAGGCTCTGACAGCTACGCTGCTGATTGCCCTTGTGGCGTGGTTGAGCACCTTTGCTCTTAGCACACTCAGGTGAGAATTCCCTCTCTGCCCCTTCCCACGACCATTATAGGAAAAAGCAGTAATGGAAATGCTAATGGGTTTTGAGCAGGCTTATTGAGAAAGTGGCACGATAGCAGCACTTGTACTTGTACCTCTACTGAATTTTCCTTGGGTCTTGGGTTTATTTTTTTGCATCTAAGTCGGTTAACCATCACCAGCATGGCGTTCTTGGTATATCGGGCGGCGTTTTTCGATGGGTAAGACGATGCACGGCTGGCATGTGCACACCGAGATTCCTTTTTGTTCCTTACTTCTGTTTAATTCCCTAGACGACGAGGGGAGGAGTTGAGATCTCGAGTAAGGTCTTGGGGACTCGATATCTTGCGTAAGAAACCGCACACACGGCCGGGATTTTATTATTAGAGGGATGGGAGAAGAGGAAAAGGGTAATGGTACAGCCTAGCATGTTGTTGTAGTGACTAGTAACTAGTAAATGAACAGTCGCTTGTTGCCAAACGCCCAAAAGCGCCTACTCAAGCATCAATGCCCTCCCAGAGTCTATTTGAATCACCATGCTCAAGCAGACGCTCATGTTCCGTTGCCAGAGATATCTCTCGCCTCTTTCCACAACACTGGCCCATCATCCCCATACAAAGGATCCTTGCTAAACCACTGCACCCCTTTTACAGCTTCTGCCTGCTCTTCCTCTCCCGGCTTGCCATAGCACATATCCCAGCTGCAACCCTTTGGATAGCTGCCCACCATCTGGAACTCCTCTCCTCTTTCGCTCACGTCCTCTAAGAGGCGATGGCCGACGCCGGCGGGAATGACGATGGCGTCTCCAGCTTGCACCTCGGTGATGACATTTCCGGGATTGGATTCTCCGCCGAAGCAGAGTTGGGCGCGGCCGGAGTAGACGCAGAGCACTTCGTGGGTTGTGCTGTGGTAGTGTGTGGTGCTGTACATTGTGTAGCGCCATTGCGGAACCACGACACCGACTGTTTTGAGGTGGGTTTCTATGGCTGAGGGAGAGGTAGAGGGGGAATAGACGGAGTGGTAGATTAGGAGGGGGTGTAAGTGTGGAGAGGTGTTTGGGATGCGGGAGTGGGTGGGGATTTGGTGGGAGGAGATACGGAGAGAGGAGAGGCGGGTGAGGTTGAGAGTTGATGGCATCTTGAGATTATTCGAGCGAGATAACGAAACCTGTGATGAGTGTGACGGAAGGGTGCGAGACTTGGGGAGAGCTATAGGTCGTGGATATTGGCCTGATAGGGCGAAAGAAGGGATAGAAGACGAGAGAAGATTATGATCTTATCAAGACGTCATCGACAGCCTTTGAATATGACTTCTCGTGGAGTATATAATTTACCTCGAGATATTAACAGGATGTCGTTCTTTCTCACTTCTGCGATTGGAGCCTTTCAGAACCCTATTCTAGAGTCTGGCGCCCTTGTGCTATGAATGGGAGTCTTGTTCATGTACAACATTGGTAAGGCGAATCATCGAACCGTACTTGTGATTTTGACATGTGCAAATGTGGTTGCACAATCTCACACTCTGTGACGGCTTGGCGATGAAATTCGATATTAATCTGTGGTGTTTGTCCTGGAGTCATTCACGCACAAGGCTGCAGCATTTTCCTAGGTACGGCAGACTCGAACGGCAAATTCCGCTCCGCTGCCTTGAGCTGGAGGCAACCTGAACTTTCACCGTCATCCACGACCAAAACCACTCCAACTTCCTCCTCCTTCACCACCGCTTCTCCCCTCTTTGTTCGCACATACTTGACTGCGTTGCTTCACATTGCCAAGACTGGACCCGAAATCCTAGCTTAAAATCCGCCTCCGCCTCCGCCTCCGCCTTTGCCTCTCCGTCCCACCAACACCCTCCCTCCACCACTGACTCTCCGCAACCTGCCCACCTCTCGTTAGAGCCTGCAAGCTCTCCCCACTCATTCTAACACAACCGTCACCATACGCCTCTTCAAGCGCACGAAAGCGCCTTCGAAACGTGCGCCAGAGCACGCAGCTACCTCGCCTGCCATGGCTACCGGAATGCCTCCAAAGGACGATGTCAAAGCAACGTAAGTTCCTCCTTCTCATTTCCCTTGTTTTCGTCGTGCCTGCCGTTCTCTCAGATGGCGATATCTGCAGAATGGTCATACCACGCTGCTTGCACACCTGTGGAACCTGTTCATACATGGCAGCTTGCGACATGCGACTAAAATCTAAGAAACCCCCTACGAGACATACATAAAGACGTATCTCTCCAGGGAGAAACCCCCCACCCTCACATGGACGCGTTCCACGTCCTAATGCTTAAGCTATTTGTACATCCACGCGCTTACTTCGTTCTGATTTCTTGTAGATGGGCCTATCTCGAAGCCGGCGTCGAAAAGATCATGACCGACCTACGAGGCGGCATGGACATGAAGACATACATGGGACTCTACACCGCTATCCATAACTTCTGTACAGCACAGAAAGCAGTCGCTGGAACCAACTTCTCAAATCACAACAACCGCGGAGGTGGTCAGAGCCCCGGCCCCAAAGTGATGGGTGACTAAGCTAACTATTTCAAAGCGCACCTTCTCGGAGAAGATCTATACCAGCATCTTATCGAATATCTTAAGAACCATCTCGCCGGCGTCCAGACCCGCTCGAAAGAACATGTCGACGAAGCTCTTCTTACATTCTACATCAAAGAATGGAACCGCTATACGACCGCCGGGCAATACAACAATCACTTGTTCCGATATCTGAACCGTCATTGGGTGAAACGGGAAATGGACGAGGGTAAGAAGAACATTTACGACATCTACACTCTGCATTTGGTTCGATGGAAAGAGGATATGTTCATCGGGACGCAGGAGAGCGTCATGCGCTCGGTGCTAAAGCTCGTTGAGAAGCAACGCAACGGCGAGACCATCGAGCAGTCCCACATCAAGAGCGTCGTCGATTCGTTCGTTTCCCTCGGTCTCGACGAGTCAGACAGCTCAAAATCCACTCTGGACGTCTACAAGGAGTATTTCGAGCGGCCCTTCTTAAAGGCGACTTCTGAGTACTACGATAATGAGTCGAAGCAATTCTTGGCGGAGAACAGCGTCGTTGAGTACATGAAGAAGGCAGAGGCTCGTCTGGATGAAGAGAAGGAACGCGTCCCACTGTACCTCCTCAGTGAGATTATGTCGCCTTTGATGCGGACATGCGAGGAATCCCTCATCACCAAGCACTCCAGCGCTCTCCGGGAAGAGTTCCAGGTCCTTCTCGATCACGACAAACAGGAAGATCTTGGACGCATGTACAAGCTTCTTGCCCGCATTCCCGAAGGTCTGGATCCTCTCCGCAACCGCTTCGAGACTCACGTCCGCAAGGCCGGTCTTGCAGCTGTCGAGAAGGTGGCCCAGGAAGGTGACAATCTCGAGCCAAAGGTCTACGTCGAGGCTCTCCTGGGGGTCCACACTCAATATCAGGATCTGGTCAACCGCGCATTCAATGGCGAATCGGAATTTGTGCGATCACTGGACAATGCTTGCCGAGAATTTGTGAACCGAAACAAGATCTGCAAATCTGGCTCCAATAAGTCTCCAGAGCTTCTCGCGAAGTACACAGACCAGTTGCTCAAGAAGTCTTCCTCAAAGATGACCGAGGAAGACGACATGGAGAAACTCCTTACTCAGATTATGACTGTCTTCAAGTACATTGAGGACAAGGACGTCTTCCAGAAGTTCTACTCGCGCATGTTGGCCAAGCGTCTGGTGCAAACCACATCCGCATCTGACGACGCCGAGACAAGCATGATCAGCAAGCTGAAAGAAGCTTGTGGTTTTGAGTACACGAACAAGCTGCAGCGAATGTTCCAGGACATGCAGATTTCCAAGGATCTCAATACTGCGTACAGGGACTGGTTGAGTACCACTTATGACGAAAAGGAAATCAAAAATAATGTTGATGCCACCTATCACATTCTCGGAACCGGCTTCTGGCCTCTAAACCCACCCACAACGCCTTTCACACCGCCGCAACTTATCGTCAAGACATACGAGCGATTCGCCACCTTCTACAACGCCAAGCATCAAGGCCGAAAGTTGACGTGGCTATGGCAGTTGTGCAAGGGTGAAATGAAAGCCAATTATCTCAAGGTCCTGAATAGCAAGGTTGCGCCGACCTTCCAGGTATCAACGTACCAGATGGCAATCCTGCTGCTCTTCAATGACAACGACACAGTTACTTACGACGAGATGGTAGAAGGCACCAAGCTCGGGAAGGAAACTCTTGATCCTAGCATTAGCGTCTTCATCAAGGCCAAGGTCCTCACCGCTCAGCCGGAGAACGCGAAGCCAGAATCTGGTGTGTCGTACAAGCTAAATCACGGATTCAAGACCAAGAAGATCAAGACCAATCTCAATATTGGTATTAAGAGCGAGCAGAAGCAGGAAGTTGAGGATACGCACAAGACGATTGAGGAAGACCGAAAGCTGCTTGTACAGGTATGTATTCGCTCGCCCTTCCATCTATACTTTTTATTTGCAGGTACTAACATGGATTGCAGTCGGCCATTGTGCGTATCATGAAGTCTCGCAAGAAGATGAGGCACCAACAGCTCGTCTCAGAGACGATACAACAGATCAAGAACCGCTTCATGCCGCGCGTCGGAGACATCAAGAAGTGCATCGACATCCTTCTCGAGAAGGAATATCTGGAACGGCTGGAAGGTGATGAGCTCGGCTACCTGGCATAAATCTACTCACGCTCGCTAGTGGATGGTGTGGATGGTGTGGATGGTTATGGAGTTTGCTCCTCTTTTGCACTTATGATGGCATGTTTCTTTCTTTTCGGTGGCCTGCGAGTTCTCTAAGAAATGGGGATCTCGATGGGAATGGCGTTAATGGGGATCCATGGATGCGATGAGGCAAATGGAATGGTCAACTGGCTAGATAGCTGAGGCTGCACTTTTTTTTTTTCTCATCTGTCCACCTGAGCATGATAGATGGAGGGATGGATGGGTGGGGATGGTTTTTAGTATGATGGGTATTGCATAAATGAGAAATGCTATCGATAGGTTATGCATTGTTTTATGAGGGGGATTTTTTTGTGCCAAAACCAGCCCAGCTCAAAACATGTTGTCGATTTGAGGAGGCTCTATCAGTACGATTATCTACCAGAATGCCGGCTCAGTTGGATCCAAGTGTCGGACCTTTCAGTTCCTGTTTTCCGGCTATGGAAATGATGCCGGCCAATTGGGATACTTTTTTCAGGCCCAGAGCAATCAGATCTCCAATGTCGGTCAGCAAGGTATCGCAAATCAGCGTATTGATTCAGGTATGGCCTAAAAACCTGATATCCAGGCCTGGAGCATATGCTGACTATATGCACAGCTGTACAGTATCCTTCTGCCCTAGACCCAGATTTGTATAGCCCTCCAAATGGATCAACGCATTCGGCTCAACACCGCCGGACCATCTATGAAGGATCGACTCACTTTCGCAAAAACAACAGCCTCTTACATTAGAGAATAGACTCATCCATAATATAGGCCAGCGTGCACGAGAATATCAATATCTCCCGGAAAGCGCGAAAAGGGAATTGTGGAGGGAGAGAAAGCAAATTTAACTACACGGCCAGGAAATTGGAGCGCGCAGAGAAAAACTACAATGTGCGCAATCAGAGAACTCGGGGGCGGATAGACATATTGATCAGATACGCAACCAGAGATGACAAGGTCAGACAATTTGAATTGTAGCGTAGACAAAACAATCAAGCCAGTCAACCGTCCCCCGCACAGCAGCCTGCACAGTCCAGTCGGGCGCCTCCTTCGCAGAAGCCTCCCCAAAAATTATCCACAGAAGTCTCGCCATAAGCCTTCGCAGCAGCCTGTATACACAGCAGCCTCCGCAACAGCCTTCCCAACAAGCTCCACAGCTCCAACGATCACCTCCCGCGCCTTCAGTCCAGCCGCCTCCGTGGAAATTATGTTGGAACACAAGAAAGCAGAGCCTATGTTGCTGCTGCTCCGGATGTCTAAACGCGTGCTGTGAGGATTGCATTGAAGATCGTCGTCGGGGGCATGTGGGTGTTCTGGTCCTTATCCTGAGTGTTGTGATGAGGAGACCGGATTTTTGGGTTGGATGGCTTATTGTTAATATAGAGGAATGTAAGATGGAAGTGAGGGCTTGTTTTGAGGCTTGACCAGCTTTTGCGACTTCAGATTTCCTTTGGGAGGGCAAAATGATATGGTGGCTGTCTGTGGCTGTCGCAAACGGTGGTTGTGTGATCTTTTTGCATCATACTGCTTTTTCGTGTATAGCGCTGAGAACGTCTTCGGCAACTGGAATCTGGTTAAGTCTCATGCGTTCTGTGTCGTCACCGGCTCATGCTTTGGCCATCATCCTGATGAGAAGCTAAAATGGCAGGATTATATTGCTGCCACCAAAGTGTAGGTTTAATTATTAAGGGAGGAATTGGGAACCAATATCGAGGTGTTTAGAGTGCTGGAGCCGCTGTGGATATGCTTGAACACCTGTTCTAAGCCCGGTGGGGCAGAAGTAGGCGGCGTTGTATTGGGTACAGTTTCCGGTGCATCGTAGGAATAGATCCTGGGTACCGTGTGGCAGCATCGTGAGGGCTGATGCAGCTCTGGACTTTGGGCTGATGCAGCTCTGGACTTTGGGCTGATGCAGCTCTGGACTTTGGGCTAGTTTTAGATCGGTTTGGCTAGATTTTGTTCCGAATATGGAGGCGGTGAGGGAGACTAGAGGATAGTTTTTCTCAGATTCATGCATGCCCTAGCCTCTCTAGACGCTCAATCCTAGCTCTCATGAATTAGATAAGCTGTGGTTATGGCAAACATAGTCTCTGCGGCTTCCTAAGAGCCGTGTTTAGATATAGTATAGTTAGAATATCGGCATTGTGAGAGTCTGGCATTCCTTATCTCATAAATCAGGGAGTGTCTGATTTATGAGATAAGGCATTTCGGGCAGCCTTTGGGTCAATTTCGGGAACACACAGTGGCGTGAGGGACGCTCGCCTTCAAGCGTGAATATTTAGCAATATAGACAATCCCCAAGAATGACCCCACCAAATTCCATTTCCGCCTTTTGGCCTAAGCTTTCGTTGTTTTAAACTGGAGAAACTTTCTTCCTCCATTAGCCAAGTACTTATACACTTCATACAGAAGGGCCCTCAAAGTACCTACCACTTTCGAAGACTCTTGCCATGCTCGAACTCTCCTGCCGTCTTCAAAACTTCCATTATGTCTTCCTCATCCGCGTTCTTCGCGCGGCGTCCGACCCTCCCTCCGACTGTCTCGGGCCGCCACAAGTTTCCACCATCCCCCCATCGACCGCTCAGGAGACCGGAGCGTCCATATCTATGACGGTAATGATCCAACCACCATGATTGGTGGCCTAAGGCTCACCAATAGCGTCACAAATGCCAACTTCTACTCAATGATGGGGATACCCTTTGTGTTCACAGATGCCTTCTTTCTGCGGGATAAGGCAATACCAAGTTAGGGAAGGACGACTATCTACTTCAACCTGGGTAGTACTTCATTGTTGCTGCCCGTAGGTAGTCATCCTTTTTCGTGCGAGGTTAAAGTAGCTTAAGTATAAGCAGATTCATTCTCTATCAAAAATAAACCCTAGTTGTTCCGTACAATTTCTGATGCTACCGGAACTCGTACTCAAGCATTCTGTGATGCCGTCCGTTCTCGCGATCGTCGGTGTCTTATATCAGGTAGAGAGGCACTTGGTGCTGATTATAATGACTGGTCAGGCTTTAAGGCTGCACATATCTTTCCACTGGTTTTATGAATGTTACTGGAATAACTACAACTACGGCCGCTAGATTACGATTCCTCCAGCTGATCCTACAAAAGGCTCTATAAACTCAGTGTAGAATAGCCTATTGGTCGACTCTTCTATATACCGGGATTTTGATAGATATACTTCTCAGTTAACCCTAATATACTTAAAGTATACCTTTTAATTCCTCCAGAGATATTATATTTAATAGTTATTTTAGGATAATTACAAGATTGCGTTCTTCTCCTTTGATTCGCGTAGCCTCTGTGGAAGGTATCTTGATCGGTCGATTTGCTAATAAGCAGGCCGATCGGCGGTTTCCTTGGTGGACATGGCATCCTGCGGTTTGTTCGAGCATGCAATATCCATCTAACGTCCTTGAAGCGGTGCAAGGGGCTTATCCTTTACTGTGCATTAAGCAAGTCTGTTAATCAGAGGTTGCTTAATGACTCTCAACGACCCGCCGATCAGCTTCTACGGTGGCAATTTTGGCAGGCAGGCCTGGCCATTATGAGGGGTGATTGGGAGCCCATCTTGGAGCATTACTTCCCACCTGGCTCTGATATAGTCGGCGATATATTTCATGGCCCGAAGGCTGCCGAAACGATGGAATATAAATATTTCAGTCGCTTAGTCGCTTAAGTTGAACTGTTTCCAGCAGCGGGTGGGGGTGGTGTTCTGTGTAGATATTACAGTCGTTCTCGAAATGGTGTTTACACATTTACGCGCTAAACTCGGCTAAATGCATGCCATGGCATTAAAAGCATTGGCCACCTGCGCGAGCCATCCCAAAACCCCCCAAAATTTTACATGTTTAACAGAAATGTCTCTACAACCATTTAATATTAAATAATATAAATATAAATATAACTTCTGTAAATTACGAAAAATATATATATTTAATTTTATTTTCAATATTTTAAGAGTGTAATGCGCAATTTTAAAATTTTAAAAAAATTAAAAGTAATTTTAATACCTTTTTTCTAAGTCACCTTATAATACTAAAATCACCATAAAATTACCTCCCAGGCGCCTTGAAGGAGATCCACCCCAGACTTAAAAGTTATTGTCCTTTACATGCCTTTCCACGTGAAGCGGGGCTTTCAAGTGCTGTCGCTACGGAACACGTTTGATATGCAGAGTCCGCGGGAGTAGGGAGTAGCTTCAACAACTAAGTCAATTGAAGGAGCTTATGTGGTGGCTGAGACGATAATGTGTCCTGGAGAACTACAGTATCCACATGAGAACAGAGGTGTCAAGACTGGTCGGAAAACCTTCGGGCCAACAACGTTGTAGTTGCCTTCGGTAGAAGTTGTCCCCCTTGAATGGGTTGTACACGTCCGTGCATTTGCTCTCAGAAATTCCGTCGATTTCTATGGGGAAATGCACGGACGTGTACAACCCATTCAAGGGGACAACTTGTAATAGATTTAGCGTATGCAGAATTCGAGAAAATCTTGGCGCATGTCAATCGTTCGATCTTCACCACAAAACCCCAGCGAAAATCGACGATTTGATGAATCAAGGCCATTTCAATTGATACATGCAAATATATAAGTGAGGCTGTAGAGATAAGTGTAGGGGCCTATACTAACGCTTTTTTTGGTGTTGTAGGGCCATGTTAGCCACCGTAAACCTAAGTAGAGCTCCCATAGGCACGCGTCGTCATAACCTGCCACGAGTACCTCTTTCAAACACGCCAATTACACCTATCTCATTGAAGCATGGTCAGCAGTACGCCCATAAGCGCTCACAGGTGTATTACCTACTTATGCTTAGTACTCCGTTTAAGGAGATAGAGCAGCGCATAGGCGTTAGCTACTTAATAGTGTACAATGTCCATAGAAACCTAATAACGTACGGGTTAATACATAAGCTAAAGTTTCGAACTCTTGGGCAGCGTTTAAAGCTCACGCGGGCTGACAGAGACGCGCTTTTTAACGAGTTAATAGAGCATAAGTAGCTACTCCAAGACGAGATAGTAGTCTAGTTAATAGCAGAGTGAGGCGTTATAGTCAGTCAGTTAATAGTCTCTTAAGCGCTATAGACAAAAGAGTGGAATAGAAAGACACTATACTTACTTTCTATAAATCATAATAAGAAGCTCTGTAACAACTATTACAAGATAGTCGCCCAGTACGTCACTAATAAGCTAGTATTTATTAATAAGTTAATTTTTAATAAAAAAACTAGCTAGAGGCACTGCGCCTATAAACGTATAGAGTATAAGAACTAGTAAGTTAGTGAAGCTTAATATAGTAAGTTTTAATTAATTCTACCTACCTACACGCTCTATTATAAATATCTTAATTATATAGCTATAAAAAAAGCTACTTTAGTATAAATGAGTTAGTAAAATAGCTAGAGACTTAGCTCTTACTAGTAATTAATTATTAACTTAAAAGAGCTACATGTATTATTCTAGATAACTATTTAATCTATTATAATAAGATAGTTAGTAAAATAATTAAATAGGTAAACTATATAATTTTATACTTACTACTATACTTACTTAATTACAATTTAATTAAACTTACTTTCTTAGTATTAAAGGCTTAAATTTATTACTATTACTATTATTATTAGCGTTAGTTTAAGAGCTTTAAAACGTTTTTAAAATAAACTATAAAAAAAACCGTTATAATAAATTTACTACTAAATACTTTTAATATACAGGTAGAGGAGAATTATACGTAAATAAAATAATACTTAAAAAAGTAAAAGAAATATTATATGCGTATAAGAAAAGTAAAATAGACTTTTTAAAATAGTAGCTATATAATTTACTATACTCTATTTAATAAAGTATTTTAAATAATATCTTTTTTATTTTCCTATATTTCTAGTAAAGCTTTAATAGTAGTATCTACTTTCTACTATTAAAAAATGCTTTTAAAAACCTTTAAGTAATACCTAAAACTTTATATAATCTTATTAGATATACTATAAGCTTTATTAGTTACTAGTTTATATAATTTAAACAACATGCTCTTTATTACCTGTAGATTATTAAAAGTCTAGTAATATAATATTATAATATCTTTTATAACTAAATATACTAGAGTAAAGTTATAATTAACTTAATAATAATTAAAAGCTATTTAGAAGATATAAATACATAAATAAGTAACTAGGTAGATAAGTGTTAAGTATGTTATAAATAAGTAGTAAATAAATAACATAAATAATAAAAAGTTAGTGTAAATAGTAATAAACTAGTATAAACTATAGCACTAATTATAATATTTTTAGTATATATATAGTTAGCCCTGTAAGCGTTTATTTTCTAGTAATTAATTAACTATATAAAAAAGTATTTTACTAGATTAAAGTTATTCTTAGCTATATTAATAAAGCTTAATCTCTACTACATAAATAGATAATAAATAAGAGTAGACTAAGAAATAAATATTAACTATAATAAAAAAACTAATATCTCTTATTAGTACTAACACTTAAGTTCTTATTACTTATATTTAATTTTTTTTATTTTCTTTACTACTTTTATTTCTCTATAAGCTTCTACTATTTTTTACTTAACTTTTATTTTATTCTATATTATCTCTATTCTCTTCTTTATTCTCTTAACTTAATATATTATCTGTATTTTTGAAGAGTCTGTTTTTAAGTCTTTAGCTAAGTCTCTATCTACTAAGCTAGTATTAATTAATTTAATATAAAATTCTTTTATTTAACAGGTTCTTTACTATATATATGACTCTTTCTAATATTAGTTAGTATTTTTTTAAAGATTTCTAAATTATCACGCTTAAGAGCAGACGCCTAGCTGTTAATATCTAATATATTAAGCTTAAAGTATAGCTCTAGTTATTTAGTATTTTAGTAGCAAAAGTTATAGTAGTTATTACAGCTATCTTTAAGATATCTCTACTAGTTATAAAGCTTTTATATAAAGTTACTATAAGCCTAATAGCCCTTAAGCTTTATAAGAGCGTTAATCTGCTTTAGCTATTTTATTCAATTATTTTACCTACTATCTAAAGTATTATTAACCACTAGAGAGCTTTACTATGCTTTTTTCTTATTTTATTTAGATTTAGTAAACTTAGTAAGAGCTACGCACTTAGCCCTGATTTTAAAAGTAATACGTATAGACTAATCTTAATAGATAAGAGTCTACAAGTCTATAATATTAAGGATCCAGTTTAAGGTAAGGTTACTGAAGTTGTTAAAAGATTAACTGTTATTAACTCCTCTGCTAGCAGTCGACCTGATAATGATAGTATAAGAGCTAAACTCAACGTCCTCATCTCTAGTTTTCTCTTTAATCTTCACGTTAACTAGCTCCTCCACCTAGTTAAGGCCTTTCTCGTTCAAGACTGATCGCCTCAGGTTACCCGATTTACTATCATTAAAAACGTTGGCCTTATTAACTCAGATCTTTATCATGACGTTCGTAATATACTCTAACTCCACCTTACGATTTGTCCAAAAGTCAATCTCCTCTTTCTCTATAAACTCTTGGGCGGCAAAGGTATCAGGCGTCTCTCTACCGCGACGCCTCAGCTCTCGCTGTAAGTTCTTCTTTACAATCTCTTAATGTAGGCCCTCAGCTGACAACAGCACCCCATTATATCCATACGTACGCGGAGGCCCTACAGTACTCATCTGTCAACAAGGTAGGGTAGAGTCGACTTGTTGTACGCCTACTCATCCTCATTGTCTATCTCCTCATCGCCATCACTCTCCTGCTTGTCCTACTGCAACTGACGACGGCCGCTCATAAGTCTCTCAAGATGCTCTAGCTCCGCGCGCTTCTCCTCTAGTTGCGCAGCTAAACTAACTACAGGGCGCTTTGTAGCTATAAAAGGATCAGAAGACTCTAGCCTAGCAGGTCGCTTCTTCTGTGGACCTGGTGGTGGCCGTGGAGTAGCTACTCGAGCAGCTCGACCACTAGCTGTACCTCCTCGCAGCGATCGCCCACCTCGAACAGTAAGTGTACTGCGCTCTTCGAAAGCAGCAAGCGTCTGAGTATTGCCTTTGTGGACTCTAGCTGACCGGCGAGTAGCCATTTCAGTACGACGATGAGCAAAACGGTGGAGAACGCGGAATCGCTACACCAAAAAAAGCGTCAGTATAGGCCTGTACACCTATCTCTATAGCCTCACTTACTAGCCGACGGCCTTCGCCCATGTATCAATCGAAATGGCGTTGATTCACGAAATCGTCGATTTTCGCTGGGTTTTGTGGTGAAGATCGAACGATTGACATGCGCCAAGATTTTCTCGAATTCTGCATACGCTAAATCACCCCTATTGCGGCACAGTCATTCCGCTCAACTTAATCATGTTTCTGAGACGTTTCATTCTCAGCCGCTTTGTCTCATTTAAGTGCCCACGAGCGCTAGAAGATAGCATTTAATGGTTCATGTTACACCCATTTCCAAACATAACCGATCCGTAGTTCATCTGCTTTTATTGAACAACTAAGCATTTTTCATTTCCCTCCCTCTTACCTGGCCTTAAGATGGCGAACGTATCGTCAGAAGAGAGCGCTTTACGACAGCTGCAGTCGGAGCAATCGGAGCTTCTTGACGTGATTGATGGACTGCGAAATCTTGGTCTTGGTCGACTCATCGAGCTGCCACAGTTGATCGTTTGCGGCGATCAATCTTGTGGCAAAAGCTCCGTGCTAGAGGCTATATCTCGCGTGCGCTTCCCAGTAAAAGGCGGCGTCTGCACGCGGTTCGCAACCGAGGTCATTCTCCGAAGGAGCCCTTCGCCAAAAGTGGCAGTTACAATTGAGCCTGGGGAGTCTCGGACTAACGAAGAAGAGAGGGAACGGCTTCGGAAATTTTCGGAGCACATCTCTACGGCCACTGGGCTTCCAGAGTTGATAGAGGCGGCGAAAGAGTGGATGGGTATCTCCTCTGCAGACGGACCAAATGCTGGCTTCAGTGATGACATTCTCAAAGTTGAGATTATGGGGCCTGATAAGCCAGAATTGACCTTGGTGGATCTTCCTGGTCTGTACCATTCGAAGAGCAGGGAGCAAGGTACCGAGGGGATCCCTGTCGTCCGAAAACTGGTCGAGAAGTACATGAGCAACACCAGGAGCATCATCCTCGCCATAATTTCCGCCAAGAGCGATTATAATTTGCAAGAGATTCTGGACCTAGCAGAGCGATACGACGGCAAACTCGAAAGAACGCTCGGAATTGTCACCAAGCCCGATACGCTAGAGGCGAACTCTTCTGAAGAAGAGATTTATATCGAGCATATCAACAATGAGCGGGTTAAGCTGCAGTTGGGGTGGCACACTCTTAAAAACAGGAACTACGAGACGAGAGACGCATCTGATGAAACTCGAGACGATCTGGAACGGGCTTTCTTTTCCACGGGAAGATGGACAAACATATCTCGAGAATTTGTCGGCATCGACGCTCTCAGGCAACGCCTAAGTGGCGTACTGCTTCATCACATTAAGCGACACCTGCCAGGCCTTATCAACGATATCGAAAATAAGATCCAGGACCGTAAAAGCAAACTTGTAAAGCTTGGGGAAGAGCGCTCGACTCTGCGACAGCAGAGGCGGTACCTGCTCGAAACAAGCCGTCTGTTCGAGAAGATTGTCGGTCAGGCGGTCAATGGCATGTACCTTGATCGTTTCTTCGGAGGGCTCTACTCAACCTCAGCTCCTGATGAAACAAGACTTCGAGCAGTCATTCGTGACTTAAACGAGGAATTTGCTATAAATATGCGACTAAACGGGTGTCGGCGCCGGATAGTTGACGAAGCTTCGGGTAAATCGGTTTGTGCTGCGAGGGCGAGAGATTCGCCGACTATCTGGATCGGAGCGCCAATCAATTCAGAGCCCGAGACTATAGCCAGAGGTGACCTTGAAAGAGAGATTAACGAAAGGGCCCGAAAGAACCGTGGAATCGAGCTTCCTGGCAACCCTAACCAACTTCTTGTCGGGGACCTCTTTCGCGACCAATCCAAACCATGGGAGAGGCTAGCACGTGAACATCTGCTAGCGGTTTGGGCAGCCGTTAAGCAATTCGTCAAGTTGCTTCTTATACGTCTCACAGATAACTCAACATCCCCGCTCCTCCTTCGTAATATTCTCGAGCCGGAACTGGAAAAGATGCAGGAGAATATGCTGACGAAGCTCGATGAACTGATTGCATACAACAAACGAGGCCACCCGCTACCCTTCGATCAAACGTATCTTACCATGACTCGGAAATTACAGAGTGATCGTCAACTAGCACTTCTAGAGAAAACGCTCTTGGAAATGTATCCTGAAGCATTCGAACCCCAAGGAAAGAAGCGACTTTCCATTCAAGAAGTGCGAGCGGCGGTTTCGGAAGCTAGGCCGGCTAGTGATCAGTTTGGTGCTACTGAGGTTATCGAACTCATGGAGACTTATTACGATGTAAGTCCTGGTAATACTTTCAACTTCTATTTTGGGGAACCCTCACAAATACAGCTGCGCCTTGTCTAAAATGGCAATTCATAGCTTGAAAAAATGCGGTCTCGCATACCTCAGCACTGCTATTCCATTGGTTGACTTCGTCTAATAGATCGCTATCACAACTTTCATTGACAATGTTGCTATTTTGGCAATTGAGAATTGCCTCGTGCAGCCCCTCGAAACTATATTCACACCACTTACTGTGGAAGCAATGGAAGATCACGAGGTTATGCGGCTTGCTTCGGAGCCCCCATACGCGCAAGCAAACAGACTACAGCTACGGTCTGACCTGGACAAGTTGACAGCTGGCCTACGCTCCTGCAATCGCTACAATACTCAAAGAGCTTGTGAGTAAACGGGTCTTCTTCTTTCCCCTTGTTTCCACACTGCCGCCTCTGCGCCATCCTGAAAGACCTTAGCGGGTGAGGGGGTATTAACCATGTCCAGTCACACGCAGAGAAGTGACACCGTCGAATGATCGAACTCCTACAATTAATGTCGAAAAAATGGGTCCAGTGACGGGGGGTTTCGAATCATCTAGGCCGGGAGTTAGCGCTCTTTTAGCGGATATGACATTGCGGCCATTAAGTCCAGAACGCACATCTTCCCGGCCAGAGTCCTCGGAAGGGAAACTTGACGGCTCCACTGAACTTACTTCAGCGCTATCTGGAAAGTCGGCTTCCACGAACGGAGGAGCGAAGTCAAATAACTTATTTTCGCTGAACAATTTTCTAGTGAAGCCGGCCGATACCTCGTCGAAGCTGGACGCTCATAGAGCTAATGCTCCCCTAGCCGGAAACACAAACTCAGCAGGGTCTGGTTCCACAAGCGAGTTTGCCAACCTTGAACCCTCGAGATTCAGCGGATTTACAACCGAATCCGCCACAGAACCGAATCGTTCGACATCCATGACCCCGCGACCTACATCTGACCTCTGGCCCTTCAACGGCTCGCAACCAGCAAAGTCTCTGGACCCAAAGCCAGTTAGCACAAAACCTACTTCTGGATCCTCTAGCGGACTTTTCGGTCCCGGGGGGTTCGGAAGTACTCAGATGACATTCGGATCATCTGGTAGGTTGTCCTCCGGACAAAACTCAACTCCTCAGCCTGGGGGTGCCAAAGACACTCCTGGAAGACCTGTTGGCCCCACGTCTTCCACTACGCGGCTGGGCGGGCGTTTTGGAGGATCATCGAATTCCACCTTCGATTTCGGGGCGCCCATGGAAGACTCGGTGACCTCATCTGGCAGTGGGTTTTTCGGCACGAATGCCTCTAAAAAAGTAGACGAGAAGTCTAACTGAAGGACCCTGTCTTCGTCAAACTAGTAAGGTGTCAGAATGTATGAGACAGTGTCTTAGACGGATTTGCTTCCGCTACATCTTCCCAATGTATTAACAATACTGTAACCGAGCAGCGTCGTCGCTGATCTCCCTTGTCGATCCTTATCCAGATTACAAGTCGTTCTCAGTGTTCATCTTGCTCGTTATTTATGTACGATAGCCCTCCTTAGTTTTCAATTCATCGAGTTCTCTCCAACTTTTTATGTAAATCCAAAGGTTGCTCGGTGACAGATACTATCGACGTAATATCATCGTGGCTAAGTTAAAACCTGGCAAATTGCAAAATTCAAAATTACCACAGGATGTGAGATACGAAAAGAGTATACTAGCATGATGCCACACCTTAATTACGACATATATCATATCCGTACTTGTTACATCGTAAAAGAAACCAAACCCAATGCGACTTGCATTAGTGAAGTACTCAACCTAGAGTTTAACCGCCTAGGAGTAGCACACCTCTGGTACTCGCACACCCAACCAAAATCGAAAAGATTCAAGAAAATTTCAAATTACATCAATGTAACGCTTAGATTTAAAATAGAATTGCATGATCACTAATTCCGCCTATTCCATAAGTGCAGCAGCCTTTCTAGCTTCCTCTTCTGGCTTCCTTTTAGTTCTCGCCGCCTCAATAGCCTGCTGCTCTTCCAACGCCAGTTTGATAGTATTGAGGCCACAGAACGTCGCATTTGAATCGGCTATCATTTTCCTTCTCTTATTCCGGCCCTGTAGTTTTCCTAGTTTCGCTTTAAAGCTTTAATTTCCGCGTCCTTAATCGTAATTGAGGCTTAAAGCTTGCTAATACTTCTTCCTTCTTACACAGTACAATATTAGTCTCGTATATAAGTGATTCAACCTTGTGTAAGACTGTGTGTAGCAAGAAGGCACAATACTGTGAAATATTAACTTTGAATGTATTGTTAATTTTTCTACTAACTACAGAAGCAGGCAAGACTATCCTTCGGGTCCGTTGAATATTCATTATCACGTGATAGCATCCGGGGATCATCCCTTCTTAAAATGTTACATCTACAATACTTTGCAAACTTTCCCTATGTAAACTTTATATATAAAAGTAGTATTAAACTATTTTAAAAATCTTTAATAGTTAGAAAATTAATTTTTTGTTAATTAGATTTATATTACTAATGTTAACTAGTTTAATAATATAGGTAATATTTTAATTTACTAAATAAAATTTATAAAATTATAGTATATAATTTATATAAATTGTATAAAAAATAAAAAAACTTTATTTTACATATAATTATAATATAAATTAACTAATAAAAAAGGTTATATTTTAACAACTAAAAGTACTTACAAATAATATTTTCATTGAATTAATTGAATTGAATGCTTGAGGTAATGACTAATTGGGTACATAATAATTAAAATAGGTAGTAACGACGGTATGAATCTTCAATAACTTACTATACTGTAGTGGCATTGGTACCTCCTCTCATGTATCGTCTTAGTTCTCTCCCAAGTTTCACTTAAATCTCTCATCAGTGAGACCGAAATAAAACCATTGGAATCACGATATTATTTGTCGAAGTTTCCGGGTTCGAATTCCACTGGGGGCATGAAGCTCGAGAGACACGGAAGCGCCTTTCAAAAGTTTCCGGGCACCCTACCGAAAGATACCGCCTAACGTTTGGGGGCTAGCCCCCGGGTTTGCGGCCTCAGGGCGCCCAGAGCTGGTTGCTTCAGGGACCTTAGCGCCTGTTACTCAGCTGTAATATTGCCGGGAGGGGTGCCCGAAGACTTTTGAAAGGCGCCTCCGTACTTAGGCGCGGAAGTAATAAGTTAAATGTAGACTGAAAAAAGTCTTTGGAAGAGTCGGATTGCCAGATGGTAGCATTAGTTCATAAGCTATGTCTATGGTGAGAATAGAGGCTGTGTGAGTAGCCCCACCCGTGGATGAAAATAATGGCTTCTGATTATGTTCGGCGTGGCATCTTGCAAGCCATGTCATGCTCGATTAAAAGCATACGTGAAAAACCGATAATCATGTAAAGAATTAGTTATTAAAAATAGCGTCACCGTAGTAAAATGTAGGTGGCTTACACCTTAGCGTACAATCGAAGTGTGGTGGCTGAGGCATCGTCTCGACGAAAAGGCATGAAATAGGATTGGTAGGTGAAACAAACTCAGCCCCCCATCTTGTATTATTTAGGCAGCAACCCGTTCTTCCCCAAGCTGTTTCGCCTCCCCCCGAACTTCGTAACCTCCCTATTTTCTATTTCACGAAAGCTATTGGTTTTTTTTTTTTTCCTCCAGCCATGCCAAGGAAGCGAAAGAATGCGAAAATACAGGCAAAAGAATGTGGAAATGTCTGCGAGCTGTGCAAAGAGCTTGGGATAGACAACATACTTTTGCATTAGAGTTCTCCTCTCAGCAGTGCGGGTAAAAATCTCGTACTAAACCGCTTCGTTTTTAACGCTTCCTATCCGACCACCTCGGAGTGTATATATTGTAAGAACGGTAAAAAATTTTGCGCACTAACGCTTTCACGCCGGCGTTCTTCCTAAAAGGTAGACAAGAGTCCCTTAACGAAAGTCTGTCATTGAGATCTGTAGACGGATCTCCCCATTTTTGTTACCAGAGCGGCGGATGGAATTCGGCTGCGAGCCACAAAGAATTTCGCTGTGGAGTATCCTCATCTTGCACCTTGCAAGCTAAATGGAATATCCCAAAGTGCATCTGGTCGGGAAGCGCCCAGATTATACATTAATCAAAGGATGGCTGGAACATTGCACGCAACACCACTTCAACTGCCAGCCACACCAATCCACCGATCTAGAAAGGATTTCAGTCGTTGATGTCTGGCGCAGAGTTATCGTACCTTTGCCAAGCAATGGGAAGTATTTGGCCCTGAGCTATGTCTGGGGCAGTGTCCACCAGCCAGCCTGCTCAACGGGAGAATCCCTTCCCTCACAACTACCGAAAACGATAGAGGATAGCATAACCGTGGTTCGAGCCCTAGGTCAGAGCTATCTATAGGTTGATTCAATATGCATTCCCCAAAATAATTCCAACGAAAATCAGGACCAAATTCGCTTAATGGATCGGAATTTCTGTGGAGCATATGCTACAATCATTACCTTCCACAGCCCGAACGCCGATAGTGGAATACCCGGTGGTGCGGCTATGAAGAGGGATATGATTCAGATATTTACCTCTTTTGGAAGCGTCGATATGATATCGGACATTCCAAGCCTTGAAGATGAGTTGGGATTAGATACGGAGAACATATGGGTGAGTCGTGTATGGGCGTACCAGGAAGGCCTACTTTCTCACAGACGAATCGTATTTACCAAACATGGAACACATTTTGCTTGTAACGCTATGGATTGCTCAGAGAGCAGCCCTAATATTGTAACCGAGTGCTGGCCTCTCAGGTAACTCCATTGCTTGTATACTGAGTTCTCCTGTTGATCCTCCTGAAGATCGTCTCCTGACGATCCCCCCTATTCTCACCTACAAAGCACATATTTAAGTAGGATAGCCATCCATAGTTTTCAATTCATGAGGTTGCTCTACATCTTTACCCTGCGTCCGGTCAGAAATATGGCGCCTTCCAAGAGAGAAAGGGGCTACCTTTTTTTTTAGAATTTCGGCCTTTAGTAAACCCTCTTGACTATCTAGATTTGAAGTCTCCATATTCTTCGTTCCGGTGGAGTTGCGAGATATACAGCCATATCGTCACGGAATCCAGCACTTGCAAAATAACAAAACAAGAAGATGTTTTAAATGCACTTACTGGGCTTCTGAATCAAATGCAAGATAAAATGCGGAAAGAAGAGTTTCTCTACGGCTTGCCTTTATCTAATTTTCGACAAAATATACTCTGGAAGAGGAAAGCTCCATTGTCGGTGTAACCGAGTAACACGATTGTTTCAACACCGTGTCGATCGTTATAAAGCTTACAAATCCTCCTTCTAGTACATTCCACTCGTTATTCATATGGGATAGCTCTACTCAGTTGTCAATCAACAGAGTTCTCTCCATCTTCTTGTGACCCTCGAAGGTTGCTCGGTGACAGTCGGGATGCGGCCTGGAAAATAGAACAAAAGTTCCTGGGAATGTCACCAACGGCTTGTTTCCAACATGGAGTTTGGCCGGGTGGAAACTTCCTCACTATATAAATTACTTCCCTGAGTGTACTGCCCATGTTTGGGATAAAGAAGCAATGCCTCCTTTAAAGATTTCGAACGCAGGAACCATGATAGATCCTGATTTGTGCCCAAAGGCATCGAGCGAGAGACAGGACCGCGCCACATCGGACAATTGCTTGGAGGCACGCATAAGGCACTTGTATGGGGGTATTTGAGCATCAAGCTCGGAAACTATCGTCAAATGTTAGCGCTAGCCAGGCGTAGAGGGCACGCTTCTGGTTGATGGCATTTTACTCAAACTGTCTTGCAACAAGAATTCGAACTTCAACCCCATGTTTCATAACCCGATTTCATTTGACTTCGAGTCGTATCTAAGTCAAATTGGCCCCTTCGATATTTGTGGATATTTGGACGTACCGATCGAGAGGATTTTGTCCGAACATGAAACCGTCGTTCAAGACCTTTTATTAGTTTCGACACGGACTCGCGATCCCCCTGGCTCCCCTAACATTGCAGTGGATTTGATACTTCTCCTCTGGGATAAGAATATCGCTTAGCGGGTGGGGTAGTCGAACTCTCGATTCCCGAGGGCAAATTGTTCGAGCTCTGGCCGACATTTCAGCCGTCATATCAGAGTTTCTGGCTTGGATAAGCATCGCTCGACGGACGTTTAGAAAAGGGGATAATTGTCGCATTTATTGAGAGTGAGGATGAGCCTGAAATTTTCCTACCGTTGCAGTTGCGATAGATTTGGGAGGGTTTGGGAAAGCACTATAGATTGACATGTTAGTTACGCGGGCCTGCGTAATGAATTGTTTTCTTTTCACAACCACTTCATGACACTGATATTCACGTTCTCATCCTTAGTTATGGTCTACCGGTACCCTCATAAATCATCACATCCCACCAACACCCATCTCTTCCCCACTTAATGCCCGCCCCCCATCAACTCCCCAACCCTCAAAACCGCGAAGCTACCCCCAAACTCCACCGCCCTCCTAACTTTCTCCCAACTCTCATCCATCTCCAAAAACCAAACAATTTCATTCTCAACCACTTCCTCGACCCCCTTCGCCTGCATGAAAAGGCTACTCCTCACTACCGTCCTTCTAGCCGCCTCATCTACAACTACATCCGACACCGTCAAATCAATCCCCTCAAGCTTCGGCTACGTCTCATTTAGGATTTAATTACGATATATTCCTAAATTTGTGAGGAGAGTTAAGTGTAACAGCCTCCAAGATTCAGGGGGAAATGAGTGCAGTTAAAAGTTAAAAAAAAGTAAAGGTCTATCCATGTCCAATCGCGCTGCTGCTCGTAAGCTAGGGAAACTTATGGAATGATCGGAGCTATTCATACTTACGAGAGAGAAGAATTGGGGAAGTCGGTCTATCAAGTTTCGCTTGTTTATTATATCTCATCGTGCAGAGATCCCGCATCCCTCTACATTTTCGGTCAAATCGACCCAGCACTTGAGATTCCATCGGCCCTACATTCTCAGCTGCATCGATCTTACGCCCGCAAGAATTAATCACAACTTCTCAAGAAGTCTACGTGAGAGCCTCAATCATAATAGTAAAGTGAATAGTTATACTTCCCTTAACAAAATGTTTAGAATAACCACGTCCCTATCCTCATTTTCGTTGTAGAAATCGGAAAAGATGACTCTAGCAGACATTTTTGTTATGCCTTGACACGCATGAATGTGCCTGATGAAAGGATATTTCCTTTCACCACCGTTTATCCATACAAGTCTCATTCCGAGAACTGGGCTCTTGCGTTAATTAAAGTTAGGGATGTAAGCGCTTACTGTACGCTGGTGCCAACACCAAGTAAATAACACCCCATCCACGACTGTATAGGTGAATTATACCCTATTTTTTGCGCGCAACCTACTAATCGTATTGCCAGATGCCAGATTACTGAAAAAGAAAGCTCCAGGTCTTTTCTACGCCGCCGCCCGTCGTCGTACAGCCTGAACGAGGTCATCGCGATCCTATCGAAACTCTACAACGCGCTGTAGTACTCGCGGTCCTGTACTACGCCCATATAGAAGGTATATATTGCCCTCTAAGTAAGGTAGAAGAGGTCTTTGGCATATCTACAACAGAGATCTTGAGGATTCTGTAGAGTAAACGCGTGCGTCGTCTCCATAACTCAGACTAGCCTAACACCCGCGGGAGGCTTCGTCAACTCACGAATTTTGATGTCAACGCAATTACCACCTATATCAATCAGTACGAGTTTGAGGAAAAAGGCATGCCCTGGCCAGAGCTTGCGTACAGAGCTGGTGTTAATCCACCAGCTGGAAAGAAGAATTACTGTCGTCAAACAATATTGAAGCACGTACAAGGGGTCTCTAGCATAGAAACCTATAAAGCAACTGTTAAGGAGGATCATCCGCCTAAGAGGCGTAAGAAGAGGGTCCTCTAGCGTGAGCTTCAACTCAAATTACACCCTCACGGTGTATACTAAAGGAGGGTTATTTGGTGCGACGAGATTTATTGGAGTACTGGGCCTAAATACCCTAAAAATATCAAGAGAAGGCTTGGAGAGCGCTTTAAAAAGAAGAACGTTCAGTTTAATAAGCAACCTGACTTAGGGTAGCAGCAGAAGTTCCACATCTTTTACGTACTTGGCTATAACTTTGCTTAGGCAATTCTGTACGACGCAGGCAGTGCTAATAGCAAGATAAACGCTAAGACTTTTCTTACTATACTATTAAAGCTACAGGAGGAAATACTTAGCTTAAATCTTGTCCTGTATTAAGATCGTGACTCTGCTTACCTCTTAAAGTTGGTGTTAAATTGGACGGATTACTACAGTATAAATCACTTTAAGGGCCCTTCTAAGTCTCTTAATCTATTAGTAATGGAGACCTAGGTTAAGCCTCTACGCGAGAAGTTCTACTAGAGGCACTGCGCTACAGCTTATACAGGCGTGCAGAGGTTCTACAAAATATGGGCGGAGATGGAGGCTAAGAAGGTTAACAAGACTGTAAATAGCTATCTTGCGCGCCTCCACGAAGTAATTCGACAGGAGGGAGCTGCAACTAAGTACTAAGAGCTTATACAAATAATTCTACTCAAAAATTCGACTCCAATACACCTTACAGGCGTTGAAAAATAACGTGGCGGGCCAAGCGTACAGTAAGCGCTTACATCCCTACTTTTAATTAACGCAAGAGCTGGGCCCACTTAAGGATTTAGCATGGCGATCATTCCGACTAGCGTTTATTTTCAGCCAATGAACGTAAGCGCAAAACGAAACACTTTCTTGACCATTCATCCTTTCGTATCCTTTCAACATCCGGAGCCGTTTGGTCGATTCCAGTGGCTGTGTCGGGCATCCCCAGTGGAACGGTGACACCAACTCCAATGTCATCCTTATATAAACATAAGTCTCAGCCTTCTCAATCTTCCGTCGGCATTACACTCGTTTCTTTCGCGCCTAATTTCATTGTCGTCGCGTCGCTGGTGTAACTGTCAATTTGAACTTCAATCGAAGGCAGTCGCCCTCCTTAATACGTGAAAATGATACTTCCGTTTTCTGGCCTTCTCGCCACCATCGCTTACGCATCCCCTATTATCGCTCAAAATTCCCCAGTCGTTGACTTAGGATATACAAAATATCTCGGAACCAACAACAGCACCCTTTCGTATGCCGTGCCATTCCCTCTAATCGCCCCCATAAACCTGCTAACACCATAGACTAAACACATACTTCGGCATCAAATTCGCACAAGCACCAACCGGATCCCTTCGCTGGAAAGCCCCCGTCCCAGTCTCCGAATCTCAAAATTCCTCCAACACCAGCATCATCAATGCAACAACCCCAGGCGCATCATGTATCCAAGGCTTCCCATTCTGGATAACTCCTTCCCTTCCCGTCCGACCGCCAGGATCAGAAGACTGTCTCCTCCTCAACGTCATCCAGCCATCCCATCTCATATCTAACACCTCCGCCAGACTCCCCGTCGTAGTGGTAGTTCACGGGGGGGGGCTACACTCTCGGGGACGCCACAATCGGATCACCCTACGCGCTCATGAATCATTCGGAAAATAGCTTTGTTTTCGTAAGTGTGCAGTATAGGCTCGGCGCCTACGGGTTCCTATGGAGCGATGAGATTTCAGAAGATGGGGCTAGTAATGCGGCACTTCTGGATCAGAGATTGGCGCTTGAGTGGGTGCAGAGGCATATCGAAGCCTTTGGTGGGGATCCGGAGAAAGTGACGATTTGGGGTGGGAGTGCGGGGGGAGGGAGTGTAACTGATCAGATGGTTATGTATGGGGGAGTGGAGAAACCGCCATTCAATGCCGCAATCGCGGAGTTTCCGTGGTGGCAGCAGTTTTTAAGGAAGGAGCAGTTGCAGAGGCAGTATGGGCATCTTTTAGATGCTGCGAATTGTACGGATTTGGGTTGCTTGAGGGAATTGGATGAGGAGCGGTTGGCAGTTGCGACGCAAGCTACGTATACGAGCGGGTATGCGGATGGGTTGTATGGTTATGGAAACTATTATTATGGACCGTATGTTGATGGCAAGATCATTCAGGATTTACCATCAAGGGAATTTAAGAAGGGGAGGTTTACGAAGGTCCCGATGTTGGTGGATAGAGATATGTATGAGGGGGCTTCCTTTACTAACACATCCATCACTACCACCGAAGAAGAGATTATGGATTTGAAGGTCCAGTTCCCATACGCGGACCAAGCTTTCACCGAGAAGCTTTGGGAGCTATATCCGGCCTCTGGTTTCAACTCGACCTTCTGGAGACGGTCGGCGTGGTTCGGGTGGGTTCGATGATATTTTGATGGGTTGAATGAGACCAAATAAGACTGATCATACTCTAGCGACGCAACCATACACTGCCCAACATACTATATTGCCTCTAGCCTCACCCCTTCCAACCTTAAAACCTACAAACTCATTTTCAACGCCGGAACCCAAGTTCATGCCGCAACGGGCCCCTTTCTCTCCGAATTCCCCTCCGAACTGGGCCATTCGCCAGCTGAGAATGCGACGATTGGTTTATTTATGAAGGATTGGTATGCCTCGTTTATTGTGAGCGGGGATCCGAACGTGAACCCTTGGAGTGGGGTGAAGAAACCGTATTGGCCGGTTTATGGGAATGAGGGCGATGTTATGATGGTGAATTATACGGACATTGGGGGTGTGAATGACGGGGCTTTTGATCGGGGTGAGAGGTGTGAGTTTTGGTGGGAGAATGGGGATGTGGCGCAGAATTGAAACGGGCTGGAGGTGGCTGATTGGGATCATGGCACCGTACTTCATCTACATTGACATTATTTCTGATCTCATCCGTTGAAGCCATTTGCATTATTATTTCTCCCGGCTCGTTATTTGCTTTTCTATCTGACAACACGAAGTTTATCATTAATCCTAGCGTGTGCATGTTTACCTACACAGCCTGATCGGGCCGATCACCAGGCAGCCGCACACCGGGAGAGTCGCTAGGCCTGTTTTCGACTGCACTACATGCCCCAGTCTTAGGTAGATGTCTTCGCATATACCAAATAACTTCGTTATTCTGAGTTACCCAGACTTGCTTGAGTTTCGAAGACTACGAATTGGCGCGACCCTATGTCCCCCGGGCAGGTAACTGTTTCCCATCAACACTCCTCTCCTAACGCAATCTAATCGGTATTTCCGAGCTGTCAACATCCATGCTCTACAGAATCTAAGCAGATGAAATGTCTCGCTGGCACAAGGCATCATGCAGAGCACCCGAGGTCTGGCTCGATGGCGACACTCCTCGGTGCCGAGCCTGCATAGGTGTCCCGCATCTACAAGAACTCAGTACCCAAATGACGGAGAATCCATCCTCACCATTTCCTCCCGATGACTGCATGGGGCAAATGAACCTCTGGTAGCCTGCGACTGTCCCTTATAAGTGTGATTCAGACACACACACAAAGGGGAGGACATGGGCGCGGAGACGCAAGTCAAGGTCTCATCCTCGGCCTGGGATGCCCGTCCCTTTTCAGTTTACACATCATCACCAGTCTACAGAGCCTTGGGTGCACATGAGTTTCGTCTCGCAAGCCTGTCTGCTGTTAATGATAGCCACTACCCAATACACTTGGTCTTGGAAACCTTTCAGCATGATGAGTGCCCTGAATACGAAAAAGTCTCCTACACATGGGGTGGCGAGAGTGGTGATAGTACACAGTGCTGTCCTATATACGTTGGCGAGTACTGGGATGTCCTCCTGCAGACCAGTAACTGTCAGTCTATGCTAAGGTATCTCCGTTGCCAGAAGAATACACGAGTTGTTTGGATGGATGCTATCTGCGCATATCCTGATCGATCCTGAATCAAACACCACAGAAACTTGAGGATCGCGTTGATTGACGAAGTAGGCGTCGGGGGAGTGTGGAACTGAATGAGATGATGCAATGAATATTGCTATCTGTGACCTATCGAAGAAGAAGGGAGATGAGAAGTGAAGGTGGTGAAGCAATGGCTTAAATTCATGAAGTGGCAGGTGCTGACTAAGCAACGGCCCGATGTGCTAGGAGGGCTTGACACGGAGAGATTGACGATAGGAAATATGAATCTTTTCCGAGGTCTCAGAGACCTCACTAGTGCTGAAGGGTAGGGCAGCGCATGTGGGTAAGAGAATCAAACAACAACAATGTAACGTCTCCGGTCAGTAAAGATTTGTTAAGTACAAAGAGGTAGGAGAGTTACATCTTAAAGGCCTGGCGAGCAGTGTTGTCATTGGTAGTCGATAATCGATATTGAATATTTTCATATCAATTGATATCAATTGAATTAGAAACCATATCGACAATATTTAATCATCATTTCTTGGCAGCTTAGTAATACATATATACTAAGTAGTTATAAACTAGTTATAGCTATTAAGACTTTTAGTTTTTTAATATAACTATAATTTTATTTTATTTAAATTTACTATAAAAACTTTAAAAACTTATTAATGTATTTTACAAGCAAGTAGGCTACTTAAGTAAATAAACTACTTTTACTAAAAAAACCTAATTTTTTAATAACTTTCTTAAAGTTTAATAATAATTTATAAAAATTTAAATAATGTATTCTATAAGTAAGTAAACTACCTAAGTAAGTAGACTACTTTTACTAAAAAATTCCGTTTTCTTTAATAACTTTACGAAAACTTAATATTATTTAATAAAATTTTAGAATTAGCTTTTCTGCTACTATATATACCTAGACTTAAATTTTCAGAAAAATAAGATTACGTAATACTAAATTATTGAGCTTAAAAGATAGTTTAATGTAAAAGAATTTTTAGCTATTTATATCTATAATATTACTTAATAATAAATTATAAAAACTAAAATATAAGTTATTTTATATATAATTTACTTTATATAAAGCTTTTATAGTTATAAAATAAGTATGTTTTTAAGAACTTTAAGTAAGAACAAGTTTTAGTACTTACTTTCTAGAATCTTAGAAATTACTAATACTATAGCTTTAAAATTCTAATATATTATAGTTTTAGCTTTAAATAGCTTATATTAAGGATTTTATAATTTACTATTAAGTAATATTATAGATATAAATAGCTTAAAACTCTTTTAAAGTAAACTAATTTCTAAGCTCAATAACTTAGTATTACGCAATCCTATTTTTATGAAAATTTAATTCTAAGTATATATAGTAGTAGAAAAGCTAATTTTAAAATTTTATTAAATAATATTAAGTTTTCGTAAAATTATTAAAGAAAACGTGATTTTTTAGTAAAAGTAGTCTACTTACTTAATTTGCTTACTTATGAAATACGTTATATATTTTTATATATTTAAATTAAGTACTATTAAATTTTTACTAAAATATAATTATATAATAATAAGTTATTAAGTTTAAACTTATTTTCTAAAATATAAAATTTAGGTTATTAATAACTTAATTATTACTAAATAATAAATTATAATAGTAAAATATAAACTATTTTATATATACTAAAAACTATATTAAGTTTTAAAAGTAATAAGTAGTTTTTGTAAATACTTTAAGTAAAAAAAAGTTTTAGTTTCTATTTTTTAATATCTTGAAAATTACTATTTAAATAGTTTTTATATTTTAATATAGTATTGCTTTATATTTAAATAATATATATTTTAATTTTTATAAATTTTTATATAATAATTATAAGTATATATATTTTAAAATATATCTTAAAATATTCTAAATTTAAAGCTTAATAACTTAGTATTATATAAATGTATTTAAAAAAAATTAATTTTAGCTATATTTAATATATAAAATACTAAATTAAAATTTTTATTAAATAATACTATATTTTTATTAAGTTATTAAAAAAATTTAATTTTTAACTGAAGTATTTTATTTATTTAAGTAGTTTACTTACTTATAAAATATATTATATTTAATTATTATTAATTTAAACTTTATTATTTTATTAAATTATTTAATATACTTTACTAAGTTTCTATAATTTTATAAACTAATAACTTTATAATATTAGAAGCTATTATAATACCATTTAAATTATATGTAGTTAATCTATTTTTTAGTATTTTTATATGTTCTTAAGTTATACTCTATCTTGCTATAGTATTTATAGTATTTTTATTATAATATATTTACTTTTATATGCTTTCTACTCTAGTACTTTTTACTTTTAATTTATATATTAATATTAGCTTAAGTAATTAGCTCTAGGTCTTCTGCCTTTATTAACATTATTTCTTTCTAAATTTACTTTCTTTTATGCTTTTTACGTTATGATATAGCCTTATTTACCTTCTAAAAACTAGTAACTTTTAAGTATAGTAGTAGTACTAAATACATTATTAGCTTAGTACTTTTAATAAGTTAATTTAGGAAATTAATAATTAAACTAAATAAGCTGTTTTAATGCCTTTAAATTTACTTATAAACTAGAGCTATTTAAGAACCTAATTTAGTAACATTACTAGATGTTTTTAACTACTAAAGAAGGTTTTCTTTTACTAGTAGTAATAGCATTTATAGCCTAATATTAAGCTTTAAAAGTACTATATTTAGGTTATATAAGACTAAGCTAGTACTTTAAAAGCCTATATAAATATTACTTTTTATAATTAAGTTCTAGTAAATAGCCTTAAATACTAGTAGAAACTTAAGCTTAGTAATATAGTAGATATAATAATACATAAGATCTTTAATCTACTACTTATATGCCTTTTTTAAAGACATAAAATAGTCTATATTAAGCGGCTAAAGTAGATATAATAAATATAATAATATATAAAGTATAATAATACTTTTCTTTTTATAAAGCTACTAAAATTTAAGTAAGTTGTAACTCTTATAGCTGTTAATAATTAGTAGGCAACGTATATTTATTATATAGTTTTTTATATAACGTATTTTATAAGCGAGCTGGTTAAATAAGTGAGCTAATTAGTTTACTAAGACTATATATTAAGATATTTAATACTATAATATCTTTACCTACTAACCTATAATTAATTTCTAAAGAAGCTTAAATATAGCTTATTATTTAAGCTCTTAAAATAGGCTAAATATTTGGTCTCTAACCTGCTATGTATACTTTTAATGTTCTCTTCTTAAGCCTATAAACACAACGCGCTAGAATCACCTCATAATATAATATTAAACCTAATTTAATAAATCTAATAGCAACTAAAGAGAAGGTAATAAAATAGTATATACTTAAGCTAGATTTAAGAGAATTTGCCCCTCCGCTTAATGCTATTTAAGAAATAGCTAATAAACTATTAACTAAGTAGAGGAAAGACCTAGTAGATATAAATTAACCACACAACTTCATCAAGCACACTATAGGGCTTAAAATAAAGTATAATTAGAAACTAGACTACTAGCATTATAAATAGAAAGAACTAGTAATTATATAAGCTTAGTTTAACCTTATATGTAATATGAAGACTAAATATAGTATATAAGATAAAAATATATACAACTTTAATAAATCTAGCTTTTAGATAGGTATAATAACCTAGTAAAAAATTATTATAAGCTCTAAAAGACAGCATTAACTAAAAGCTGTTTAGCTAGGTAACTAGAAGTAGGTTATAATAATCTAAGATATTAGCACATTAGAGTACACGCTTCTACTCTTTATTATCTATAAAAGTAAAAACTATTTTTCTATCTAGTACCAGGAAGTTAACATATTATTCTAATAAACATTTAAGGTCTCTAATAACGGCTGAATAATAAATAAGCTTAGTTTCTAGTAGTTAAAGTACTTTAATACATATATAAAAGAGCGTACTATAGGTGTATACCGTCTATTAATTCTAGACAGCCACAAAAGCCATAACTCGCTAGAATTTACTAAATACTATAAAGAGAATAAGATAGTTACTTTATGTATACTACTATATTTATTACATATCTTATAGCTACTAGATATTAGTTATTTTTTGTTATTAAAGATAGCATATAGGCGCTAAGTCGAGAAGCTAATGTATAACTAGTTTAATTATATCATAAAAATAGAGTTCTTACTAGCCTTCTAGGACGCGTTTAATGCGTCTATTACTAAAAAAAATATCTAAAAAAGTTTTTAAGGTGCTGGCCTAGTTCTATTTAATCTAAATAAAGTAATATTAAAACTTAACGTTTAATTACGCACGTTTATACTCCCTATTATATAAAATACCTTATAGCAGTTAAAAACCTCTAGTAATTATCTTAAATTTAGGTCGTAATTAAAGCTGATTAGTAATAAGTTAGGTAGCTTACTATCTTCCTTAAAGGAAGAATTTAATTAGCTTATTAAAGGCATCTTTTTAATAGCTTATTAGATAGTATTATAGCGTAATTAAATTACTAAGCTTAAAGCAGCTAATAAGATCATAAACTGATAGAAACAGTATAAAAGAAAGTATATCCAGTAAGAAAAAGTCCTTACCTTTAAGGCTAGCTTATAGTTAGTTACTAAAAAAACTATTACTATAACTTCTAGTAATAAGAAGAGTTAGAGTAACGCTAAGGTAAATAGAATTAAACTAATTTAAAGGCGCTGTAGAAACTACAGCGGGACTAAACATAACACTTAAATATACTAAATTAATAAAGAATCTACTATAGAATCCAGCAACGATAAGGAATTAGAGATAGATTATAATAGGGTAAAGTAGTTTATTATATAGTTTATTATATTTAGTATAGTCTTAGTAAACTAATTAGCTCGCTTATTTAACTAGCTTACTTATAAAATACGTTACTTCTTAAAGTACTATAACTATTTAATACTAAGCTTATTAATTATCTAGCTATTACTACTTAGTAAGATAGGCTAATTTAGTAGTATAATATTATTCTAATACTAAATAAAGAAATAGTACTTTCTTATAAAAATAATAATAATAGAATTATCTATTTTTAAGTATTAACACTTTAAATTATTATAACCTATTTATAATTGCTTAGCTGTATAGCTTTTAGCTAGTAGTATTTTTTAAAGCTTATAACTATTTTACTAGTTATAATAATACTTATTTAAAAGCTAGTTTTATTAAAGTTATAATTTTTTTTTAGTAATACTATACTTTTTAATTATATAATATATAAAGTTAAATTATAGTTTAATAATAGTAAGATTCTTATATAAAGCTCTCTAGTAATTATACTTTTAATTATAAGCTATTTTAATTTCTAGAGTTTAGTTTATAAAACTGTTAAGCTAGATTTTACTAACTATATTAGTAGAGTACTAAGTAAGTAGTTAATTAATAATTTTTTTTATATAAATAAGTTTAAATAGAAACCTATAAAAATCTAAGTTAAAAATATATTTAATGATAACATATTTCTCTAGCTTAGTAGATTTTTTTAAATTAGGCTTATAATTATATTATAAAAAGACTTTAGTATATTATAACTTAAGTATTAATTTAGTAATATTATATATATTTACTGCGTATTACATGCTTTTAAATTAATATTAACTAATAATTAAAATAATAAGAGCTATTTTCCTTTTATTATAAATTAATTAAATATTATTTTATTAAAGTATTATAATAGAAGCTTAATAGTTAGTGTTTTTTTAGTAAGGTGTATAGCTTACCTATATATACAGCTTACCTATAAAATACGTTACTAAGTATTTAAAAACACTTTTTTATAGTTTATAAATATAAATAGTTTTAATAGTAAATTTATAGTTATTTAAATAAAACTATAATATATATATTATAAGCTTTTTTTATAAGTAATTAAAGTTAATATAAAAACTATATTAATTTTTATATTAAATTAAAATTTTCTAGTTTTTATTTTAAAAAGTAACTTTATTTTAATTTTTTTAATTTAATTTATTTTAAACTTATAAACTATAATTTTAATATTATTTTAATATATTAAAGTTAATAATTTATATAACGTATTTTATAAATGAGCTGGTTAAATAAGTGAGTTAATTAATTTACTAAGACCACACTAAATATAATAAACTATATAATAAATTACTTTATTCTATTATAATCTATCTCTAATTCCTCATCGTTGCTGGATTCTATAGTAGATTCTTTATTAATTTAGTATATTAAAGCGTTATGCCTAGTCTTACTATAGTTTCTATAATATCTTTAAGTTAGTTTAACTCTATCTGCTCTAGCATTACCTTAACTCTTCTTATTACTAAAAGTTATAGTAATAAACTTCTTAGTAACTATTATAGATAGTAATAATAAAAGTTTAACTATAGCTAAGGAGGCGTTGCTATAGAAGGCATAATATAAAGAAATATATAAGCAGTATAAGTAAGCTAAGGCAAATTAGAGAAGACAAAATCTATAAATAGAATTACTTTAAAGTAAATTTAAGTTCTATTAGGAATAGTATCTAAGGAAATAAGCGAGTCAGGTAACACGCTATAGCTAGGTAAAAAGAAAATAAGTACTAATAAAAAAGATAAAGCTAGGCATAGCTCTAAGCTAAACTTATTTTCTATTATCTTCTCTAGTAGTATCTAATATACCGCTAGCAGGTATATAATGTACGTAAGGAGAATCTATTATAAGTATAGAGCATTAGATAGTTTATAGTTACTTTTAATTCTTTATAGTTACTCTAAAATTAAGATCTTCTCTTTACGTTGAGATTTAACCTTGAGTGAAATAGTTTAATACTATTTTATTAAATCTATTATACACTCTCTTCCTACCTTATGATAAGACTAAACTCTATTTTGTTAAACCTAAGGCTATCTATTCCAAATACGGAAAGAGCTAAGAACTTTATTAAGTAATTAATTAGAATAGAGTTACTAATATAAAACGTACTGTTAAGTTAAGGCAACTCGTAATATTATAACTACCCTTTCAAAGTATAGAAAAGGACGTTAGATTAATTCTAATAATAAATTTCTAATTATAGTTTATAATGACTTATTATAAGGACGAATAAGAACTTTACTTATTAGAAGAAAGTAGTAGTAAGGAAGAAGTTATAGTAGGATCTTTATTTACTACTAAAAATATATCAGAAGGAACTAAGAGCGCATAATAGATTATTTAGGAATAAAAAATAGCTATTATAAAGTTACGTGATACCATAATTAGAATATAGTAATAAGTTAAAGTAGTAAAGAATAAGAGAGAAAAGACTATAAAGATCTAACCACTCTTTAAATTTAATAGAAACTAGAATAACCTTAAGACATTTATGGCCGCAATAGACCTATACTATTAGTTTAATTAATCTTTATTTATAACTAACTAAGATCGGATCCTGGCAGCTGGTATAAATATAATAGAAAAAGCCATAAAATAGTTTAAACTACTTATAAAGAATTATCTAGTAAAAGGAGACTCTAACCTGGGATTAGCAGAACTCACGAACTATAATAATAATATTAAAAAAACCTTTAAAAATTATGAGAGCTTTAAGAAGGAATTAATTGTAGTCTTTAGTAAGATTAATAAAGAAATAAAGATAATTTAAAAGCTTTAATAACTTAAGTAATAAACATTAGCAGCTAACTATATAGCGGAGTTTAAATAAATCTAGTTATAACTTAATTAAATAAACTAACCACTAGTTATAATGTACTATGCAGGACTAAAAGATAGAATTAAGAATAAAATTTTATAAGAAAAGCGACCTAGTATACTTCTAGGAATTATTAAATAAATAGTAATTATTAATAACTATTAGTACTAAAAGGAATAGGAAAAGAAAAATAACGCTAGGCCGATAATCCATACACTATAAAGAAATAAAAAGAATACTTAAATTTATAATATAATAGAAATTAATCACGTATTAATTAAGAACGTATAGATTAATAAAAAGAAATAAGATAAATATACTAGAGAATGAATAAACAGATATGCGCATAAGATATACCTTAAATATAGAAAACAAAAACACTTTATTAAGAAATATAAATAATAAAGAGTGGATGTTAAACAGGCTTATGTCTAAACTAAGGCACTAGTTAAGATTACTATAGTCCAAGTAGAACCAGCTAAAGACCAGATAACAATAGAAATCATAATATAACGAATTTAGAAGGAATGATGCTGGATTTATGGGAGCTATATACATCTTAAATAAGAATACAAAATACTATATTAGCAAGTTAAGAATTATCTAGTAATATTAGCTAGTAATATAATTACTACTTTATAAAAAGCTGCTATTAGATAATATTAAGCTAGCTTCATAGAAGAAGCTAACTAATTCTATAAGATAATCTAACAGAAAGGAGGACCCTTTAGAGCAGAGAATCAAAAATTCAGATAATAATAAGATTAAGAGATAATAGAAGGCAAAGAGCTAATATCTATAATAATTAAATAATAAATAAGCTAGGGATATTACTAGATCTATAGATCAGAATACTATATAGGGGAATATTATATTACCAAACACTAGAAGGTTATTCTAGAAGATGGGATATATAAGTACTAATAAATACTAGAAATAGCTAGTAATAAGTAATACGAAGGACTTAGTAGGCAGAAATTAGCCACATGGATAAATAAAATTCATAGATAAGAACTAATACTACTTATAAGTTATATAACTTACTACCATCCTGTAGGACACCCTAAACTAGAATGGAATTAGAATAAGAAATCTAATAAGAAACATACTCTATTAATACTATAAATATAGGATAACAACGCCGCTGAGAGATCTATATAAAAGAAGTGCTAAATATATAGAGAAAAAACGTATATAGAATAAGAATATAGATAAGCAGCTTATGCTGTATGAGTTAAAAAACTAATAATAAAACAAGTACTAAAATAGATAGCACAGAAGTAAGAACTCAACACACAGCAAGAACTAATCTATACGGATTCTAAAAAAGAACTTTAGGACTTAAAGACTAAAAAACACAAATAGTTAGACTAGAATAAGTGCTAACTAGAATGCTAATATTACTAAATTAAACGCCACTAAAATAGATAGTTAGCCACAGAATTACATGCTAAATTAATAACTAAGGAATGTTTCTTAAAATAGAAGTACTAAAATTATAGAGAGAAAGCAAGAAAAGAGTATAAGATATTACTATAAGAATAATATTAACTCTAATAATACCCTATTTACAGACCTAAGGAAGAAACACTAAAGAAATAACTACTACTTAGAAGTTAATAACTAATAAAAAACTAGAAGGCTAGTGAGTAATAACTATGCCGCTAGAGAGCTAATTTAAGATTAAAATATAAAAGTTATCACTTAACTATATATAACTTAAATAAAGATATGAAAATAAGCTATATATAAATATATATATTAATAGCTTTTAGACACAAGCGCTTATAAATAGCAGGGCTAGTAAAATACTTATATTAAATAAATAAATATAAAAATACTATATCTTAACTAAAGTTCTAGAAGAACCTGTAAGAGTAGTATATATAGATAATAGTCCAGCAACATTCAAAAAAAGTCTAATTAATTTTGAAATAGAGAATATAACTATTAAGATAGCAGGTTACACAAATAACTACTATATTAAAATTATAAATCTAGGTAGTAAGAATCTTATACTAGGATAGAACTAGCTAGTATAATAGAATTTACTAATTAACTAAAAGACGAAGTCTGTAGGACCTAGGAAGAACTACTATAGATAAATAAAAGCTATAATATAGATAAAGAAAACAACACTTTATAATACTACATTTATTGTGTTGAATAAATACTAAAGGGAATTCAAAAAATAGTTCACAGAAGAACAAGAAAACCAGATACTAGAATATAAAGATTAGAATTGCAAAATTACACTTAAAGAAGGAGAAAAACCAAAACTAGTATTATTATATTAAATATCCATTAAACAGTAAGAAGAGCTATGATAATATCTAAACACTAATATTAAAAAAAAATATCTATAGGAAAGTAAAAGTGAAGTTATATTACTAGCACTATTTATACCAAAAAAAAACGGAAAGTTATGACTCTGTATGGACTATTAATAATTAAATAAAGTAATAGTTAAAAATTGCTACCTAATATCCTTAATATTAGAGCTTATATATAAACTAAGAGGAGCTAAATAGTTTAGCCTATTTAATATTAAGAATAGATACTACTAAATATGAATAATAAAGGGGCATGAATAGCTGACAGCTTTTAAAACAAGCTATAGATTATATAAATATATAGTTATGTCTATAGGACTTACTAACGCACCAGCAACATTCCAAGCCATTATTAATTATATTTTAAGGGAATATCTAGATATCTTTATACTAATATATCTTAATAATATTTTAGTATACATGAATGGGACACTAGAAGAATATATTAAGTATATTAAGAAGGTATTACAGAAGCTTAAGGAACATAACTTATATATTTAAACAGGAAAATATATATTCCATAGGAAGGAAATTAAGTTTCTAGGATATATTATATTTAGAAATAGAATAGCAGTTAACCTGGATAAAGCTAAAGATATTCTATTATAGCTAACACTAATAAATATAAAAGAAGTTTATTCTTTTCTTAGATTTACGGGATTCTGTAGGCAATTTATTAAGGGCTACTTAAGAATCACAGCACCCTTAACAGAATTGCTTAAGAAAAATCGATAATTTAAGTGAATAAATAAAGAAAATATAGCTTTTATAGGGCTAAAACAAAAATTCAGAGAACCACTAATATTAAAAATATTTAATTTAGGACTTTAAATGGAGATATATATAGATGTATTAGACAGAGCTATAAGAGCTATCTTATTATAAATACAGAATAATAAATAAAAACACCTAGTAGATTTCCTATCTCATAAACTCACAACTGCTGAGTTAAACTATGATATTTATAATAAAAAGCTATTAGCAATAGTTTAAGCATTTAAAAAATAGAAATATTACTTAGAAGGAGCTAAGTAACAGGTTATTATATATTTAAATCACAAGAATCTAACAGCATTTATAATAATAAAGAAGTTAAATCAATAACAAGTTAGATAGTAGGAAATACTATTAACTTTTAATTTCTAAATACTTTATAAATTAGGAAAAGAAAACACTGTGGCTGACACACTTAGTTAATAAACAGACTATATAAGAGATATTGTGATGACGGGCTCAGTCTTCACGCGTCGTTACATGGATACAGGTTGACAGGATAAGTTGGCTCTATTTCAGCTACACTAAGATGAGGAGAGAAGAGGTACAAAGGGGGCTCGCCCCTAAATAGAGCGGTGCATAGCCTGAGCGCGAGCTAGCCATGCTCCGAGCTCTGCGCTAGGTCGTGGCTAGCGTAGCCAGTCGCGATATCATGTAGCCTGCAGCGAGCAGAGCAAGCAGCACCGTCACATTACCCCCCCTCTAAGGGAGGCTCGTCCCCGAGTCTCTAGGTTACAGTCTCCTCCTTGCTGGTCTCTGTACCACTCTTGTCTTTAAAGCCGCCTTATCGTCCTCCTCTGTTACGTCCAGGCCCTCCTCTGCTTCGTACACTTTCAACCAGGCGTCTAGTCGTGCCGGCGGTCCTGCTTTCTCTGGATAGGCCTCGTGGTAGTCTCTTACCTTATATAGGGCGCCTATAAAGCCTCGGGCGTTGTACCAGGTAGGATCTGGGTCATAAGCTAGCCAGGATGCTTTATACTGTAGTCAGCCATAGAATAGGCGGCTATCAAGGATTTCCTGCACTGGCCACTCAGGATGCCCGTTGATCTCGATAGGCGGTTCCTCAGGTTCAATTTAGCCAGGCAGTGGGCGAGTAGAAGCCTTCCGTAGGCGGTCTACATAGAAGACGTCAAGCATGCGCATGTGCGACGGCAGCTTAAGGCGATAGGAGTGTCCCTTCATGCCTACAATAGGATAGAGTCCGTACATCTGCTGGTCAAGCTTCTGGCTAGGTCAGCTAGTGGTAAAGCCCTTAGGTGTAACGTATACCTCATCTCCTGTAGAGAAGTCTGGCTCGCGGCGCTTCTTATTAGCCTGTCGAGCCTATCACTCTTATGCTTAAGCAATCCCTTATTAAGCTATCTCTGTAGCTAGCTTTACCGCATCGTGGCGAGCTTTAGCGTAGCTCTGCGCTTCCTCACGTGACATCTGTTCACGGACTATAGTAGATGCCTTCGTACGTTCCTCCTAGTCCCAGTGATAGATTAGCTAGTGGCTAAACTCAATTTAATAAGATAATAAGCCTGTAGTCTTATGCGGTAGAATTACTTGGGCCCAGTCCATGTAGGGCAGCAGGTCTGACCAGTTGTCCTGATGGTGGTTGACGAATAGGCGTAGGCACTAGTCAATGTACTAGTTCAGGACCTTAGTGTTCCCGTCAGTTTGGGAGTAATACAGCGTTGAGAGCTTTTACTTAATTCCTGTTAGTCGGCATAGCTCATTTATGAATGCTAAGGTGAACTAAGGACCGTGATCAGAGACTATTAACCTAGGCAGACCAAATACTCGCCAGATGTAGCGATAGTACATATCAGCTGCCTGAGCAGCTATAGTGGTCTTGCGGTAAGATAGTAAGAAGCAACGCTTACTTAGCCAGTCCACGATAACAAAGGCGCAGTCATATCCTTTCTTATCTAGGGGGAAGGACTTAAAGTCCATAGAGACGTCTCACCATGCTCGCTTAGGGATTGGCAGTGATTTAAGTAAGCCTAGGGTTTTGTCGCGAGGTATGTAGCTCCATCTGCAAGCTTTACACGCAGCTACGTAGTTATCTACATCTTTGCCCATGCAGCCCCAGTAGTAGCGGTCGCGAAGTAGCTTACCTGTCTTTCTCTTACTTAGGTAAGCAGTCACCTGGGTAGCATGGATAGCTTAAATGAGGTAGGTCCTTAAGAAGTGTACAGCAGGGACTACTAGCTTATCATAGTGCATGAGAAGGCTCTGGCTGAGTTTCTATACTAGGTAGTTACCAGAGAGGGCGCGCTCTCGGAATGGCTGTAGGCTCTCATAGCTGCGGTTCGCCTCAATAATGCGATCGATCAGTGAGTGAGGGTTATTTAGAGGCAGCGAGGCCATGAAAGTATCAGCAGCAGCTACTTTAATTGTATTAGTAGCTAGCATGCCTCTTGCTGACAGCACAGCTAGGTTATCGCTCACGGCCTCGATAAAGCTAACGTCGATTTACTCTGCTGAGAGGAAGGCGCGTGTTCAGGCTACTTTATCCTTATCTTTCTAGGTCTTTAGTTCCTCTTGCTTGCGCGAGAGCGCGTCGGCTACTATGTTAGCCATGCTAGAGCAATAGGTAAGCGTTAGGTAATAGTCTACTACGCTTATTACCCAGCGCATCTGGCGGGGAGTAAGCTCTCGCTTTGTAGAGAAGTACTCTAGCGCGCGATAGTCAGTTAGGGCACTGAATAACTCAGTAGTCTGCAAGCCTATAAGCTGCGAGCGCCATTCTCGGAGGCTGTAGATTACAGCCAACATTTCTTTATCATGTATGTCGTAGTTCATCTGGGGCTCGCTTATAGTCTTAGAATAGAAGACTATAGGTCGCTAGAGGCCATCCTCTTAGAGCTGCGATAGCACCCCTGCGACGACTTTATCACTTGCGTCTGTCTCCATGCGCGTCTGACAATAGGGCGAGTAGTAAGCTAGGACATTATCTAACAGCATTAGATCTTTAGCTTACTGGAAGGCTGCCAGCTTGTGTTCACTAAAGGCGTGCCATACGCCCTTCTTAAGCAGCTTAGTAAGCAGTCAGATAATGCGTCTATAGTCTCTCAGGAAAGCTCTATAGAAGTTACAGAATCTTAGGAAGGATTACAGGCTTTTGACTGACGTAGGTACTGGCTATTCCTGTACAGCAGCAACCTTCTCAGGGTCCTTTTAGATCCCTTCTGTGCTAATAATGAGGCCTAGGAACTTCGTTCTAGTGATGGTGAACTCGCTCTTCTTGATGTCTGCCTAGAGGCCGGCGTCCTGGAGACGTCTTAGCACCTAAGCGACATGCTCCTCATGCTGTAGCGGGTCTTCAGAATAGATTAGAATATCATTAAGGTAGGTAGTGTAGAAGTCGTTAAGTAGGTCATGAAGCACCTTATTAATATAGCGCTGGAATGTAGTAGGGCTATTACAGAGACCAAATAGTAGCACACGGTACTTGTAGTTCCCATACTGAGTACGGAACGTAGTTAGATTCTCTATGTCCTTATTCAGACGTATACGATAGAAGGCCTGTTATATGTTAAGCTTAGTGAACACTCTTACACGCGCTAGCCGGGTGAGGGTCTCAGTAGTCAATATAGAAGCGCTACCCTCCTCCAGACTTTTTGGTAAACAGTACTAGGGAAGCATATGAAGCGTTGCTGTGAGTAATGACCCCTCGTTAAAGGTGGTCGTCCAGGTAGGTCTTGACAAGCTGCAGCTGCTTAAGAGACATGCTATATAGTAGGCTTAACATCAGCGTGTTCTTAGCTGTTAGTTTAATATCATAGTTGACACCTTCGCGATGCGGGGGCAGTATGTCTGAGTTCTTTTTTGAGAAGTAGACCTGAGTCGCGCCGGCGTAGCTAAGGTGGAATAGCTTCTGCTTAATAAGCTGCCGAAGTTCCTCTTCTCTTGTGAGGTCCTTATTTGATTGATAGGGCCCTTCTGGCGAAGCCTTCACTAAGAGGTTCCTAGAGTCTTAGGAAGAGGGCTTTAGGTCTGGTGGGCTAAGCTTATCTCTATAGTCCTGAATAAGCTTATTTACTTTATAGACGCTGGTGTACCCTAGCACAGTTTCCTTCTGCTGTGCGTACATTATAAAGGCAATAGCTCTTATAGTATTAATTTTAAGGCCTGCCTTAGAGAGGTCTTCGCGTGAGATAGGCTGAGGGCAGGGGGTTTACTTACTTGGCTCTAGCTGCTGTTATAGGTGAAGCTGCTCTTCTATCTTCTTAAGATTCTTTTACTATACCACATGCTGGGGTGAGCGCTGAGGTGGCTTATGGGTGCGCTGCAGAATTGCCATATTTATCAGCTCATCACGTCAGTCAGTATTAGCTTAGTGTAAGGGGTTAATTTTAGTTAATAGGCCTCGCGTTGAAATAATGATATCGCGCTTACAGTTAATTAGCTTATTATCTGGCTATTTAAGTGCTCACTCCTTGCAGTTAATTAAAGCGCCTACGTCTTTAAAGAGCTTGCGGCTGATTATAAGGTCATGGCGGCTAGTGTTATAGAAAATAAAATAGGTTAGCAGGCGGTGGTTATCTAGTACTAGATCTGCCTAGAAGTACTCGTCTACTTATCCATTTAGTCTGTTATTGTAGCCAGCTAGGGGGATAGATTCTATTTAGTAAGTTTTTATCTTAAGCCCTTTCTTAATAGCGCGCATGTGCTTTAGGTGTACTAGGATAAAACTACTAGCTTTAGTATTAAAAAGGCTGCTTAGCTTGATAGCTAGTCCGCCAGCAGAGATGCGGTAAGGCAGGGTAAGAGCGGGTCCACTAAATAGCAGTTAGCGAGGGTTGAATTGGCTAGTAGCTCTAGGGGGTAACCCTAGAAAGGAGACTTCCCCTAGGGTGAGTCTTCTCCTGATAGTTTCTCTGTAGTAAGCTGAAACTCCTCATCATTGCTAGTGTCCTGGAGCGTATAGAGCTCTTTATTAGTATCTGTAGGCTTAATTACTTTAGCTGTAGCTTAGGCAGGTAGTTGGTAGTCTTTTGTAAAGTAGCCAGGTTTCCCGCAATTGTAGCAACTAGCTGGCTTGGGGATGGGTATTGGTAGGATAGTGGTAGTTGCTGCGTGAGTCAGGCGCTCAGCCCCTAGGCGAGACTGCTAAATTAGCGGCAGCTAAGTCCTCTTAATTCTTCTATTAATCTACTCGGTAGCTTTCCTGGCGCTGAGAGCTAGCTCTCTGGCGAAGTCTTAAGCCAGGTCTACGTACTTATCATACTAGTCACGGTACTGCTGTCGGTAAATGCCTATCTGCGTACGCAGAGCGTCTGGGAGCTTCTTATGGAATTCTTCTACCTATTAGTCTGCAGGCAGGCTGCGTTCTTGAGCTAGGCAGAAGAAGTCGCCCTAGAATACAGCAAAGTTAGTAGGGTCTCTGAGGTAGAGCTTCTGGAAATCACGGTGAGTATTAAGTCTCTTATGTGGGTCGCCGTACGTCCTTTCTAGGCGATCTACTATGTACTAGTAGCTGACTAGCTGCTCACTCTCTCTTACTATATGTATTAGTGTTAAGAGGTACTGGTTAGCAGGACCCTCCGTACGCGTACGCATGTAAGAGATAATATTCTCCTGGGTAGCTTGCTCACTAGCTCCAGCGAACCAGTCTTAGTTAGCGCGTACCTTATCCTCTAGGACATCCCTTCATTAATTGAAGGTGACGTCCTTGCCGTCCTTAAGCATTGGCGGATCAGGAAATCGGGCTGAGCAGCTGTTGCCTTAATGGCTGCCTATAGTAGGCGTAGCTAGTAGAGTAGCTGGTACGTAAAGTAATGCTTGAGGAGTTTGGTTACTAAGATCTCCTGTATCAGAACCATCGTTAGGTCCTATAGCTACATAGCCAGCCTGGTTCTGAGGGATCTGTGGCAGAGCTGTGAAGCGTGTCTTCTTTACTGGTGTCAACAATAGCGCTAGGCTGGCCTTTGCAGAGAGGAAGAAGTGTATATTGTGCATAGGTTTCTTTGTCTGTACCTTTAGTGTCTTAATCTCGTTCTCTTAATCTGCTACGCGCTTGAGCGTGTTGTTTAGTAGCTAACAAAGCTCAGCAAGCTCATCTCTAGCCTTGTTAAGCTTAGTTTCAGACGTGTTAAGCGCTTTTCCTAGCGTATCAGCATGGTCGCGATGTGTGAGTACTTTAAGATGGCTATACTCTAGCTCGCTAGCGATTATCGCTTAATCAAGGGTTATTAGGGTAGGAAGCGTAACCTCTATCTCCTGAGGCTCGTAGGTGTCGGTTCCCCAGGTAGTGCTCTTAGTAGTAGCTATAAAGGGTTTCTTGTCATATCGTGCCTGGATGCGGAGCTTCTTAATGGTGTAGTCTTCTCTAATCACGTTATCAGGGTAGTACGTGACGGCACACCTAAGCGACTTAGGGATAGGCGTGTAGTTGTTGCTAGTGGCTGTTGCCTTAGGATTAACCCTCATCTCTAGCGTCGAGAGCTTTCCCATGGTCCTAACCTATCCATTCTTATATGTGTATAGAGCTTCTGGCCCCTAGCAGGGTGAAGCGATTAGCTAATTCTCTGGCGTGGAGAAAGCGAGCTGGTAGTGCTCACAGGGGTCGGTTTCTCTAGCAGGGAGAAGGTGAGCTAGTGGTGCTCACAGGGGTCAGTTTCTCTAGCAGGAAGAAGATAATAAAGGGGGGGGGAGAGTTCACTAGAGCTCTTGTAGCTTTCTTCCAACCTAATAGGTACGTTGTCTACTGCTGTAGGTCTTCTGGTTACTTACTGAGTCGCTCTCGAGGCCTACTACTGCAGGGCTTATATAGACTATCACTCAGGGTTTCAATTGCCTACTGCTATAGGGCTTTCCGGTAGAGATTATATAGTTAACGAACTAACGACTCGGCATAGTCGTGCAATTGATTCTCCAGGTGCAGTTGTTAATGAATTAAATGCTCAGGTTAATCGCGTAGGTTGACCTCAATATTATGTCGCCATCATCCAGCCGAGTTAGATTGATCTTAGTGTAATGTGATAACGGGCTTAGTCTTCACGCGTTGTTGTATAGATGTAGGTTGATGGGATAAGTTAGCTCTATTTCAGCTACACTAAGATAAGGAGAGAAGAGGTATAAAGGGGGCTTGCCTTTAAATAGGGCGGTGTATGGCCTGAGCGTGAGCTAGCCATGCTCTAAGCTCTACGCTAGGTCGTGGCTAGCGTAGCTAGTTATGATATCATGTAGCCTGTAGCGAGCAGAGCAAGCAGCACCGTTACAGATATACTAGAAATATATAATATAATACTTAAATAAAAATAAGACGGATTTCTAGAAAGCTTACAAATAGATGTCAAATCAGTAGTCATTATCGAAAATACTTAGAAAAAATAAATAAGGGAATTTAATAATAGATAACTACTTTAGAATCTGGACTAAGGAATGATTTATGTACTAGATAAATTATAAATAAAACTAATTAAAGACCAACATTCAGCTAAAATACATAGATATTAAGGAGTTAAGAAGACTATAGAATAGATTAACAGACACTTCTAAATTCCAGGAATTTAGAGAAAGGTTAGGAATATTCTTTTAGAATATATTAAATACAAAAAGAATAAAGTATTAAGACATAAAGAATATAGATTTATATAACTAATATCTTTACTAAACGGACTATAGGAATCAGTTATAATAGACTTTATTATAGGAATACTAATAATTACTACCTTAACAGGTTAATAGTATAACATGATACTGGTTATTATTAATAGACTAATAAAGTATACTTACTTTAAACTAACTTATACGGAAATAAAAGCAGATGAACTGGCGTTATTATTAATTAAGATATTAATTATATAATATAGAATACTACAAGAATTCATTATAAACAGAGATAAGTTATTTATATTAATATTCTAGAAAACGTTTATAGGATAGCTAGGGGCTGAGTATTGTCTTTTAATAGCATTTCACCCACAAACAGATAGATAAACAGAATGGATAAATTAAATATTAGAATAATACTTACAAATGTATGTTAATAAACTATAAGATAATTAGATTAATTTACTACTAATAGCTAAGTTTATATACAACTCTGTAAAGTTATTAATAATAGGAAAATTACTATTCTATATAAATTACGGTTATAAGCTTACGGCTTATCAAGAACCATGAATATTAAACAAAGTATTAAAATCTATAAAAAGAAAAGTTAAAGACTTATAAATACTATATAAAGAAATCACATAGAAAATCACCTATAAAGGTAATCTTAGTAAATAAGTTAAAGATAAATCTAAGGTTAAGGGACTAATCTTTAAGGAGGGGGATAAGGTTTTCTTAAAAAAGAAAAATTTAGAAATAAAACAACCATCACGAAAACTGGATCACGTTAAGTTAGGACTATTTAAGGTTAAATAATAAACAGGATCTGTAAATTATAAACTATAATTACCTAAGAATATAAGAATTTACTTAGTTTTTTATATCTCTAAATTAGAACCAGCACTATATAACGCTAAACTTTAGATAAAACTTAAACTTAAGGAAGATTATACTAAGTATGAAGTCCAGTAAATTTTAGACTACTAATAGTTTAGTTGTTAATAGAAGTATTTAGTTAGATAGAAAGGATACAGACCTGAAGATAACACTTAGAAACTAATTAGGAACTTAAAGAATAGTTTAGAGCTAATTAACTAGTATTACTAAAGAAAGTAATAAAAGCTTACTCTAAGATCAGGTCTAAAGTATAAAAGGAATATAGAATATTTTACTTAAAACTAGAAAAGAAAGGTAAAGCGAAACTAGACACTATAAGTTATAATATACTAAATTAATTCTAATAATTCTATTTCTTTTTTTTTATTATATAAACCTTATTAATGGAGGTAAGCTCACGCTGAAATATTTTCTTCTCTTAAGAATCTATTTAGGCTAGTTACTAATAGAGCCGGAATTCACGAGCCTGAGACTTATAATCTAAAACTAATAACTACTATTAAATACTCTATAACTAATCTAATAATATATAATAAGATTTTAAGGCTTTTTAACGAGATTTTTTAATCAGCCGCTAAAGTTTCTCTTTATTATAATCTAAATAATTTTACTTCTACTACAAAACTATGAGATCGCACTTTATATTTTAATTAATATATTTAGAATAGTGTTTAAACGTAAGGTTTACTAGACAATAATAACTATTATTATAGTAATATAAATAAAAAGATAATATAAGATAGTTATGCTTTTAGACTCTTTAAACTAAATAATAAGCATGTATTAAGAACGATTCCGCTCAAGTCATCCTTAAGAGAATAGAAGGATAAAAAAGAGAAGAGAGATTCTTATAATCTTAATTTTTATATAGAAAACTAGCTTTCTTTATACTATCTATAGAAAAAAGAACAGAATAACCTTCAGGCTAAAGGCTTAGAGAAAAGGAATAGTATTATAAATAGTAATAATAAAAGTTTAACTATAGCTAAGGAGGCGTTGCTATGGAAGACATAATATAAAGAAATATATAAACAGTATAAATAAACTAAGACAAATTAGAGAAGATAAAATCTATAAATAAAATTACTCTAAAGTAAATTCAAGTTCTATTAGGAATAGTATTTAGGGAAATAAGTAAGTCAGGTAACACACTATAGCTAGGTAAAAAGAAAATAAGTGTTAATAAAAAAAATAAGGCTAGATATAGCTTTAAGCTAAACTTATCTTCTATTATTTTCTCTAGCAGTATCTAATATACCGCTAGTAGGTATATAATATACGTAAGAAGGATCTACTATAAGTATAAAGCATTAGACAATTTATAGTTACTTTTAATTCTTTATAGTTATTCTAAAATTAAAATCTTCTCTCTACGTTAAGACTTAACCTTGAGTAAAATAGTTTAATATTATTTTATTAAATCTATTATACACTCTCTTCCTACCTTGTAATAAGACTAAACTCTATTCTGTTAAACCTAGAGCTATCTATTCTAGATACGGAAAGAATTAAAAGCTTTATTAAGTAATTAGTTAAAATAAAGTTACTAACGTAAAACATACCGTTAAGTTAAGGCAATTTATAATAGTAACTAACTGTAAGCTAGTCTTAAAGATAAGGACTTTTTCTTACTAGATATGCTTTCTTTTATACTATTTCTATTAGTTTATAATTTTATTAGCTACTTTAAGCTTAGTAATTTAATCACGCTATAATACTATTTAATAAGCTATTAAAAAGATATCTTTAATAAGCTAATTAAACTCTTCCTTTAAGGAAGATAATAAGCTACCTAACTTATCACTAATCAGCTTTAATTACGACCTAAATTTGAGATAATTACTAGAGATTTTCAACTACCATAGAGTATCTTATACAGTAAGGGGTGTAAACGTGTATAATTAAATATTAAACTTTAATATCACCTTATTTAGATTAAATAGAACTAGGCTAGTATCTTGAAAACTTTTTTAAATATTTTTTTTAGTAATAGACGCATTAAATGCGTCCTAGAAGGCTAGTAAGAACTCTATTTTCATAATATAATTAAACTAGTTATGTATTAGCTTCTTAACTTAGCGCCTATACGCTATCTTTAATAGTAAAAAATAACTAATATCTAGTAGCTATAAGATATGTGACGAATATAGCAGTATATATAAAATAACTATTTTATTCTCTTTACAGTATTTAGTAAATTCTAGCGAGTTATAGCTTTTATGGTTGTTTAGAATTAATAGATAGTATACACCTATAGTATGCTTTTTTATATGCGTATTAAAGTGCTTTAATTACTAGAAACTAAGCTTATTTATTATCTAGCCGTTATTAGAGACCTTAAATGTCTATTGGGATGGTATATTAACTTTCTAATACCAGATAAAAAAATAGTTTTTACCTTTATAGATAATAAAAAGTAAAAGTATATACTTTAATATGCTAATACCTTAGATTACTATAACCTACTTCTAGTTACCTAGCTAAATAGCTTTTAGTTAATGCTATTTTTTAAAGCCTATAATAACTTTTTACTAGGTTATTATACCTATCTAAAAGCTAGATTTGTTAAAGTTGTATATATCTTTATCTTATATACTATATTTAGTCTTTATATTACATATAAGGTTAAATTAAGCTTATATGATTACTAGTTCTTCCTATTTATAACGCTAGTAGTTTAGCTTCTGATTATACTTTATTTTAAGCCCTATAGTGTGCTTAATAAAGTTATGTGGCTAGTTTATATCTACTAAGTTTTTCTCTTACTTAGCTAATAGTTTATTAGCTATCTTTTAAACAGCATTAAGCAGAAGGGCAAATTCTCTTAAATCTAGCTTAAGTATATACTATTTTATTACCTTCTCTTCAGTTGCTATCAGATTCATTAAATTGGGCTTAATATTATATCATGAGGTAATTCTAGCGTGTTGTGTTTATAGGCTTAAGAAAGAGACATTAAAAGTATACATAGCAGATTAGAGACTAAATATTTAGCCTATTTCAAGAGCTTAAATAGCAAGCTATATTTAAGCTTCTTTAGGAATTAATTACAGGTTAGTAGGTAGAGATATTATGATATTAAATATCTTAATATATGGTTTTAGTAAACTAATTAGCTCACTTATTTAACCAGCTCACTTATAAAATACGTTATATAAATATATTAAAATAAATAAAAGCTTTATTATAAAATATAAAATATTTATAAAAAAATATATTATATATAACGTATTTTATAATCGAGCTGGATAAATAATTGAGCTGGATAAATAATCGAGCTGGACACTTTGCCAAGACCCTAACAGTACTATTATTCACGGTACCATTATGCCACCCATCAACCTAGAATCGATTTCTCAAGAAGCCAGAATACAGCTTGCTATCCAGGCTCTTGATTTAGACCAAATTCATGGCCTTTGAAACGCTGCACGCATCTATAACGTACCTAAATCAAGCCTAAAAACGCGACGCGACGGAACTACCTCACGACGCGATACCTTACCGAATAGGATGAAACTCACAGTCTCTAAAGAGAAGGCGGTAAAGGAGTATATTCTTAAGCTAGATTCAAGAGAATTTGCCCCTCCGCTTAATGCTGTTCAAGAGATGGCTGATAAACTACTGGCTGAGCAAGGGGGAGACCTAGTCAGTAAACTCTGGCCACACAACTTTATCAAGCGTACGCCAGGGATTCAAATGAAGTACAATCAGAAGCTAGACTATCAGCGTTATAAACAGGAAGAACCAGCTATTATACAAGGCTAGTTCAACCTTATACATAACGTAAAGGCCAAGTACGGTATACAGGACGAAGACATGTACAACTTTAATGAATTTAGCTTCCAGATGGGCATAATAACAACCCAAAAGATTATTACAGGCTCTAAGAGACGGCATCGACCAAAGGCCCTTCAGCTAGGCACTCGTGAGTGGGTTATAACAATCCTAGCTATTAGCACGTTAGGGTACGTAATTCCACCCTTCATCATCTATAAGGGCAAGAATCACCTCTCTGCTTGGTACCAGGAACTCGGTATACCGCGTCAATAGCAATTTAGTGTCTCTAATAATGGCTAGACAACTAATAAGCTTAGTCTCGCGTGGTTAAAGCACTTTAATGCGTGTACAAAGGAGCGTAGTGTTAACGTACACTAATTATTAATTATCAACAGCCATGAGAGCCACAACTCTCTCGAATTCACGGAATACTGCAAGGAGAACAAGATTATCACTTTATGTATACCGGCACACTCATCACATATCCTGTAGCCACTAGATGTGGGTTGTTTTTCGCCTTTAAAAACGGCCTATAAGCGCCAAGTCAAGAAGCTAATGCGTAACCGGTTTAACTACATCACTAAACTAGAGTTCTTACCAGCTTTCCGCGACGCGTTTAACGCGTCAATTACTAAGAATAATATCCAAGAAAGCTTTCAAGGTACTAGCCTAGTTCCATTTAACCTAGATAAGGTGATATCAAAGCTTGATGTTTGATTACGCACGTCTACACTACCCACCAACCAAGAAGTCACCTGACAGTCGAAAACCCCTAAGAACTATCGTGAATTTAGGTCGCAAATAAAGCTAATTACTAATAAGTTGGGTAGCTCACCCTCTTCTTTGAAGGATGGGTACCAGCAGCTTGTTAAAGGCACCCTCGCGATAGCTCAAGAGATAGTGCTTATATATGATCGCGTTACTAAGCTTAAAGCAGCTAATAAAGCCATATCTTAACAGAAGCAGCACAAAAGAAAGCGTATCCAGAAAGAAGGAGTACTTAGCTTTAGTACTGGCCAGAATAAATCCACTAAGGACCCTACTACTGCAAGTTCTAGTAGTAAGAAGGGTTGTAGGAAGGTAAGAGTAGATAGGGCTAAACTAACTTAAAAGCACTGTAGTAACTGCGGTAGAACTAGGCATAACGCTCAAACATACGAAATTAATAAAAATAGTACTATAGAATCTAGTAGCGATGAGAACGGTACTGTAACTAATAGTACTATTAAGTAATAGTACTGTGAATGATAGTACTTTAATAAAGTCTTAGCAAAGTGTCCAGCTCGATTGTTTATCCAGCTCAATTATAAAATACGTTAATAATTTTTTTATATAATTTTAATAAAAATAAGTTAGTAAATAATAGAATACTAGTTATAATAATTTATTTAAAATATATTTTATAATAATATAAATTAATAATATAAAGTTTATAATTAAATATTAAATATTATTTTTATATACTATTAAAGTTATATTAAATAATAATAAAAAGTTTCAAATATTGTTTAATATTTAATATTTTTTTAGTTATAAGTAAGTTTTTTTAATTTAAATATAATTATTTTTACATATTTTATTAATAGTTTATTTAAGTTATTAAATAATTTAAATTAATTTTAACTAGTTATTTTTTTTATTACTTATTGGCATTATTTTACTAGTTAATTTAATAAAACTATTAATTATTTAAGTAATATTTAAAGCTATATAATAAAGTTATAAATTATATATAAAATACTTTAAATATACAATTCATAATAATATTTTTAAATTATTATTAAATTTAGTAATTTAATTAAGTTATTTTATAGTAATATTAACTACATTTTTACTTTTATTAAAAGATTTTAAATAATAAAAATAATAATATACTTTTAATAGTAAATTTAATATTAAGTAACTTTTTAGTTAATAATATTTTCTAATTATAAATAGTATTTATTTTTTTTAAAAAAATATTGCTTATAAAAAAGTTATTACTAAAAATATCATATAATTTTATATAAATTTTATATTTAATAAAAATAAAAGTTAAAGTAATATATAAATTTTCTTTATTTTTTTTAAATAATTTAATAAAACTACTAACGTATTTCATGGGCGAGCTGTACAAACGGGCGAGCTGTACACTTTGCCAAGACCCCAATAACACCATCAATCACAGTACCATGCATCCACCCACCGACCTAGAATCGATTTCTCGAGAAGCTAGAATACAGCTTGCTATCCATGCTCTCGATATAGGCCAAATTCATGGCCTCCGAAACGCCGCACGCATCTATAACGTACCCTCTATGAGCCTAAAGACACGACGCGACGGAACCACCTTACGACGCGATTGTACGCCCAATTCGATGAAGCTCACGGTCTCTGAAGAGGAGGCGATAAAGAAGTACATTCTTAAGCTGAATTCAAGAGAATTTGCCCCTCCACTGAATGCTGTTCAAGAGATGGCCAACAAGCTACTAGCTGAGCGAGGGATAGACCCAGTAGGCATAAATTAGCCACACACCTTCGTCAAGCGTACACCAGGGATTCAAACAAAGTACAATCAGAAGCTAGACTATGAGCGTTATAAACAGGAAGAACCAGCTATTATACAGGGCTGGTTCGACCTTGTACGTAACGTGAAGGCTAAGTACGGTATACAGGACAAAGACACGTACAACTTTAACAAATCTGGTTTCCAAATGGGCATAATAACTCAGCAGAAGGTTATTACAGGCTCTGAGAGACGGAGTCAACCAAAGGCCCTTCAGCCAGGCAATCGTGAGTGGGTTACAGTAATCCTAGCTATTAACGCGCTGGGGTTCGTGATTCCACCCTTCATCATCTATAAGGGCAAGAATCACCTCTCTGCCTGGTACCAGGAACTCGGTATACCGCGTTAATAGCAATTTGGTGTCTCTGATAACGGCTAGACAACTAATAAGCTTAGTCTCACGTGGTTAAAGCACTTTAATGTGTGTACAAAGGAGCGTAGTGTTGGCGCGTACCGATTGTTAATTATCGACGGCCATAAGAGCCACAACTCTCTCACATTTACGGAATACTGTAAGGAGAATAAGATTATCACTCTATGTATACCGGCACACTTATCACACATCCTACAGCCACTAGATGTGGGTTGCTTTTCGCCTTTAAAGACGGCCTATGGGCGCCAAGTCGAAAAGCTAATGCGCAACCGGTTCAACCACATCACTAAACTAGAGTTCTTACCAGCCTTCCGCGACGCGTTTGACGCGTCGATTACTGAGAGTAATGTCCAATGAAGCTTTCGAGGCGCTGGCCTAGTTCTATTCGACCTAGATGAGGTGATATCAAAGCTTGATGTTTAATTGCGCACGCCTACACCACCCACCAACCAAGAGGTCACCTGGCAGTTGAAAACCCCTAAGAACTATCATGAATTTGGGTCGCAAACGAAGCTAATTACTGATAAGCTAGGTAGCTCACCCTCTTCTTTAAAGGATAGGTATCAGCAGCTTGTTAAAGGCACCCTTGCAATAGCTCAAGAGATAGTGCTTATACGTGATCGCGTTGCTGAGCTTAAAGCAGCTAATAAGGCCGCATCTCGACAAAAGCAGCGCAAAAGAAAGCGTATCCAGAAAGGAGGAGTACTTAGCTTTGGTACTGGCCAGGATAAATCTACTAAGGACCCTACTACTGCGAGTTCTAGTAGTAAGAAGGGTTGTGGGAAGGCAAGGGCAGATGGGGCCGAACCAACTCAAAGGCGCTGTAGTAACTGCGGTGGGACTGGGCATAACGCTCGAACATGCAAAATTAATAAAGATAGTACTATAGAATCTAGTAGTAATGAGAACGGTACTATAACTGATGGTACCGTTAAGTAATAATACTATGAATGATAGTACTTTGATGGGGTCTTGGCAAAGTGTACAGCTCACCCATTTGTACAGCTCGCCCATGAAATACGTTATATATTTTAATATAATATTAGTAATTTAAAGTCTTTTAACTATTAGTAAAAATAAATGTAATAAAAAGTATTTAGTATTTTAATTATAGTTTTAAGTTTTAAGCCTTTTATTTTTATATAATATTAAAAAATAAAATTCTAAAAAATTAAAAAACTTTAACGTATTTGATAAGTAAATGGCCTAGATAAGTAAGTAGCTTATTTTAAAACTTACTAAAAAATCAAGAATTTACACATGAATATCTTAATAACTACTTGATAATAAATTCTAGAAATTTAATAGATACTTAATAGTGCTCTAAAATCTATGCCATTAAATTTTAAGAGCTAGTAATTAATACTTCTTAAGATAGTACTATTTTAGTCTCTAAATTTACTTTTTCTTAAATATCTTAATAAAATTTAACCGCTAGCTCTTAAAAATTTAATGATGTCTATTTTAGATCACTATTAAGTACCTATTAAATTTCTAGAATTTATCATCAAGTGGTTGTTGAGATATTCATGTGTAAATTCTTAATTTTTTAGTAAGTTTTAAAATAGGCCACTTACTTATCTAGGCCATTCACTTATCAAATACGTTATAATTTAAACAATTTAATAATATTATAAAAAATTTATGTATATTAATAAATTTAGTAAAATATTTAAATAAAATAAAACTTAAATTTTTTTTATAAAACTTTTTTTTTTAACTTTTTTAAATAATATTTTAATTAATATATTTATTACTTTATGTTATAGTTAGTATACGCAAGCAACAAGCAAGCAGGAGCATAATTTAATTATATTAAACTAAAAAGTAAAGTACTACTATAAAGGCTAAAGCTATATACCCTTACTAAAGCTAAACTTAAGTATAAGCTAGATATAAGTTTAAATATAAGCTAGATATAAGCTTAAGCTTAAACTTTAGCTATAACTACAGTACGCGCTATTATACTTTACTTATTAATTATTTTATAAATAACTATTATTATAATTAATATATAAGATTTTATTTTTAAACTTAAAAAAATTTTAATTTATAAAACTTATTTGGTTTTAAAATATTAAATAAAAAAATTTATTTATTTATATTAATAATATTAGTAAAGTACTTAAAGTTATAAAAAAATATTATATTATAACTAGTAAATTTTTAAAAATTAAAAAAAAATATAAAAATATAAATATATTAATATAAGTAGTTATAATACTAGTTAAATATATTATATATTTAGTTTTATATAAAACTTTTATTTATATTACTTAATATAAAAATATATATAATACTAAAATATTGTAAATTAAGTTAATATAACTATAAAATTTATATTAATTAAAATACTTTAGTATATGGATTTATTAATATTAATAGTAAGTATATTAATAATAATTTTAATTTAAAAACCTAATAGTATTATTTTTAAAACCAAATATTTTAAAAAAATTAAACTTTTTTTTTTAAAATTTATTATATATTATAAACTAATAAATATAAAGTTATAACTTTAGTATACTAATTTTATGTTATTAACTTTTAGTTTTATTTATTTATTATATTAAGGTTATAAAATACTACTTTAAAGTTAACTTTACTTTTTATTAATATATTTATATTTAAAAAGTAGTTTTTAAATTACTTTTATATTATTAAATAGAATTTAGAATTAATAAAAATATATATAATAAATATTTACTTAAAATTAAAGTAATAATAATACTTAAAACTTAATTAGTAATTATACTAAAAATAATAAAAAATAAGTTATTAAAATAAAAAACTAAAAGTTATAGTTTTTTTTAACTTTAAAAATTTTTTAAGTAAAATTACTTTTATAAAAATAGAAATAAAAATTTATTAATATATATTAAAATATACATTTTTTATTAAAATTATATTATATATAGTATAATATATGCTACAAGTAAATAAATTACTTTTATTAAGAGAATTTAGTTTATTAATAACTTTTTTAATTTTTAATTATAATTTAGTTACTATTAAATTTTTATTAAAATTAAAAATATGTAATACTATGCTATTAAGCTTCAAATTTTTTTTTAAATATTTATATTTAAGTATTAAATAGTTTAATAATTATTAAATAATGAATTATAATAATTATATATAAGCTATATTATATATAATAAAAATTTTATTAAGCTTTAAAAGTAATAAAATAAGTAATTATTTATATACTTTTAATATTTTAATAATTACTAATATAGTAACCTTTAAATTTTAATATAATATTATTTTATATATATATAATATACTTTTAATTTTTATAAATTTTTATATAATAATAGTAAAACTATATATTGTAAAAAATACTATTAAAATATATTAATTTTAAAGTTTAATAACTTAATATTATATAAAAATATTTTAATAATAATTTAATATAAATTATATTTAATATATAAATAGTTAAATTTAATATTACATTATATTAAATACTAAAGAGCTATTATTAAGTTAATGAAAAAAGTTAATTTTTAATTAAACTAACTTACTTAGTTAACTTGCTTATTTATAAAGTATATTAAAGTTTTTTTTAAATTATTATTTATTTTACTATATTATATTACTACTTTTTATAAAAAATTTTACAAAAGTTAAATTTTATTATTATTATTTTTAATATATATTAAAAAATAATAAAATAAATAATATAGCTTTATAAATATAAATATATTTACATAATAAAGTATAAAAAATAGTAATTTAAGGAATAAATAAAGTTAATACTATTAAATTAATAACTTTAAAACTATATAAATATATAGTATTAAAATATTAACTAATTAAATTATAATATAATTAAAGTTATATAAAATTAAAAGAAAGCTTTAAATAATATTAATTATAAATATTTTATTAAAAAAGTTTTAAATAGTATATATAATTATAATTATTTTTATGTAAATTATTTTATTAGTTACTTAAAAGCTATTTACTTAAAATTAATTTTAGTTTTAGTTTTTAACTTTTTTAATTTTTTATTAGTATTACTTTTTAATATATAATAAAATAGTTAAAGTTTTAAAATATTAAAATAAGTTTATTTATAAAAATATTGTAATTAAAGTTATTAAACTATATTTACTATTAATAAATTAATTTTATTAATTTTTATAAGTTTTATAATACTACTATTAAAGTAAAATATATTTATTTTTTTAAATTTATACTTTTTATAATATTAAATATATATAACATATTTTATAGAAAACTAGCTTATTTAAGTAACTAGTTTACTTTAATACTAAATTTTTTTTTACTAACTTTAATACTATAATACATTAACTTAATAATACTATATAACTTTAAATTGTGTTAAATCTATTTATAGCTACTTAAATTAAATAAAAAATCTTTTTATTAAGTATGTAATAGCTTACATTATTTTACTAAATTTTCTAAAAAACTTTATACTACTTTTTTACTAAAATATTTACAAAAAATAATATTGGGCTTAAATTAATGTAGTTTACTTTATACAAAAAAAACGCACTTATTAAATATATACTTAACTTTAATATATAAAAATTTTTAGTTATAAAGTTATAAATACACATAATAGCTAATAATTTACTAAAAGTATAGAATAAAAAAAAGTGTTAGTAAGAACTAAGTAAATTTATTTCTAAAGTATAAAAATAAAATAAAAATAGTTTTTATATATATATACATTTAATAATAAGCTTTAAACAAAATTTTAGTACTTATTAATATATAGTTTAACTTAGTTTAAAAAAATTAAAAAAAGTATAAAATTTAAAATAAAAATACTTATAACTTTAATAAAACTAGCTTTATAATAAAAGTAATAGTAACTAAAATAATTGTAATTAATACTAATAAATATTAAAAAAAAGTATAAGCTTATTTAGTTAAATAATTATATATAAATTATAGTTATAAAAGTAATTAATATATTAAAGTAAGTATTTCTACTATTTATTATTTTTATAAAAAAACACTATATTAATACTTTATTTAAAGAATAGAGTTTACTTTATAACTAAAAGATTAACTTTAATAAAAATAGCGAAATAAATAATAAGCTTAAAGTTACGTAATTAAAGTATTTTAATAGGTATATAAAAAACCTTACTATAAAAGTATACTAATTGCTAATTATTAATAGTTATAAAAGTTATAACTTACTAAAGTTTTAAAAATTTTTTAGAAAATAGAAAATTATTACTTTTTATATACTTTTATATTTGTTATACTTAGTATAGCTGCTTAATATAAGCTGTTTTATACTTTTTAAAAAAGTATATAATATATAAATTAGTAAGCTTTTACATTAATATGTTTAATATATTACAAAAAATTTTTTTTTAGGTTTTTATAGTAGCTTATAAAAAAGTGTTTTTAAAAAATAATATTTTAAAAAGTTTTTAAAGTACTAGCTTAACTTTATTTAACTTAAATACTATTATTTTAAATTAATATACACTTTTGTATATTTATACTAAAGCTACTATAAGAAATTTTATAAAAACTATAAATACTATATAATATAAGTAAAATTAGCTTTTAATTTACATTAATTTACAAGTAAATTTAATAGTACTAAGATTTTTTATTTAATTTTATAATTTAATTAATTAATTAGCTGTAAAAAAGTACTAAAAAATAGTATATAAAATAGTATAAATGTATAAAAAGCTTATAACTCTTTATATAGTAAATAAAAAGTTAATAAAATATAAAAGTTATAAAAAAAAGTATATATAAGCTAAAAAAATTGTTAGTATAAGTAAAATAAAAAGTATAATAGTTTCTATTAATAGTAGTAGTATAAAAAAAGCTAAAAAGTCTTTTATATAAAATATTATAAAAGTAGCTTATTAGTAAAAAATACTACAGCCTTTATAATAAGCTTAAGTATAATAAAAAAACTTATAAAAAGTATATATTAGAGTTAGAGTAATTTTATTAAATCTAGAATTAAGTAAATTTATTATAATATTATTAAGTATTTTATTATTAAAATTTAACTTTAGTATTAAAATAAGCTAGTTACTTAATTAAGTATAATAGCTAGCTTACTTAAAATATACTTAAGTTATATAATTATTTACTTATTTAGACTTAGTACTTTAGTACTAGTTTATATAAGTACTTTAGTATTATATATTTTTATTAACTTTATTTTAAAGTAGCTAACTTTAGCTATTTTAATAATTAACTTAAACGTTAATTTTAAGAATATGCTAGCTATAATAGTAAGCTAGTTTTCTATAAAATATATTAGTATAAATATTAAGTTAATAAATTTTATTGAATTAAAAATATAATACTACTTATATATACTTTTTTTAACTTAATTATAAAGTAAAACTATGGTTTATATATATAAAAAAAGTATTATAAACTCTATTTTAAAGTTATAAATACTATTTAAATACAAAAAATTAAAGTTAAAAATAATTAATATATTTTATTATTAAATTTTATTTTTAAATTTTATACTATTTAGTAATTAATTTAATATAGTATAAAGTATAATAATTAATACTAATTTTTAATAAAAATAAATTTTAGTAAAAACAATAACTAAATTTCTTAAATAAAGGTTTTAATTTAGGTTATTTAGTTTTAAACCTTAATTTATTTTATAAAAGTTTAATAAAAAATAGTAATATAATTATATACTTTTAAATATTAAATATTAATAGTATTTACTTATTTTACTTACAAGTACTTTATTTTATAGTATTTTATTTAAGTATTAAAATCTATTTACTTTAAGTTAAAAGTTTTAGTAATAATAAAATTATTAATATTTTATTATTTATAATTTAATTTAAAAAAACGTTGATTTTAAACCAATAAAAATATTATATATAAATATATAATTATTTTTTATAAAAATAAAATTTTAAAATATAAATAATAATATATTTATTTACTATATTTAGCTTTATTTTTTATTACTTTATTTTTTATTACTTTATTTTTTATTACTTTATTTTTTATACTATAGTTTATAAATTAATAATTAAATAGGTTTTTAGTTAATAAAAATATTTATATAAATTATTTTTATTAAAATTAGTTAATAATAGTTTATTAAGTTAAAAAAAATTGTAGTTAAAAAGTTAATATGTTTTTATTAATTTCTAGTATTATAGTAACAATTTATAATACTTTATAAAAGTTTTTAATTTTTTTATATATAAATTTTTTTATATAATATATGGTAATTAATAAACACTTTTTTTTTAAAAGTTTTTAAATTTCTATATATAGTATTATTATAATAACTAGTAAAAAATTTAGTAATAATAATTTAAGTATTTTAATTAAACTTAATATAAAAATAAACTTTATAATCTATATAAATAAGTAATTTTATAAAAAAAAATACTAAAAACTTAATAATTAAGTAAATAAATAAGTTAAATTTATAATTATTACTATAAAAGTAAAATAAAGAAAATTAAAAAAAAAAAAATTAAAAAATTTGTACTTTTTATAGTATTATATATATATAATATAATATTATTTACTTATATATAGTAATTAAATATATTAAAAAATAAACCAACGTTTTTTAATAATAATAGAAGTAGTAATAATATAATATTTAAAAATAATTTTAGTAAATTTTTTATTGTTAGTTATAATATAATAAATTTACTACATAAAATATATTATTAATCTTATTATTAAAACTATAATATGTAATAAAAATATTAGTATAATATTTTATTTTAATTTAAAAAATTTGTATATAAACTAAATTTAAATTTAAATATTTATTATAAAAATATATATATTAATTTAAGTAGTATATTTTAATTAAATAGAAATTATAATATATATTATATAATGTAAAATAATTATTATAATTAGTAAATTTAATTAAAACTTATTTAAATATTTTTAAAAAAGTAGTTTAAGATATTTTATAAATAAGTAAGTTATATAAATAGGTTACTTTAAAACCTACTAAAAAAGTAAGAATTTATACTTAAATATTTTAATAACTACTTAATAATATATTCTAAAAATTTAATAAATATTTTATAGTACTTTAAAATAAAAGTTATTAAATTTTTAAAAACTAATACTTAAATATTATTAAAATATTTAAAAGAAAATGTAAATTTAAAAACTAAAATACTACTATTTTAATAAGTATTAATTACTAGCTTTTAAAAATTTAATAGATTTTATTTTAAAATACTATTAATTACTTGCTAAATTTCTAGAATGTATTATTAAATAGTTATTAAAATATTTAAGTATAAATTCTAAAGCTTTTTAGTAAATTTAAAAGTAATTAACTTATATAATTAACGTGTTTATAAAATATGTTATATTATTTTTAATTTAATTTTTATATTTAATAATTAATTAATTTTTTATAAAAATTTAAAATAAAGTATATAAAAATATAAAAATATATACTATATTTAATTTAGTATAAAATAGTAGTATATATTAGTACATATAATATTTTAAATTTTTTTACTATTAAAAGTTAAAAAAGTTTGTAAACTACTTTATTAATAAAAAGCTTAATACTTAAAAAGTAAAATTACTAATAATAAAATAATAAAATTTATAACTTTAACTTACTACTTAATAACTTATTACTAAATAAGTAAAATTAAGTAAAGTAGTTTGTTGACTTTAAAAAAGCTTTTATAAAATAAAAAAGCTTTTAAAAATAACTTTAGTAACTCTAGCTTTAGCTTTCTTAGTAGACGATAACTAATTCTAACGTTCTTAACATTAACTTTCAAGAGAAGGTTACATTACTTACTAAAGAACTTAAGTCCTTTATTAACAGCGCTGCCAAGCAAGGTCATAAGAAGCTAAAAACGTACTACATTAAACTTATCATGAAACCAACTCCTTCTATGTACGGGATTGCAACTATTCTTCCCCCCTCCTCCCCCAGGGGGGCCCGGGGGGTTTAATTAGCGTGATTCAAACAGCAAGAGAAAAAATACCTAGAATACTACACAAAGGTTAAAGGCAACATAAAGCCGGCGTTCCGGAATTACGTCAGCTGGCTAGCAGAGGAGGAAGAGGAGGAGGAGGTTGTCGAGCAGCCAACGTGGAGGAAGCTTCCTGGCGCTTCAAAGTATGAGATTATGTACGACGCCTCCCTTGATATCAACCTACATTACCTTATGAGCGAACGGACGAGAGCAAAAAAGGTTCGTGCACTTAATGAGCTCGACAACTACACATCGCTCAAAGATTACGTCAAGAAGTTCAAGGAAGGTGATGAGAGTCTCAATGAGCCTCTGCGTTAGTGGAGCGAGGTAGGCGCGAAGGAATACCCTACTTTGTACAAGATGGCCCTTGACTACGTCTCTATACCCGCGGCGAGCTGTAAGTGCGAGCAAGCGTTTAGTGAGATAGAAGGACTGTTACAGACGACCGTAATTCACTTTTTGGCATTACAATCGAGGCCTTGCAGCTCCAAAAGAACTGGTTGCGAAACAGAGTGGTACAGAGTCACCTGACGGAACTTGTTGAACACATTGAGAGGGTCGATTATGTGTCAAAATAGCGTACGTAAGTCTATCCCGACCGAATGCGCACGTACGTAAGCTCATCTTACTTTCCGTCCGTACAAACATAAGCTGAGATTGACTCGATACAGGTGTTGAAGGGCTTACGTTTGTATGTGTTACGTACGGTTGGAAGTGCTGTCTACCGTTTGCCGGGCCGAGAATCCACGCTGGCCTCGAATGGCACAGGATATTCAATAAGGCAAGGAATTAGGAGAAGGAAATAATAAAATTTAGAGAGATATTTTATCTGAACTAAGGATATGACACTAAGTACCACAGCTCCTTGATCCCAATTTTAGTGCCACCAATCTTCCCTTGGTCCCTGGCGCAAGCATTCCAAGACGAGACACCCACGCTACTCTTTTCAAAGGCAGCTGGAGACTATCAGCATAAATATTCAATACAAAGCAGAACGAGGTATCATTGGATAGAACGTTTTGGGGTATTGTTTGAAGAGACGTTAGAATTAGGAATATCAGATGCTTACCTCTAGCGAATGAAAATTGGAATCGAAATTGTCGAAAACAAGGGATGATGCTGAAAAATCAGACCTACCTTCATGACTTCCTTTTCATTTGCGTCCTATTTACGGAGGTCATGGTCCACATCCAGACTAGCCGAATGCTTCTAACATCAACACCACAGACCATGGTCCTCAAATAATGGCGCTGGTCTTGATGCAGAAGTAAATGATATGAAGTCTGTGACTGCGAATGATTACCCGCCCTCGTCCACACTGCATGCTTCCTACAGTCCGTCCAAGAGACAATGTTGCCGTGAGAGCGACCTCCTGGTCGGACATACTATTAGCCGGCTTGGCATTTCTTTGCTGTATATAGACTCTTCTTGCCCTCTAGATTCTCAGGTTCTCAATGCAATCTTGTTCAGTCTCTCAGCCGCTCAACAAGCTCGATTTACGGTAACAGACAACAATATCATGGGTACGGCATCGCTTCTTGGCTGTTCCAGGGGCAACTCAACGACGAAATCCTGGGTCATTGCGCGCCTCTGACAAGCTGTCATACGCGTCACAATGTCGAAGGCTTCGTTGATGTTCTTTGAAGACGTTGAAAAGCAGTGGCGCGTTAGACGCGACGAACGTGCTATCTCGAAACGCTAACAGGAGCCAGCAGGGAAATCAACTATTCGGCGAATCACAGCAATCCAACGCCCTGGGGATGAAACAGGAAAGTCTGCGAGGGGATAACTAAGGAGACAATAATTTTGAACATTTGTAGTTGGTTCCTTGGACGCTGGTGAATTAACGAACATCTCCCAGTAGTGGCCGCCTCCGGTATGAGAGAAAATACACCAATCAAGGACTCAAATATCGAACAGCAGAATTCTCAGGGTTCCACTATTATTTGTACGTGAAGGTACTACCAAGAAGAATATTCTAGTAACAGGATGAAAGAATTGAGGGTGATTCGATATCCAGGATACAATGCATGCTCCGGACCATCACTAGATTTCTTTTTATATAAGAGCATTTAGTCCAGACTCTCCCTATCATCCTGAGAGCTCTGACAGTAATACTGCATCCCATCAGAAATCTTTACCGCTTGCGTAACCATTCTCCCTTCCCCACCATGGGAATATTCAAACCAGCTTCGCGTCCCTAGAAGTGAACCCTCATCCCCAGTAAACCTCCTCTTCTCCCACTCCCTCAACGCCTCCAACACATCCTCCCACCATAATCCCACCTATATACTGTACATAATTCTACTCACATCTTGTTCAAGGTGGTGGCTTTCTCATCTAGCGCCATCGAACCCTACAATCCACCAAAAATCCCCGCGGGTGCGACTCCTCCACTCCGATCCTTCTGGTGCCATTTTCAGGAACGCTTTTTGACAATCCCGCACTCAGCACAACGGTCGCCGGATCGTGGACACGCCTCCTCGCACGCTTCAGCGATGAGAACACCCGTTCTGTACCCTATAGTACCTTCTGCCTCTTTGGATTATCAAACAGTGCCAAATTATATTCGGAGCGAAAGTGTTTTGGAGGTACAATAAGCCTTCATAGAGATGTTAGAATTTCTGATGCATCGCCGCGTACAGCTCGCTGGCTAGAAAGACGCTCGGCTTTGTCTCGAATGCCGACACAAGTTGACTCTGAGGATTTGATAAATGCGTACAGGCTGTTGCTTTATCTCTTATGGATTTCCGGTAAGCTAAGTGTCCTTAGCCCTCTTGAATTATGTCATTCTTCTCCCCACACCCGGTGGTCCATGATTTCATTTCTTCTCATTCGGAAGACTAATCGTTTTCTTTTTTGTCTCTCATATGACTAGATGATCATGGTACGAGGAATATACAAGTAGTGATGGATGAGGTATGTGATATCGGTCCCTACCATAACGTTCCCAGAATGACGGCGGGGGTCACGATTGGGATGACGTGGTGGGACGATGTGTTAGAATATTGCGCTCTAGCAGCGAGATATTGGTTTCAGAGAAAGGATGGAGGAAATATATAGGCCTTGAAGGGTTGCTGAGATTTCGGAGGAGGGGAGAGGAATAGCGAAGGAGGGGAGAGATGGGTGTAGAACTTTATTGAATATACCTATCATTTAAATACGCGCTCATCTCAATAGGTACCCTCGAATTATGCTCCATGCATGTTGCCTACAGCGACCTATGAAGTACTGAAACAAGGTGCCGAAGAGTAGTCAGAGTGCCGACCAACCACCCTTTAGAGAGTCATGTGCTAATGGATATGTCCCTATCGTGATCAAGGAGATTTCAAAAGAAGGATGCTGACCTGCCTCAGCCCTGATACCATTGTTTCATCATCTATGTCCAAGTTTAAAAATCTGGCCTCTAGCCAGAGGGATCATTCTGCCACATCACCACGCATCACGTCGCATACAGTTAGCATAAAAACTTCTAAACGCATCCATGTATCTATCATAGACCTCCTTCAAAGCCATCAGACCACTTCACCAATATCCAAAGACAGTGGCCAAAGTGTCCTATGCAATCAACCCTCTCTATCAAGAATCCCAAAAGTCCGCCAAAATCAATCCTACCTACCCCACCCCCGAAACTCTTTCAGATCTTCATCCTCTTGACCTCTCCTCCTTCTTCAGCACCCACACCTCATCAGAAGTCCTCTTCCTAGGAGGGCTCTTAATCAACTCATTGACCTGCTCCACATTTCTCACCACAACATGGCCCTGGCATCTTCCTCTCAGTTACTACTGTACCTCTCGTAGGCTCCGGAACGGGGAGCCAATACTTCTCAATCGGCACATTCAACTTCTCGAAGAGCTTAGCATCTTCTTTCAGTTGCGCATTCAACGTCTCCGGACCATCGCACCGAGTCAATGCGAAGGATACATGGATCCAGGGGATCGCATGAATAGTTCTTTCCGTTGTTGAGGTGCGAGTTTAGTTGGGTACCGGAGAGGGGGATTGTGAATGACGAGTTTGCATAAATGGTGGTGCGGCACGCTGGCGCATTCGTTGGATTTGGGCCGGCGTCATGACTGGCATTGGGGTTGTGCTTGTGATGCCGAAATAGGACACTTGTTGCGGCTGATAGGCATGCTTGGTCATTACTGGGCTTGGGTACGGTTGGAAATATTGGAAGGTTGTGCCTTGAATTGGTGGCGAACGCTGCTCTTGAACGTTGTGGTCACTGTTGGTATTAGTGTACAAGGGATCCGAGAGTTGCTGGTGAAGCATGAATTGGTCCTGCATCATGCGCTGCCGTTGACTATTGTCACGAGCGCTTCCATTCTGATGAATGCCTCCATTGTTGTAGCTGCTTCCGTTGTGTGCATTTCCATTACTGTAGGCATTACCATTGCTGTAGATGCCCCAGTTGTTATGCACGGTTTCGTTGCATGCGGTGTCGTCCGGGTAGGAGATGCGATTGTTATGAGCGCTACTGTTATTGGGTTGGGAGAGAGTCGAAAGCTGCTGGGAGGACATAGGCTGGTCCTGTGTCATGTGCTGCTGTTGACTGTTGTAATTGGCGCCGCCGTTGCTTGGTTGGACGGGGCTTGAAGTCATACTCATCCTCATTTGATTGTTCGGATTGGGATATGGGTACATGTATGGTTGGTCAAAATCGGAGAAAGGAAATCCATAGCCGCTACCACCAAACCCTCGATTAATCAGCGGAGTAAAAGGAGTTGGTGCAGACAAAGCCGGGTAGGGAGGAAATGGCATGTATGGATTCATCGAGTGCTGGGTGTTATATGACGGTACAGGAGGCCGAAAGTTTCCGACGGGACGAGGCTTGGCCTGTTCTCTTAATGATGGAGAGAGCGGGAGAGGCACGTGGTTGTTACGGTTTAGCTCCCTATTTCTGCCAGGGCTCGGGGGCCTCACGTTGTCCTCCTCCGATGATGATGATGCGATAGGTGTGTTGCTTTCGATAGAAGGTCGCATATCTATAGCGAAAGGAGAGCTCATGACATTTGGTCTCGCTGGTGAGGATTGCGGAGGGAGCGGGTGGCTGGCGGCTTTGAGCATACTCATCCTCACACTGGAGGGAGTGCTAGCATCCGGGTTTGAGGAGGGAGGTGGTAAAGACTGTGGTTGATGTTGCATGGAAGTTCCTTGTTTTGTGGGCGAGACAGGGGCAAACTGATTTGGCATTTGCTTGTTAACCAAATTGACTGAATCCTGGCGTGGTAGAGTTTCTGGTCTAGGAAAGGAAGGTGCCGCCGTTGAACCTGCACTGTCTTGACTGTTTCTTTTCTGTGACTTGACATCTCTCTGGCCAAATTGGGTAGCGTCCGAATTGCCTTCCCTTGTAGCCGCCCTTCGTTTTCTCGCCGATTCATCCAGCCTGCTCTTTACTTCGCGGGAGACCACTTTGGACTTCCTTGCTGTTGGGCCTGCGAGGTTCGGCACTGCCACGACTGTTCCTCGGCCCTGTCCTGTACCTATTGACGGAGAGTTCATAAGATCTACGATCTGATTGTTTGGAATGAAGCCTCCTCTTTCTCTTACCTGGGGAGGGTCTTGTTGCTGGAGCTTTGAATGTGCTGGATTTCGTTGGTGCTGCGAATCCAGCCCCTTTTGGGTCTTATGTCTCCGACTCTTCTCTTGTGCTAATCTAGCCTGTTCTTTCTGGTGCTGTACCTGTTGCTTCACCAGGCTGTGCAAATGTGGTTGCTCCTCAACTTCAATCTGACCTTGCGCTTGTATTTGCTTCGGCTGCTCTTGAGGTCTTATTGCCCCGTGAGGAACCACATGTGACTCGGTGGGATTTGGTGGTACAATCTTCTGCGCCTCCGATTCCTTCGCCCCAATAGCGTTCTGCGGGGGCATCTGAGTATTGAGTGCGGTCCGCGAAAGCTGGCTCTGTGCCTGAGGGATTGGGTACTGTGCTGTCCTCTGAGCAGGTGCCTGCACAATCTTGTTACCCATCGGACCTAGATGCGTGCCGCCACCGATATGGAACTCCCGTTCAACAAGCAAGCTACTTGGAAGTTCCTCCTGTTGCAGATATTTTGCCGCTTTCAAAATCTCTCCAGGTGGAGGACTGTCGGGATCAATGGGTTCGTCGGGGTATCGTTGCTTCAAATCAAGAAGATTTTTGGGGATTTCATTTTCCTCATCCAGCACGCCTGAGCTCTCCTTAAGTATCTCTTGGAGAACATCGTCGTCGAGGTGAAGTAAACATTTCACAGGATAGTAACCGCTCTCGTATATTCTAGAACCTTCGCGGCGGATTTCATCAATGATAGTTTGCCGGAGAGAGGGAAAGAGGGTTCGGAACGAGATCTATGTAATTGTTACATGCCTTAGAAAACTCCAGTGTCCCTTGCTTTTCTCATAGCGATCTCATACCTTTCGAAGATGTGTCACCACAAGGCCTTCATCCTCGCTGTTAGCCATCTGGTGTTCCAAATCGATATACCACTCCTTCTCCTCGTCGGAAATATCTGCAGGCAATTTGGCATTATCGTACACATCATTTAGCCTCTTGAAGCTCTTCCTCATGTTTATCGTATTCCCGCTATATCGCTCCTCCATAAGCTCCTCGATACCATGCCGACCAGCGGTCACAGGCCTGTTGTCGCCCTGCGACATCGAAAGACAGGGAAAGGCCGCCGGTTTACGTGACGAAATTTCAGAATGCGACTGCGTAGGATGCTGCTGCGTTCGCTTCGGCAGTCGAACTGTGGTGGTACTGTCTTTGGAGTCTGCTCGTTGTCGCGCTTTCTTTGGGTTTTTTTGCTGCTGGCCGTCTTTATGGATGTAGCGAATATTCGCCATATCGCTGGCGTCAGACGCGACGGACCAGGGAGGTGTTTGTTGTGTGTTAATGTGAGAAGTGGAGGTGTTGGTGTTGTCGCTGAGCTACCTGCAAGTGATGGGCCTTGGACGGCAGGTGAATAAGCGTTTATAGGGGAAGAGTTGTCGTGCACGAGCTCGCGTCCTTCTGAGTCAGAGAGGATGATTCTCTGTTTGCCTCCTCCTCTGATCTGCCATGCAGCAGCCGTGTTCTCTAAAGCTGCTTGTAATCCTGTGGCGTAGGGTGTTTTGCTGTAGGGTCCATCGCCGTTGTAGTGATGAGTCCACCTTTGTTCCCCGGAATTATGTAGTTGCATCGCGACCCACAAAGAGAAACATTTGATGATGCTGAGCAACCTCGATACTGAATGCTGATTGATGCTCAGTGAAATATATCTGCTTATCGCTAGCGATCGATGGATGGAAAGCTTCATGCGTAGCTTAGCGATCCAAGTCTCTAATTCTTCATACACGAGCATTATGATGCAGCACCACGGCACATCGACCTCGGAACGTGAATGAGCACGCAGGGCCCAAAAAAAAGGGGAAAAAATAAGTACTAAGTTGGGTAGCACCCTCCCCCGAACCTAGTGTCGGGTATAATGTTGCCAGCAGGATCGCATCTAGAACTAGAAAAATGTCTACTAATAAAGGGATTTTAACTATAATATATAGGGTGGTTTATGGCAAGGCGAAAGATCAAGTCCTCGGTCGCGTTTTGTGTACCACTTTTCTATGCCTTGCGTGACAAGCAAGGATAAAGAAGGGGCAAGTCCAATTTGTTGTCGCTCCAGACCCAGGGCTTCTGAAGAGCAAGATTCACTAGAGAGATCAAGTGGAAGAAAAGAGAGTTGAAAACAACCATTCGTCGAATGATTCTAAATGCCAAAATGTATGAGAGTGCTCAAGTGACGGCGCGCGTCGTGTCCCTTCGTCCTTTGCATGCGACGCAGCGTTCCTCTCCACAAGTCTATTACTTACGGGACACCGTCCGCCGCCGGACAGCCTCCAACAGTTCTGTCAGAACTAAGCCTCCATTATCCAGAAATGCCGTTCCCCGTGAAAGGATCATAAATGTTGGGTATCATGATAACCGAAAAGTGCACTCCGCCAAGTGCCTATTATACTTCGCCTGCCATCTTTAGAATCTACCGCGCTATTTCGCCTCCGGTGGGACACTGCAAACCGCATCACCTCTAAAATGCTAACACTAGTGCTCCGCCGCCTGTAACTAAGGCTACAGAAAGCTTTGTAGCTATATCTAGGTGCATTGAGAGGAGGATATTCAATTTCGCTGAATATGCAGTGTAGAGTACATGTTAATTGCCCGATATGTTCCGCCGGAGCCGGAAGTGTGCCGTTATAATGTTCATCTTGAATCTTGAAATGGTGTAATGTCCCTCCCGGAGAATCGAAGTTTGTCCGAGGGATCCATGCCGTCGTCCATCTCCATGTCGTCGTCATCAATAATGTCCTCGATCGTTCTTTTCTGCCTGGATGTGGAATTGTTTGGCGAATTGAGCAGTGGCTCCACGGATTGAAGGGAACTGGGGAGCGGAGTGGATCGCAGTATTCCTACACGGGAACTGGCAACCGCTCGCCTCGCTGTGAGGATATCCCAATGCGATCTGAGAATGTTCTTCACCGTATCATCGAAATTGACGCAGAACCGTTGCGCTTGGCATACCTGCATAGACTTGACATGATCGAAGTCATCCAGCGTCTCCATCAAGTATGCTGCCACCGTCGCCGCCGACTTCTCATTGCCAGACTCGCAGAATACAAGGACCTTTCCCATCCGTGGGCTGCCGCCTGCGGCAGTGAGCTGGCGGACCTTTGCCATGTGCCGATTAATCATCTTAGTTGCGCGGGAAAAGTTGCTGATAAGTGTGAAGTAATTCGACGCCTCAATCGTTCCAGTTTCGAGATCAAGCTCTTTGCCAACATGTAGAGCGCCATTCATGCTTGTTTCCCGTGGCCTGATAGCAAGAGTCATCGTGATGCACTCCCGAACCAGAAATTCCTTGTCTTTCGCTGCAGTCAACGGACCGAGGTAGAGCCACGGAAGGATCATCTGTGCCTGGCGCCGCCGTTCGTAGGACCATTCCAGCAACATGTTTTTCTGAACAACGCTTTCCAGATTCTGCTCCTTGAGGAAGCTGGTGTCAACCTCCCCATCCGGTGTGTCCGCAACGCGTCCTACGCTGAGTTCGGGAATGTCGGCGGAGAGGGTTGGTGGGGGAACCACGATGCGCGGCGGAGTAGGCAGTCGGTATGTGTATTCGTAATGGCGCTTGTGCGACGTAGAACAATCAGACATGGCAGTGTCTTCATGCGTAGTTAGCATTTTGGGCGACGAGAGCTGCCGGCGGAGTTGCCGTTAGGATATGCGGCGGCGGGGTCAAGATGTGGTCGAACCCAACTAAATGGGAGGATTATCGTGTGTACTCAGGGCGGTGCACTCGTATCTGAGTGTAAGGAGAGTGTACTCGTTGCCAGTGGTGAATGTCTAGTTGACCTTGGGAAGGAGTTACCTGCGTCTGCAGGCAATAGAAACGAAGGTGAAACGAAACGGGAAGCAATGCGGGTTCTCGCTGGATCTCACAAATCTAGAGGTGAGAATGGGTGGCAAGGATAGGTGGAGGCTGGATCTCAATCAGCGGTGAAATCGAATGTGAAGGTAAAGGTGAGGATGTCTCCAGAATTGAGTGAGGCTGAGGAACAGAGCTAAGCTAAATACGGTTCCCAGCTGGATCATCATTTCAGCTCCCCCAACACCTTTTTTTGGTTAGCGCTGTAACCTCACGTATGTAAGCAAAATAACGCCCGGCTCAGCTTCAGCTCAACTTCGATCACTTTGCACCGCCACTGCTCAGGATGCTCACCTTCCACCCCACCTTTGTATCCAAACTCAAACTCGTTAGTCCATAGTTCCTTGCCTCTGCCCACCAATGATAATAAACTTGCCTGCCATCTTTCCCAGACTTTCTGTCAGGTCTGCGCGAACTATGCCTCCAGGAGTGCTCTGGCTTTTTGGGACATGAGGTGGCCCAGTTTTGGGCTATCTAAACGAACATAGCTCCTCAAGGTTTCTTCGCTAAATCCGATGGCGTCGGACTCTCCCATGCAGTAGGCACATTTCGTGGAAATGGTTCTACCTTACTCTTCGTTCCCCCTTTCTCCTCTTCTTTCTCCCGCCGCTCTTTTCCTTCTCCTTCCTCTTAGGCCCGTTTCTGGCTTCCCCTTCTAGCTTCCTTCTTCCTCCAGCAGCCGAACACCAGTTCGATTGCACTTCTGCCTTCTTCATGTTCATCTCTGAAAAGGCCAGAGTTGCCATCAAGTCAAGCAAGTTGGGCCTACGTGACTTACTTGCTGAACTCTTCAGTATTAGCTGACTTACCTGACTTACTTGACTAGGTTTGGCTCAACTTGAGACTTGACTATTCTGTATGGATGTGGCCCGTGCGAGCGCTGCAACTTGACTTGATAGCTCAGTCAGTGGCGTTTTGGCAGACTCGGCTTGCTTGACTTGATTCGAGTTAAGCAACTCAAGCAAGTTGTCAAGTTCACTTGCTTGTTAGCAACTCTGGAAGAGGCCTTTCTCTGTTAGTACGGCTGCACTTCTCGTCGCATCTATATTTGTTTCCTTTGCGTTCTGAGCTCTCTGCCCCTCCTTTGTATAAGACTAATATGAATACTGAGAGCTTGTAAGGGCTTTATAATCTGAGCAAAGGAGAAAGGCGGTGATGAAATACCTCCTTCTGTAAATAGAGATCAAAATCTTAGAGCTCTTGAGCCCGCGGTGAAAGAAGACTTAAGGAGAAGCTAGACGATTGGGATCGGTTAGCGTATACCACTGCGATTAAAGCTCGCATATTAACCATTAACATAGTGACATCTAAGAAGAGAATCCTAGAGCCTCTGTGTATAACTTAAAGCTACTAAAATATTTTGTATACATACAGGCGAAAAGTATCAACAGGACAAAGATATTGCAGCATACGTAGAGACTATGCGATAGTATTAGAATCTCTTTTACAGGAGCGTGGAGGCAAAAGCACAGCTTAATACCTAGTCATATCGTTAAATTGCTTACGAACGCACGTATAATGTTACTCTCCTCTCTTTACTTAGTTGTAGAGCTAGTATACTGATGTTACGGTTCGGGGTGTTCCTACTCACCTACGTCTAAGCAAGGTCTGCTTGACTTCGTGGTACACTATAACAAAACCAAGCGTAGGTTATCTTAGGAGCGAGGAGGGTGTCGACCGTGTTGGAGGCTTCAGTGATTACGCGCACTGTGTGTAGTTGTCTGACACAAGTTGTTCCAACAATACAAAGGTGTGGCAAAGGATAGTCTAACCGATCTATGCATAACTACCTTGGGGCTAACCCAAGAATAATGAGATAAGTACGAAAAACCAAACTATGTAAAACCGGGAGAGACGCTCCTTTAAATAGTAAACCGTCCTTCACACAAATTGTTTGTGATGAGTAGTGGTTAAGGTGATGAGTTCTCATCTTCCTTCATCACTCTCATCAGTCACGTGAACCTGCTAGCCTCCTGATCCTCTTGTTTCATTTGCTTGCGTAGTTCATCCAGTCGTTGTTCTGTCAGCATCTGCTTGGCGTGCAGCAGCTGAGTGCCAAGGGAGTGGATCTTCTTTCGTCGGTCGGCATCTTTTGCTATCACCTTCCAATACTCCATCTCCCACATCAGTGCCTCATTACTCTCCGTAATCCGCACTAGTAGCTTATTACATTCTGTAATACTCGCTTCCCCTTTCAAGCTTCCAGCTCGAAAGTTAATCCATTCCCATTCTAGGCTTCTAGTATAAGAGGCGCCTGTCCACTCTAATACGTCATAAGAGCTTCGCGTCCCCTTCAACCCTGCTTTTCTTAACGATGCCCAAGGTCGAGACGTCGACCGCTCAGACCTATTGTCTTACGAAATCGATTCACGATCGCAATCATCTGATGCCAACTCCCTATGGTAATTGCACCTCCCGTAGGGTTCGCTGCCTTGTGGATATTTTTTCGGGCCGTTGCTCAGAGTGCATTAAGCACAATTGTAAATGCGATCTGGTGGTTTCTCAGCAGGAGTTTAACAAAACCTTGGCTGAAAAACGTCGCTTCGAGGCTAAGCTAAAAGAAGTAGATAACTGTTTTCCCAAAGCTTCTACTCTTTACGCTCGTTGCTTTCGTCTTTATAAACAGCTTCACTTTGTCGACTCTCGGGAGAGTGAACTCTTTGCTTGCAAAATAGCGTTAGTTACTAAACTAGAGAGACTTGAAAAGTAGAAGAAAGATAGAAAAAAAGGAACTTGCATAATAGTAATTCTTTTCACCTATCTTTATTGAATCGTCCTTGTCCATTGTTTTTAATTAGGAAGCCGCGTGGGCTTCTTTTTAGAATCTAGTGTCGCTAAATTTTCTAGGTGAAACTAGTTAATTATCCTAAAACACTACTTCAAGTTCTTAATAAGTTTCTAGGTATTTTCTTCTGGTCCGTAGTCTTTTCATGTAACTAGATATTTCTACTAACATTCAAACTATTGTAGCTCTTAAATTCCTTCAACTTTATATTCTAACTAGTATGGCTCTATATTAATGTCCGTTGCTAGTAGTACATTTAGTAGTACTAGTTCAAGTAATAATATATAAAGTACTAGGTAAATTCTTATGTTTTATAGTAGTTATAGTTAATAGTTAACTAGTCTAATAACTTTTGCTATTTTAAATAGTTTAATTTAAACGTAATTTAGTTTCTTAACTCTAGATTTATTTGTACTTGTTGTAAATTATAAGTTTTTTAAGTTATTTTTTTACTAATTTTATTATATAGATTTAAAGTTACTTAATTTTAATATAAACTTTATATAATTTATTTTTTAATTTTTATAAATTTTTATAAGTTAATAGCTTATAACTTTATATTATTTTAATAAATTATATTAAAAGTAATAATTTAACTTAATTTTCTTAAAAGTAGTTAATATATATTTTTAAATATTATTCTAAAGTTTAATTAGTTTACTTTATTTATTTATTTATTTAAGAGAAAAAGCTAGTTAATAACTTTTCTTTTAACTTTAACTTAATTAATAAAGTATTTTAAAAGTATAATATAAATAATTTATTTTAATTAAAAATAAACTTTTTAAGTATGTTATATTATAAACTAATTTTTTGCTAATAATTTTATAACTATAAAAATAAAGTATATGTACTTAGTTTTATTTAAAATTACTAATATTATATTATATTTTTATTAATTTCTAGTTTTTTAAATAATAATAATTTATTAATAAAGTTTATTAAAATTAAATACTATAATTATTTTAGTATTTTAAGTAACTAAAGTAGTTTATAAAAACTTATATTAACTTAGTTTTTTTTATATTTTAGGTACTCTTTTTATATTTTTGTAATTTTTTATTGTAATTTTAAAATATAATAGTTTTTAGAAATTAACTTTATAATTTTTATAATTTTTAATATATATATGTATAATAACTTTATAATTTTATTAAATTAAATTAATAAAAATAATACTAAACTTAATTAATTAATATATAATCTAGCTTAAAAATACTAAAATTAATATTAAATATAATATTATAATACTTAGTAAAGTATTTACTAAGTTAGTAATTAACTTAATATATTAAGAAAATGTTAATAAATAAAATAAACTATTTAATATACTTTTACTAAAAAACGTCCTTTATAATAAATTAACTAATATAATAACTTATATAAAATAAATAAATAGCTATACTATTAATTATTAACTGAAGCTTTACTAGTAATTAAAAAAAATATGTTTATATAATACTATAGTATTAGAATTAATTTTACTTTACTTGAAATTTTTTTTATAAAGTACTAAAAAAAAGTATAATAGTTAAAATAACTAGTATATATAAAATTAATAAGCTTATTAATAACTAATGTTAAGAAAATATACTAATAAATAATATTAAAAAACTATATAAGCTTATTAAAAAACACCTTTTATAGCTTAAGGTAATTTAAGTTAAATATTTTTATAAATAATATTTAACACTTTATTACTATATTATAAAAATATTAACTATAATATTATTGTAAAAAAAAAATACTAGTAAAAGCTTTTTTTTTTAGTTCTTTTTATAATATATTACTTAAGTAAGTAAAACTTATTAAAGCTTATTTTTAATATAATTTATAAAAACGTTTTATAGTTTTAAGTAATATAATTTTAACTATACTAGTTTATTTCGCTAAAAAGAGTATAAAAAAATTAGTATTTTTATATTAATTATTAAAAGCTTAATATAATTACTAAAAAAATCTATTACTTATTTTTTTTATTAAAAAGACTTTAGCTTAGCTTATTTATATATACATTTTTAGTTAATTTAATATTAAATAAGTATTTTATTATATTTATTAAAAAAATTTATTAAAATATAATATATATGTTTATAAAGTACTTAAATAATTAAGTAAAGTTAGCTTATAAGTTAATATTTATAAAAGTAAGTTTAATATTATGTTTACTAAGTTTCTTAAATTTATTATTAATATATTAAAAGTTACTATAAATTTAAAAAAGTTGCTATTATTAAAAATTAATAGCTACTAATTATACTTAAAAGTATATAGTTTTTTTTTAATAAATTATAAATAAATTATTAGACTACTTTTAAAGTTGAAATAAAAAAGTATATAGTATTTTTTAAATAATATTAAACTTAAAAAATTTAAAAAAGCTAAAACTTTAATATTATTAAGTAGTATATTAACTTACTATTTACTTTACTATTAAACTTAAATAAAAATTAATATTAGTAATAAAATACTTACTATTATAATAACTTAAAAGTTTATAGTTTTTGTTATAGTTTGTATTAGACTTAAAGAGAAAGCTTTTAGTAAATAGTTTTTTTATTAGTTTTTTTATAGCTTTTATATACTTAAAGTTATTATATAATAATAGATTATATAGTCTTTACTACTAATACTATAAAAACGTAGTATATAAGTTTCTTTAATATAGTAAGTATATGTATAACTTATGTTAGAGTTTTAGTAATTATATAAAATTATATAGTAACTTACTAACGCAACATTCTAATAATATAAAAATGTAATAAGGTAATAGTCTAACTAATTTATTATATAACGAATTTTAGAGAGACGCTTTGAAATGAGAAAATAAGTATAAAAAAGAAACTATTTAAAAGCTAAAGAAAATGCCTTTTATATAGTAAACTTTTTACTTATAATTTATTAATACTTAGAGTTATTATAGCTACTTAGTCTCTATTAAATTTAATTATCTATATTATACTTATAACTATGCACGTAAAATGTTATATATTTTTATTACTAGTTTTATTAATTATTTTAATAATATTAGTTAAAAGCTTTATTTTTTGTTTAGTTTTTATTATAAGTTGCTAACTTACTAACGTAATATTATACTGGTAACTAGTCATCTAACTAATTATATAACGTTAATCAGTTCCCTTACTTCTAGATTAGATAGCTTATTAGACTTAGTAGATAAGGGGTTTAACTCAGTTAAGGAAGGAAGAAATAATACAGTAAGTTAAGATTTAACAGGATAGTATTAAACTATTTCACTTAAGGTATGAATCTCAATTTTAGAGTAACTACGAAGAATCAAAAGTAACCGTGAGTCGTCTAATGCCTCATACTTATAGTAGATCCTCCATACGTACATTATATACTAGTTGGAAGTATATTAGATACTGCCAGAAGCTATTAGAGCTATTAGAGCTATTAGAGCTATTAGAGCTTCTAGCTCCCTCTAACATCTCTAGCTGCCAACCCTTCTTGTTATGTAACAGGATGCTCCGAATCTCCTCACATAGTTCCATATCTCTATCCTCACCTCTTGGCCTACATCTTGGCCTGTGCCAGTGTGTCCCGCGCTTGCTTATAATTCTTTCTTTTAAGCTCGAACATACGTTTCTATTCTAAAGCTTTATTAGCTGTTACCGCCAGTTCCCTTAGCTCTTTAAATACAGTTACCTTTCTAACTGAACTATTAGTTATCTTATTACTGTCCGTAACACTATCCCCTCCTTCTAAGTCTTTATCTTGGAAGATAGTTTCTTTCTTCTATAAGCAGTATAAAGGCAGCAGGTCTTCCGCCCTGTGTTCTAGGCTGTAAGATCCTTGACTTCCTTTCTTCCCTACCTAGCTTCCTAATAATGACACGTCCTGAGTCGTCTCTAATACATGCTTACTACCTAGCTTCTTAGATCTATAGTAAACCCCGTCACATGCTGACATCTTACTCAAACTGTTCTTGTTAAGGCAATAACTGTCTCATGAACCTAAGTTCTAGTCGTTACTCAGCCTATAACGATCGCAACGTGAAGTATGACCTAATTGTTTTACAATCAGAGTAAGACTGTCTTGATCATGATAAAGCGAAACTCTGTTATCAACTTGAGAAAGCTGAGGAGGATGCTTTCAAGACCTGTTCTTATGCCCTCCGACTCCGTCGTGAGCTCACAAAGGTTGATTCAAAAGAGAAGGAGATGTTTAATTGAGAGATGGCTTCAATTCGTGAAGTCTAGGCTCTTGAAGAGGAAGAGGTCCGTTCTTGGGGTTAAGAAACTCGCATACTATAATCTGCAGTCCAAGCTTCTTCCCAGCCTACCGCTTCGCCTTCCCTGTCTTTTGACTTTAATTGGAATGCCTTATAGTTACTTTATTCTTAGGATGTGACCTTAGAGCAAGTCTTTCCTAGCTCATCTAGTAGTACTAGTTAATTAGCTCTGAACTATTCCTCAAGTTCCTAATTAGTTCCCACGTATTATCTTTAGGTCTGTAATTTTTCTATCTAACTAAATACTTCCACTAACACCTAAACTGCTGGTGGTCCAGAATTTATTAAACTTCATACTCAGTAGTATCTTCCTCGAGTTTAAGTTTTGTCTATAGTTTGGCGTTTTGTGGTGCTGATTCTAGTAACAAAATATGAAAAACTAAGTAAATTTTCATGTCCTTAGATAGTTATAGTTCGTAATTCACAGGTCCTATTTATCATTTAACCTTAAATAGTCCCAATTTAATGTGATCCAGTTTTCTTAATGGTTGTTTAGTTTTTAAATTTTCTTATAATAGGAAAATCTTATCCCCCTTCTTAAAGGTTAGTCCCTTAACTTTAGATTTATCTTTCTATTACTTGCTAAGGTCTCCTTTCCAGGTAATTTTTTCTACTATTTCTTAATAAAGTTATTACAACCTCTCTATTTTTATTCTTACTAATTCTGATATTTTATCTAGTTTTCGTGGTTCTCAATAAGCCGTAGGCTTATATCTATAATTTATAAAGAATAGTAATTTCCTAGTAGTTAATAACTTTACAGAGTTATATGTAAACTTAGCTATCAGTAGTAATTTAATCTAATTATCTTATTATTTATTAACATATATCTGTAGATATTATTCTAGTGTCTGATTTATCTATTCTATTTATCTATTTATTTATAAGTAAAATGCTATTAAGAGATAATATTCAGTCCCTAGCTTTTCTATAAACGTTTTTTAGAATATTAACGTGAATAATTTATCTCTATTTATGATAAATTCTTATAGCAATCTATATCATATAATTAATAGCCTAATAAGTATAATTACCAATTTATCTACTTTAATCTCTATATATATTAGTTTAAAGTATATGTATTTTATAAGTTAGTTTACTATAACTAATATCATATTATACTATTAGCCTTAAAAGGTGGTTATTATCAGTATTCCTGTAATAAAGTCTATTATAACTAATTTCTATAGTAGGTCTAGTGAAGGAATTAGTTATATAAGTTTATATTCTTTATGTCTTAATATTTTATTCTTTTTATACTTAATATATTCTGAAAGAATAGTTCTGACCTTTTTTTATATTCCAGGAATCTAAAAATATCTGTTGATTTATTCTATAGTTTTTTCAATTCCCTAATGTCCGTGTATTTTAGTTGAGTATTAGTTTTTAATAAGCTTAGTCTATAATACATCTAATACATAAATCATTTCTTAGTCTAAATTCTATTATAGTTATCTATTATTAAAGTCCCTTATTTATTTTTCTTAGGTGTTTTTGATAATAACTATTGTCTTAATATCTATTTATAAGCTGCCTAAAAATCTATCTAGTCTTTATCTAAGTATTATATTATAGATTTCTGATATATTCTTTATATGGTTTGCTTATTAACTAAGTGTATTAACTACTATATTTTCTTTTCCTAATTTATAAAGTATTTAAAAGTTAAAAGTTAAAACTAATTTCTATTATCTAACTTATTATTAATTTAACTTCTTAGTTATTATAAATACTGTTAGATTTTTATGATTTGAATATATAACAATTTAGTGCTTAGCTCCTTCTAAGTAATATCTCTATTTTTCAAATACTTAAACTATTACTAATAGTTCTTTATTATGAATATTATAGTTTAACTTAGTAGCTATTAGTTTATGAGATAGAAAGTCTACTAGATATTTATATTTATTATTTTATATTTATAATAGAATAGCTTCTGTAGCTCTGTTTAATGTATCTATATATATCTCTATTTAAAGTTATAAATTAAACATCTTTAATATTAGTAGTTATTAGAATATTTCTTTTAATATCTTGAAAGCATCTTCTTTGCGTTGTTCCCACTTAAATTATTAATCTTTTTTAAGTAATTCCATTAAAGATAATATAATTTTCAAGTAGTTCTTAATAAATTATCAGTAAAAACCCGTAAATCTAAGAAAAAAATAAACTTCTTTTATGTTTATTAGTGTTAGCCAAGATAGAATATCTTTAGCTTTATTTAGGTTAATTACTATTCCATTTTAAAATACTATATATCTTAAGAACTTAATTTCTATTTTATAGAATATATATTTTTCTGTTTAAATGTATAGCTTGTGTTTCTTGAGCTTCCTTAGTACCTTTTTAGTATACTTAATATATTCTTCTAGCGTTCCATTTATATATACAAGTATATTATTAAAATATACTATTATAAATACATTTAGGTATTCTCTTAATATATAATTAATAATTATCTAGAATGTTGCTAGTGCATTAGTAAGTCTAAATAATATAACTAGATATTTAAATAGTTTATATCTTATTTTAAATATTATCATCTACTTGCGTTTTTTAGCTATTTATATATAATAGTATTTATTTTTAATATTAAAGAGACTAAACTATTTAGCTCTTCTAAGTTTATTTATAAGTTCTAATATTAGTAGTATAAGATAATAATTTTTTATTATAGCTTTATTAAGATGCCTATAATTAACACATAATTATAGTTTACTATTTTTCTTTAGTATAAAGAGTGTTAGTAATGTTATTTTACTTTTACTTATTTAAATATATTTCTTTTTTAGATTATTATTCAGATACCGTCGTAACTCTTCTTGTTAATTAATAGATAGCTAGTATAGTAGTCCTAGTTTTAAATCTATTTCTTTCTTAAGCGTGATTTTATAGTCCTAGTCCTAGTATTTTAATAACTAGTCTTTAGCTTTTTTAAAAAACCATTCTCTAAATTCCTCTTAATATTCTTTTAGTATAATGAATTTAGTATCATGAAGTATTATTTTCTTTATTTATATTATTACTTATTATTATTATCTATAGTAGTTATTTCTGATTCCTATAGTTTTTCTTTTTTAATTAATAATTAGGTTCTATTATGCTAGCTAGTTCTATTCTAAGATAAAATTCTTATTACCTAGATTTATGATTTTTATATAATAGTTATTCTGGTAACCTGCTGCCTAAATAGTCACATTCCGTGTTTTAAGATTAATTAGATTTTCTTTAAATATTATCAGACTATCGTCTATGCGTTTTACTTATATAGGTTTATTTAAAACTCTAATTAATATCTAGTATTTTTATACTTACTTATTTAATATAAGTATTTTACTAGCTTTACTATTTATAAGTGTTAGTATTTAATTACTATTAATATATATATCTACATATAGCTTGTTCTCGTGTTTTCTTTAGTTTAGTTATATATATATAAGTGTTATGTTTTTTTTAATCTTTAGTTCTTAACTTTCTAGTAGCTTAGTTATAGTCTACTAGTTTTTTAGTTTTTTGTTTATAGTTAACTCTGAAGTAGCAGTTGCTTCTTTAGTGTTTTTTCTTTAAGTCTATAGATTAGATATCTCTAGAGTTAGCATACTTTCTTATTAAGTATCTTATATATATTTTTAGTTTATTCTCTATGATCCTAGCATTTCCATCCTAAGAAATATTCTTAATATATAAGTTTTTTATATAAGTCTGTAGCTAACTATTCTTTTTAATAGTATTTAGTCTAGTATTATTAATATTTTAGTTAATATTTATCTTATAGCAGCTGCTTATGTTTATTTGAGCTTAAGTCTTATATCTTATCTTTTAAATCTATATAAATTAATTCTTACTATAAGTTAAGTTTCTTTTTATCTGTTAACTTTTATAGTATTTTTCTTATCTTTAATCCTTTAACACGTATAGTGTGTTTATTCTATTTATAATTTATTCCCATATAATTAGATACTACACATATCTAGTATTTTTTTCTTATTATTCTATTTATAATGTTGTTATTTTGTATTTATAATATTAGTAAAAAGACTTTTTCTTTCTTCTTATTTTAATCCCACCCTAATTCTAGGTATCTGACAGGGTAATAGTAGGTTACGTTATTTATAACTAATATAAACACTTATTAGTAGATTTTATTTGTTTATATAGCTAGTCCCTATTTACTTAATTCTTTATGTTATTTATTTTCTACTAACTATAATACTTATTAGCATTTATATATCCTATCTCTTAAAATAACTTTCTAGTGTTTAGTAATATAATACTTCTTTAAATAGTATTTTAATTTATATATTTAACAGTATTCCTAGTGTACTTGCTGTATAATTATTATAGACATAAGTTCTTTTTCTTTTTCTATTTTATAATTTCTTTTTTATTTGAATTTTTAGTTTTCTTTCTAAAAGAGTCCGCCTTTCTACTTTATAATTTTATAGAATTATTATATTTCTTTTTTAATTTCAGCACTATGTTGTCGAACTGCTGCTTTTTATATTATAATAATTATATTATTAGGTCATCCTATCAGATAATCTTTAATTTATTAATATAGTATTTTATATTTTTACCTAAGATATATATAACTCCCATAGATCTAGTATTACTTTTTCTAGATTTATTATATAATAGTCTCTTATGTTATTATGTCTTATGCTTATTCTACTTAGATTATAGCTATTCTAATTTTTTTTAATATCTTAGTCTAAACGTAAGCTTTCTTAACATCTAATTATTATTATTTATAATCTTTAATAAAGTGTTTTTGTTTTTTATATTCTAAGTAGGCTTTATATATATAGCGTTTTATTTATTTCTTAATCCGCTTTTTTTACCTATTCCTAATAAATATTTAATATTAATATCTATTTTGTTATAAGTTTAGTTATCTTTTCTATTTTTTTTTAAGTATGTGGATTATTAATCTTCCGCGTGTTTTTTTCTCTTACTTTTATTAATACTAGTAATTATTAATAGTTACTACTTGTTTAATGATTTTTAATAAGATACTTAGTTATTTTCCTCTAGAAATTTTATCCTTAATTCTATTCTTTAATCCCTTATAATATATTATAACTAGTGGTTAATCTGCCTAATTAAGTTATAATTGGATTTATTTAAATTCTGTAGTGTAATTAGCTGCTAATATTTATTACTTAAGCTATTAAAGCTTCTAGATTATCTTTATTTCTTTATTAATTTCTTTAAAAATAATAATCATTTCCTATTTAAAGCGTTTGTAATTCTTAAAGGCTTATTATATATTATTATTATAATTAGCTAACCCTGCCGCTCCTAGGTTGAAATCTTTATTAGTTAGATAATTCTTCACTAGTAATTTAAACTATTATATAGTTTTATCTATTATATTTATACCAGCCACTAGAATCCAGTCCTAATTAATTAGAAACGATTTTTAATTAAAATAATAGTATAGGTCTATTACTGCTATAAAGGTTTTAAGTTTATTCTAATTACTATTAAACTTTTTAGAAGACTGTATCTTCGCTGTTTTCTCTTTTTAATTTATTTTAATTTATTATTATAGGTTTATTAAGGCATCACGTAGCTTTATAATAGTTATTTTTTATTCTTAAATAATTTATTACGCGCTTTTAGTTCCTCTAGATATACTTTTAGTTATAGATAAAAGTCCTATTATAACTTTTTCTTTACTATTACTTTCTTTTAATAAGTAAAGTTCCTGTTCGTTCTTGTAATAAGTTATTATAAACTTTTAATAATTAATTATTAGAATCTATTTAACTACTTCTTTATTTTCTTGAGATGGTAGTTATAATATTATAAGTTACTAACTTACTAACGTAATATTATACTAATAACTAGTTATCTAATTAATTGTGTAATGTTAATTAATTCTCTTACTTCCAGATCAGATAGCTTATTAGACTTAGTAAATAAAAAATTTAACTTAGTTAAAAAAGAAAGAAGTGATATAGTAAGTTAAGATTTAATAAAATAGTATTAAACTATTTTACTTAAGATATAAATCTTAATTTTAGAGTAACTATAAAAAATTAAAAATAATTATAAGTTATCTAATACCTTATACTTATAGTAGATCCTTTGTATGTATATTATATACTAGTTAAAAGTATATTAAATACTACTAGAGACTATTAGAGCTGTTAAAGCTTCTAATTTTCTTTAATATCTTTAGTTACTAAGCCTTTTTATTATGTAACAGGATGCTCTAAATCTTCTTATATAGTTCTATATTTCTATTTTTATCTTTTAGCTTATATTTTAGCCTATGCTAGTATATCCTACGCTTACTTATAATTCTTTCTTTTAAGCTTAAATATATATTTCTATTTTAAAGCTTTATTAGCTGTTACTACTAGTTTTTTTTAGCTTTTTAGATATAGTTATCTTTCTAACTAAACTATCAGTTATCTTATTACTATCTATAATAGTTTTATAGAGTATTTACTTTATTTTTATTTTAGTCTTATATTTCCATACATGTCTCTTTACTAATATTTGGTAATTCTTTTTTAATTAGTTTACTACTTTCTATTTGTAATTATTACCTGTAATAAACTCTTACTTATTACTAACTATAATACTTGCCCTTTTTTTTTTAGACTTTTGGCTTAAAAGTTTTTTTTATTTTAAACTTTAAGTATAAGAAAAGCTAGTCCTTTTAGTAATATTATATATACTCTTAAGATTTTTTTTTCCTTTTATTTCTAATAATACCTAAGGTTAAATTATGAACTGTTTGTAATTATTATTTTATAAAATTAATTTAGAATTGCAATTATTTTATACTAACTTTATATAGTTTATAAAAAAAAAGAATCTTTATTGCCTTATAAATCTCTTATTTAGTTATTATTCTAAATGTATTAAGTATTTCTAAAAGTATAATCTAGTAGTTTCTATTTAGAAGTTTAATAAATTTCTTACTAAAAAGTGTTAACTTTAAGAGTAGTTAAAATAGACTTAAAACTTTAAATTTAAAACTAAATTTTATTAGTAATAACTACGTAAGTAGCTTACTTTAGTTAATAATTATAAATATAAGCTATTTACCTATAAGCTTACTTTAATTAAGGAGATATAGAATTTAGAGAAAAAAAAAAGACTTTAAACTATTATAATTTGTAATATTTCTATCTATTACTTTTACTAATTTTTTCTTGTTAATTTTCTTTAATTAGGAAGCTATATAAGCTTTTATTTAAAATTTAGTATTACTAAATTCTTTAAATAGAACTAATTAATTATCCTAAAATATTACTTTAAGTTTTTGATAAGTTTTTAGGTATTTTCCTTTAGTTTATAGTTTCTTTATTTATTAAGGTATTTTTACTAATATGTAAATTATTATAGCTCTTAAATTTCTTTAACTTTATACTCTAATTAGTATAACTTTATGTTTATGTTTGTTACTATTAGTGTATCTAGTAGTACTAGTTTAAGTAATAATATATAAATAACTAAATAAATTCTTATATTTTATAATAGCTATAGTTTATAATTAACTAATCTAATAACTTTATTAATTTTAAATAGTCTAACTTAAACGTAGTCTAGTTTTTTACTTAGTTTTTTAATTTTCAAATTTTTATATAGCGGGAAAACTTTATCTTTTGTTTTAAAAATTAGTTTTCTAATTTTTAATTTATTAGCACTCTTTATAGTTTGTAAGTTTTTTAAAATAATAATTTTACTAAAATTATTATATAAGTTTTATAGCTATTTAGTTTTACTCTAAGCTTAATAAAATTTGCTTTCTAAATTACGTAATTTCCTATAAGTAGTCAGCTTATACTTATAATTAGCATAAAATAGTAATATATTAGTTATAAATAATTTTATACTATTATAAGTAAATTATACTAAAGGTAATAACTTAACTTAATTCTCTTAAAAGTAATTAATATATATTTTTAAATTTTATTTTAAAGTCTAATTAGTATACTTTGTTTGCTTATTTGTTTAAGAATAGAAGCTTATTAAAAGCTTATTTTTTAACTCTAACCTAGCTAATAAAGTTTTCTAAAAGTGTAATATAAATAATTTATTTTAATTAATAATAAATTCTTTAAGTAGCTTATGTTTTAAGTGTGATAATAGGCTCAGTCTTTACATATCATAGTATAAATACAGGTTAATAAAATAAGTTAGCTCTATTTTAGCTATACTAAGATAGAAAGAGAAAAGGTATAAAGGGGACTCGCCTCTAAATAAAATAGTATATAGCTTAAGTATAAGCTAGCTATACTCTAAGCTCTACGCTAAGTCATAGCTAGTATAGCTAGTTATAATATTATATAGTCTATAGTAAGTAAAGTAAGCAGCACCGTCACATTAAGACTACTATCTTTAAAATACTATATACTAGTTTCTTAGCTAATAAATTTATAACTATTAGTTTAAAATATATATACTTAGTTAATCTTTTTATAATTACTAGTATAGTATTATATTCTTTATTTATTTCTAGTTTCTTAAATAATAATAGTTCTATAATAAAGTTTATTAAAACTAACTATTATAGTTATTTTAGTACTTTTAGTAGTTATAAAAGTTTATAAAGCTTATATTATACTAGTTCGTTTTTTTTATATTTTAATTAAGTTTTAATTACTTTCTTTACTTTTTATTTTAATTCTTTAATATAGAAATTTCTAGAAATTTTTTTTTATAATTTTTTTTTATTTCTTAGTATTTATATATAATGGCTTTATAATTCTTTGTAATTAGTTTCTTATATAATTTATTTAGCACATAAATAAGTTTATTTACGTAAGTAAGTTTTAATTCTAGGCCTTAAAAATTTTATTACTTAAAGTTCTAAATTTTCATTATTTAGTAATTCTTAACTCTAGTAATTATTATAATTTTTAAGTAATTATAATACATAAATCTGTTTAATTTTATTACTAATACTATACTTAGTATTATTTTATATTATTTTATATAGTTTAGTTATTAGCTAAGTATGTCTATTACTTTATTTTTTTAATCCTTTTTAGTAGAATATTCTAAAATTATAAATAGCTAATACTTTTAACTAACTATCACGAGAGTGCTACGTGCAGGAGGTTAAGAACTTAAAAAATATATTAATTAATTACTATATATAATACTAAGTAATAATTTAAGACGTTGCGTGAAGAAAGGAAGAAATAAAATAAATTATAAATAAAGTATTTAGATAAGAGCTCATGCACTAGTGTAAAGCTAATATATAAATATATAATATAATAAAAAAGCTTATAAAGAAAGCTTTCTTAAAAGGCTTTTATAAGGTATTATAAGTAGTTACTATAATAATACTCCCCTTTTAAATCCAAGCTCCTATAATAGGTGTTTATGTTAAATCTTAAATAGTAAATTAGTTTAAATTCTAGAGATAGAATTTTTTTATAGTAGTTATATCTTAAAAATTATTTATAAATTACTATATTAAATCATTATATTTAGTTTATTTAATAAGATATTTATAGTGCTTTCGTCTGTAATTAAAGCGTAGCTTTTTAATTCACTTAATATAATATTTAATATCACTATTAATTTTAATAGGTTCTAGTAATAGGTTTTATTAACTTAGAAGATATTTAAATTCAGGCACAGCTAGCTAAAGTAAAGATACATAGAAAACTAGATATATACTTAAGGATTCAAAAAGTTTAAGTTAGTATATATATAAAAAAATTACTTAGAAGATATGGTATTTCCCTAAGGCCTTAATTCTAACTTCTTAAATAATTATTTAGTTTTAATATTTATATATTAAGCTAGACTATGTCTCTTATCTGGTAGTTATATGTAAATAATTATTTCTAATTTATATATTCTTTTTAAAAGGCCTAGGCCTAGATTATCTCTTTTTAGACTAGTTATTAAATATTAGTTATTTTCTTTACTATACGGTTAGCTTCTAAGGCTTGTAACGCCTAATAAGGCCGTCTTTAAATTCTTATAGAAAGTTTAAAACTCATTTAAAAGTATTAGCCTGTATTAGCTAGGAATAATAAAATCTTTATAAATTTAAATATAGTATTATTAGCTTTAAACTGTGCTAAAAGGAGCCAGTTTATCTAGTTATTTTATTAGTAGATTATATATATATATAGAACTTATTTTATTACGCCGTTAGCTCTTTCTATTTAGCTATTAGTTTCTAGATAGTATACAGAAAATAGTTAGAATTTAATTTATAGTTATTTATAGAGTTTATTATAGAAAGTAGAAATAAATTATGTTCTTTAGTCTAATATAATTATTTCTAGAAGACTATAGTTTATTTATACATACTAATAAAACAAACAAGCTACATCTATAATAATTATATTAATATAAAGAATTAAGTCTTAGTATTTTATAAGGTAGTCTACTACAACTATAATATTAATATAGTTTTTAGATTTTAGGAGATTAGTAATAAAGTCTACGGAAATATTCTTCTACCTTCTTTTAAAAATAAATAGGGGCTTTAAGAGGCCGTGATACTTCTTATAAAAGATCTTAAATCTTTAATAAATATAGTAATAAAAATATATTAGTATATTATCTTAAATATTTAGGACTAGTAGTATTTATGTTATAGAATTTTAAGAGTTTTCCCATAACTAGAGTAGCCGCTAACAGAGAAATTATGTATAATCTAAAAAATCTTAATTTTAAGTTTATTATTATTTAGTATTACTAATTAGCTGTAATAGTATAATTAATTTTTTTAGTTTTTATACTTACTTAGAGAAAGCTTTTTAGAGTGTTGGATTCTATTCTATTTTAGTAATAGAATTTTCTAAATAAACTTATTATTAAAGTACTTATTATTAATAATCTGTTAAATAGACCTATCTATTTCGGTTAAGTTTAATTTTAGTATCTTATTAAACAGTTTAAAGCAGAGAAGTATTTATTATTAGGTTTTATAAACTTCTTCTTAAGCTAAAGTATTTTATATATAGTAAGTAAAAACATTTAATTTCTCACCCTACCTATTAGGCCGGTATGTAATTATGAAGTTAAATTAAAATAAATATTTAATTTAATAAGCCTATTAATAGCTTAGCTGTTTTATAGTAATAAAGTACTATAAATTTTTATAGTTATTTAATACTTAGATTAGAAAGGTGGTACCTTTTAGCTTAGGTTTTTATTATTTAAAATAATATATAATAGCTAATAGCTTTTTATTATAGATTTTATAGTTACCTTTAGTAAGGCTTAATCTCTTTAAGAAGTAAGTAATAAATCTTAGTTTACTTATTTTATTTTTCTAGAAAAGTATTTTAGTAGTTATGTAGTCTAAAAAATTAGCTTCCATAATAATTAATAACTCTAGATTAAAGTGTTGGAGAATTAGAGTAGTTATAAATATATACTTTAAAAATTCAAACGCTGTCTAGTAGGCGTTATTAAATTTAAATTAAATATTCTTTTTAATTAAGATTATAAGCAAAAACGTAATACAGAAAAGTTATTAATAAATTATTAATAGAAATTAGTAAACTCTAGGAATACTTTTATATTTTTTACGTTTCTAAAGGATTCTTAGTTAAGAATATTCTTTATCTTATTTAAATTTATACTAATTCCTTTTATTAAAATTATGTACTTAAGATAGGTAACTTGTTCTTAATAGAACTTATATTTATTAATAATAAGTTAGAGGCCGGTTTTCTCTAGGGCTTTTAAAATCTATTTTATATATTATCTATATTTATATAAAAAGTGTTATAGTGTGGTTCTATAAGAACTATTATTCTTAAGCCTATCTAAATTAAGTACTATATAGAGTCTCTATATAGGCTATATAGGCTCTTTTATTTCTAGAATCTTATATATATTCTGTTTATAGTCTCTATATATAGCTCTGTAAACTACATCTTATAATCTACTTTATACTATATAATACTATTATAGTTACTAACTTTGTTTATACTTTATTATTTTCTGATATTATGTAGCTTTATTTCTATATATTAGCTCCGCAACCCCTACTAGTCCTATAGAATAAAAATAAATTCCTATAATTTACATAGAAATAATTATAAGAATGGCTAGACTATATTATAGTCTTTTATAATATTTATAAAGATTAACTATAATAACTTGCTACGACTATAGCGGAGATAGTAAACCTCTATAAATAAGTTATAATACTTAAGAGAGTTTATAGCTACTAGAAAAAGAAATTATAAAAAGTTTAAAAGTAGATTACAGACCTACATGTATAGCTATAGTTTAAAAACCTAATATTTACTACTTCTATTACCTCTACTACCTCTGCTGTTTTTACTTCTATTTTTATCTCTATCTTTATTACTATTTTAATTAAAACTAAACTGCCTATAACTATTCTATCTTTATTTACTTTTATTCTATTTTTAATTTATACCCTCTCTGAACGCCTACTTGACTCTAATAGATTTAGTAGTAACTAAAATAATCTTAAATACTTTAAAGTATAGATTTATATAAAGATGATTATAAATTAAGACTGTTTCCTTACCGCTAAATCCTATATAGCTTATGTAAATAAACAACTTAAAGATACGCTATATAAGTAAGTTTTTTTATATATTATTAATAGTATCTACTGTTTATTAGACTACCCTGTAATACTAGAAATCTTAGAGTAAACCTACAGAGACTTAAATTAAGCTTATAATACTTAATAAAATCTGTTTAAACTCTACTAAAAGAACTAAGAATTTAGTATCTTTCTAGTAGAATTCTAATAGTTAGCTCTTAAATTTAGCCTATTTAAAGACTCCTTACCGACCCTTCTAGAGAATGCTGTCTTTAAGGAATTATAGAATATACTACTTTATAATCTACTACTAAATTACTAGTACTATTTACTAGTTTATTATTTATAAGATCTTAAGAACTGCTACTGCTATTATAACTTAGCTACTTTTATAAATAGCTATAAGACTTATAACCTTTAGTCTATAACCTAAAAGTATACTGTTTTTTTATTAATAGTTATCTCTACTATCTTTACTGTTAAATCTATAAATCTAAGCTGCTACTACTAACTAAACTTCTTAAACTAAGGCTATAAGAAATACCGTGAGTACTATTACTATAGTTTAAAAAGCTATTTTATTACTTACTACTCTTACTCTAATATCTACTAGTTCTAAAGTATTTTTATTTATATACTATCTAATTTACTATTTTTGTCTCCTATTTACTTCTCTACCTACTCCTATACTCTACTGTATTCTTTACTATATAGTTTAGTAAAAGCTTTAAGCTATAGCTAAGTTATACTCTAGCTTTAAAACTATACTCCCATAAAATCTCCACTATTACTGTTTGTAAGATATTAATTAAGAAAGAGCTTAATTTACAGTCCTGTGCTTTTATACTACCTATTAAACTAACTTCTATTACTACTAGATATTTAATATAGCTTACTATCTATACTGTTATAATTTATAGCCTTATTAATAACAGAGCCAAAGAAGACTTTATTAACTAAAATTAGGCTATTTCTATAGGCTTCTAGCTAAAATAGCTAAAGAAACTATTTTATTTTTATATTATAAATAAAACTAAGTTCCGCGGCGGACCTATTGCCTTATATATTACTATAAAACTCTATATTAATAACTATACTAAAATAATCTATCTGTTTATGACTATTTTAGGGTCGTACTCTATTATACTAAGAGTATACTAGCTATAGTACTATAATTCTTAGATTAACTAAGCTATAAATATTCTTATATTTAATAGCTTATTTTATTATAACTATTACGGAATTCTATTTACTCTAGCATGGACTTATAAGGTCGCCTCTATTCTATAGAAATTAACCTCTAAATCCTACTATAACTAGGAGGACTATAGGAAGCTAAATATCTATTTTATATTTCTAAAAGTCTATACTATATACGCTTGTTACGGTAGCTACTATCTATTTACTATTTCTATAAAGAATATTAAGTAAGCTCTTATTATAACTAAGAGTATAAACCTATAAGAGAAGCTCCTACCTGATACCTAGAAATTTCTATTTTAGTTTTATTAATTCTTTTTACTAGAAAAAGCTGAAAACTTGCTACTGTACTACTTATATAACTATAATATTTAGTTAATAAAAGGAAAAACCCTGCCCTTTAGCCGTCTATACCTAATATTCTATATAAAGCTATAAGTGCTCTAGAAATGGCTTAATAAGAACCTTTAGAAAAAATTTATTTACTTTAATAGCTCTCTAATTATATCTCTAATCCTATTTATAAAAAAGGTAAATAGAGGACTTTAATTCTGTATTAACTATTATATACTAAATAAAATTATAATAAAGAACTATTACCCACTACCACTGACTAAGGAACTACTAAATAATTTAAAGGGGATATAATATTTTTCTAGAATTAATATCTTATAGGCCTTTAATAACCTTTGTATTAAAGCTAGCTAAAAGTAGCTTATAGTATTCTAGACTTATTTTAGCTTATATAAGATACTAGTAATACTATTTAGGTTAACAGGTATTCCTGTAACCTTTTAGTAGTATATAAATAATATTTTATAGAAATACCTAGACTGCTTTTATACTATCTATATAGATAATATTTTAGTCTATAGTTATACCTATACTAAATATAAAGAATACTTTTATTTAATACTAAAAAGCCTATAAAAGGCAGGTCTACACGTAAAAGCGAAAAAGTATAAGTTCTTTATAACTAAAATCTAATTTCTAGGCCTGATTATAGGCTGTAATAGTATTTATATAGACTTAAAAAAAATTAAGATAATAGCTAGCTAGGTAATATTAACTTATGTTATAAATATATAGATATTTATTAACTTCGTAAACTTTTATTACTGTTTTATATAAGGATTTTTCTGTATTACTGCTCTACTAGTCCGCCTAATACGGAAGAATATACTATTTAACTAGGAAAAAAAAGTTATTATTAAAATAAACACCTCTAACTACGTCTCTACAGGAATACTATTATAATATAGAAATAATAGTATTTTATAGTCTATTATATTCTTCTTAAAAAAGTACTTAACAATAGAATGTAATTATAAAATCTATAATAAGGAACTGCTAGTAATTATTTACTGTTTTAAAAAATAGCAGCCGGAACTTAAGAGATGTGTTTTACTAATTATAGTAATTATAAACTACTATAATTTAAAATACTTTATAATAATAAAGTTACTAAACTATTACTAAGCCTGCTGGTCTGAATTCCTATTTTACTTTAACTTTAAGATTATATACTATCCTAGAAAGTAAGGCGTAAAGCTAAACTCTTTAACTAGAAAATTAGCTAACTTATTATAAGAGGAGAATAAAAGGCTCTGCTATTAAAGCTAAATTATTTTAAAATAAAAAAACCTAGAATTGCTCCTAGCTACCGCCTTACCTGCTATAATTAACTATAAGAAAAAATTAATCTACTTTTCTAACCCGTTAGAGATCTCTGCTTATAGAATTATTATAATAACTTATAACTAGCTTTATTAACACGCTGCTAAACTATTATTATCTGCTAAACTTATTTTTACTTTTATTTTTACTACTATTATTACTACTACTACTAGATTTACTACTACTTTAGAATTTAAATAAACTAAAAACCTGCTACTGCTAAGGATTTAGACTTTATTCTAAAAAGACTACTATACTAACCCCGTGATTAACTCTATACTAACTAACTTATAGAATAGAAACTATAAGAATAAATACCTAATACTAGCTAAGTATGCTAAGATAAATAGATATTTATAATATAAAGAAAAGCTTTATATACCTAATATAGACAAGCTAAAAGCTAAACTACTTTATTTTTATTATAAGAATCCTATTACTAGCTATATAAGCTGTAATAAAATATATAAATTATTATTCTATAAATACTACTAGCTCTATATGTATAACTTTATTACCTACTAGCTCTATAACTACTATATCTACTACTATATTATTTTATTAAGAGAAGTTTATTAAGAAGTTTTAAAACTACTATCTGTTTTAAACCGTGCCTGAAAGAATATATCTATAAACTTTATTATCTACCTACTACTAAGCAGCTATTATAATACTATAATGACTATAACTTATTATTTAATAAAGATAAAGTACTTAATTTTTTATTAAATATACTATAACGCTAAAGACGCTGCTTATCTATTTTTAATATATATATAAAAGCTTTATAGCTTACTAAGTACTATTTTTTCTAACTACAGACTTTAGTTTATTTCTAAATTCTAAAAGTACTTAAACTATTAGCTAAAGATTATAATCCTGTTATTAACTACATACTATTTTAAGACTAATAGCTAGTTAGAATAAACTAATATAGTTTTTAAATAGTACCTATAGTTATATATTAGCTACTTATAAAATAACTAATCTAAATAACTACTATTAGCTAAGTTTATTTTAAACTCTATTTACTTAGAAAGCACTACTATTATTTTAATTTTTGTAAATTATAGTTTCTATTTAAGAGTTAGGTTTAAACTGTTAGCTACTACCTACTTTATATAAAGCTAAGACTCTAAAAAGCTTATAGCTAAGATATAAAAGATTATAGACTATTTATATATTAAACTATTAACTATATAAGCTTGTTATAAAGACTAGATAAACATACACTACCACCCTGCCTACCTATTCTGTATAGGAAATTCTGTATAGTTAGATGCCCAGAATATTAAGACTCTACGCCCTATAAAGAAACTAAATTAAAAAAATTTAGGCCTATTTTAAGTTATAGAGGCTATATTATTATACACTTACTATCTTAAACTACTAAATAAATTCTATTATTATAATATGTTTTATATTAGTCTGCTTTGCTCTGTAGTAATTAATTTATTATTTTACTAATAAATACTACCCCCTTCGCTAATAAAGATTAATAGTAAGTAAAAGTAGTTTATTAAAAAGATTATTAGCTTTTACTAAAACCGCTATAGCCGTAATAGCACCCTATAACTAAAGTATATAGTTAGATAGATTAGATATAATAAGTTAACTAAGACTTCTGCCCGCTAAATAAAAAATGCTGTAAATATAATTTAAGTATTCTACTAGTAATATATTAAGAAACCTAGTTTTTAAGGCAATTATAGAAACTATAGCTATAAAAAAAAAATACTATTATAGTATAGTTCTATAAGAACTATTACTTTTAAGCCTATTTAAATTAAATACTATATAGAGTCTTCGTATAGGCCGTGCAGGCTCTTTTATTTTTAGAACTTTATATATATTCTATCTATAGCCTTTATACATAGCTCTGTAAGCTACATCTTATAATCTACTTTATATTATATACTATTATTATAGTTATTAACCTTGTCCATACTCTGCCGCCCTCTAATAAAAAGTTACTATAAATTAAAATATCATTAAAATAGGCTATATAGAATATATTAAGAAATAATTAAAGAGTATTATTTATATAGTATTAGAATATACTTAATACGTTAACTAGTCTAAAGAATATAATAAAATATTTAAATAGGCTATATTAGGTTTAGAAGGTAATTAACTATTTATCTCCTTCCACTACATAAAGATAGTTAAAGGCTAAGATAATATCTAATTTTATAAAGTACTTTATCTTACTAAAACAAAATAAGGTTTTTTAAATTAATAGAATAAAATAATAGTTTTTAATAGTAATAGCATTTAGAGCTTAGTAGTCTACATAAAATTAAAAATTTCTATTAGGTTTCTTTATAAAGATAACTAGTATAGCTATAGGAAACATACTTACCTTAATAAATTCTTTAGTAAATTAGTCATCAAAATACTTCCTAAAAACTTTTAATTTATTTTAGAATATTCTATAGAGAGGTCTAAATCCAGGTTACTTTCTTTCTTTAAAAATAATTTTATAATTATATAAATAATATCCGGGTAGTCTATTAGTCTTTTTATGTAAAAATATTCTAAGAATATTATAGTAATTCTCTAGTACTTTAGTAGCTAAATTTATGTAAATTTTTAAGACTAAAGCTTTATTAATATTAGCTATTAAAATAGCAAAAATTTCGTGTTTGTATTTTTAAGCTATTTATATAAAGGAGGCTGCTCTAATTAGGTAAATGTTTATACTTAATTTAAATTCCTTATAAGGCCCTTCTAGTAAAGTCTTTATTAAAAAGTTTTTAAAATCTTAAAAGAAAGACTTCCTTATAAGGTTCTTATTTAATTCAGTATTAGATTTAAGTACGTGTTTAGGTATAAGTCTAAACTTTAAATAAAAATTCTCTAAAGAATAGTTTACTAGAGAGGTCTTTAGGTAGATATTTAATTCTTATAACTAATAGTTCATTTTAGTTAACCAGTAGTCATATTAGGATTAAGTAGTTAGTAATAACTTTAAAGAATAGATTTAAGTATACTATATATAGATAGTATTAAGGTAAGGGCTTTCTGGTAAAAGGTTTATTAAAAAATCCCTTAAGTAAATAGCATATTCTTTTAAGTAAATTAGAGATTAAGATAAGTATAGATAATAAGTCTAGTAATAGAAAGCATTAAAAAGTAACTTTTATAAGTTATAATTAAAGTTAACTTTATACTTCTTTATTTATAGTTAGCTAAGAATTAGTTCGTGATTTCTAGTAGCTATTTTAAAAAAGCGGATATCTTTAATATAATTTAAATAATAGAGAGTTATACTAGTAATATATGAGATATAACCTTCTTTAAGGCGTTTACTATTAAAACTAGTAGAATAAAAAACGTTTAGAAAAGACAAAAAACGGAGTTTTTAAGTATAAACTAAAGGTTTACTAATATAACCTATACTAATAGCTCTAGTATTAATTAGAGTGGTGATAGAATAGAAAAAGCTATCTTATTAAATAGTATATAGAATATTTACTTAATAGTTCTAAGAATTAGTTATCAGGTAGGAGGTCTATAGGTTAATAGAAATCTAGTATTAGAAATATTCTAAAAAGTAACTTAACTCTAGGATAGAGCTTTTAATAGGCTAGCTTTAAGAGTTTAGAAACATTCTTATCTATAGAAAAATTCAAATCTAAAGAAAGAACAGAAGCGGGTTAATTATTGGGATCTAAATAGACTTATAGATTAAAGTTCTAGTAAGAAAATAAAATAGTTTTAAAAAATATAGCTATATTTATTATACTTAAAGTATTAGCTATTAAGTTTTTAGGCTTTTTATTTAGCTAATTTAAAAAGAGCATAATTAGAAGTGTTAATTTCTATAATATTAGAGTCTTATTATAATACAGATTATAGTTTATAATAGCGTGGTATAGAAAGATACTGAAAGTCATTATTATACAAGAATATTAAGTTAGTATAGTTATTTAATATATTAGGAATTTTAATATCTACTATTACTTAGTAAAACTCTTCGTTTAATGATCTTCTTAACTATATAATTAGATTAATTTCGTTTAATCTAGTATTAGTAGCTAGTTTATAGAATTTAGTAAAGTAAATAGTAAAGCTCTTTTATTCTTAGTAGAACAAATCAAGTTTACTTAAAATAGTAAGTTTTTTATTAAGGTCTTTATATATAGCTAATAGAAAGATAATTAATTACTCTATTATATATATATTCTAATCTATAAAAGAGTTTATAAGTATTACTAGGTTCTTTTCTAATCTTAAGTGTGTATATAAAAGCTAAGAGTATTTAATAGAATATTAGTTAACATTACCTTTAAGTTTATAGTAAAGTTTTTTAATAAAGATAGATAAATCCCTTTACTTTCTAGTAAACATTAGAGGGTTAGGTAGGTAATTAGATTTTATTATTATTAATAAAATAATAAAACTTAGTATAGAGATTAACTTCGCTTATCTAACCATAATTTAGAAAACTTAGAGATAGATACTAGTTATAGGTATAGATAGAGTTAGAATTATAGAACTTAAACTACTTCTAAATAAACTAGTAATACTTATTAAGACTTTTTTTAGCAGTAGTTACTTAGACAGCAGAATAAAAAGAGATAGATATAGTTTATTTTTAAACTTCCTATAATTCTTTTTAGAAAGTGTTAATAGATTCCTGTTATTATACTTATTAATATTTTAGCTATATTAATTATTATTCTAGTACTTTAGTAAATGCGTTCTGTATTATAGTTATCTACTCCTTAAATAACTATATAAGTTCTATAGTTAGAATAGGGGTATTTAAAGAGTCAGATATTCTACTAATAGTAGTAGTAATATAATATAATATTATAAAAATACTACGTGCAGGAGATTAAGAACTTAAAAAAAAATATTAATTAATTACTATATATAGTACTAAGTAATAATTCAAGACATTATATAAAGAAAGGAAGAAATAAAATAAGTTATAAATAAAGTATTTAGGCGAGAGCTCATACACTAGCGTGAGACTAATATATAAATATATAGTATAATAAAAGAGTTTATAGAAAAGGCTTTTTTAAAAGGCTTTTATAAGATATCATAAGTAATTACCATAATAACTAGTATAAAGTAAATATATAAACACATAATAAAAAAAAATTATAAAAAAAGTTTTTATAAAAAACTTTATAAAATATTAAAAATAGTTACTATAATACTTTATAATACTTTATAAAAAAATTTTAAAAAAAGCTTTTTACAAGTATTTTTTACATTATATATTTATATATTATTTTTATATTAAGATAAAAATTTTTACCTTAAATATTTTTACTTATAAATTTTTTTATATAACATTTTACTTTATAACTAAATATTATATTTAGTAATTAATTAAAAAAATTTTTAATATTAACTTTTTACTTATAATACTACTATAATATTATATAAAAAAAATTATAAGTAAAAATATTTAAAATAAAAGTTTAAATACTAGTATAAAATTAATGCATAATTACTTAATATAAATAAAAGTTTTTTATAAACTTTTATAAAATATTTTTAGTATTATAAATAGTTACTATAATAATACCTTTTCTTAAATATAAGTTTTTATAAAAAGTATTTATATTAATTTTTTAATATTAAGTTAGTTTAAATTTTAAAAATTACTTACAAGTTTTTATATTAAGTTATTATAACTAGTTTATTTATATAAATATTTATAATATTTTTACATATAATTTAAACGTATTTTTTTAATTTTTTTAATATAGAACTTAATTTTATTACTAATTTAAATAAGTTTAGATAGTAAATTCTATTAACTAAAAAAGTATTTAAACTTAAGTATAGTAATTTAAAATAATAATATATAAAAAACTAAGTACATTTTTAAAAAATTTAAGTAGTTTAAGTTAATATATACATAAAAAAAACTATTTAAAAAAAATAGTATTCTTTAAATTTTAAAATTAATTTTTTTAAAAAATTTTTTTATTTATATATTTTATATTTTAAGTTAAATTACTTTTTTTATTTAATAGTTAAAAGAAAATAATTATTTTTAGTTTATTTTTTTTAAATTAGTTATTAAATATTAACTATGTTTTTATTATATAAATAGTTTTTAAACTTTATAATATTAAATATATTTGTTTTTAAATTTTTATAAAAAGTTTAAAACTTATTTAAAAATATTAACTTATATTGTCACGAGAGGCTACAAGCAGTGATATCCGAACCTATGATGAAGTTAGATTAGTTGCTACGTACAGGACTTAGATGGTTATAAGAGGAATTGCTGAAGAGAGAATCTCGTGCGGGGAAAACAGATGGTATAGAGGCTGATGACTAACACAGGCTGGCTAGCTGAATAGCTGGATGGCTGGCCATGCGTACAGCATGGCATATGTAACAGCATACTGTTACAGTATCCCCCGTCTAGGCGGCTGCGCGTAGCGCAGTTAAGAACTCACTCTTAGCAGTAAGCTTACAGGGCTTATCAGGGGGTTTATCAGGTGAGCTGGTTCAGGAGCCGGAACTGAGCTGATTAGACACTAGGCAATCTATTATCTAGTGATATCGGGAGCCGCAGCAGAGGCAGAGGTCGTTCTGTAGACGATAGGAACGGCGTTCAGCTAATAAAGAGGACTGAGAGAGAGTTAGGGAGATAGATCTAGTGTGACTAAGACGGTTGAGTTCCATAGGTTCTGTATTATAAGCTAGTTCAGGTGCTGATTTCTGGGCTGGATAAGGGCGTCGGGCACGATGGTCTATACGTTATACTAGCTCAACGAATTCGTCGTAGGGAAGGCTGAATAGGGAGTCGCTTGACTCTTCAAGATACTGGCGGAGGCTATGGCGGAGTTCATGATGCAGGGTGGTAATGCAGGATATATCTGGCCAGGAAGTAGCACTAGCTTCATAGGCTAGCCGCTCAAAGTGAGCTAGGTATGTAACTAGGGACTCTTCCTCTCACTGTTGAACTGATGTAAAACGCTGAACTGATTCCTGTTGTTCGCATGGGTTGTGGCAGAGGCGCTGGAAGAAGGAGAAGATAGCTTCAGGGTCCCAAGACTGAGCCTCTTCAGCAGACTGGCGGAGGTGTAGGATAGAGGCTTACTGTAGCTACTCTAGACAGTCCCACACATAGTTAAAAGCATTGGCCCCTGTAAGCTGGTCGGATTGAAGTTTGGCTTTAATAGATGGAAGCCAGGTGCGCAGCGTATAGGGCTTGCCATTATAGCAGAGAGGATCAGGGAGACGAGGTCTAGATGTGAAGGAATGGGTCTAGGTCTGGAGGAATAAGATGTTGTTGCGGAGCGACTGGATTTCAATACGCTGGTTCTAGAGCTCTTGCTAAAGCTACTGTACTAGCAGAAAAAGAGTTGACTGGTCTGGGGTCTGATTGGACATACCAGAGAGAGAAAAAAAATCTGGCGTCTGGATACAACAAGGACTCTCGTGGAGTGTCCAGGTCAACAGCTGGTTAGCTGTAGTCGTTGTCGGGCAGGGTGAGCAATTCCTAATGTCACGGGAGGCTACAAGCAGTGATATCCGAACCTGTGATAAAGTTGGATTAGTTGCTACGTACAGGACTCAGGTGGTTATAAGAGGAATTGCTGAAGAGAGAATCTCGTACGGGGAAAACAGATGGTATAGAGGCTGATAACTAACACAGGCTAGCTGGCTAGATAGCTGGATGGCTGGCCACGCGTGCAGTGTGGCACGTGTAACGGCATACCGTTACATATATTAAGTAAAAATAAAATAAAAATTTGTAAATTTAAATACAGTATATTATTTACTTTAAACTTTATTAAAAAGAGTTAGTTTATTTAGTTATTTTATTAGTAGTTAATATATATACATAAAACCTATATTATATTATTAGCTTTTTTTTTTTAGTTATTAGTTTTTAAAAAATATATAAAAAAGTTAAAATTTAATTTATAGTTAATTATAAAGTTTGTTATAAAAATAAAAATAAATTATATTTTTTAATTTAGTATAATTATTTTTAGAAAACTATAGTTTATTTATATATATTAGTAAATAAAAAAATAAGTAATACATATTATAGTGATTTTATTATATAAAATAATTAACTATAACTATAATTTTAGTATGGTTTTTATATTTAAAAATGTAGCAGTAAAAAAAATAAGTAAAAATTTTAAAACGTCTTAAATTTTTAATAAATATAATAATTAAAAATATATTAATATATTAGTTTAAATATTTAAAACTAATAGTATTTATGTTATAAAAATTTAAAAATCTTTTATAATTAAAGTAACTACTAGTTAAAAAATAATATACATTGTAAAAAATGTTTAATTTTAAGTTTATTATTATTTAATATTACTAGCTAGTTATAATAATATAATTAAGTTTTTTTTATTTTTATAGTTATTTAAAAAATTTTTAAAGTATTAAGTTTTATTTTACTAATAATATATTAAATAAACTTTTTTATTTTAGTTAAATTTAGTTTTAATATTTTATTAACTATTTTAAAATAAAGTAATGTTTATTACTAAATATTTTAAACTATTTTATATATAGTAAGTAAAAGTATTTAGTTTTTTACTTTATTTATTTAGTTAATACGTGATTATAAAGTTAAATTAAAATAAGTATTTAATTTAATAAATTTATTAGTAATTAAGTTACTTTATTATAGTAAAATACTAAAAAAATTTATAAGTACTTAAACTTAGATTAAAAAACTAAATTTTTTAATTTAAGCTTTTATTATTTAAAGCAATATATAATAGCTAGTAATTTTGTATTATATATTTTATAAATATATTTAGTAAAATTAAGTTTTTAAAAAAATATATTATAAACTTTAATGTACTTTATTAGTTTTTTTAAAAGAATTTAATAGTTATATAGTTTAAAAAGTTAGTTTTTATAATACTTAACTTAAAATTAAAGTATTTACATACTTTTAAGGAAGTTTTATTAAATTAAAATTAAACTTTTTTTTACTAAAGCTATAAGTAAAAATATAATACAAAAAAGAGTTTTAATTAATTATTAATAAAAGTTAGTAGATTTTTGAAATATTTTTACTTTTGTTTATATTTTTAAAAACTATTTAGTTAAGAATGTTTTTTACTTTATTTAAGTTTATACTTATTACTTTTATTAAAATTATGTACTTAAAATAAGTAATTTATTTTAATAAAACTTATATTTATTAATATTAAGTTATAAACTAGCTCTATTTTTAAATTTTAAAACTTATTTAACATATTATAAGTACTTTTATAAAAAAAATTTATAAATTTAAATATTATTAAATTAACTAAATAAAACATATTAAAATATTATTAAAAATGGAATTTATATAGTATTAAAACGTGCTTTATATATTAACTAGTGTAAAAAGTAGTTAGTTTATTTTTTTTTTTATAAAATAAAAATAATTAAAAACTAATTTTTTTTTTAGTATTATATAGTAGTTTACTTTACTAATATATAATAAAAGTTTTTAAATTCATAAAATTAAGTAATAACTTTTAATAATAATAGTATTTGGTATTTAGTAATTTATATAAAATTAAAAATTTATATAAATTTTTAAAAAAAAAAATTTAAATTATTTTAATAAAGCTTTTAATTAAAAATTTAATTAAAATATTTAAATTTAAACTATTATTTTTTAAAAGTAATTTTATAGTTATATAAATAATATTTAAATAATTTATTTACTTTTTTATATAAAAAAGTTTTAAAAATAATATAATATATTTTATAAGTAAGTAAGTTACTTTAAAATTTACTAAAATATTAAAAATTTACACTTAAATATCTTAATAACTACTTAATAATAGATTCTAGAAATTTAATAAGTAATTAATAGTACTTTAAAATAAAGACTATTAAATTTTTAAAAGCTAGCAGTTAAAGGTTCTTATAATATTTAAGAAAAAGTAAATTTAGAAGCTAAAATAATATTATCTTAATAAGTATTAATTATTAGCTCTTAAAAATGTAATAGTTTTTATTTTAAAATACTATTAATTACTTATTAAATTTCTAGAATTTATTATTTAGTAGTTATTAAAATATTTAAGTACAAATTTCTTAATTTTTTAGTAAGTTTTAAAGTAACTTATAAAATCTTTTAAGTATAAATAAGTTTAAAATTTAATTAAAAAATAACCTATGTAGTAAAAGTTTAAAGTAAATTTTTTTAAATTTTTAGTTTTTACTATTATAAGTACTAATAGAAAAGCTTTATTTAATAAAATAAACTACTAAAATTTAGTAAAACTTTTAGTAAAGTACTTATTATACTTTTTTTTTGTATAAAAATAGTAAAAAAACAGCTTATTATTATTAGCATTTTATATAAGTACAAAAACTAGTTTTATTAAAAAAATATTACTTACTAATAAAATAAAATAAAATGTATATAACTTTATAAAGTATTATAAAAGTACTATATACAAAAAGTTAAGAACTTAAAAAAAGTGTTAATTAATTACTATATATAGTACAAAGTATTAATTTAAAATATTACGTAAAAAAAAGAAATAAAATAAATTATAAATAAAGTATTTAAATAAAAGCTTATGTACTAGTATAAAGCTAATATATAAACATATAATATAATAAAAAAACTTATAAAAAAAGCTTCTTTAAAACGCTATTATAAGGCATTACAAGTAGTTACTATAATAGTACTTTTTTTAAATTTATGCTTTTATAATAAGTGTTTATATTAAGTTTTAAATAACAAGTTAATTTAAATTCTAAAAGTAGAATTTTTTATAGTAGTTATATTTTAAACATTATTTATAAATTACTATATTAAGTTATTATATTTAGTTTATTTAATAAAGTATTTATAGTATTTTCATTTATAATTAAAGTATAGCCTTTTAATTTATTCAATATAGTATTTAGTATTACTATTAATTTTAATAAGTTCTAGTAGTAAGTTTTACTAACTTAAAAAGCATTTAAATTTAATATAGTTAACTAAAGTAAAAATATATAAAAAACTAAGTATATGTTTAAGAATTTAAAAAGTTTAAGTTAATATATATATAAAGAAACTACTTAAGAAATTTAGTATTTTTCTAAAAGTTTTAAGTTTAGTTTCTTAAATAGTTATTTAGTTTTAATGTTTTATTTAGTAGTTAAGTACAAGTAATTATTTTTAATTTTTATATATATTTTTTTAAAAGGCCTAGTCTTAAATTATTTCTTTTTAAACTAACTATTAAATATTAGCTGTTTTCTTTATTATATAGTTAGCTTTTAAGGCTTATAATACTTAGTAAAACGATTTTTAAGTTTTTATAAAAAGTTTAAAACTTATTTAAAGATATTAGCCTATATTAGCTAAAAATAGTAAAATTTTTATAAATTTAAATATAGTATTATTAGCTTTAAACTATACTAAAAAAAGCTAGTTTACTTAGTTATTTTATTAGTAGTTTATGTATATATATAGAACTTATTTTATTATACTATTAGCTTTTTCTATTTAGCTATTAGTTTTTAAGTAGTATGTAGAAAATAGCTAAAATTTAATTTATAGTTATTTATAAAGTTTATTATAAAAAGTAAAAGCAAATTATATTTTTTAGTTTAATATAATTATTTCTAGAAAGCTATAGTTTATTTATATATACTAATAAAATAAGTAAGTTTTATTTACAATAATTATATTAATATAAGAAATTAAGTATTAGTATTTAGTAAGGTAGTTTACTATAATTATAATATTAGTATAGTCTTTAAATACTAAGAAATTAGTAATAAAGTGTATAAAAATCTTTTTCTACTTTTTTTTAAAAAATAAGTAAAAGCTTTAAATTTTTAATAAGTATAGTAATAAAAAACATATTAGTATATTATTTTAAATATTTAGAAATAGTAGTATTTATGTTATAGAATTTTAAAAGTCATTTTATAACTAAAATAACTACTAATAAAAAATTATATATAATTTAAAAAATCTTAATTTTAAGTTTATTATTATTTAGTATTATTAATTAACTATAATAATATAACTAACTTTTTCGTTTTTACACTTACTTAAAAAAAAGCTTTTTAAAGTGTTAAATTTTATTTTATTTTAGTAATAAAATTTTTTAAATAATCTTATTATTAAAGTACTTATTATTAATAATTTATTAAACAAGTTTATTTATTTTAGTTAAATTTAATTTTAGTATTTTATTAAATAGTTTAAAGTAAATAGATATTTATTATTAAGCTTTATAAGCTTTTTTTTAAGCTAGAGTATTTTATATATAATAAGTAAAAGTATATAGTTTTTAACTTTATTTACTAAGCTAGTACGTAATAATAAAGCTAAATTAAAATAAATATTTAACTTAATAAACCTTTTAGTAATTTACTTATTTTATAGTAGTGAAGTACTATAAATTTTTATAATTACTTAATACTTAAATTAAAAAAGTAGTACTTTATAGCTTAAATTTTTATTATTTAAAAAAAGTATATAATAGTTAATAACTCTTTATTATAAATTTTAAAGTTACTTTTAGTAAAGTTTAACTTTTTAAAAAGTAAGTAATAAGTTTTAGTTTACTTAATTCTTTTTCTTTAAAAAGTACTTTAGTAGTTATATAGTTTAAGAAATTATTTTTTATAATAATTAATAACTTTAAATTAAAGTCTTAAAAAATTAAAATAGTTATAAATATATATTTTAAGAATTTAAATACTTTTTAGTAAACATTATAAAATTTAAAATAAACATTTTTTTAATTAGAGTTATGAATAAAAATGTAATATAAAAAAAGTTATTAATAAATTATTAATAGAAATTAGTAAACTCTAAAAATATGTTTATATTTTTTATATTTCTAAAAAATTTCTAGTTAAGAATGTTCTTTACTTTATTTAAATTTATACTAATTTCTTTTATTAAAATTACGTACCTAAAATAAGTAACTTATTTTTAATAAAACTTATTTCTATTAATATTAAGTTAAAAGCTAGCTTTTTTTAAAGCTATTAGAACTTATTTTATATATTATTTATATTTATATAAAAAGTTATTATAAATTAAAATATTATTAAAATAAGCTATATAAAATATGTTAGAAAATAGTTAAAAAATATTATTTATATAGTATTAGAATGTACCTAATGTGTTAGCTAGTTTAAAAAATATAATAAAATATTTAAATAAACTATATTAAGTTTAAAAAGTAGTTAACTATTTATCTTTTTTTACTATATAAAAGTAATTAAAAGCTAAAATAATATTTAACTTTATAAAGTACTTTACCTTACTAAAACAAAATAAAGTTTTTAAATTAATAAAATAAAATAGTAGTTTCTAAAAATAATAATATTTAAAGCTTAGTAGTGTACATAAAATTAAAAACTTTTATTAGATTTTTTTATAAAAATAATTAATATAGCTATAAAAAACATACTTACTTTAATAAATTCTTTAGTAAAGTAGTTGTTAAAATACTTTCTAAAAACTTTTAATTTATTTTAAAATATTTTATAAAAAAGTTTAAATTTAGGTTACTTTTTTAAAAAAAAAATTTATAGTTATATAAATAATGTTCAAATAGTTTATTAGCTATTTTATATAAAAATATTTTAAAAATATTATAGTAATTTTTTAAACTTTAATAGTTAAATTTATATAAGATTTTAAAACTAAAGCTTTATTAATATTAGCTATTAAAATAGTAAAGATTTTGTCTTTATGTTTCTAAACTATTTATATAAAAGAAGCTACTTTAATTAAATAAATGTTTATACTTAGTTTAAGCTTCTTATGAAGCCCGTTTAATATAGTTTTTACTAAAAAGTTTTTAAAACTTTAAAAAAAAAAATTTATAAAGTTTTTATTTAATTTAGTATTTAATTTTAGTATATATTTAAATATAAATTTAGACTTTAAATAAAAGTTTTTTAGAAAATAGTTTACTAAAATAGTTTTTACGTAGGTATTTAATTCTTTTAACTAGTAGTTTATTTTAGTTAATTAATAATTGTGTTAAAATTAAGTAGTTAATAATAAATTTAAAAAAAAAAAAGTTTAAGTATACTATATATAAGTAGTATTAAAATAAAGGCCTTTTAGTAAAAAGTTTACTAAAGCTTTTTTAAATAAGTAGTATATTCTATTAAGTAAATTAAAAATTAAAATAAATACAAGTAGTAAGTTTAGTAATAAAAAGTATTAAAAAGTAATATTTATAAGTTATAGTTAAAGTTAACTTTATACCTTTTTATTTATAGTTTGCTAAAAATTAGTTTATAATTTTTAATAGCTATTTTAAAATTTTTTTTTTTAACATTATTTAGGTAATAAAAAGTTATATTAGTAGTATATAACATATAACTTTTTTTTAAAGTGTTTACTATTAAAATTAGTAAAATAAAAAATATTTAAAAAAGCAAAAAATAGAGTGTTTAAATATAAGTTAAAAGTTTATTAATATAACTTACACTAATAGCTTTAGTATTAATTAAAGTAATAACAAAATAAAATAAAAAAAGCTATTTTATTAAATAGTATACAAACTATTTATTTAATAGTCTTAAAAATTGTTATTAAGTAAAAGGTTTATAAGTTAATAAAAATCTAGTATTAAAAATATTTTAAGAAGTAACTTAATTTTAAAATAAAACTTTTAATAAGTTACCTTAAAAAGTTTAAAAGTATTTTTATTTATAAAAAAAATTTAAAGTTAAAAAAAAAAGTAAGTTAATTATTAAAATTTAAATAAGCCTATAAATTAAAGTTTTAACAAAAAATAAAGTAATTTTATAATATATAACTATATTTATTATACTTAAAGTATTAGTTATTGTGTTTTTAAACTTTTTATTTAGCTAATTTAAAAAAAGTATAGTTAAAAGTATTAATTTTTATGGTATTAAAGTTTTATTATAATATAGATTATATTTTATAGTAGTATAGTAAAAAAAAAAAAAAGCTAAATGTTATTATTATATAAGAATATTAAGTTAGTGTAGTTATTTAATATATTAAAAAATTTAATACCTACTATTACTTAATAAAACTTATTATTTAATAATTTTCTTAACTATATAATTAAACTAATTTTGTTTAATTTAGTAGTAGTAGTTAGTTTATAAAATTTAGTAAAGTTAGTAGTAAAGCTTTTTTACTTTTAGAAAAATAAATTAAGTTTACTTAAAGTAATAAGTTTCTTTATTTAGGTTTTTATATATAGTTAGTATAATAACTTATTACATGCTATAACTATATTTTATAGTTATATAAAATATCTTATATATAAGTTACTTATTATGTTTATAAGTTATATACTATACTTTTATATATATACTAAAAACGCTTTATAAAAGCCTTATCTCTCTTTTTTTTTTTTTTTTTTTTTTTTTTTTTTATACGTCAGGAAAAAATTTCGCGGCCAAAGATTTTATGTTCGCGCCATTCCAGCATTTCCGGCATTTTCAAGCATTTAGTAGCATTTAGCCGCTAAACGTGACTCCACCCATAACTCAGCAGCATTTAGCCGCTAAACGCGACTCTACTTATAACTTGGCAGCATTTGGCGGCTAAACGCGACTCCACTTATAACTCAGCTGCAAACTGCAGCTAATTGCAACTTCAAGTATAAGTATGCAGCAAGATGCTATGAAATGCTATAAAATGCTGAAATATATTTTATATATAAATGAGCTAGATCTATATTCCTATCCACCTTATTACATCCCTTAAATTCGGTACTGTTATGCTCGCAAAAGAGTCTAGTTTCTGCCTATTCACTTTTTAAGAATTATTACAGCTATCTACGGGCGCTGCGAACCTACAAAGTTACCGTTTTCCATCTGTGCACGCCAAGTTTCTTCTATCCTCAACAGAATTTTCTTCCCCCTGTTCTGCTTCCTTCATATACTTATACCAAGCTGATATTCGGTCCACTAAGCCCTTTACTAACCTGTTCACTGACCTGTATCTAGACCTATATCAAGCTGCCTCTAGAGTCCTGCACCGAGCTGCCTCCAGAGCTCTGCACCGAGCTGCCTCCAGAGCTCTGTACCGATTGCCTCCACCGAGCTGCCTCCAGAGCTCTGCACCGAGTTGCCTCCACCGAGCTGCCTCCAGAGTTCTGTACCGAGTTGCCTCCACCGAGCTGCCTCCAGAGCTCTGCACCGAGTTGCCTCCACCGAGCTGCCTCCAGAGTTCTGCACCGAGTTGCCTCCACCGAGCTGCCTCCAGAGCTCTGTACCGAGCTGCCTCCAGAGCTCTGTACCGAGCTGCCTCCAGAGCTCTGCACTGAGCTGCCTCCAGAGCTCTGCACCGAGCTGCCTCCAGAGCTCTGTACCGAGCTGCCTCCAGAGCTCTGCACCGAGTTGCCTCCACCGAGCTGCCCCTAGAGCCGTACACCGAGTTGCCTCTTGAGCCCTACACCAAGCTACCCTAAGAGCTCTACATTGAATTCAAATCCGATTCAATGTAGGAGCCAAATCCGATTCAATGTAGGAGCCAAATCCGATTCAATGTAGGAGCCAAATCCGATTCAATGTAGGAGCCAAATCCGATTCAATGTAGGAGCCAAATCCGATTCAATGTAGGAGCCAATTCTGATACAATGTAAGATACATTTAGATTTAATGTAGGAGCTAATTCCATATCAATATTAGAGTAGGCACAGAGAGTACTTCGGGCGGATTGGAAAAGGGGGGGGGTGAATAGAGCTTGTACAGTATTTCATTACCTTGTATGGTAAATTAGTAGTAGCTAGTAATTTAGAACTGTGCTTTAAAATGTACGTACTACGTATAAGAAATAAACTAGATATGTAGTATACTTAGAAAGCGTTAAATTTACAAAATGTGCATAATGTACATAATGTACATAATGAACAAATCGTACAAATCGTGCAAATATTACAAACAGTAATAAAAGCTTTAGAGGATATAATCGCGCATTTTGTAGTATCTTATAAGATAGTATTACATCTAGCGGCTTGATGCCGCTTTAGAGTCAAGACTATAAACTATAGAGCGTAGTGCACAAAATACGTAAATAGCCGCCAAATACGGCTAAATACTGTAAAAATACCACTAATTTTTTTCCTAACGTACTAGAGTAGCTCTAATATAACACTTTATTACTTATAACTACTTCTAATTACTTATAGGTTTATACTAGCTATAATAGTTAGTAGAAAAATAATTAATTACTTTATTATATATATATTCTAATTTATAAAAAAGTTTATAAGTATTACTAAGGTTTTTTTTTAGTTTTAAGTATATATATAAAAGCTAGAAGTATTTAGCAAAATATTAGATAATATTACCTTTAAGTTTATGGTAAAGTTTTTTAATAAAAATAAATAAGTTTTTTTACTTTCTAGTAAATATTAAAAAGTTAAGTAAGTAATTAAATTTCGTTATTATTAATAAAGTAGTAGAACTTAGCATAAAAATTAACTTTACTTACTTAACTATAATTTAAGAAACTTAAAAATAGGTACTAGTTATAGTTATAAGTAGAGTTAAAATTATAAAACTTAAACTACTTTTAAATAAACTAGTAGTATTTATTAAAACTTTTTTAGTAATAGTTACTTAAAGAGTAAAGTAAAAAAAAGTAAATATAGTTTATTTTTAAACTTTTTATAATTTTTTTTAAAAAGTATTAATAGATTTTTATTATTATACTTATTAACGTTTTAGCTATATTTACTATTATTTTAGTACTTTAGTAAATACGTTCTATATTATATTTATTTACTTTTTAAATAATTATATAAATTTTATAGTTAGAATAAAAGTATTTAAAGAGTTAAATATATTACTAATAGTAGTAATAATATTATTATATAATATTATAAAAGTACTACATATAAAAAGTTAAGAACTTAGAAAGAAATATTAATTAATTACTATATATAGTACTAAGTAATAATTTAAGATATTATATAAAAAAAGAAAGAAATAAAATAAGCTATAAATAAAGTATTTAAGTAAAGATGTATATACTAGCACAAAGCTAATATATAAATACATAATATAATAAAAAAACTTGTAAAAAAAACTTCTTTAAAAGCCCTTTATAAGGTATTATAAGTAGTTACTATAATATAAAGTAAAAAAGGTCTTAAAATAAGATTTCGTAATGTAAAGAAATAATTGTTAGAATAACTAGAATTTTGTAAACTACTAAGAAATATAGCTATAGCCTTAATAGAGTATAAAGAATATTCTAGAATGTAACTTTTATATTCTAAAAATAGTTTTAGGAATGCTAAGGCTCTTAATGTTAAAATTAGAAAATAAAATCTAAGGTTTCCGTTAGGAAAAAAATTAGTAGCATTTTTATAGTATTTAGTAGTATTTTATAACTATTTGCGCATTTTGCGCACTCCGTCCTGTAGCTTATGGTCTTGACTCTAAAGCAGCATTAAGCCGCCAGACGCAATACCATCTTACAAGATGCTACAAAATGCGCGATTGTATCCTCTAAAGCTTGTATTATCATTTATGCTATTTGCGCTATTTGTGCTATTTACACGATTTATTAATTACGCATATTTTATAAATTTAATACTTTCAAAAGCACACTACATATCTAGTTCACTTCTACACGTAGTACGTACATTTCAAACCATAATTCTAAATTACTAGCTACCACTAATTTACTATACAAGGCAATAAAATACTATATAAGCTCTATTCGCTTTCCTCCTCTCTGTGCCAACCACCTAAACTTTCGAATTCTAGTATAACCTGTTCATCTCCGGTCCGTACATGGGCCTTCCTAGCAAGAATATAGAGAAGCGGCGCCAGAGAAGTAGCATCAGAAAAGTAGCGTGCGAAAAGCGGCATCCCAGAAGCAGCCTGAGAGAAGTAGTACAAGAAGTAGTGTGCAAGAAGCAGCGTGCAAGAAGCAGCGTGCAAGAAGCAGCGTGCAAGAAGCAGCGCGAGAGAAGCAGCGCGAGAGAAGCAGCGCAAGAGAAGCAGCGCAAGAGAAGCAGCACGAGAGTTTTGGTGTTCCTCCGGCGCGGAATAACCGGAATCTGATCACGTGATGTTTGCCAATAAGAGCGCGAGAAACCTCAGCACAATCTCAGCAGTCTTTTGAACCAAACTCCCCCCCCCAAATATGAATAGAAAGAAGCTTTGCTATGCTTAGTAATAACCAGAGTATGTAATAATATAAATAATAGAAAAGAATAGAAGATGGTAGATAATGAATTATAGCTATCAGCTATTATTTATACTCTACTAAAGTTTATATTATAGCATTTAATAGCATTTTACAGCATCTTGCTATATACTTATAGTTAAAGTTATAATTAGCTGTATTTTATAATAGAGTTATGAGAGAAGTCACACTTAGTTACTAAATACTACTAAATATTACTAAATACTTAAATATAGTTATAGTTAGCTGTACTTTTATTATAAGTTATTAACTTACTAATATAATATTATACTAGTAACTAGTTATCTAACTAATTATATAACGTTAATTAGTTCCCTTACTTTCGGATTGGATAGCTTATTAGACTTAGTAGATAAGAGGTTTAGCTTAGTTAAAATAGGAAGAAGTCATATAGTAAGTTAAGATTCAACAGGATAGTATTAAACTATTTCACTTAAGGTGTGAATCTTAATTTTAGAGTAACTATAAAGAATTAAAAGTAACCGTGAGCTGTCTAATGCCTTATACTTATAGTAAACCCTCCATACGTACATTGTATACCAGTTGGAAGTATATTAGATAGTGCTAGAAGCTGTTAGAGCTGTCAGAGCTTCTAGCTCCTTCTAACATCTCTGGCTGCTAAGCCTTCTTATCATGTGACAGGATGCTCCGGATCTCCCCACATGGTTCCGTATCTCTGTCCTCGCTTTTTTGCCCGTATCTTGACCTATGCCAGTGCGTCCCGCGCCTGCTTGCAATTCTTCCTTTCAAACTCAAACATATGTTTCCATTCTAGAGCTTTATTGGCCGTTGCTGTCAATTCCCTCAGCTCTTTAGGTGTAGTTGCCTCCTTGACTGAATCATCAGTTATCTTATTACCGTTCGTAATATTATCCCCTCCTTCCAAATCTTCATCTTGGAAGATAGTTTCTTTCTTCTATAAGCAGTATAAAGGCAGCAGGTCTTCCGCCCTGTGTTTTAGGCTGTAAGACCCTTAACTTCCTTTCTTCCCTGCCCAGCTTCCTAACAATGACATGTCCTGAGTCGTCTCTAATACGTGCTCGCCGTCTAGCTTCTCAGATCCGTAGTGAACCCCGTTACATGCCGACACCTTACTTGAATTGTTCTTACTGAGGTAACGATTACCTCGTGAACTTAAGCTCTAATCATTACTCAGCCTGTAACGATCGTAATATAAAGTATAATCTAATCATTTTGTAACTAGAGTAGGACCGTCTCAACCGTGACAAAGCGAAACTCCGTTGTCAACTCAAAAAAGCTGAGGAGGACGCCCTTGAGGCCTGTTCCCGTGCCCTCCAACTCCGTCGTAAGCTCGTAAAGGTTGACTCAAAAGAGAAGAAAATATTCGATCAAGAGATAGCTTTAATTCGTAAAGTCTAAGCTCTTAAAGAGAAAGGGGCTCGTTCTCGGGGTCAAGAAACTTATATACTGTAATCTATAGTTCAAGCTTCTTCCCAGCCTACCGCCTTGTCTTCTTTGTCTTTTGGCTTTAATTAGAATGCCCTGTAGTCACTTTATTCTTAAGATATAACCTTAGAGCAAGCCTTTCCTAGCTTATCTGATGGTACCAGTCAATTAGCTCTGAACTATTTCTTAGGTTCCTAATTAGTTCCTACGTATTATCTTTAGGTCTGTAATTTTTCTATCTAACTAAATACTTCCACTAACACCTAAACTACTGGTAATCCAGAATTTATTAAACTTCATACTTAGTAGTATCCTCCTTGAGTTTGAGTCTTGTCTATAGTTTGGCATTTTATAGTGCTGGTTCTAGCAACGAAATATGAAAAACTAGATAAATCTTCATGTCCTTAGGTAGTTATAGCTTGTAATTCACAGATCCTATTTATTATCTAACCTTAAATGGTCCTAATTTAATGTAATCTAGTTTTCTTAATAGTTGTTTAGTTTTTAAATTTTCTTATAATAAGAAAATCTTATTCTCCTTCTTAAAGATTAGTCTCTTAACTCTAGACTTATCTTTCTATTACTTGCTAAGGTCTCCTTTTCAGGTAATTTTTTTCGCTATTTTTTAATAAAGTTATTGCAATCTTTCCACTTTTATTCTTATTAATTCTAATATCTTATTTAATTTTTGTGGTTCTCGATAAGCCGTAGGCTTATATCTATAGTTTGTAAAAAATAGTAATTTCTTAGTAATTAATGACTTTACAGAGTTATATATAAACTCAGCTATTAGTAGTAATTTAATCTAATTATCTTATTATTTATTAACGTATATTTATAGATATTATTTTAGTATCTAATTTGTCCGTTCTATCTGTTTATTTATTTATAGGTAAAATGCTATTAAGAGGTAATATTTAGCCCCTAGCTTCTCTATAAACGTTTTTTAGAATATTAACGTGAATAATTTATCTCTGTCTGTAATAAATTCTTATAGTAACCTATATTATATAATTAATAGCTTAATAAGTATAGTTACCAATTTATCTACTTTAATCTTTATATATATTAGTTTAAAGTATACGTATTTTATAAGTTAGTTTACTATAACTAATATCATGTTATACTATTAGCCTTAAAAGGTGGTTATTATTAGTATTTCTATAATAAAGTCTATTATAACTAATTTCTATAATAGGTCTAGTAAAGGAATTAGTTACATAAGTCTATATTCCTTATATCTTAATACTTTATTCTTTTTATACTTAATATATTTTAAAAGAATAGCTCTGACTTTTTTCTATATCCTAAGAATCTAAAAATACCTGTTAATTCATTCTATAGTTTTTTTAATTCCTTAATGTCCGTGCATTTCGGCTGAATGTTAATTCTTAATAAGTTTAGTTTATAATATACCTAGTACATAAATCATTTTCTAATCTAAATTCTATTATAATTATCTATTATTGAAATCCTTTATTTGTTTTTTCTAGGTATTTTTAATAATAACTACTGTCTTAATATTTAATTATAAGCTTCCTAGAGATCTGTCTAGTTTTTATTTAAGTATTATATTATAAATCTCTAGTATATTTCTTATATAGTTTACTTATTAACTAAGTGCGTCAGCCGCTATATTTTCTTTTCTTAATTTATAAAGTATTTAAAAGTTAAAAATAGAAACTAGTTCCTACTATCTAATCTATTATTAATTTAACTTTTTTATTGTTATAAATGCCGTTAGGTTCTTATAATTTAAATATATAATAATCTAATACTTAACTCCTTTTAAGTAATGTTTTTATTTTTTAAATACTTAAACTATAGCTAATAGTTTCTTATCATGGATGTTATAGTTTAACTTAGTAGTTATTAATTTATAAGATAGAAAATCTACTAAGTATTTATACTTATTATTTTATACTTATAATAGAATAGCTCCTATAGCTCTGTCTAATACGTTTATATATATCTCTATTTCAAGTCATAAATTAAATATCTTTAATATTAGTAGTTATTAGAATATTTTTTTTTATATTCTGAAAGTATTTTCTTTGTGTTGTTCCTACTTAAATTATTAATCTTTCTTAAATAATTCCGTTAAAGGTGATGTAATCTTTGAGTAGTTCTTAATAAATTATTAGTAGAAATTTATAAATCTAAAAAAAGAATAAACTTCTTTTATATTTATTAGTATTAGCTAAGATAGAATATCTTTAGCTTTATCTAAGTTAATTACTATTCTATTTTAGAATACTAAGTATCTTAAGAACTTAACTTCTATTTTATAGAATATATACTTTTTTATTTAAATATATAGCTTATGTTCCTTAAGCTTTCTTAGTATTTTCTTAATATACTTAATATATTCTTTTAGCGTTCCATTCGTGTATACAAACATATTATTAAAATATACTATTATAAATATATCTAGATATTCTCTTAGTATATAGTTAATAATTGTCTAGAATATTACTAGTGCGTTAGTAAGTCTAAACGGTATAATTAAATATTTAAATAATTTATATCTTATTTTAAATATTATTATCTATTTGTGTTTTTTGGTTATTTATATATAATAGTATTTATTTTTAATATTAAAAAGGCTAAACTATTTAGCTCCTCTGAGTTTATTTATAAATTCTAATATTAATAGTATAAGGTAATAATTTTTTACTATAGCTTTATTAAAGTATTTATAATTAATATATAATCATAACTTACTATTTTTTTAAAGTATAAAGAGTAGTAGTAATGCTATTTTACTTTTACTTATTTAAATATATTTTTTTTTTTAGATTATTATTTAGATACCGTTATAACTTTTCTTATTAATTAATAGATAGCTGGTATAGTGGTTCTAGTCTTAAATCTATTCTCTCCTTAAGCATAATTTTATAGTTCTAGTCCTAATATTCTGGTAATTAGTCTTTAGCTTTTTAAAGAACTATTCTCTAAATTCCTCTTAATATTCTTTTAGTATAACGAATTTGGTATTGTAAAGTATTATTTTCTTTATCTATATTATTATCTATAGTAGTTGTTTCTAATCTCTATAGTTTTTCTTTTCTAATTAATAGTTAGATTCTATTATGCTAGCTAGTCCTATCCTAAAATAAAATCCTTACTATCTAAATCTATAATTTTAATATAATAGTTATTCTAGTAATCTGCTACCTAAATAATCACATTCTATATTTCAAAATTAATTAGATTTTCTTTAAATATTATTAGACTATTATTTATGTATTTTACTTATATAGGTTTATCTAAAACTCTAGTTAGTATCTAGTATTTTTATATCTATTTATTTAATATAAGTGTTTTGCTAGCTCTACTATTTATAAGTGCTAGTATTTAATTACTATTAATATATATATTTACGTATAATTTATTTTCATGTCTCCTTTAGTTTAGTTATGTATATATAAGTGTTATATTCTTTCTAATTTTTAGTTCTTAATTCTTTAGTAACTTAGTTATAGTTTACTGGCTTTTTAGTTTTTTATTTATAATTAACTTCTAAGTAGCAGTTACTTTTTTAGTGTTTTTTTTTTTAGGTCTATAAATTAAATATCTTTAGAGTTAGTATACTTTTTTATTAAGTATTTTATATATATCTTTAGCCTATCCTCCGTAGTCCTAGCATTTCTATCCTAAAAAACATTCTTAATATATAAGTTTCTTATGTAATTCTGTAGCTAACTATTTTTTTTAATAGTATTTAGTTTAGTATAATTAATATTCTATCTAGTACTTATCCTATAACAGTTGCTTATATTTATCTAAGTTTAAATCTTATAATTTATCTTCTAAGTTTATATAAACTAATTCTTATTATAAGCTAAGTTTCTTTTATTTACTAGTTATTATAATATTTTCCTTATCTTTAGTCCTTCAACACGTATAGTGTGTTTATTTTATTTATAATTTATTCTTATATAGTCAGATACTATATATATTTAGTATTCTTTTCTTATTATTCTATTTACAGCATTATTATTTTATATTTATAGTATTAGTAAAGGGGTTTCTTTATCCTTTTTATTCTAATCCTATTTTAGTTCTAGATATCTAATAGAGTGGTAATAGGTTATATTATTTATAACTAGCATAGGTTTTTATTAGTAGATCTTATTTATTTATATAGTTAGTATTTATTTATTTAATTTTTTATATTACTTATTTCCTACTAACTATAGTATTTATTAGTATTTATACATTCCATCTCTTAAGATAACTTCTTAGTATTTAGTAATATAGTATTCTCTTTAGTAATATTTTAATTTATATATCTAATAATATCCCCAGCGCACTTATTATATAATTATTATAAATATAAGTTCTTTTTCTTTTTCTGTTTTATAATTTCTTTTTTATCTAAACTTTTAGTTTTCTTTCCGGAAGAGTCCGCTTTTCTATTTTATAATTTTATAGAATTATTATATTTTCTTTTTAGTTTCAGCACTGTGTTATTGAACTGCCGCTTTTTATATTATAATAATTATATTATTAGGTTATCCCGCTAGATGATTTTTGACTTATTAATATAGTATTTTATATTCTTACTTAAGATGTATGTAACTTCTATAGATTTAATATTATTTCTTTTAAATTTATTATATAATAGTCTCTTTTGTGATTATGTTTTTTACTTATTTTATTTAGATTATAGCTATCTTAATTTCCTTCTATACCTTAATCTAAACATAAACTTTCTTAATATCTAATTATTATTATTTATAATTCTTAATAAAGTGTTTTTATTTATTGTATTTTAAGTAGACTTTATGTGCGTAGTGTTCTATTTATTTTTTTTACTTATCTTTCTTACCCTTTTCTAATAAATATTTACTTAATATTAATATCTATTTTATTATAGATTTAGTTATCTTTTTTATTTTTTTTTAGATATATAAATTATTAATCTTTCTTATATCTTTTTCTCTTACTCTTATTAGTACTAGTAATTATTAATGGTTACTATTTATTTAATAATTTTTAGTAAAATACTTAGCTATTTTTCTTTAGAGATCTTATCCTTAATTCTATTTTTTAATCCTTTATAGTATATTATAACTAATAATTAGTCTACTTAATTAAGTCGTGATTAGATTTGTTTAAATTCTATAGTATAATTAGCTACTAATATCTATTACTTAAGTTACTAAAGTTTTTAAATTATTTTTATCTCTTTATTAATTTCTCTGAAGACAATAATCATATCCTATTTAAAACATTTATAATTCTTAAAGGCTTATTATATGTTATTATTATAATTAGCTAATTTTATTACTCCTAGGTTAGAGTCTCTGTTAGCTAGATAATTTCTTACTAATAGTTTAAACTATTATATAACTCTATCTATTATATTTATGCCAACCACTAGAATCTAATCCTAATTAGTTAGAAATAATTTTTAATTGAAATAATAGTATAGGTCTATTACTGCTATAAAGGTCTTAAGTTTATTCTAATTATTATTAAATTTTTTAAGAGATTATATCTTCACTATTTCTTTCTCTTAATTTATTTTAATTTATTATTATAGGCTTATTAAGGTATCACGTAACTTTATAATAGCTATTTTTTATTCTTAAATAATTTATTATATACTCTTAGTTTCTCTAGATATATTTCTAGTTATAAATAAAAATTCTGCTATAACTTTTTCTTTATTATTACTTTCTTCTAACAAATAAAGTTCCTATTCGTCTTTATAGTAGATTATTATAGACTTTTAATAATTAGTTATTAGAATCTATCTAACTACTTTTTCTATTCTTTTAAGATAATAATTATAATATTATAAGTTACTAACTTACTAATATAATATTATACTAGTAACTAGTTATCTAATTAATTATATAATATTAATTAGTTTTTTTGCTTTTAGATTAGATAGCTTATTAAACTTAATAGATAAAAAATTTAGCTCAGTTAAAATAGAAAAGAGCAATATAATAAGTTAAGATTTAATAGAATAGTATTAAACTATTTCACTTAAAGTGTAAATCTTAATTTTAGAGTAACTATAAAGAATTAAAAGTAACTATGAGCCGTCTAATGCCTCATACTTATAGTAGACCCTCCATGCGTATATTGTATACTAGTTAGAAGTATATTGGATACTACTAGAAACTATTAGAGCTGTTAGAGCTTCTAGCTCCTTCTAATATCTCTAGCTGCTAAGCCTTCTTATTATGTGACAGGATGCTCCAGATCTCCCCATATAGTTCCGTATCTCTGTCCTCGCTTTTTTGCCCGCATCTTGGCCTGTGCCAGTGCATCCCGCGTCCGCTTACAATTCTTCCTTTCAAGCTCGAACATACGTTTCCATTCCAGAACTTCATTAGCCGTTGCCGCTAATTCCCTTAGCTCTTTAGGTATAGTTGCCTCCTTAACCAAATCATCAGTCGTCTTATTACCGTTCGTAACAACTTTACAGCAGAGTTATGAGAGAAGTCACGTTTAGCAGCCAAATACTACTAAATGCTTAAAAATGCCGGAAATGCTAGAATAGCACGAACATAAAATTCTTAGCCACGAATTTTTTTCCTGATGTCTAAATTATTGAACCTAGAGTTTGCAACAAGCAAAGCTTATTTATAGTACGAGATTTACTAGTTAATAGTGGTACTATACTCATTTCAATGCTACTAGTAAGAAAGATTAATACCCTAATATTTTTAGGTTGAATTGGAGGTTTATAGATAACATATTTAGTAGGAGTAAGTTGACATGACCTAGAATTTTAGAGAAATAGGGAATAGAATGTATGTCTACTATTGCTAGCAAAACCAGCTTCCTCTTAAGTGTAACTACTGTAAACTTTTAGCCCTATCCTACTTTACATATCTAGTAAAGCGTCAGATCTAAAACACGTGTTTAATTTCGCTAATAACGAGTTTTCGTATATCTCAACTACAGCCCATATTTTTATCTGCTGTTATTATTTAGGGAAGTAGCGATTCAGGTATGTATGTATGTAATTTATATTACGGCCATGCACCCCTAGGGTATGAGCCGTTACTAAGAGCTAGCTAAATACATTCTGCCACCAGAGTGCTAGCTCCAATTCAGAAGCCAACTATGAGAGCTGCTTATCCATCGTCTAACACCATGCTCAATCAAGGAAATAAAAGGAGAGTGATACGCAACCGTTGAAATATAGCAAGTCGGGATTTAGGAGCGAGCCCAGATGAGTGATTTTTATTGCCTAAAGTCCGCAGGATAGTTCTAGTGTTGTGCGTTTCTTAATCGGCGACACACTAGTGGAGGCAAGTGTGGAAGAGGCTCGCAATGTGTTCGATCAGGAGGTGGGGGAAGGAATCCTCAGTAGTGCTTGCTAGTTGAGGTCGGCTTCTGCGCTTACTATATTTTGATCGCTTGGATACAATCGTCCGGTCTCCTTCGCAAATTGGATCGTAGCTTTGACCGCGTTGATGTCTGGCTTCCATCGCTTTTAATACAGTTAGGTATCACTTATAAGCATGCTTACGTAGCTTGACCATTCCGCATTTTGCACTAGCTATCGGCGACAGCAGGCCTGTCCCCATCTTCAGCGTGCAGGATAGCTGTTTAGATAATCGAGGCCGCAACAGATAGCAAATGTTAAATGGGAGAAACAAGACAATGTGGTAGAAATCGGGCAAGGCTACTCTTCTATGTAGTTTATCTCCTTGATCATGTTTAACGAAACAGGATTGGATGCCACAGGCTGCGGACCGGAACAAGCAAGCGCCAGGCTGAGTTTTAAGCCGCACGACCGTCAAATCCAAACACGCAGGCTTATTTTCGCCCAATACAGCTTCGTTCTTTGTTTTGTTGTTGCAGCCTTGGTCGACCAGCTACTCTGCGCGTTGAAGACGGACGGGCCAGCCGTCGCGGATCTATCGGCACGCTCCCAACGCGCGAGACGGAAAACATGCGGCGGTTACATCACAGGGCTAAAGACCCCTCAGGCGACTCATCGTCTCCTCCAAGCAACCCCGCTACTAGTCCACACAGGAAGACCTTTCCTTCGGGCATTAAGTTGTTCCACGATGCGCACAACAGCGCCGTAGAGTAAGTTGGCTTTGTTCTCTTGCAAGCCTGTCCCCCAAGTGCTTTGACTTTGAACCGGCTCAGCAGATCTTCTAACTCACCGTCTCACCTTCGTAGTATCGTATTCGTACACGGTCTTACGGGAGACCGCGAAGAGACATGGACGGCAGAGGATGCCAAAGCACCATGGCCTCGGACCTTGCTTCCGGACACACTCCCCAATGCCCGAATCCTTACATTCGGATATGATGCATACGTTGCGGACTGGAGAGGCATGGTCTCAAAGAATAGGATTGGAAACTATTCGATGAACCTGCTTACCGCCGTTGCGACGTACCGGGAGAACGATGATACTGTGAGCTTAAGAAGGTACCGATATGTAGAGCAGGTGGCTCACGCTGGCAGAACACCCGCCCGATCGTCTTTGTGTGCCACAGCCTCGGCGGCCTTGTGTGTGAGGATGTACGCTGCCTCGCTTCTAATGGGAAAGCATATAAAGGCTGATATTCACTGCAGGCGTTAGTAGCGGCATCACAGAGACCAGAGAGCTATCTGCGAAGCATCCTTCACTCAACCCGCGGCATTGTGTTCCTCGGCACCCCCCATCACGGATCTGGACTGGCAAAATGGGCTGAAATGGTAGCCAGGTCCATTGGTGTGTTAAACCAGACAAATGCTCAGATTGTTGCAGTCCTTGGAAGCGACTCTGAGGTCCTTGCGCGGATCCAAGATAGTTTCCATACTTTGATTAGGGCACGGGCTAAGGATGGGCTTCGGCCAATCGAGATCACCTGCTTCTACGAGGAGCTGCCTCTGCCAGGCGTTGGTGTAGTAAGTCGAGTCCCGTACATTGCCGTATTCTTGCATTTTAACGGGCCACCTTGGTCGTCCCGTCGTACTCAGCTATCCTCCCTGGCTGCATTCCTATCGGCATACGGAGTAATCACATGGGCATGACAAAATTTGAGGACAAAAACGACCAAGGGTTTACAGCAGTCACTGGGGAGCTTCGTCGGTGGATTAAGGATATAGGTACGCACGGCAACTTTGGATTTGCTAGCACGGCCGTGTCGCAGCAACAGCGCACCAAACAGACCAGCTATCATGGCCAAAGTGAACCACGTCCATCAATCCAGAGTTTAGGACCCCTTGGCACGTTATCTACGAACTATAAAGCGAACCTCGGGGACTATTTTTGCGAATCCATAAAATCATATAGTGACGCTGATTGCACAGGGGTCTCACAGCTCCTTCGCAAAATGGGGCGGTCGGAATGGAGTGTCACGCCAAGACTCTACATCGTGCTCCGTAAAATAGACCAACTTCAGCTCCTCGACAGCTTTATCAATTACGGCATAACCGACCTATGGTTACCCTTATCCCGTTCCTCGCTTCCTCCATCACTTCGACCCTCGTTGCATGATGAATTCCTTGAAACACAGAAGACAGTGCTTACAAAGGCGGTTAGTTTAGAGAACCCAAAGCTCGCGAGACACGCACATTTTGGGCGTGATGAGGAATTCCCCTTCGAGGAAGCTGGAAGACTTGGTGAGGGCGGTTTCGGCTACGTTGACAAAGTCATCAGTACGCTGAGTGGGCGGGAGTTTGCCAGAAAGCGATTTCGCAGAGGGGGAAGGAATAAGCAGAGTAAAATCCAGCTCAAGAGCTTCAAGAATGAACTAGACATTCTGAAACGCATACAACACAGTCACTGCGTTGAATTGGTGAGTAATTTTGTGAAATGAAGGTAATGGTATTCGTCGAATACTAATGTTAAGTAGATAGCCAGCTATACAGACTCTAAATACTTCGGCATCTTCATGGCCCCTGTTGCGGAGTGTAACCTTGCCTCCTTTTTTACTATTGCTGCTAGCGACGAATCAAGCTTGCGAAGCTTGAGTACATTCTTCGGCTGTCTTGCTAGTGCAGTACATTACCTTCATCAGACAAAGATCCGCCATCGTGATATTAAACCAGAGAACGTCTTAGTCAAGGCCAAACGAGTCTATCTCACCGATTTCGGCATATCGCTTGACTGGGAGAATCTTACCAGAAGCACTACCACCGAGGATACCGCCAAGAGCCTTATATATTGCGCACCAGAGGTTGCCCGCCATGAGAAACGCAACTCTTCGTCCGATATATGGTCCTTAGGGTGTATTTCCCTAGAAATATGGACTGTCCTTCACGGCTATTCCGTTGAAGACTTGCGTGACTATTTCAGGGCGCGAACAGAGGTTTATCGATTTTATAGTAACATATCATCCTTTCAAGACTGGATGACGAACACATTGTCTCACAATCCGCGTCGCAGGCCTCAGCTACCCTTCATTGTAGAGTCGTGGATCGATGCAATGCTTCAAGAACCGTATGACAACCGGATTAGTGCAGGACAGCTTTATCATTTAGTCTCGCAGTTCAAACAGCGAGAGATGGAGCCACAGAATCCGTTTTGTGGAGAGTGCTGCATCATGGAAGAGGATATTTATTCGGAGCGTGGCTCAGATAGCGATCCTTTGGCAATATCAATGGAGACGAGTGCGATGGTGCTTGGGGAGGAGCATCCAGACACACTGAACAGCATGGCCAACCCGGCGTCGACGTACAGGAATCAAGGACGGTGGAAGGAGGCGGAAGAGCTAAAGGTGCAAGTGGAGACGAGAAAGTGGGTGCTTGGGGAGGAGCATCTAGACACGCTGATGAGCGTGGCCAACCTGGCGCGGACGCACGGTAATCAAGGGCGGTGGAAGGATGCCGAAGAGCTGGGGGTGCAAGTGATGGAGACGAGAAAGAGGGTGCTTGGGGAGGAGCATCCAGACACACTGAACGGCATGGCCCGCCTGGCGTTTGTGTACAGGAATCAAGGGCGGTTGAAGGAGGCCGAAGAGTTGGGGGTGCAAATAATGGAGACAAGAAAGAGGGTGTCTGGGGAGGAGCATCCAGACACACTGAACAGCATGACCAGCCTGGCGTTGACGTACGGTAATCAAGGGCGGTGGAAGGAGGTCGAAGAGCTGTTTGTGCAAGTAATGGAGACGAGAAAGAGGATGCTTGGGGAAGAGCATCCAGACACGCTGATGAGCGTGGCCAACCTGGCGTGGACGCACGGTAATCAAGGGCGGTGGAAGGATGCCGAAGAGCTGGGGGTGCAAGTGATGGAGACGAGAAAGAGGGTGCTTGGGGAGGAGCATCCAGAGACACTCAACAGCATGGCCCACCTGGCGTGGATGTACAGTAATCAAGGGCGGTGAAAGAGGCCGAAGAGTTGAAGGTGCAAGTGATGGAGACGAGAAAGAGGGTGCTTGGGCGGGAGTATCCAAACACGCTAATCAGCATAAACAACCTAACCCATACGTGGAAGTCGCAAAGCCGCTACGAAGAGGCTATGTTACTAATGCGAAAACGCTCCCAGCCCCTAAAGCAGGTCCTTGGCACTCTGCATCCTCATACACAGGCGTCACTTGAAATTCTAAATGAGTGGCAGATGGATAACATGAAGATAAGGACTTTGAAGCTAGGCTACTTTGTGGAATATGAAGCTAGTGCAAATGCGGAACGGGTCGAACGGTGTAAGCATGCTTACAAGTGATATCTAACCGTAATCAAATTGATATCGACTAAATGTCGCCACCACAAACAGGGAGGCCGACCCGCACCGGCCACACCCTTGTGAGTCGTTACCCGAACCGTTGCCCTCTCGATAGCAGAGGTGGAAGCTGGTCTGATCCCTCTAGAACAGAGGCTGCGCAATCAGGCAATCGCGTTCTGGGTGTCTATCCACAAGCTGGGCAAATCGCATCCCACTGGATGATTCGAAGACAGGATCTACCGACGACACCGATCACCGCTCCAAAGAACAGCACTAATGTGCGAAGATGTACAGGTAGATGGAGTATTCGAGGTCAAACCATATGCATGTCCACCTTGGGTATCTAGACCTAAAATCGTAATCTGCAAAGATAAAGAACAGGCGCAGGCCATCATTGAAGAGTATGAACCAGGACAGGTCGACATTTACACATATGCATCAGTGCGCAATGGAAAAGCAGGAATTGGCATTTACGCTACGCTAGCCAAAGTGTCGATCTCAAAGACAGTGGCAAAGAGTTCTCAGGCTGATGCTCACCTTACAGAGCTTCTAGCAATCTGCGAAGCTGCCAATTGGCCATGGAATCCTTTATGTGTAGGCCTCGACCAAAACGGCTCTCCAACACCCGCCTCAAAGATACGAATCTTCTCCGATGCGCAGTCGGCGCTTCTGTCGATACAAAATAAGAAGGCAAGCGCCTGCCAGCAAGTAGTTGCCGAAATTGTCAAGAAGCTTCGGATGAACAATGTTACCTTATATTGGATTCCCGCCCATGCAGGATTTACAGGAAACGAGAAAGCGAACAGACGCGCCAAAGCAGCGACAAGACCAGAGAGCGAAGAGCCACCCCAAGGGGAAGCTGGTTTCGCTAGCAACTATATCTCAGAGTTTGCTTTGCGCAGGTTAAGGAAGTAAATATGTGTAAGAGGATTCCTTAGTAAGTTAGATTCCTTTATACTTAATTTTTTCTTAAGGCTAACACTTTTAGTCTTGATAACGTTCCCTGATATCTACACTACACGCTTACTGTACCTTGGAACGCTACTACTTTTACTTAATTGTTCGGACACTTTCTTAAGTGGTCTAATTTTGATTCCCATGGTAGTCCTATTATATACCTTCCCCTCCTAGGCCTGTACTAGTGGCTAGTGTACAAATCAAGTGGCCACTGTGGCGTTTTCCAAAGACTAGTTCTGCTACATGTAGCTTAGTCTTCTATTAACCATTAGCCATTTTTCCCCCATAGTTCCATTAAATTCAGTACATCTCGATAAGGGTGTGGCTGGAGCTGGTCAGCCATTCTTCCTGCTAGTGGTAGCAATATTAAGTGTTAAATCATCTTCACCGCTGTTTGATATCACTTGCGTGTACGCTTACTTAGCTACGTGATACCAAATTGCGGAAGCTCAGCTACTTTTGTACTGCCTTCTGTCCTGTAATCATTCCCAACTCGTTTCTTTAAGTATTCTTCCATGAATCCGCCAGCCAGTGCAGGCACAGTTTTTTGACTGCTCGACCCTTGCATATCTTGCCTGTATCTATTTCAATACTCATCTTCTCATGCGTTTTTTGTGGTTTGAGGATGATGGCAAATTCAGCCTAGTTGAATTTGCTAGAAGCAACGCAAATAAAGGTGTTACACAAAAATTAAAGGAGTAATTATAATACAGATTTTAGTATTAGTACATACCTAGTCCATAATATAAGGTAGGGATGACAACATAGCTGTAAATAGGTTTATAGAACTTGTCGCTTACATTCAGACAAATATTAGTTTATAAACTAAACGTAGAACTTGCCAACAAACACAGAGATAAAGGCCGTAAAGCTTAGAACATATACTATTCTATTAGAATTCAACTCTTTTATATTGCGCATAATAAGAAATGATTGCTTAGCTATATTCAAGTATGGTTAGGCACACGCTTTACTGTAACTCTAGAGAAGAAGACACAACATTTCCATTTAGTAAGAATAAATACCGCACCTTCTACTTTAGCTTTTTAAACCCTTTTTATCATTCTTTTTTATAGTAAAGTATAGATAACAGCTACGTCATATTACCTACCTACTAAACTCCAATAAAGATAAATAGTAGTAACAAAAACTGTTACTTTCTAATACTTTTCATGGAAGTATTAAAGGAAATTTTTGACTTTTGTTTAATTTCTTTCTTTCTAAAGCATTTGCGACTTTCATCTTTAGATGGTGAAAAGATAGGTAAAGTCATTAACCCTTAGGACCTTTTTTTACTTTCTTAGAGGTTTTCCCTGCTCATATATGTTAACAAACAAATTAATAAGATTTGCAAAAAGCGTTAATACTAGAAATTTAGGCTTAATTTAGCTTCCTTAGATTTAAGCAAGGAATCACTATAGTATAATCGATTATTTAATTCAATTATTGTCTTTAGTAACTTCTGCAAACTTTTTCTTTAGTTTATAGTAAACTTTTTATTAATAGTAAATAACGAAAATAGAATTCATGCTCAATGAATTACTTGTTTTAAAGCACTATTAAGCTTTTAAGTCAAATAAATTTGTTTCTATAAATACCTATAAGGCTTTCCTAATAAATGGAATGGCTTTACTTCTTTAATAAATTAAATTATAAAGAAATTAAGACTACAAAAATTAGACAGCCTATTGGAAATTATTTCATAATTTGTGGATATAAACTAGGGGCATAATTTGACTTAATACTAGCATTATAAAAGGTTAAGCTAGGAAGAAATTAAGACAATAAAAACACATCTAGTAACTTTATATTAGGTGTATAAGACCTCTAATATAAAGAGTAAAGATAATATAAATAAAATCTTTAATATAAAAAGTAATAGTAATATAAATAAAGCTAATTTACTACGTAGTAGGCTTTTAGTACTTAGTTATTATATTTAGAAATTAGATTTAGAGAAAATATATTGCTTTAAACTATATTATATAATAAAAAATAAAGTAGTACTTAGAATTAAATTTAGAAAGTTTAAAAATTAAATATTACAAGTTGCTAACTTACTAATGTAATGTTATACTAATAACTAGTTATCTAACTAATTATATAACGTTAATTAGTTCTTTTATTTTTAGATTAGATAGTTTATTAGACTTAGTAAATAAGAGATTTAGCTCAGTAAAAATAGAAAAAAGTAATATATTAAGTTAAGATTTAATAAAATAGTATTAAACTATTTCACTTACGATGTGAATTTTAATTTTAGAGTAACTATAAAGAATTAAAAGTAACTATAAGCTGTTTAATGCCTTATACTTATAATAAACCCTTCATGCGTATATTATATACTAATTAGAAGTATATTAAATACTATTAGAAAAGATAAAAGAAAATAAGTTTAGCTTTAGCTTATGCCTATTCTTATCTTTCTTATTAATACTTATCTTTTTAGTATTTTGCTGTAGCTGGTTATCTGACTTACTTACTTACTCTAGATATTATTTCTTATAGAATTTAAACTTATTATAAAGTAATCTTATTTATAAGTTCTATCTTTACTAATTTGCCTTAGCTTATTAGTATTACTTATATATTTTCTTATATTATACCTTCTATAGTAACACCTCCTTGTTTATGTTTTTTTTTTATTATAGTTTATAATATTATCCTCCTTCTCTAAGCCTTCAGCCTGAAGGTTATTCTGTTTTTTTTTTATAAATAATATAAAAGTAGCTAGTTCTTTGTGTGAAAGCTGAGATTATAAGAATTTCTTATACCTTTTCTATCCTTCTAATTCCCTAAAGATAACTTGAGTGGAATTATCCTTAATATAAGCTTACTATTTAATTTAAAAAGTCTAAGTATATAGCTGTCTTATGCTATTTTCTTATTCTTATTATTATAATAATAGTTACTATTACCTAGTAGACCTAGCTTCCGGGTAATATTCTAAGTATATTAATCAAAATATAAAGTATAATCTTATAGTGTTATAATAAGAGTAAGATTATTTAAATTATAATAAAAAGAAATTATACTAGTAGATTAAGAAATCCTGTTATAAGTCCTTTAAAGCTTATTATATCTTATTAGATTAGTTATAGAGTATCTAATAATAGCTATTAAATTTAGATTATAAGTCTTAGGCTTATAAGTTCCGGCTCTGTTAGTAATTAACTTAAATAAATTCTTAGAAAAAGGAAATATTCCAGCGTGAGCTTACCTTAATTAATAAAGTTTATATAATAAAAAAAAAATAGAGTTATTAAAATTAACTTAATATACTATAATCTATAGTATCTAGTATTAGCTTATTTTTCTTTTTTAGTTTTAAATAGAACATCTTATATTCTCTTTATTTATTAAATATGGCTTTAGAGTAAGCATTTATTACTCTATTTAGTAATATTAATTAATTAGCTTTAAACTATTTTTTAAGTTTCTAATTAGCTCCCACGTATTATCCTTAGATTTGTAATTCTTTTATTTAATTAAGTATTTCTACTAACACCTAAACTATTAGTAGTTTAGAATTTATTAGACTTTATACTTAGTTATATCTTCCTTAAGTTTAAGTCTTATCTATAGTTTAGTATTTTATAGTGCTGGTTTTAATTTTGAAATATGAAAAACTAAGTAAATCCTCATATCCTTAAGTAATAGTAGTTTATAATTTATAAATTCTATTTATCTTTTAACCTTAAATAGTCCTAATTTAATGTAATCCAGTTTTTTTAATGGTTGTTTTATTTCTAGATTTTTTTATAATAGGAAAATTTTATCCCCTTTCTTAAAAATTAGTTGCTTAACTTTAAGTTTATTTTTCTATTATTTATTAAGGTCTCCTTTCTAAGTGATTTTTCGCGTGATTTCTTAGTAAAGTTATTATAGTTTCTTAACTCTTATTTTTACTATTTCTAATATTTTGTTTAATTTCCGTGATTTTTAATAAGCCGTAGGCTTATAACTATAGTTTATAAAGAATAGTAATTTTCTTATTATTAATGACTTTATAGAGTTATATATAAACTCAGCTATTAATAGTAAGTTAATCTAATTATCTTATTATTTATTAACATATATTTATAGATATTATTCTAGTATTTAATTTATCTGTTCTGTTTGTTTATTTATTTATAAATAAAATACTATTAAGAGACGATGTTCAGCCCCTAGCTTTTTTATAAACATTTTTTAGAATATTAATATAAATAATTTGTTTCTGTCTATAATAAATTCTTATAGTAATCTATATTATACTATTAGTAGTTTAATAAGTATAGTTACTAATTTATCTATTTTAATCTCTATATATATTAGTTTAAAGTATGCGTATTTTATAAATTAGTTTACTATAATTAATACTATATTATACTATTATCCTTAAAAGGTAATTGTCGTTGGTATTTCCGTAATAAAGTTTATTATAACTAATTCTTATAGTTAGTCTAGTAAAGGAATTAGTTATATAAGTTTATATTTCTTATATCTTAATACTTTATTTTTCTTATATTTAATACATTCTAAAAAAATAGCTCTAATTTTTTTTTATATTCTAGAGATCTAAAAATACCTATTAATTCATTCTATAGTTTTTTTAATTCCTTAGTGTCCGTGTATTTTAGCTGAATGTTAGTTTTTAATAAGTTTAGTTTATAATACATCTAATATATAAATCATTTTCTAATCTAAATTCTATTATAATTATCTATTATTAAAATCCCTTATTTGTTTTTCTTAGGTGTTTTTAATAATAACTATTATCTTAATATCTAATTATAAACTTCCTAGAAATCCGTCTAGTCTTTATTTAAATATTATATTATAAATTTCTAGTATATTCTTTATGTGGTTTATTTATTAATTAAATATATCAACCACTATATTTTCCTTTTCTAATTTATAAAGTATTTAAAAGTTAAAAGTAGAAACTAGTTTCTATTATCTAATCTATTATTAATTTAGTTTCTTTATTATTATAAATGCTGTTAGATTTCTATAATTTAAATATATAATAATCTAGTGCTTAGCTCCTTCTAAGTAATATTTCTATTTTTTAAATACTTAAACTATAGCTAATAGTTTTTTTATTATGGATATTATAGTTTAACTTAGTAGTTATTAATTTATAAGATAGGAAATCTACTAAGTGTTTATATCTATTATTTTATATTTATAATAGAATAGCTTTTATAGCTCCGTTTAATACGTCTGTATATATCTCTATTTAAAGTCATAAATTAAATATCTTTAATATTAGTAGTTATTAGAATATTTCTTTTAGTATTCTGAAAGTATTTTCTTTGTGTTGTTCCTACTTAAATTATTAATCTTTCTTAAGTAATTCCGTTAAAAGTAATGTAATCTTTAAGTAGTTCTTAATAAATTATCAGCAGAAATCTATGAATCTGAGGAAAGAATAAACTTCTTTTATATTTATTAGTATTAGCTAAAATAGAATATCTTTAGCTTTATCTAAGTTAACTACTATTCCGTTTCAGGATACTAAGTATCCTAAGAACTTAACTTCTGTTCTATAGAATATATACTTTTTTATTTAAATATATAGCTTGTGTTTCTTAAGCTTTCTTAGTATCTTTTTAGTATACCTAATATATTCTTTTAGCGTTCCATTTGTGTATATAAGCACATTATTAAAATATGCTATTATAAATACATCTAGATATTCTCTTAGCATATGGTTAATAATTGTCTAGAATATTACTAATACGTTAGTAAGTTTGAATAGTATAACTAAATATTTAAATAATTTATATCTTATCTTAAATACTATCATCCACTCGTGTTTTTCTACTATTTATATATAATAGTATCTGTTTTTAATGTTAAAGAGGCTAAACTATTTAGCTTCTCTAAGTTTATCTATAAGTTCTAATATTAATAGTATAAAATAATAATTTTTTACTATAGTTTTATTAAAGTGCCTATAATCAACACATAATTATAACTTATTATTTTTTTTTGTATAAAGAGTATTAGTGATGCTATTTTGCTTTTACTTATTTAAATATATCTTTTTTTTAGATTATTATTTAAATACTATCATAACTCTTCTTATTAATTAATAAATAGCTAGTATAGTAGTCCTAGTTTTAAATCCGCTTCTTCCTTAAGCGTGATTTTATAATTCTAGTTCTAGTATTCTAGTAATTAATCTTTAGCTTTTTTAAAAAACTATTCTCTAAATTTCTTCTAGTATTCTTTTAGTATAACAAATTTAGTATTATAAAGTATCTTTTTTTTTATTTATATTATTACCTATTATTACTATCCGTGGTAGTTGTTCCTGCTTTCTATAGTTTTTCTTTTCTAATTAATAATTAGATTCTATTATGCTAGCTAGTTCTATCTTAGGATAAAATTCTTACTACCTAGATTTATAATTTTAATATAATAGTTATTTCTGTAATCTGCTACTTAAATAATTATATTCCTTATCTTAAGATTAATAAAACTTTTTTTTAAATATTATTAGACTATTATCTATATATCTTACTTACATAGGTTTATCTAAAACTCTAGTTAGTATCTAGTATCTTTATATTTATTTATTTAATATAAATATCTTGCTAGCCCTACTATTTATGAGTGCTAGTATCTAATTACTATTAATATATATATTTATATATAGCTTATTCTTATATTTCCTCTAGTTTAGTTATATATATATAAGTATTATAATTTTTCTAATCTTTAGTTCTTAGCCTTTTAGTAGCTTAGTTATAGTCTACTAGTTTTTTAGTTTTTTATCTATAGTTAACTCTTAAGTAGTAGTTATTTCTTTAGTATTTTTTTTTTTAGGTCTATAGATTAAGCATCTCTAAAGTTAGTATACTTCTTTATTAAGTATTTTATATGTGTTTTTAGTTTATTCTCTATAGTCCTAGCATTTCCATCTCAAGAAACATTCTTAATATATGAGTTTTTTATGTGATTCTGTAGCTAACTATTTTTTTTAATAATATTTAGTTTAGTATAATTAATATTCTATCTAGCACTTATCCTATAATAACTACTTATATTAGTCTGAGTTTAGATCTTATAATTTATCTTCTAAATCCGTGTAAACTAATTCTTATTATAAGTTAAATTCTTTTTTATTTACTAGTTATTATAATACTTTCCTTATCTTTAGTCTCTTAACATGTATGGTGTGTTTATTCTATTTATAATTTATTCTTATATAATTAGATACTATATATATCTAGTATTCTTTTCTTATTATTCTGTTTACAGCGTCGTTATCTTGTACCTATAGTATTAATAAAAAGGTTTTTTTATTCTTTTTATTTTAATCCTATCTTAATTCTGGATATCTAATAGGGTAGTAATAGATTACATTATTTATAACTAGCATAGGTATTTATTAGTAAATCTTATTTATTTATATAGCTAGTATTTATCTACTTAACTCTTTATATTACTTGTTTTCTATTAATTATAGTATTTATTAGTATTTGTATATCCCATCTTCTAAGATAACTTTCTAGTATTTAGTAATATAATATTTTTCTTAGTAGTATTTTAATTTATATATCTAACAGTATCCCCAGCGCACTTATTATATAATTATTATAGATATAAGTTCTTTTCCTTTTTTTTATTTTATAATTTTTTTTATTAGAATTTTTAGTTTTCTTTCTAAAAGAGTCCGCTTTTTTATTTTATAATTTTATAAAATTATTATATTTTCTTCTTAGTTTTAGCACTATGTTATTAAACTGCTACTTTTTATATTATAGTAATTATATTATTAAGTCATCCTATTAGATAATCTTTAACTTATTAATATAGTATTTTATATTCTTACCTAAGATATATGTGACTCCTGTAGATTTAGTATTATTTCTTCTAAATTTATTATATAATAGTCTCTTTTATAATTATATCTTTTATTTATTTTATTTAAACTATAGCTATTTTAATTTTCTTCTTTACTTTAATCTAAACATAAGCTTTCTTAATATCTAATTATTGTTATTTATAATTCTTAATAAAGTATTTTTATTTATTATATCTTAAGTAGACCTTATGTGCGTAGCGTTTTATTTATTTTTTCACTCACTTTCCTTACCCTTTTCTAATAAATATTTATTTAATATTAATATCTATTTCATTATAAGTTTAGTTGTCTTTTCTATTTCTTTTAGATATATAAATTATTAATCTTTTTTATATCTTTCTCTCTTACTCTTATTAGTACTAGTAATTATTAATAGTTATTATTTATTTAATAATTTTTAGTAAAGTACTTAGCCGTTTTCCTTTAGAAATCTTATTCTTAATTATATTTTTTAATTCTTTATAATATATCATAACTAGTAGCTGGTCTGCCTAATTAAGTTATAATTAAATTTATTTAAATTCTATAGTATAATTAGCTATTAATGTTTATTACTTAAGTTATTAAAGTTTCTAAATTATCTCTATCTCCTTATTAATTTCTCCAAAGATAATAATTATTTTCTGTTTAAAATATTTATAATTCTTAAAGGTTTATTATATGTTGCTGTTATAGTTAATTAATTCTATTACTCCTAAATTAAATTCTCTATTAGCTAGGTAATTTCTTACTAATAGTTTAAACTATTATATAATTCTACCTGTTATATTTATGCTAGCTGCTAAAATCTAGTTCTAATTAATTAGAAATAATTTTTAATTAAAGTAATAATATAAGTCTATTGCCGCTATAAAGGTCTTAAGTTTATTCTAATTACTATTAAATTTTTTAAAAGATTATATCTTTGCTATTCTCTCTCTTTAATTTATTTTAATTTATTATTATAGATTTATTAAGATATTATATAACTCCATAATAGCTACTTCTTATTTTTAGATAATTTATTATATACTCTTAGTTTCTCTAGATATACTTCTAGTTATGGATAAAAATCTTATTATAACTTTTTCTTTACTATTACTTTCTTTTAACAAGTAAAGTTTCTGTTTGTCTTTATAGTAAATTATTATAGACTCTTAATAATTAGTTATTAGAATCTATCTAACTGTTTCTTTTATTTTTTTGAGGTGGTATTTATAATATTATAAGTTACTAACTTACTAACGTAATATTATACTATTAACTAGTTATCTAATTAATTATATAACATTAATTAGTTCCCTTACTTCTAGATTAGATAGCTTATTAAACTTAGTAAATAAAAAGTTTAGCTTAATAAAGATAGAAAGAAGTAATACAGTAAGTTAAGATTTAACAGAATAGTATTAAACTATTTCACTTAAGATATAAATCTTAATTTTAGAGTAACTATAAAGAATTAAAAGTAACTATAAGCTATCTAATGCCTTATACTTATAGTAAACCCTTTATACGTATATTATATACTAATTAGAAGTATATTAGATACTATTAGAGAAGATAAAAGAAGATAAGTTTAGCTCTAGTTTATGTCTACTCTTATCTTTCTTATTAGTACTTATTTTTTTAGTATTTTGCTATAGCTGGTTACCTAACTTACTTATTTACTCTAAATATTATTCTTTATAGAATTTAAACTTACTATAGAGTAATTCTATTTATAAGTTCTGTCTTTACTAATTTACTTTAACTTATTAATATTACTTATATATTTTCTTATACTATGCTTTTTATAGTAACGCCTCTTTACTTACATTTCCTTCCTTATTATAATCCGTAATATTAAATTATTTAAGGCTTTAACTATAAGTTCTCTAGTAGAGTATTATTACTTAATTAAATAAATTAAGTATAAAAGTTTTTTCTAGTAGTAGTAAATAACTATTTTAAAAGAATAAAAGTTATAGAAATAACTTTTTAAGTAAGTAAGTATTCTAAAAATAACACCTAGCCATTAATATATAACTTTAAAAAATATATTTAAAATAAAATTAGTTTTTAGACTACTTACAATTACAAGCCTTTTTTAGAATAAAAGTTCTTAAAATAAAAAAAGTTTAAAAAACTATTATAATTAAAATAGGAGTAAAATAATCTTCTAATTAAATAAATATTCTAGAATAATTCTCTTAAGAAAATAAAGGTCTAAAAAGATTTAAAGTTATAAAAATAACTTCTTAAGTAAATAGATATTTTAGAATAACTTTTTTAGAAAATAAGAGTTTTAGGAAATTTATTTAGAAATAGTTTCTTAAATAAGTAAACATTCTAAAATAATTATTCTAAAAAAATAAAAGTTTTAAAAAGTTTAGAGTCTAAAAATAGTCTTTTAAGTAAAAATCTTAAAGTAATTTTCTTAAGAAAATAAAAGTTCTAAAAAATTTAGGGTCTAAAAATAGCCTTTTAGGTAAAAATCCTAACGTAATTCTTTTAAAAAAAATATAGATTTTAGAAAATTTAGAATCTAAAAACTACTTTTTAAGTAAAAATCTTAGAATAATTTTCTTAAAAAATAAAAGTTCTAGAAAATTTAGAGTCTAGAATCATGTTCTTAAGTAGAAATCTTAAAGTAATTTTCTTAAGAAAATAAGAGTTTTAGAAGATTTAAAATTTAGAAACAGCTTTTTAAATAAGTAGATATTCTAAGATAATTATTTTAGGAAAATAAGAGTTCTACTATAAGTACTCCTTTTTTAGATATGTAATCTTATATTATAAGACTAATAAATTTAAAGCAAATTTACTTAAAAAATAGAATATTTCTAAAGAAATATAAACACGTTTAACTTCTATAATTACTAGTATAGTTTCTTAGTTTTTATATATAAGTAAGCCTATTTTATAAAATACAAAAGAAATTTTCTAACTAAAATTACTTATTATAATTACTTTAAGTAGAATTTTAGGTTATATTTATAATATTACTAGTATGTTTTTAAAACTAATACTAACTTTTACTCTACTCTTTTCTAATTTTTTAATTAATTTCTACTTACTTTTATTTTGTAATAGTAGTTATATAAAAAACTTTAAAAGCTATAACTAGTTACTAAATATTAGATATTACTAACTTTTATAAATAAGTGCACCTAATTCTAGTAAGTAAAAAAAAGTAATAAGTATATATAAAAAATTACTAATAATATTTTTAAACTAAATATAATATATTATACTTAAAAACTACGTAATTTTTAAAATGCTTTTTTTTAATTTACTTTAAAAAAAAATTTAATAAAAAAAACTTTACTTAAATACTTTTTTAGCTTTATAATTATTAACATACTTTTCTAGTAAATTTTTCTTTTTAAATTAGTAGATCCTTCTTTTACAAATATAAAAAAAGTAAATAAAGTTAGTAAACGTTATTAGAATACTTAAAATAATTTTAATATTTTTTTTATTTAATTTAATGTTATGAGTTGCCTTAACTTAATAGTACGTTTCACGTTAGTAATTCTGCCCTGACTGATTACTCAATAAATTCTCAGCTCTTTCCGTATCTAGAATAGATAGTTTTAGGTTTAACAGAATAGAGTTTGTGCTTTATCGCAAGGTAGGAAGAGAATATATAATAGATTTAACAAGATAGTGTTAAACTATTTCACTTAAGTTCAAGTCTTAACTTAGAGAGAAGATCTCGATTTTAGAGTAACTATAAAGAATCCAAAATATCTCGGAGCCAGTCCATGCCTCATATTTATAGAAAATCCTCTGTGCGTACATTGTATACCTCTGTATAGTATGTTAGATACTGCTAGAGAAGATGAGAGTGATGAGTCTCTTATCTGCCTTATCTACCTTATCTGCTAAGATCCTGTTCTAGTCACGTGCATGACTACTCCCAATCCACTAGCATAGTTCTGTATTTCTGTTCTTACTTCTTGGCTCGTACTTTAGCCTATGCTAAAGCGTCTTGTGTGTGCTTACAATTCTTTCTTTCCAGCTCAAACATACGTTTCCATTCTAGAGCTTTATTAGCTGTTGTTGCCAGTTCCTTTAGCTCCTTAAGTGCAGTTATCTTACTGTTACCGTCCATAACACTATCCCCCTCTTCTAAGTCTTCATCTCAGAAGATAGTTTCTCTTTTCTATAAATAGTATAAAGGCAACAGGTCCTCCGGCCTGTGCTCTAAACTGTAAGATTCTTGACTTCCTTTTCGTCCTGCCTAGTGTCTAAATAATAACACGTCCTAAGTCATCTCTAATATGTGCTTGCTGTTTAGCTTCTTGAATCTATAATAAACCCTATCACATGCTGTTACTGTGTTCTTGCTGTCGTGATAATGCTCTTTAATGTCTAGTGAATCTGGCTTCCGGCCGTTGTTCTGAATGCGTTAATCACAACGTGAAGTATAATCTTATCATAACTCAACCTGAGTAGAATCGTCTTGATCGTGATAAGAAGAAATTATAGGAGCAACTTCGCTGTGTCTAGGAGGAGATGGTAGCTGCTTATTCCCGTAAGTTACGCCTTCATCAGCAGCTAGCCTAAATAGATTCTTAGGAGAAGGAAATGTTCTAGCGTGAGCTTGCCTCAATTAACGAAGTTCATGTAATAGAGAAGGAAGAGCAAAACTATTAGAGTTAATTTAGCACACTACCACCTGCAGTGTCTAGTGTTGCCTTACTTTTCTTCTCAGGTTTTAAGTAGAACGTTCTCTATTCTTCTTACTTACTAGACCCCGCTTTGGAGCAAGCTTTTGCTGCTTCTTTTAATGGTACTGGTTAATCAGCTCTAAACTGTTCTTTAAGTTCCTAACTAGCTCCCAAGTATCGTTTTTAGGTCTGTATTCTTCTTATTTAACTAAGTACTTCCACTAACGACCAAACCGTTGGTAGTCCAAAATTTATTAGACTTTATACTTAGTATAATCTTCCTTAAGCTTGAGCTTTGTCTGAAGTTTAGTGTTATATAGTGCTGGTTCTAATTTAGAGACATGGAAAACTAGGTGAATTTTTATGTTCTTAGGTAATTATAGTTTGTAATTCACAGGTCCTGTTTGTCATTTAACCTTAAATAGTCCTAATTTAATGTGATCTAATTTTCGTGATGGTTGCTTTATTTCTAAATTTTCTTTTTTTAAGAAAACCTTATCCCCCTCCTTAAAGGTTGGTCCCTTAACTTTAGATTTATCTTTAATTTACTTGCTAAGATTGCCTTTATGGGTAATTTTCTATGCGATTTCTTTATACAGTGTTTGTAAGTCTTTAACTTTTCTTCTTACAAACTCTAATACTTTATCTAATGTTTATAGTTCTTAATAAGCTGTAGGCTTATAACTATAGTTTATATAGAATAGTGATTTCCTTATTATTAATGACTTTACAGAGTTATATGTAAACTTAGCTATTAGTAATAGGTCAATCTAATTATCTTATAGTTTATTAACATACATTTATAGGTATTATTTTAATATTTGATTTATTTGTTCTATTTGTTTATCTGTTTGTGGGTGAAATACTGTTAAGAGGCAGTGCTCAGCCCCTAACTATTCTATAAACATTTTCTAGAATATTAACATAAATAACTTGTCTTAGTCTGTAATAAATTCTTATAGCATCCTGTATTATATAATTAGTATTTTAATTAGTAATAACGCTAGTTTATCTGTTTTTATTTCTATATAGGTTAGTTTAAAGTAAGCGTACTTTATTAGTTTATTAATAATAACCAGTATCATGTTATATTATTAACCTGTTAAGGTAGTAATTATCAGTATTCCCATAATAAAGTCTATTATAACTAATTCTTATAGTCTGTTTAGTAAAGGTATTAGTTATATGAGTCTATACTCTTTATATCTTAATGCTTTATTTTTTTTGTATTTAATGCATTCTAAAAGAATTTTCCTAACCTTACTCTAAATTCCTGGAATTTAGAAGTGCTTGTTAATCTATTCTATAATCTTCTTAACTCCTTAATATTCATACATTTTAGCTGAATGTTGGTTTTTAATTAGCTTTATTTATAATTTATTTAGTACATAAATTATTTCTTAGTCCAGATTCTAAAGTAGTTGTCTATTATTAAATTCCCTTATTTATTTTTCCTAAGTGTTTTTAATAATGACTATTGATTTAATATCTATTTACAAGCTTCCCAGGAATCCGTCTTGCTTTTTCTTAAATATTATATTATATATTTCTAGTATGTTTCTTATATAGTTTGCTTGTTAACTAAGTGCATCAGCCGTAGTATTTTCTCTTTCTAATTTATAAAATATCTAAAAATTAAAAGTTGATAGTATCTCCTATTATCTGACTTATCATTAATTTAACTTTTTTATTATTATAAATACTATTAGATTCTTATAATTTAAATATATAACAATTTATTGCTTAGCTCCTTTTAAGTAATGTTTCTATTTCTTAAATGCTTAAACTATTACTAATAATTTCTTATCATAGATATTATAATTTAACTTAGTAGTTATAAGTTTATAAGATAAGAAATCTACTAAGTGTTTTTATTTATTGTCTTATGTTTATAAGAGGATAGCTCCTATAGCTTTATCTAATATATCTATATATATCTCTATTTAAAGTCCTAAATTAAATATTTTTAATATTAGTGGTTTCTTAAATTTCTCTTTTAACTTTTTAAAGGCTTTATTTTCTTTTTTTATTTACTTAAATTATTAATCTTTCTTAAGTAATTCCGTTAAGGGTGCTGTAATTCTTAAATAACCCTTAATAAATTACCTGTAGAATTTCGTGAATTTAAGGAAAGAATATACTTCTTTCGCATTTATTAGTATTAGCTATAATAGAATATTTTTAGCTTTATCTAGGTTAACTGCTATTCCATTTCTAGACATAATATATCCTAGAAACTTAACTTCCTTCCTGTAGAATATATATTTTTTTGTCTGAATATATAAGTTATGTTCCTTAAGCTTCCGTAATATTTTCTTAGTATACTTAATATATTCGTCTAGCGTTCTATTTATGTATACTAAGACATTATTAAAATATACTAGTATAAAAACGTCTAGATATTCCCTTAGAACATGATTAATAATGGCTTGGAATATTACTAGTGCGTTAGTAAGTCCTATAGGCATAACTATATATTTATATAATCTATAGCTTATTTTAAAAGCTATTAGCTATTCATGCCCTTCAGTTATTTATATTTAATAATATCTATTTTTAATATTAAACAGACTAAACTATTTAGCTTCTCTAAGTTTATATATAAGTTCTAATATTAAAAGTATTAGATAGTGATTTTTGATTATTATTTTATTTAATTATTAATAGTCCACGCAGAGTCGTAGTTTTCTATTTTTCTTTAGTATAAATAGTGCTAGTAATGTAATTTTACTTTTACTTTCTTATAGATACCTCTTTTTAATATTATTATTTAGGTATTATCGTAACTCTTCTTGTTACTTAATAGATATTTAATATAATAATGCTAGTTTTAGTTTTTCTCTATTCTTAAGTATAATCTTATAGTTCTAATTCTTATGTTCTGGTATTTAGTTTTCTTATTCTTTTATAAACTATTTTCTAAATTCCTCCTGGTATTCGTTTAGCATAATAAATGTAGTATTATAAAGAGTTACTTTCTTTATCTATATTATAGCTTTTATTTATTTATAGTAGTTCTTCCTAGGTTTTACAGACTTTATTTTTTAGTTAATTAGTAGATTCTATTATACTAGCTAGTCTTATCCTAATATGAAATCCTTACTACCTAAATTCATAATCTTGATGCGGCGGTTATCCGTGTAATCTACTACCTTAATAGTTATATTCTCTATTTTAAAATTAATTAGATCTCTTTTAAATATTACTGGATTATTATCTATGCGTACTACTCTTATAGGTTCTTCTAAAACTCTAGTTAAAATATAGTGTCTTTATATTTACTTATTTAATATAAGTATTTTATTAGCTCCACTATTTATAAGCGCTTGCGTCTAAAAGCTATTGATATATATATCTATATATAGCTTATTCTCATGTTTTTATTTAAGTCGTATATAGTTAAGTGCTAATTTCTATATTTTGACCTTAAATTAGCTCTCTAGTAGTATAGTTATTACTCACTAGCCTTTTAGTTTTTTGTCTGTAGTATAATTCTAACTATTAATTACTTCTTTAGTGTTTCTTCCTTAAGTCTATAAATAGAGCATTATTAGAGTTAGTATTTTTTTTTTAGTAATAATTTATATTCCCTTCTAGTTTCTTCTCTATAATCTTGGTACTTCTATCCTAAGAAACATTCCTTTATTATTAATTTAGTATGTAATTCTGTAGCTATTTATTTATTTTAGTAGTATTTAGTTTAGTAATATTAGCATCCTAGTTAGCACTTATCCCAGTCTAACTATTTATATTTCTCTATTTTTAGGTCTTGAAGTTTTTTTTTAGAATCTGTATAGATTAGCTTTTATTCTATGTTAAGCTCTTACTTTTATGCTATCTATTTTAATACTTATTTTATCTTTAGTTTTTTAACCCTTATGGTATAAGCTACCTATCTGTAGTTTTATCCGGTATACGTTTTTTCTCTATATATTTAGTATTTCTGTTATATAAATCTCTCGGCGGCTTCGTTATCTTGTATTTATAAAATAAGTAGAGTAAATTCTTCTTCTAGTTTCCTATTCTAGTCTTATCTTAACTCTAGATATCTAACGGGATGATAATAAGTAGCATGACTTATAACTAGTATTAGTATTTATCTATAAATCTCGTTTATCTATATAGCTAGTTTCTATTTACTAAGTTCTTTATACTACTTATTACTAGCTATCTATAGTACTTATTAGCACTTATATATTCTATCTCTTAAGGTAATCTTCTAGTGCTTAGTGATATAATATTCTCTTATATAGTACTCTAATTTATAAATCCAATAATGTCCCCTGCTTACTTACTATTAGATTATTATAGATATTAGTTTCTTATTTTCTATAGTCTCTAGATCCTGTTGCTGTCTGAATTTCTAGTTTTCTACTTTAAAGGGTCCTCTCTTTTATTAAATTATCTTATAGAATTAATTAGCTTTTTTTAAGGAGTTGGCTTAGTATTATTTAATAGTAGTCTCTTATATAATAGTAATTATATTACTAGCTAGCGTTGCTAGATAATTTTTAATTTATTAATATAGTACTTTATATTCTTATCTAAGATGTATATGGCTCCCATAAATCCAGTATTATTCCTTCTAAATTCTTTATATTATGGTTTCTATTATTATCTGATTCTTGGCTGGTTCTATTTAGACTATAGTAATTATAACTAGTGCCTTAGTTTAAACATAAGCCTATTTAACATCCACTACTTATTACTTGCATTCTTTAATAAAGTGTTCTTGTTTTCTATATTTAAGGCATGCCTTACGCGCATATTAGTCCATTTATTTCTTAATACGTTTATCTTATTTTCTTTTATTAATTTATGTGTTTTTGATTGATACATGATTGATTTTTATTACATTATAAGTTTAAGTATTTTTCTTATTTCTTTATAGTGTATGGATTACTGGCCTAGTATTATTTTTCTTTTCTTACTCCTTTTAGTACTAGTAGTTATTAATTATTACTACTTGTTTAATAATTCCTAGAAGTATACTAAGTTACTTTTCTTATGAAATTTTATCTTTAATTCTATCCTTTAGTCCTGTATAGTATATTATAACTAATAGTTAGTTTATTTAATTAAGTTATAATTAGATTTGCTTGAACTCTGCTGTGTAGTTGGCTATTAATGTTTATTACTTAAGTCTTTAAAGCTTTTAGATTACCTTTATTTCTTTGTTAATCTTACTAAAGACTATAATCAATTCCTTTTCAAAGCTTTCATAATTTTTAAAGATTTTTTTGATATTATTATTACAGTTCATGAGTCCTGCTGATCCCAAGTTAGGGTCTCTTTTTACTAAATAGTTCTTTATAAGTAGTTTAAACTATTTTATGGCTCTTTCTATTATGTTTATACTAGCTACCAGAATCTAATCTTAGTTAGTTATAAATAAGGATTAATTAAACTAATAGTATAGGTCTATTACGGCCATAAACGTCTTAAGGTTATCCCGATTTCTGTTGAATTTAGAAAGTAGTTAGATCTTTACAGTTCCTTCTCTTTTATTCTTTACTATTTTAACTTGTTACTATATATTAATTATAGCATCACGTAACTTTATAATAGCTGCTTTTTATTTCTAGATAATTTACTATACGCTCTTAGCTTCTTCTGATGTACTTCTAGTAGTAAATAAAGATCCTACTATAACTTCTTCTTCACTGCTACTATTACTTAATAAGTAAAGTTCTTATTTATCCTTATAGTAAGTTATTATAAACCGTAATTAGAAATTCGTTATTAGAATCAATCCAACGTCCTCTTCTATACTTTGAAAGGGTAGTTATAATATTACGAGTTATCTTAATTTAATAGTACGTTTCGTGTTAGTAACTCTGCTTTAACTAATTACTTAATAAGTTCTTAGCTCTTTCCGTATCTAGAACAGATAGCCTTAAGTTTAATAGAATAGAGTTTATGCTTTATCGCAAAGTAGGAAGAGGATATATAATAGATTTAATAAAATAGTGTTAAACTATTTCACTTAAGTTTAAGTCTTAACTTAGAGAGAAGATTTTGATTTTAGAGTAACTATAAAGAATCTAAAATATCTCAGAGCTAGTCTATGCCTTATATTTATAGAAAATTCTCTATACGTATATTATATACCTCTATGCAGTATATTAAATACTGCTAGAGAAAATAAAAGTAATAAGTCTCTTATCTACCTTATCTGCCTTATCTATTAAGATCCTGTCCTAGTTACGTGCGTGACTACTTCTAATCTACTAGTATAATTCTATATTTCTATTCTTACTTTTTAGCTTATACTTTAGCCTGTGCTAAAGTGTCTTATATGTGCTTACAATTCTTTCTTTTCAGCTCAAACATATATTTCTATTTTAAAGCTTTATTAGCTGTTATTACTAGTTTTCTTAGCTTCTTAAATATAGTTACCTTACTGTTACCGTCCGTAATATTTAAGCTTTACATTTAATTTAAACTCTTTTAAATAAATAAGTTTAAGTAAATTTCTTTTCTTAGCTTCTTTACTTATTAATAAATACTAATATTAGTATTACTTTTTTTTATTTTAAGTTTATTATATATTAGCCTTTTTTAAACAAAAGTTGAATTTTAATAGTATTTTTTAGTATTTTATTTAACTAGCTTTTTTATTAAGTATAATACTTAACAAAATTATAAATAAACTTTATATAAAGTTTTATAGTTTATTTTTTTTTATTTAGTAGCTAAAATAATAATTTAATAATAATAGTATATTTATAAAATTTATACTATATAGTTAAATATATAAAAAAGTTTACTTTAATATTATTACTAAGCTACTTTGTAATATTGTAATTTATAATAGTATTATAAAAATTAAAATATCTTAATATTTTTTACTTACCTAAAATATTTATAAGATTATAAAGTTTTTATTTAACTTTATTATAATAGTTATATAGTTTTATTTTTTTTAATATTAATAAAATAATATTTTTAACTATAAATTCTTTTTTATATTACTTTTGTTTTACATAAAGTTATAGAATTTTAAGGTATTAATTAAGCTTTAACTTAAATTCAAGCTTTTATTTATTAGTTAAACTTATAAAAACTTACTTATTTTATAAAATACTTATTTATACTTTATATTAAATAAGCTTGTTTTATAATAAAGTTTTAAAATAAATTAATTAAAAATTATATTTAATTAAATTAAGTAAATAAAATTATTAGTAAGTATTACTATAATAACTTATTATATAATTTTTTTTAAAAAAAATTACTTAAAAAGCTTAGTAAATAAATATTTCTACATAAAATAAAACACTTACTATTTTTTTTTAAAAACTTAATATACTTAGTAGAATTTAAGTAATTACTTAAACTTAGCTATATAAAGTAGTTATAATACTTATTATAAAATAATACTTTTTTATTTACTTTACTTTTACTAGCTATTTTCTTAATATTCTAAAAAATTAGTTAATTTAATATTTTCTTTTTAAATTTTACTTTAAAAAAGAGTTTATATACTAGAATTTCTAATATAAATATTTTTCTAATAAAGTATAATAATATTAAAATATATTATTTATAATTATATAGCTTACTAAATATAATATAATATAAAAGGCTAGAATGCTTTTAAAACCAAAAAAAAATTCTTAAAGTTTATTAGTATTATTTACTTTATTCTTTAATTAGTATTATTATATATTATTTACTTTTTTCTTTAAAAATTTTAATATAAACAAAACTTACATAAATAATAGTTATAGTTTAATTATAGTTTTTCTTATTATAAACTTTAAAAATGTTAATATATTTATATAAAAGTACTTTATTTAAGCTTTTTACTCTTAAACTTTTAATAAAAACTAAAGTTATATTCATATAACTTTATAAAAAAAGGTATAGTATTTATTTATACTTAAAAATAGCTATAGTGTAGTTTTATATTTATTGTTTAATAAATACTAAAAATAACGTATAAGTTTTATATATATATTATATGCTTTTTTTAATGTATTTAACTTATACTTTATAGTTACGTAAGTTAAAATCTACTAAAATATATTAGCTTATTTTTTTAAAAAAAGTATTTAATTATATATTTTATAGGTTAAACTTTATACTATTATATATACTATCATTTATTATATTTATAAAATTATAAAGTATTTATTTTTAGTATACTTTAATTATACTTTTTTTTCTTAATATAGAAATTTTCTACATATTATTTAAAATAGGTTTTAAAATTATTAGCTTAATAATAGTAAAAAGTATTAAATAAATTTAACTTTAATTTAAAGCAAAATTTATATACTATTTATTAGTATTATATAGTATAATATTAATAATAAAATTTTTTTTTTTTTATTTTTAAAACTTATAAGTAACAATCTTTTTTATCTGCTTTTTTTATTTTAACTTAATTTTTTTTTTATTTTTATAAAACACTATTTTCTACTATAAAATTTTTTTTTTTAAAATAGTATTTTCTTCTAATTTTAGTATTACTACTTAATTTTGTATACAAAACTAGTAAGAAATAAAACTTATTTAGTTTAAAGTTAAACTTAAATAATAAATTTAAATTTTAGTTCTTTTTAGTATAAAAAAGTATAATAGTTAAATATATAGCCTTTTATTTTTAGTATATTTATAAAGTTTATTTAAAAGCTGAAAATAAGTTGCATAAAAGTACTTAATAAAAATACTAGTATATAACCAAAATTTTATAGTAATAAGTTAAAAAAAAAATACTTAAAAAAAATACAAAATAAGAGTTAGTATATATAGTAAAAATTTAGTAAAAATAAGTCATGAAAAAAATACTTAATAAAAGTATAAATAGAAGATAGTATATATATAGTAAAAATTTATTACTTTTTAGGTATACTTTATATAGATTTTAAAGCTATATATAAAAAAAATAATATGTTAATAAATAACTATATAGTACTTAGTAATTAATGTAAAAGTATTTTTTTAAATTTTTACTACTTTAGCTTAAAATGTTAAAAAAGTAGTAAGTAATATAAATTTAAGTAAAAAAAAAACTATATTTTAAAACAAAGGTTTTAAACTTTTAAATTTAGCTACTTTTTTTAAAAATAAATATAAATATAAAACTATTCTAGTTAAAGTATAAAGTTAAAAAAATTAAAAAAAAATTTTAAATTTTAGTAGAAATACCTAATTAAATAAAAAATCTATAAATAAAAAAAAAACCTAAAAAGTTATTTAAAACTTAAAGTAATATTTTAAAATAATTAACTAGTTTTATTTAAAGAATTTAAAAATACTAAAAAAAAAATTTTTAAAAAAAAGGTTATACAGTTTTTTAATTAAAAAAGATATTTAGAAAAAAATTAGTAAAAATATTAAATAAAAACATTATAAGTTATAAAAATTTAAAAGCTTTTTATTTTATTTTTTTCTTAAATTTTATATCTTTTTAATTAAAGCAAACTTGTAAACAAATAATCTATATTTATAACTATTAATTAAAGTTAGTTATTTATTATTATTATTTCTTGTTTACCGCCTGATTCGGTCCCCCTAATGGGTCCATGCAGGCCAATTTCTTGCTATTTAGGTGAACAAAAAACCTCTAGGGGAAACGTAAGAGGTAATACTTCAAATAGCGTCTATACTATATTAACAGGAGGAAAAACACTATTAGGTCGCGCTGTGCTGACACCCTCTGAGAGTGTCTATACCTTTCTTGCCCTGTCTGCTATTCAAGCTATTTTAGCCACGTCTGTATGTTGCCTTTATGAAGCCGTATGCCTATCCCTAGCTCCTTCCAAGTCTCTTTTATGTGTGTGATTGCCTTGATAACCGCTTACGTTCCGCCCGGGAGTGCGTAGCCGCTAGGGGGATCTTCTTATCTATCCCTCTGTTAATGACAACGGGGTGTTCTTTGGTATCGCTTAAGCCCTAGGGCCCAAACCCAGGCCCTTAAGCCCTAGGGCCCAAACCCAGGCCCTTAAGCCCTATCCTCTAGGCAGAAGGGGGACATAATCCGGTGATAGGGGTGCCCAAAGTCCCTATAGCCAGATACCCAGGCTGCCAAACAACGTTGGGATAGGAGGCCACTTCCGCTTATGGCCTCAGGACGCGGATTGCTTGCGTTTCGTGTGTGCGTGCCGTGCGATGCGATGTGGTACAATATAGGAGAGAGGAGGTCGTCAGAGGGATGTTTCCTGTCAATTCAAATGACCAAATGTGCACGTTGAGACGTGGTGGTTGTGTTTTTGAACCTTCGCTGGGGCTCACCCTCCTAGCGAAATTTTTTCACACCACCACCACGCCGCCGCGCCGACGTCGCACAGCCGTGCACACGTCTCTGCGTTTGCTCTGGTAGTCTATTGACACAATCCTGATAGAACATCAATAGTAGCTGCCAGGTTCCCGGGCTCCACCACGTGGAGGTGCAGAGGCCGCTTTCATAGCCTCTAGGGTCCTATCTAGGTTCCTGATGCTCGTGCTATCCGTGTCGAACTTAACGGATCCAGTCGCGCCAGGTCTAGATAGTAGAGAGTTGACTAGGCTCTCTATGGTGCTACTTTCAGGCTGTCTCCAGTTGCGTAGGCAGTCTGTCGCCATGCATGGGAGGACTCTTAGTAGTCGCACTCTAGAAGTTTGCACCTTAAGCAGGCCTCTAGCAGTACCCCTAGAAATTGAAGAGAAAGGCGATACCTACGCTATGTCCGCGTACACAGCCGGCCTGAGTACGAGTCGGGTTCGCTCCAGCCTTCTTAAAGAAGTTGGAGAGAAAGGCGATACCTACGCCGTGTATGCGTCTACAGCCGGCCCGAGTACGAATCAGGAAAGTTAGTTATTTACATAATTATTATTAATAAAACTTAGTTTTTAACTTTAAATTATAAGTTTATTTTAGTTCCTTTTATAACTAATACTTTTTAACTAAAAAATTATTAAATTTATAAATAAAAACTATTAAATTATATTTTTAAGAATATTTAATATATTTAAAATACTAATTAAATAAAAAATTTATAAAGTAATAAAAATTTTGTTTTAAATAAATTATATAAAGTTAGCATAAAATAATTATAATTTTAAATTAATTTTATTAAATAATAATTATAAAAAGTTAATAACTTAACTTTAAGTATTATTAATAGTATTAAAAAAATAGTTTTAAAATTACTTATAATATTATTAAAAAATAAGTTTTTTTTATACTTAAAACTTAAAATTAAAAAAACCTTTATACTAAAGGTTTAAAAAAAAGTAAGTATTATAAATAATAATAAGTAAAAATTTGTTACTAATAGTAATAACTAAAAGATAGTAAATAGTTTAAAAAATAATTACTAGCTATTAGCTAAAATATATACTAAAAAAATAAAATACTAAGTAAAAGTAAAATATAAAGTAAAGTTATAAACTATTATTATTAAAAAATTATTAAAATTAATAGTAAAAGATTTACGTAACATATTATATATATAATTACACAAGTAATTAAAAAAATAAAAATTAATAAAAATTAAGTAGTTATATTAAAAGTAATTAATTACTAAATTATAAGTAAAGAATTTACTATATAAATTATTTTTTTAGCTTTTAAATAGTTTAATTTTTTATACTTATTTTTATAATTTTAAGTAATTTCCTAAATTTATTATATAATAAATTAGTTAAACTACTTCTTTTACATTTTTATATTATTAAAACATATTATATAAATAACTTTTTATATAATTTTATATAATTGCTAAAACTTTTAATATAAAATAATATATATACTTATTATATTAAAGTAACTTATAATTTTTTTATTATAGTATATAGTTAAAACTATATAATAAATAATATAAGTTATAAGTATATAAAAGTTTAATAAAAAAACTTTATAATAATAAACTAAAAGTAAAAAAATACTAGCTAAATACTAAATAAAAAGCTAAATATTAAAAGTTAATAAAAAATTAATTTTTATTATAATATATAATTTTTTAGTAATAGTAATTTTTTATTACCTTTTTACTTACTTTTATTATTAAGAATTTTATTTTGTTTACTTATACTATTTACTTTTTTTTATATATAAAAATTATTTTTACGTTAATAATTAAAAATAACTATTTAAAAAATAGCAATTATAAAATACTTTAGTAAATACCTTAATATATTAAAATAAATATTATTATATATAATAGTTTTTTAAAATACTAAATATAGTATTATTATTATTATACTTCATCAGGAAAAAAATTTGTGGTATTTTTATAATATTTAGTAGTATTTAGTAGCTATTTATATATTTTATGTACTTTATTTTATAACTTATAGTCTTAACTCTAAAGTAGTATTAAGCCGCTAAATATAACACTATCTTATAAAATACTATAAAATACGTGATTATATCTACTAGAGTTTTTAGTATTATTTATGTTATTTATATAATTTATTTATTATACATATTTTATAAAATAAATGCTTTCTAAATATACTATATATTTAGTTTATTTCTTACATATAGCATGTATATTTTAAATAATAATTCTAAATTACTAGCTACTACTAATTTAATATATAAGGTAATAAAATATTATATAAGTTTTATTTACTTTTTTTTTTTTTCTTCTTTTACTTTATTTCCCTTAAGTATAATTTATCTATCTCTAGTTAGTATATAGGTGTTATAAGTTGCCTTAACTTAATGGTACGTTTTACGTTAGTAACTTTACCCTAACTAATTACTTAATAAGTTCTTAGCTCTTTCTGTATCTGGAATAGATAGCCTTAAGTTTAATAGAATAGAGTTTAGTCTTATCGTAAGGTAGGAAGAGAGTGTATAATAGATTTAACAAGATAATATTAAACTATTTCACTTAAGTTCAAGTCTTAACTTAGAGAGAAGATTTTGATTTTAGAGTAACTATAAAGAATTCAAAATATCTCAGAGCTAGTTTATGCCTTATATTTATAGAAAATCCTCTATGCGTACATTACATACCTCTGTGCAGTATATTAAATACTATTAAAGAAAATAGAAAAGATAGAAGCTTTTATTTATTCTATCTTTTTTATTTGCTAAGCTTTACTTTAGTTACGTGCATAACTACTTCTAATCTACTGGTATAATTCCGTATTTCTGTTCTTATTTCTTAGCCTGTACTTTAGCCTGTGCTAATGTATCCTATGCCTACTTATAGTTCTTCCTTTCTAGTTTAAATATATGTTTTTATTTTAGAGCTTTATTAGCTGTCACTACTAGTTCCCTTAGCTTTTTAAGTGTAGCTGTTTTATTATTATTATTTATAATATTATCCCTCTCTTTTAAGTCTTTGTCCTGGAAGATAGTTTCTTTTTTCTATAAGCAGTATAAAGGTAGTAGGTCTTTTACTTAGTATTCTAAACTATAAGACCCTTAACTTCCTTTTCTTTCTACCTAGCTTTTTAATAATGATATGTTCTGAGTTATCTCTAATACACGCGCGCTGCTTAGCTTTTTAGATCTGTAATAAACCCTATCACATGCCAACACCCTACTTAAACTATTTTTATTAAGGTAATAATTGTTTTATGAACCTCATGTTAGGCCACTATTCAGCGTGTAATAACTATAGTGTAAAATGTAATCTAGTTATGTTATAATCAGAATAGGATTACTTAGATTATAATAAAGAAAAACTCTGTTGCTAGCTTAAGAAAGCTGAAGAAGACTTATTTAAGTTCTATTATATTAAAGAAGAACGCTAGTCCCGCGTTTGTCGCCTTTATCACTAACTTACCCAATTTAACCCCTAAGAGAAGGAGATGTTTAATCGAGAGATGGCCTCAATTTATGAAGTTTAAGCTCTTAAAGAGAAAGAAGCTTGTTCTCGTGGTTAAAAAGTTCACATACTATAATCTACAGTGTCTAGTGCTGCTTCGTTTTTCTTCTCTAGTTTTAAGTAGAATATTCTGTATTTCTTTTATACTTTAGACTCCGCTCTAGAGCAAACCTTTATTACTCTCTTTAGTAATATTAGTTAATTAGCTCTGAACTGTTCTTTAGGTTCCTAATTAGTTTCTAAGTGTTATCTTTAGGTCCGTATTTCTTCTATCTAACCAGGTACTTCCACTAATGTCTAAATTATTAGTAGTCCAAAATCTGCTAGACTTTATACTCGGTAGTGTTTTCTTTAAGTTTAAGTCTTATTTATAACCTAGCATCCCGTGGTGCTGGTTCTAATTTAGAGATATAAAAAACTAAATAAATTCTTATGTCTTTAGGTAATTATAGTTCGTAATTTACAGGTCCTGTTTATCGTTTAATCTTAAATAGTCCTAATTTAACGTGATCTAATTTTCGTGATGGTTGCTTTATTTCCAAATTTTCCTTTTTTAAGAAAACCTTATCCCCTTCCTCAAAGATTGGTCCCTTAACCTTAGATTTATCTTTAATTTACTTACTAAGATTACCTTTATAGGTGATTTTCTGTGTGATTTCTTTGTATAGCATTTATAAGTCTTTGATTTTTCTTCTTACAGACTCTAATGCTTTGTTTAATGTTTATGGTTCTTAATAAGCTATAGGCTTATAACTATAGTTTATATAGAATAGTGATTTTCCCGTTATTAATGACTTTATAGAGTTATATGTAAACTCAGCTATCAGTAGTAAGTTAATCTAATTATCTTATAGTTTATTAACATACATTCGTAGGTATTATTCTAATGTTTGATTTATCCATTCTGTTTGTTTATTTGTTTATAGGTGAAATACTGTTAAGAGGCGGTGCTTAGCCCCTAGCCGTCTTATAAACATTCTCTAAAATATTAACGTGAATAACTTATCCTAGTCTGTGATAAATTCTCATAGTATTCTGTGTTATATAATTAGTATTTTAATTAGTAATAACGCCAGTTCATCCGCTTTTATTTTCATATAGGTTGGTTTAAAGTAAGCGTACTTTATTAGTCTGTTAATAATAATCAGTATCATGTTATACTATTAACCTGTTAAGGTAGTAATTATTAGTATTCCTATAATAAAGTCTATTATAACTAATTTCTATAGTCTGTTTGGTAAAGGTATTAATTACATGAGTCTATACTTCTTATGCCTTGATGCTTTATTTTTTTTATATTTAATATATTCTAAAAGAATATTTCTAACCTTACTTTAAATTCCTGGAATCTAAAAGTGTCTGTTAATCTGTTCTATAGTCTTCTTAACTCCTTAATATTTATGTATTTTGGCTAAGTATTGGTCTTTAATTAGCTCTGTTTATAATTCGTCTGGTATATAAATTATTCCTTAGTCTAAATTCTAAAGTAGTTATTTATTATTAAATTTCCTTATTCATTTTTCTTAGGTGTTTTTAATAATAACTACTGATTTAATATCTATTTATAAGCTTTCTAGGAATCCGTTTTATTTTTACTTAAGTATTGTGTTATATATTTCTGGTATATTTCTTATATGGTCTGCTTATTAACTAAGTGCATCAGCTACAGTATTTTCTTTTCCTAATTTATAAAGTATTTAGAAATCGAAAGTTAATAGTATTTTCTATTATCTGACTTGTCGTTGATTCAACTTCTTTATTATTATAAATACTATTAGATTCTTATAATCTGAATATATAACAATCTGTTACTTAGCTTCTTTTAAGTAATATTTTTATTTCTTAAATACTTAAACTATTACTAATAATTTCTTATTATAAATATCATAGTTTAACTTAGTAGTTGTAAGTTTATGAGATAAGAAGTCTACTAGGTATTTCTATTTATTATTTTGTGTTTATAAGAGGATAGCTCTTATAGCTCTGTTTAATGCGTCTATATATATCTCCATTTAAAGTCCTAAATTAAATATTTTTAATATTAGTAGTTTCTTAAATTTCTCTTTTAATCTTTTAAAGGATTTATTTTCTTTTTTTGTCTACTTAAATTATTAATCTTTCTTAAGTAATTCCGTTAAGGGTGCCGTAATTTTTAAGTAGCCCTTAATAAATTACCTACAGAATCTCATAAATCTAAGGAAAGAATGAATTTCTTTTATATTTATTAGTATTAGCTATAATAGAATATCTTTAGCTTTATTCAGGTTAACTGCTATCCTATTTCTAGATATAATATATTCTAGAAACTTAACTTTCTTCCTATAGAACATATATTTTCCTGTTTGAATATATAAATTATGTTTCTTAAGCTTTTATAGTATTTTTTTAGTATACTTAATGTATTTATCTAGTGCCCCGTTTGTATATACTAAGACATTATTAAAATATACTAGTATAAAAACGTCTAGATATTCCCTTAGAATATGATTAATAATGGCTTGGAACGTTACTAGTGCGTTAGTAAGTCCTATAGGCATAATTATATATTTATATAGTCTATAGCTTATTTTAAAAGCTATTAGCTATTCATACTCTTTTACTATTTATATCTAATAATATCTATTTCTAATATTAAATAGACTAAACTATTTAGCCCCTCTAAGTTTATACATAAGTTCTAATATTAAGGGTATTAGATAGTGATTTTTAACTATTACTTTATTTAATTATTAGTAGTCCATATAGAGTTATAGTTTTCTATTTTTTTTTAGTATAAACAGTACTAGTAATATAACTTCGCTTTTACTTTCTTATAAATATTCTTTCTTAATATTATTATTCAGATATTATCGTAACCCTTCTTATTACTTAATAGATATTTGATATAATAATACTAGTTTTAGTTTTTCTTCTTCCTTAAGTAGAATCTTACAGTCCTAATTCTTATATTCTGGTATTTAGTTTTCTTGTTCTTTTATAAACTATTTCCTGAATTCCTTCTGGTATTCGTTTAGTATAATAAACGTAGTATTATAAAGAGTTACTTTTTTTATTTATATTATAGCTTTTATTTATCTATAGTAGTCCTTCCTAGGTTCTACAGACTTTGTTTTCTAGTTAATTAGTAGATTCTATTATACTAGCTAGTTCTATCCTAGTATAAAATCCTTACTACCTAAATCTATAATCTTGATATAATAGTTATTTATATAACCTGCTGCTTTAATAGTTATATTCTCTATCTTAAAATTAATTAGATTTTTTTTGAATATTACTGGATTATTATCTATGCATACTACTCTTACAGGTTCTTCTAAAACTCTAGTTAAGATATAATATCTCTATACTTATTTATTTAATATAAGTGTTTTACTAGCCCTGCTGTTTATAAATGCTTGTATTTAAAAGCTGTTAATATATACATTTATATATAGCTTATTTTCGTGTTTTCGTTTAAGTCATGTATAGTTAAGTGCTATTTCTTATATTTTGACCTTAAATTAGCTCTCTAGTAATATAGTTATTACTTACTAGTTTTCTAGTTTTTTATTAGTTATTAACTCCTGAATAGTAGTCGTTTCCTTAGTATTTCTTCCTTAAGTCTATAAATAAGGTATTATTAGAGTTGATATTATTCTTATAGTAATATCTTATACTCTTTTCTTATTTCTTCTCCATAATTTTAGTACTTTCATTTTAAGAAACATTCTTTATTTGTTAATTTAGTATGTAATTTTATAGCTAACTATTTATCTTAGTGGTGTTTAGCTTAGTAATATCAGTATTCTAATTAGCACTTATCCTAGTCTAACTATTTATGTTTCTTGGTCTTTGAGTCCTGAAGTTCTTCTTTAGAATCCATATAAATTAGTTCCTGCTGTGTGTTAAGTTCTTGTTTTTATACTATTTATTTTAGTACTTATCTTATTATTAGTTCTTTAACTTATATAGTATGAGCTGCCTATTTATATTTTTATCTAGTATACGTTTTTTCTCTATATATCTAGTACTTCTTTTACATAGATCTTTCAGCAGCATTGTTATTCTATACCCATAATATTAGTAAAGTAGGTTTCTTATTAGATTTCTTATTCTAATTTTCTTTTAGTTTAGGGTATCCTACAGGATGGTAGTAAGTCACATGGCTTATAAGTAGTATTAGTTTTTATTTATAAATCTTATTTATCCATATAGCTAACTTCTGCTTACTAAGTTCTTTATATTACTTATTATTAGCTATTTATAATACTTGTTAGTATTTATATATCCTATCTCCTAGAGTAATCTCCTAGTGTTTAGTAATATAATATTCCCCTATATAGTGTTCTAATTTATAGATCTAGTAATATTTCTAGCTTATTTATTATCTAATTATTATAGATATTAGCTCTTTGCCTTTTATTATCTCCTAATCTTATTATTATCTGAATTTTTGATTTCCTACTTTGAAGGGTCCTCCCTTCTGTTGGATTATCTCATAGAATTAGTTAGCTTCTTTTAAGGAGTTAGCTTAATATTATCTAATAGTAGCTTCTTATATAATAGTAATTATATTACTAGCTAATATTACTAGATAATTCTTAACTTGCTAATATAGTACTTTATATTCTTATCTAAAATATGTATAGCTCCTATAAATCCAGTATTATTCTTTCTAAATTTATTATATTATAGTTTCTATTGTTATTTAGTCCTTGGCTGGTTCTACTTAGATTATAGTAATCTTAATTTCTATTAGTGTCTTAATCTAGACATAAGCCTTTTTAACGTCCACTATTTATTATTTGTATTCTTTAATAAAGTGTTTTTATTTTCTGTATTTGAGGCATACCTTGCGCGTATATTAGTCTATTTATTTCTTAATACATTTATCTTATTTTCTCTTGTTAATTTATGTGTTTTTAATTAATATATAATCGATTTCCATTACATCATAAATTTAAGTATTCTTTTTATTTCTTTATAGTATATAGATTATTGGTCTAGCGTTGTTTTTCTTTTCCTATTCTCTCTAATACTAATAGTTATTAATAGTTACTACTTATTTAATAATTCCTAGAAGTATACTAGATCACTTTTTTTATGAAATTTTATTCTTAATTCTATTTTTTAGTCCTGCGTAGTATATTATAACTAATAGTTAATTTACCTAATTAAGTTATAATTAGATTTACTTAAACTCTATTATATAGTTAGCTGTTAATGTTTATTACTTAAGTCTTTAGAGCTTCTAGATTACCTCTGTTTCTTTATTAATTTTACTAAAGACTATAATTAATTCCTTTTTAAAGCTTTTATAATTTTTAAAGGTTTTTTTAATATCGCTATTATAGTTCGTAAGTCCTGCTAATTCTAGGTTAGAGTTTTTTTTTACTAGATAGTTCTTTATAAGTAGCTTAAACTATTTTATAGCTTTTTCTATTATATTTATACTAGCTATCAGAATCCGATCTTAGTTAGTCATGAATAAGGATTAATTAAACTAATAGTATAGATCTATTACAGCCATAAACGTCTTAAGGTTATTCTAATTTCTATTAAATGTAAAGAGTAGTTAGATCTTTACAGTCTCTCCTCTCTTATTCTTTACTATTTTAATTCATTATTATATACTAATTATAGTATTACGTAACTTTATAATAGCTATTTTCTATTCCTAGATGATTTATTATGCGCTCTTAGTTTCTTCTAATATACTTCTAGTAGTAAATAAAGATCCTGTTATAACTTCTTCTTCACTGCTACTATTACTTAATAAGTAAAGTTCTTATTTATTTTTATAATAAGTTATTATAAACTGTAATTAGAAATTTGTTATTAAAATCAATCCAACGTTCTCTCCTATACTTTGAAAGGGTAGTTATAATATTATAAGTTGCCTTAACTTAATAGTACGTTTTATATTAGTAACTCTACCCTAATTGATTACTTAATAAGTTTTTAGTTCTTTTTATATCTAAAATAGATAACTTTAGGTTTAACAGAATAGAGTTTAGTCTTATCACAAGGTAAGAAGAGAGTGTATAATAAATTTAATAAAATAGTATTAAACTATTTCACTCAAGTTCAAGTCTCAACTTAGAGAGAAAATCTTGATTTTAGAGTAACTATAAAGAATCTAAAATATCTTAAAGCTAGTTTATGCCTTATATTTATAGGAAATTTTTTATGCATACATTATATACCTCTGCGCAGTATATTAAATACTGCTAGAGAAAATAAAAAAGATAAAAATCTTTATCTATTCTATCTCTTTTATTTGCTAAGTTTTATTTTAGTTATGTGCATAACTACTTCTAATCTACTAATATAATTCTATATTTCTATTCTTATTTCTTAGTTTATACTTTAGTCTATACTAATATATCCCATGCCTACTTACAGTTCTTCCTTTCTAATTTAAATATACGTTTTTATTTTAGAGCTTTATTAGCTATTATTGCTAGTTCTCTTAGCTCTTTAAATATAGCTACCTTATTATTATCGTCCATAATAATAGGCCTTTTTAGTATAAATATATTATAGAATATTACTATTAATTACCTCTTTAATTATTATTAATTGTTTTTTTAATTATTATTAATTATTTCTTTAATTGTTATTAATTGCCCCTTTAATTGTTATTAATTACTCTTTTAATTATTATTACTTTTTTAATTATATTAGTATCTTAAAAGGTTATAAGACGCTTTTAGATAGTAATAAGGTTATAAAGCATTAAAATCATATTTTAGTATACAGTAAAAAGAAAACTTTATATATAAGTTTAAAAAATTATAGATATAGAGATAGTTAAATATTAAGATCCTATTATAATATATTAATTAGCTTATATATAGTAGTAATTAGAGCTATAAACAGAAAGTTAAAAAGACTTAAAGAAAAGTAATAATTAATTACTATATATAATACTAAATAAAGATCAAGACATTATATAGAAAAAGAAAATTAGAATATGTTAAAAGAAAATATTTTATAAGGGCTTATATACTAGCATAAGGCTAATATATAAATACGTAATATATATAATAGGCTGAGTCTCTTAAACTCTTAGCTAATTAGCTTTAGTATATAAGCCTTAGTTAGGTTACTTTTAGCACGTAAAGTCTTAATACCTTATAGTAAACTACAGTATCTCGTAATATCTTATAGTAAACTATAGTATTCTGTAGTATTTCTTCTTAATAATTCTAAAGTGCCCTAGTTAGTATTAGTATCTCATAATACTTTATCTTGTTATAGCTTTTTATAATTATGCTGTATTTACTAAAGCTATTATTAAAACCCTACTTAAAGCCCTTATAGCTTCTTATTAAATTTATTATAGTTTTACCCAACCTTAAGCTAACCAGGCAGCCCTTAATATTTAAATTTAATTATTTTATAATACGCGAGTGTTGTACTTCTGATTTTTTATAGCTTTTTAAAGTTTAATTTAGTATTAGATAATATACTAACGCACCTGCCTGTTATACACTCTTAAAAGCTATTAATTCTAGATTTAGCTAGCTATTTAGACGCCATTTATAAAGACTTAACTAATAAACTATATTAAGTCTTTTAAGTGATTAGTTTTAAGAGAAAAGCTTTAGTCAACGCGCCGTGCTAAGCCTCATAAATACTTAGTTTTTAAAATTAGAAAAACTTAATACGAATATTAAGCCTTAAGTAGTACCTTAAGTTATTGTTTTTAGAAGTCTATTTAGTAATAAGCTAACAGCCAGCTATTATCAGATAGACTATTAATTAATACCTTAGAAATAGATTTTATTTTAAGTTATTAAGAGAAATGTAACACAGTTATAACTATAATAGTCCTACGTAAGTATAGCTTAAATAGTAGTATTAATTATAATCCTATTACTATATTAGTATAAGAAGAGATAGTAGTATTTTTATAGTTTTATTATTATATTACTCAGACAGTTAAAGAAATTGCTTTAGTAAATCCGTTATTATAATAGAAGGCTAAGGTATAGCTATCTAGTATAAGAGATAGAAAATATATTTATCTCTTAATATAGCTTATCTTCTTAGGCTTTATATATAAGATATTATAGTAAATAGAAAACATAAAAAAGTCCTTGCTAGAGCTCAGTAGTAGGTATAAGAGCAAGAATATAGTAAGAAAAAAGCCTTAAATATAGTAAGTTAAGTCCGTAAAATAATCTTACTTTTCTCTTTAGTACTAAGGATAGTAATACTGCCTATATTAAGTTTATTAGTTAAAGTACTATTATTATAACTAGCAGCAGTTCTAGCCGTTCTTAATGTTAATAGGATAACTAAAGAACGTTATAAATATCTTTTAGACCCTTAAAGATTTAATAGTATAAGATCAGAATATCCAGGATGATATCTCGCTATTACAGGCAAATTTATAGCTAATAGAGATAATTACCTAATACTGAAATTATACTATTAGTATATTTATAGTCGCCTTAAGGATAAGGCTTATATTATTATAACTCTTTTTATAAAGTTATACCAGAAGAGTAGCTATGATATTATATATATATAAATATTTTTAGACTCCTATTTTAAGAATTATTATGTAGAAGCTAGAGCCTGTGATAAGATCACGTACATAAAATAAAATAAGTATAAGATAAGAGAATACCTATATAACTTTAAAGAACAGTAGCTTTATACTAGCTTTAGTAGTAATAATATAATAAAAATAACCTTATTCCGGAATAAGCTAAAGGACGAGATCTAGTTCTACTTAATTAAAGTTTTTATTAACTTATACACTACCCTTTAGCAGAGGGTAATTAAGATATTAGATAATATATTCTAATATAAGCTCTATAGCAAGTTATTATGGAAAACCGGTTTCTAATTAAGTAGTAACGGATTTACTAATTAGCTAAAGAAGAATAGCTCTTCTTCTTTTCTAAATAAGATAAATAGGGTAGAGTATACTAGTAAGAATAATATTAATAATAATAAATATAAGCACTATAGAGCTAAGTATTTTTACTTTAGCTATAACAAAAAAAACCACTACTCCTATAACTATACTAAGAAGATAATAAGCTTAAGTAAACCCTGAAGTTAATTAATTACCTTAGCTAAGGTAACTAAGAAAGAAAAACGGAGTTTAAACTATTCTAGTAAATTAACCCGTAATAGAACAGTTACGGTTAAAGAGATGTCTATAAATAATAATACTTCTAATAAGAGCTTTAAGAATAAGTAATTAGAAAAAAAGTAGCTCCTGCTAAAAGTTATAGATAAAAGCCAAAAATAAATAAGCACAAGATACGTAAAGATTGGAACTAATTTAAAAAAACTAAAATACATAGTAATACGTTAGTAGTTAATGTTTTAGTTAATTTAAATTATTATACTTTAATAATAATTAACTCTAGTAGCCTTGTTTTTACTATAGTTAGTTTAATCTTTACTAAGAAGACTTATCTATAGTGTATATAGATAGTACCCTAAAAGGTTATTAGGATTAAAGAAAGCGGCCAGATTAACTAGGTAGCCCACTTTAAGTTTAATATCAATAAATACTAGGACTATAAATAAGGATATGTTATAAATTAATATCCTAAATTTAATATTATACTCAGCAGGCTATGGATAGATAAGCGTAAGGTTATAATTATATTATATAAACTATCTATCTATATATACATAACTGGATAATGAATTTATCTTAAAGCTTATAATAGCAAGCTTAAGTAAGACGGCTTAAAATCTTAAGAAATTAATATAGTATCCTACACTTTATAGATAAAATGATTTAAGGAAAAAGATTTTATTATTCAGGTATTTATAGCGTTAATAGCTAATATCTAAAAGGTATTAGTATTAAAGGCTAAAATTAATTATAAAGCTTTACTCTTAAGAGCTTATAAGAATTACATATAAATATTTAATTCTAAGATAGTATCTAAGTAAGCTTCTTACTAACCTGGTGTTAACCACGTAATTAAGCTAGAAAAAAATAAAGATAATAAGAAAAAGCTAATCTTATAGGGATTTCTTTATAATATAAGTAGAGAAAAGCTTCTTGTTCTTTATAAACACCTTATATTACTACTAGATAAAGAATAGATTTATGTTAGTAATTTACTAGCTGCTTTACTAGTATTATTTATAAAAAAACCTAGTAAAGGCCTTTACTTTTATGTAGACTATTAAGCTCTTAATATTATTACTAAAAAGAATCATTATTCTCTACCATTAATCCAGAAGACTTTAAATAGTATTACTAAGACTAAGTAGTTTAGGAAGATTAATGTATCCGCTGCTTTTTATAAGATATATATTTATAAAAAAGATAAATAGAAAATAGTATTCTGTATTTAATTTAGTTTATATAAATAGCTAGTTACTCTCTTTAGTCTAGTAAACACGCTAAGTACGTTTTAGCACTATATTAACTAGATACTATAAAAATACATTAATGACTTCTGCTTAGCATATTTAGATAATGTATTAATTTATATAAATAGGTCTCTTAAGTAGCACTATAAGAATATAAATAAGATACTTAATACTATAGGAGCTGCAGGCCTCTTCTTAGATATTAGCAAATATAAGTTTAATATTACCTTTACTAAGTACCTTAGTTTTATTATTAAAGCAGGAAAAGGCCTCTGTATGGACTCTAAAAAGGTTAAGGCTATTAAGAAATAAGAGGTGTTTTATTTACAGAAAGGTGTATATAGCTTTCTTAAATTCATAAACTTTTATAAACGCTTTATATAAGACTACTTTAGATTAATTACTTTTTTAATTATTTTAACTAAATTAAACACGCCTTTCTGCTAGGGAAAGGACTAGTAAAATGCTTTTAATAAACTAAAAACTATTTTTATTACGGAACTAGTACTAGCCTAGTTTAACTAGGATTAAGATACCGTTATTAAGATAGATTTATTAGAATAGTCAATCTCTAGAGTCCTCTTATAGTATAGTAATAATAGATTACTTTACTTAGTTATATATTTCTTAAAGAAAATAAACGCTTATGAAGCTAACTATGAGATATATAATAAGAAACTACTTGCTATTATTAACTGCCTTAAAGAATAGAACGCTGAGCTCCGTTCAGTTAAGAAGTTTATAATTATTATAGATTATAAGAACTTTAAATACTTTATAAAACCACGCTAGTTGAATGACTGTTAGATGAGATGATCTCTTATTTTAGGAAAATATTAGATAATTATTACTTATTATCTTAGGAAGCTAAATAAGAGAGCTGATGCTCTTTCTTATTATAAGTAGAATATACCTAAAGGCGTGTTAAATAAGCGGACGTGACACTACTATATATAGTTATTAAAACTAGTTACTATTAATAATTCAGATAATCCTGAGGATGAAGACCTGGTATTAATTATAATAACTTAAGTTAATAACTTCACCGCCCCTACTAATGTTACTAAGGCTTAGAATAAGCCGCCCTTTAAGGAACGGTAGATAGCCACTTAAATAAAGAATAAAGAATACTTAAGAGCCTGTTAGGCTGTGCTTAATGGTAAGCGAAGATTTCCTATTAAAACAGGCTAAAAAGCATCTATCTCTAAATACTTAGTAGATACTAACATAGACCTCTAATATTAAGGCTATTAATAGGTTCCGGATGATAAACTACTATAAATAGGTATCATCCACATAATATATACCTTACCTGCTTTAGGTTACTTAGGAAGAGATTCTATTTATAGAGCAGTTACTTAAGACTTCTTCTAGCTAAATATGTTAGATAATATCTGCTAATATATTAGAAACTGCGATACCTATAGATAAATTAAGCTATAATAAAATAGTCTTTATAGACTACTAAAACCACTACCACTACCAGAACGGATCTGGAAAGAAATTTTAATAGACTTTATTATTAAACTGCCTGAGAGCAAAGGTTGTATAAATCTAATAATTATTATAAATTAACTAAGTAAGAATATAGTTCTTATCCCTTTACTAGATATTAAGGTTCCTATAGTTGTTAACGCCTTTATTAAATTTATAGTAGCTTATTACTAGTTACCTAATGCTATTATCTTAGATAGAGGAACTTAATTTATTAGTGAGTTTTAGACAATACTTTATAAGCTATATAATATTAATTAGAGACTATTAACAGCGTAGTATTTATAAACTAATAGGTTAATAAAGAAAATAAACTTTACAGTTAAGGCTTACTTACGCGCGTATATTATATAGGACTAGAAAAACTAGACTAAGCATATTAAAATAGCTATAATAGCTATTAAGATAAGAGAAGTAGTAGTAATAAAGATAAGTCTCTTTTTTCTCTAGCATAGATACTATATAAATCTACTATAGTTATAGCCGACTAATGAGATAACTAAGATTCTTAAGTTAAATAAAGAAAAGATACTAGTAATTATAGATAAGCTAAAAAAGACATTTAATCTTACTTACGCGTTAATAGTAAATAATTAGTAAGAATAAAAGAAATAAGTAAATAAAAAGCATAAGAAAACTATCTAACTATAAGTTAGTAATAAGGTATAGCTTGTTTTTAAGACGTATATAAAAACCATACAGATAAGCAAGAAGCTTAATTAGAAGAACTTAAAGTATACTATAATTAGACTTATTAGAATTCATACTATTAAGCTGGATACGTCTAGTAATACTAAAAAAGTATTTAATATAGATAGACTTTACCTGGTAGCTGATGACCTGCTACTGAGTTAATCTTTAACAGATTAATAACTAGAACCAGTTATTATTAACAGAAATACTAAATACTTTATAGAGAAGATTATAAATAAAAGGAAGTATTATTAGAGACGCGGATTCTAATATTAACTCCTAGTTAAATAGGAAGGTTACTAAAGGCTATTTTAAGAACCTATTTTAGTATTTATTAACACTAAAGTCTTCACAATATAGCGTTAAGTAATGCTAGAGATAATAATTATAAATTACCCTATTTAATTAGTACTTAAGCTAAGATCCTAGCGGTAGGTTAATATAACTTTTAGGAAAAAAATATTATAATAAGCTAAGTCTCTTAAACCTTTAGCTAGTTAGCTTTAGTATATAAGCCTTAGTTAGGTTACTCTTAATACGTAAAGTCTTAATACCTTATAGTAAGCTATAGTATCTTATAATATCTTATAGTAAACTATAGTATCCTGTAGTATTTCTTCTTAATAATTCTAAAGTGCCCTAGTTAGTATTAGTATCTTATAATACTTTATCTTATTATAGCTTTCTATAATTATGCTGTATTTACTAAAGCTATTATTAAAACCCTATTTAGAACTCTTATAGCTTTTTATTAAATTTATTATAGTTTTATTCAACCTCAAGCCAACCAGGCAGCCCTTAACAATATAAATAGAAATTTTTAAGAAAAACTTTCTTAAAAAAGCTTATAAAGTATTATAGATAGTTATTATAACATATCTTAATTACTTTTATATTTTTATATTATTATACTATTATGGTAAGGCGCAGCTATTAGCTACTATTATAACTAGTATAAACTAATAAATAATTTAAGTTATATAAGAATATAAGTAATAGGGCGCTCTTTTAGAGCTATATAAAACTACAAAAAAATTTACTTTAGTTATATATATATAATTTACTATAAAGACTACTAAAGTATATAATATATAGTTATCATAGCTACTATCTATACTCTATTAAAGTTTATATATATTTTAGTATTTAATAGCATTTTATAGTATTTTGCTATATACTTATAGTTAAAGTTATAATTAGCTACACTTTATAGTAGAGTTATAAATAGAGTTATAATTAGCTACACTTTATAGTAAAGTTATAAATAGAGTTATAATTAGCTATACTTTATAGTAGAGTTATAGATAGAGTTATATTTAATAGCTAAATACTATTAAATACTTAAAAATACCTAAAACGCTAGAATAGCGCGAATATAAAATTTTCAGCCATAAATTTTTTTTTCCTAATGTTATATTTTACTTATATTATATTTATACTTTAATAATATTTAAAGTTATAAAATAAAAAACTTACTACTTACTTTTTAGATTAGTAGAATATAGTTTTAATTTATTTTACTAGTTTTTACTTATTATTATATTAACTTTTTGTTATATAAAAAAATATATTAAAGTTTACTTATTATAGTAAAAGTATTATAAGTACTATTAAAAGTTTAAACATATTTTTTATATATATAAAAAAGCTAAAAAAAAAAAATAAGTTAACTATTTACTAGTTAAATATTTTTATAATAGCTATTAGTATAACGGCATGTATTATAGTTATAATTAAGATTTAAACTTAAGCTTATACCTAGCTTATGTTTAAGCTCTAGCTTGAACTTAGTTTTAGTAAAAATATATAGCTTCAGCCTTTATAGTAGTACTCTATTTTTTAATTTAATATATTTAGGTTATACTCCTACTTGCTTATTACTTACGTATGTTAACTATAATATTATATTAAACTTCTTAGCTATTTTTAAAAAGTAAAGCTAGTTTAGTGTTTTTATATTTTTATTAAGTATATATATATATTTCTATCTTTAGTTACTAAAGCTAACCTATTTTATCTTAGCTAATATATAGAGACAGAACTAACTTTTAGCTATCTTTAAAAAATAAAGTTAACTAAGTATTTTTATATTCTTACTTTATATATATATATATATATATATATATATATGTACATGTATATATATATAGTTTCTTTTTTTTTTACTTTTCTCTTTTTATTATAATAAACAACTCTATTAGTAGCTTTAAACTAAAATCTAGGTTCTATAAGTTAAGTTTTAGTATAAGATCTAGAGCTTATATACTAAAAACTAAACTCTAAGAGTTACTTTTATTATTATTACCTTTACTATCTTTTTATAACTTAGATTCGTTTTTTTTATGTCTACTAAGTTTAATAAAAAGCTATATAAGTTTAAGACTTAGTTTCCTATAATTAAGGCTAAAATAGCTGTTAATAGATAGGCTATAAAAGACAATATAGCAAAGTTCTACTTTATATAAAATAATTTTAAACTATAAATCTAGGTAATAGTTTTTTTATAACTATTAAATATTAAGGAATGTAGTTAATAAAACTAGCATGATATTATAATATAGCTAGAATAAGTTTATTCTAATTTAAATAAAATCTATAAAGTATAGTAAACTCTATATAAAATTAAGTAATAAGAATATAAGCTATTATCTATTTATATTATATACTTTAAATAGATTTTATATAAAGCTAAGAAAAAAGACTAGCCTACTACTATTAAAATTATAATATTTTATTAAGATTTTAACGCCTTAATTTAAGGCTTACTAAATAGTTAATTACTGTTATTAAATAAATACTTAGAATTTCTACAGGCTACTTAGTGCCTAGTAATATAATTAATAATATACTTATTACACTTAGCTTTTATTTAACTAAAACTTAAAAAAAATAAACCTTTTTATAGTAAAAGTGTTTAATATTAATATAATTAATATTACTAAAATTAGTAATACTACTAACGTAACTAGAGTATAGTTAGTTACTTTATTATAATAGCTTTAATAAAGAAAAGCTAAATGCTATATATACTATAGCTTATAAATATACTAAATTTATAGCTATTTAAGGCTTTTATTAATACTAGCTATAGCTAAGCTACTACTGCTAGTAATTAAATATTTAAATTTCTAGAAACTAAATAAATATAACTATTATAAATATAAAATAAGTAGTAATAATAGTAATAATAATTATAACCTAGCTTATAAGCTCTTTTTATAAGGGCTAGTAAACTATTCTAATTCTTTCTATTTTTAGCTTAATTTTAAGCTCTTTTTTATACGTAAAAACTAAGCTTTAAAAAAATAAATATAATAATATATATTATAGTTATAGCTAAAGTTTAAGCTTAAGTTTATACCTAGTTTATACTTAAGCTCTAGCTTAAGCTTAGTTTTAATAAAAGTATATAACTTTAGCCTTTATAGTAGTACTTTACTTTTTAGTTTAATATATTTAAGTTATACTCTTACTTACTTATTGCTTATATATACTAATTATAATAATTAGTATTAAGTTATTATTTACTTATAAAGTAGTAAAAACTTAATAAAGTAAAGTACTTACTTATATAAAGTACTTTTTATAAAATATATTAATAGTAGTAAAAGTAGTAATATAATATAGTATTATAAAATTATTATATATAAAATATTAAAAGCTTAAATAAAAGTATTAATTAATTACTATTTATAGTATTAAGTAATAATTTAAAAAGTTATATAAAAAAAGAAATAAAATAATTTATAAATAAAGTATTTAAATAAAAGCCTATATACTAATATAAAACTAATATATAAATACATAATATAAAAAATATTTATAAAAAATGTTTTTACAAAAACTTTATAAAGCATTATAAATAGTTATTATAATTATATTATTAAAATAACTTATATTAAATAATTTACATAATATATGTAATTACTAAAGTATTTAATATAATTAATATTATTACTATTTTTAAAATACTTTATATTAATTTTATTATAATATATTATAAAATTAGTTGAATAGAATTTAACTAAATATAAATAAATAAAAATACTTTAAATTATAATAAATAATTATTAAAAAATACTATATTTAAAGTAACCTATTAAATTAAACTTTAAGTTAAAAAAATGTATTTTTTTACAATAAAGTAGTTATATTTACTATAACGTATTTTATAGAGGACCGGCCTGCCTGGGTGACTAGTTTATTTTAACACTAAAATTCTTTTTACTAACTTTATTACTATAATATATTAATCTAATAACGCTATATAACTTTAAATTGTGTTAAATCTATTTATAGCTATTCAGGCGAAATAGAAAGACTTTTTATTAAATATATAATAGCTTATATTATTTTATTAAGTTCTTTAAATAACTTTATACTGCTCCCTTACTAGGATATCTATAAAGCGTAATATTAGGCCTAAATTAATGTAACTTACTTTATACAAAAAGGACACACTTATTAAACGTATATTTAACCTTAATATATAAGGATTTCTAGCTATAAAGTTTTAGATATATATAATAGCTGATAATCTACTAAACACATAAAACAAGAAAGATATTAGTAAGAACTAAATAGACTTATTTATAAAGTATAGAAATAAAATAGAAACAGTTCTTACGTATATATATAATTAATAGTAAGCTTTAAATAAAGATCTAATACCTATTAACACATAATTTAAGCTAGTTTAAAAGATAAAAAAAAAGTATAGAATCTAAAATAAAAATATCTATAACTTTAATAAAACTAGCTTTATAATAGGGGTAATAATAGCTAAAATAATTATAATTAGTATTAATAAATATTAAGAAAAGCGTAAGCTTATTTAGCTAGGTAATTATATATAAGTTATAATTATAAAGATAATTAATAATAATAGAGTAGGTACTTTTATTATTTATTATTTTTATAAACAAACGCTATATTAATATCTAGTTTAAAGAATAAAGTCTATCTTATAGCTAGAAAATCAGTCTTAGTAAAAATAGTTAGATAAATAATAAGCTTAAAGTTATATAGTTAAAGTATTTTAATAAGTATATAAAAAAGTATATTATAGGAGTATATTAACTGCTAATTATTAACAGCCATAAAAGCCATAACTTACTAAAGTTCTAAGAGATTTATAAAGAATAGAAAATTATTACTCTTTATATACCCTCATACTTATTATATTTAGTGTAGTTACTTAATATAAGCTATTTTATATTCTTAAAGAAGGTATATAGTATATAGATTAATAAGCTCTTATACTGATATATTTAATATATTATTAAAAAATAGTTCCTCCCAGCCTTTATAGCAGCTCATAAAAAGGCTTTTTTAAAAAATAATATCTTAAAAAGCTTTTAAAACACTAGCTTAATCTTATTTAATTTAGATACTATTTTATTTTAGATTAATATATGCTTTTATATGTCTATACTAGAGCTACTATAAAAGACCTTATAGAAATTATAAATATTATATAATGTGCACGAAATTAGCTCTTAATTTATATTAATTTATAAGTAGATTTAACAGTACTAAGATTTCTTATTTACTTTTATAATTTAATTAATTAATCAGCTATAAAAAAGTGCTGAGAAGATAGTATATAAAATAATACTAATATATAACAAGCTTATAGCTCTTTATATAGTAAATAAAAAGTCAACAAAATATAAAAGTTATAAAAGAAAGTATATATAGGCTAAAAGGATAATTACTATAAGCAAAATAAAAAATATAATAACTTTTATTAATAGTAGTAGTATAGAAAAAGCTAAAGAGTTTTTTATATAAAATGTTATAAAGAATAGCCCGCTAATAAAAAGGCACTACAGCCTTTATAATAAGCTAAAGTATAATAAAAAACTTATAAAAAGTATATATTAGAATTAGAGTAATCTTATTAAATCTAGAATTAAATAAATTTATTATAACGTTATTAAGTATTTTACTGTTAAAGTTTGATTTTAGTGTTAAAATAGATTAATCACTTAAGCAAACCAGTCCTCTATAAAATATATTATTTAAAATAAAACTTTTACTAATAATTTTTTTTTAATTAAGCGAAGTAAGAAGTATGGCTTAAAGTATTAATTTTTATAGTATTAAATTTTTTTTATAATATAAATTATTGTTTCGTAATTAAATTATGTAAGTTTTTATTATTTTTTTTAAAAAATTAATATAAGTATATTAATATAATATTTATTAGTTATGTTTATATATTTAATAAAGTTGTTAAAAAAATTAACTTTAATTAATATATAATGAAAGTTAAAATAAAAAGCTTTTATTAAGTATGTAATTAAAGTAAAGTTATTTTATTTAAACTTTTAAGTTTATTTATAAAAGTTTGTAAAAAACAAAAAAAAAAAATTTTGTTTATGTAAACTAACTTCTTTTACCTAGTAGTTTTTTAGTTTAGGTTTCTGTAAGTGCCTTTAAGTAGGTTTACTTAGTTTTATACTATTTCTAGTTAAAATAATTTTACTAAATTAGAGGCTATTTTTTTTGTAGATGGCTAATAGCGAAACAGAAACAGACTTTTTTAGTTAGGTACTAATCTTCGTTCTCTGTTAGCTTATTGTGTAGTTGTTTAATAAATGTTTGCTACTTAGAACGTTGGTTAGAAAAGTAGAAGAGTCAGGTAGTTGTTTCAAAAGAGTCGGTAAGTAGGATATAGTTGGGGTCGCCATAAGTGTCAAGTTTGTAGAACTCAAGCTATCTCTAAATGTACTAGTAACGAGAACTGGACTTTCATCAACAAGAGATATGGTAACGGCAGGGACTGGGCGAGCGGACGCTTGCTCTAGTTCGTGGAGTTCCTTGCAAAGAGCTTCTATGCTCACGTCCATGAAGTAATACGTTGCACCCTGACTAAGCAGAACACGGTGTCGTCTCAACTCCATCAACTCAACTCCCTTAATGAGTGAGTGCTCTAAATCATCTAGAGCCTTGTATATTTACGCCCAAATAAGAGATTCACCGGTTATTTAAGCCTGATATTATAAGATTTCGTTGAGAAATGGTGGATTCTCTACAGTCCTATCTCAATTTGTGTGGTATGGAGGAAGCTTAGTCATGGTGCAACGAATTATTTCACCGGGGTGTGCTTTCTTGGTAACGAGCCTCTTGCTTGCTAGGGTGCCTACAAGTAATTCATTGCTTGTCTTCAGAGTCAAGAGTTGAGAGGTGAGATCCCTGAGGATTTCAACAAGATCTGGGTTATCCATTTTGTGGGGAATTGGTGACGCAATATAGTGTCATGAAAGTGCTACGTGCAGAAAGTCAAGGTCTCAAAAAGGAGCGTTGATTAATTGCTACGTACGGTACCAAGTGACGACTCATGACGTTGCGTAAAGAAAGAAAGAAACAAGGCGTGTCGAGAGAAAATATTTCGTGGGTAGGGCTGTGCTCTAGCGCGAGGTCTATGCGTAAACACGTGATGGCGATAGGAGCGTTGTGAGGAAGGCTTCCCCAGAAGGCCCTAAGTGTCATGGGTGGTTACCGTAACAAAAGAATTAATTGTTACTTTATTACTTATACTAGCTACTAAATAGGCAAAAAGAATTGCACTTTATAGTTAATACTAGCTATTCTAAAACGTTACATTTACGAAACACTCGTGTTGCGCCTACAAATAGTGGAAAATAAGGTGGAAAAAGTGGGCTTCTACAAGTAGTGGGCTGGTGGGTATATCCACTAATTATACATCTTGAGACCATGCAATATTCCACACGTTTGACTCCCTGAATTCTGGAGGGTTGTGATGGATACCATTATCCGAGTGTATTTAATGACAGCAAGATGTTAGGTTTGTGTTGGTAGCATATTCCACAGATGATGGTGATGATGTTGTTTCTCGCATTCTTACGGTATGCTAGGTGCCTCAGTGCGCAACTCCCCCTCAACAAATACACGTTCGTAGATCACTACATACTAGAATCATATGCATTCTCAAATACCCTGAAGACTTTGTATCGCCCCTAAACATGCCTAGGTATACAAACTCTATAAAACCCGCATCCCCAGCCCTAATTCTATTCATACAGCCACCCCTCTGTTTCTCCCTAGACTCCGAAGCGCTCACACCATCCCTACAGACACTTGCTCTCACTATATCCTGAAAAGTGCTCGTATCATTTTCTCTCCTTTATCATCTCCGTCTTTGGGTTTATCTTTGTCCCCCGAGACAGGGCTACTACTCGCGAAGAAAAGAATCTTGATAGCGATAGCAAGGCCGGCGTGTAATGCGACGACGACGACGAGCAGGATCTTGGAGGTCTTGATGTCCGTGGCTGAGAGAATGGGATAGAGGTTTCGGAGGAGAAAGAATGCGGATGCGGCGAAGCCTGCTGCTACGAAGGCGAAGTTGAGGACTGTGTTACCTAACGTTAGCACACCCATTTATCAAGTCAAATTCCTCGGACAAGATAGGTAGATGGGAAAAGGGGTGCATTACGTACTTGAAATCGGCGACCAAGATATAAGGGCCACAGGGATCCAGATAAGATTCGCATACCCGTAGAGCGCCACACATTCCAATAAATTTGCACTCTCACTCCCAAACCACTTCAACGTGCCCCAAAGCCCCACGGGTATTATAGCCGTATACCCGTATATCAGTCCCGCGGCCCCACTCAGCAGCTTGAAATCGTACGCAAAGTGCTCCTTCCCATTATGGCTCAGATACTGGCTAATTGTGCCTGTCAAGAACAGAATAATAACGACAGTTGTCGCTATCCAGACAGGACCGTAAAGGTCAGGATTCCCTTCCAGCACATCGAGGAAGTTTTGGCGTGGGTAGAGTGCCGCGGCGCAACGGCGGATCACTTCGTTGGTGTCGACGTCGAAGTATTGGGCGTAGAAGCTGAGGGACCAGAGAAAGTGTGTTCGTGATGTGTTGGTTGTGTTGGGGGTTGGGAGGAAGGAAGTGGTGTCGGGCTGGATTTTGTTTCTGCTGTTGGGGGCTTCGAAATCTGGGGTAGATAGTTAGCTTGCCATTTCCCACATCAACATATGACTAGAAAAAACGTACTAGAACTATGGAATTCGAGATCCTCCTGCAAGTCTGTATGGCCTAGGTCACCCTGTTCACAAGTTAGCTCCTGAGTGACAAGGGAGGTGGAGGGGTGATGGATCGGGAGGCGCACTTCTTGGTCTACGTCTACGACGACGTCGTAACCCCGGTTTGCCATTGAGGTGGGCGAGAAACTGGGATTTGTGGTTGTGATGATAGCTAGAGCTTCTGCTGGAGGTCTGCGGACAGGTTGCAGCGAATGTAAGCCGCGTGCTGATACGGAGTGGATTATTAATTTGGAGTGGGTGATCAGCGGACCGGAGAAAGCTGGGCTCCGAGATGCCTCTGATTGGCTGAACCCTTTATCATGAAGGGACCATGCTGGACGTATGAAAAGAAGTTGTCGAATGCGTGGCTATGCTCTGTTCATATTGTAAGGGGGCTTTACCGTCGACGCAACATCCCGATTCTGTTTTTACGGTTCTTTCTCCACAAGCAACGATCCTGGAGAAAGCTGCTCGAGAATGTTGGATGCACGGAACATCATTTTAATGCATTAACCATGAATTTGGTTCTCGTATTCTCAAGCAGAATCTGGAAATGCTCCTAGTGCTCTATGCTGGCGCTGAGTTAAACTGTGGGGATTCGGCAGTCGGAATCAGTTGCCATGAGCACTCAACAGCAGACCTGGACACTTAACCTGAAGAAAACTGAATTTCAAGAACCCTGAACTAAACCAGTCGAGGCAGCTTGTGTCCAGAGCCACTACATGTAAGAAGGAAAGTGTTGTAAAATTCAATGCCCCAAATTACTTTTGATAACCCTTCTATACGCCACTCCACCAAAGTGAACGACGTCCCAACCTACTCTCCCTCCTTGTTTAACTTCTACTTAAGCTGGCAAGTTCCCGAGCAATCTGCACCGAAGCTGTCCACGCAGCTCTGCTCCAGCACACACTCGTATCGCTCATCAGGGCACTGCTTTCCGGCAAACCCACCACAGACACTCGAAACACAAGTTCCAGTGCAATCAGCACAGAATGGATCCTCGAAGTAGCACATCATATCATTCCCGCAACCTTCAGGCCGAATGCCGCCGCAGGTTGTACCAGGAACACCAGCCTGGCGAGCGACTGGGGCTGGAGTGGAGAGAGGCTCGATAGGGAGAATGGACATCGGTTGGCACATTTCAGAGAAGGTGGGTTTGGGGCATGAGAGGCCGGCTTTGACTTGTGAGTCGTAGCACTCGTTTTTGGATTTAATTTCGCACTCGCAGTCCTGTGTACTTGTTGGAAAGACTGCTGGTATGATAAACGTGGAAGGTGACTTACAGGGCCGACTTGCATAAGGCACATGTAGTCGCATGCGCATGGGTCGTCTTCTTCCTGGCGAACAACCTTTGGTTCGGGAGTGGGCGTAGGGAGATTGATTGGCAGGATGGACATTTGCTGGCACTTATCCTATTGACGCACTTATTAGCGCACAGTCGCGAAGAGAATGCTGAGAAGAACCAACCGAAATCTCTGGCTTGGGGCAGCTCAGGCCTGCTTTGATCTGTGCGTCATAGCAATCATTCTTGGACTTGATCTCGCATTCGCAGTCCTATGGTTTGTTAGTACATAGTGTGTGTGGATAGCGAAATAGTGGTAATAACAGGTCCGACTTGTGCTAGACACATGTAGTCGCAGGCGCATGGGTCATCTCTTGCGATGATGGGGCTGGCAGCAGCCAAGGAGAAGAAAGAGGCGACGATAACGAATGACTTCATGGTAGGCAATGAAACAAGGTTGTACGAAGTGAAGAGTACGAGCGACGAACGAGTGAAGAAACTGATGAATTTATAGGCAGAAGAATTACTCTGGTGAGACCATCTCCTTCTTATGCATCTTCAAGTAGTACAGCCAAGAAAGGCATCTTTGTCCGACTCTGACAAAGTTTCTCGAGCTAGGAGAATGGAATATGGCAGAGCCGCATCATGTCCCGTGAAAAGGATCAGAGTATTGGAATTGGTTTGCGCTGGGGCGGAAATTCATTGGCCATGTCGACCAACCAATCCTATGATACGAAATTCGAGAATAATAATCAGATTTGTGGCGGTGCTGTCTTGACGAAGCTGGGATGAATGTTTCAAGGATTTGACAACTAGGGAAATGCTGTCAGCCATTTCCAGAAAATAGGGGGTGATCGCCAGAGCAATGGGGTCTTCGAGGGAGATTGGATGTTTCAACTCGGCAAGAACATCAGATTAAACAAAAAGCCTTGGTAAGTCGCCCCGGACTAAAATTAATGCAGAGAAAAGCCGGGGTGAATCCGGGGGCCCTACATGGAATGGAGGCCTAACTTGCCAAGTTCGCATTCCTGGTACATGGTAAATGCTGAAAGATAAATTGGAACAGGTACTTCGCATGGGGGGTCGAAAGGTAGGGGACATAGAGATTGCGCATTTGACACTTTATTTTCTAGAAATAGGGCGAATTTGCGAACTTGACGATGTTGGCGGGTTCGTATCGCATCCTTCGGAATATCTATCCTGATGCCAGTTACTAGTTTGTCGAGGCAGTTTCGTGTAAGTATTTGCGGGTGTAAGCCCTCATCCAAACCGGTAAATGTCAATGCGTTTCGATATTCCTGACAATCTGCTGTGTACCAGTAAGCTGAGCAGACGCGACACAAAGAGACCTTTTTGAAAACGTGAAACCGTGAATGGGGTGAAGAAAAGACACTTGACACCCAGAGCATTAAGCTTGGCAGCAAGGAAGATGTCTATATTTTACTGTTCTGTTTTGCCTTGTCACGATTCACTTGAGCCATCCGAAGCAAGGCATATAGACTTTGTAGTCGAGGCATTTCGAATCCTCTGTCTCTTGCTATCCTGATCGGATTCCCAAGTATGACTTCCAATTCCATTGTCTTGCCCTGCTCCCAGTCTAATGCCATGCTAGGTTTACTGCCGCTTGTGTTTTTCTGGGTGCTACGCAAAATCTGGTTTGAGCTCGCGAATTCCTTTGGAAATGGTTTGCCCAAGACCTTTGGCGCAGTGGAAAGGATTTCTTCCATTACACCTTTGAGATGCCTGTATAACTCTTCATCGTTGGACATAGTACCGTTTGGGGTGCAACCGGAAAGGACAGATGAAGGGTTCATGGAGGCGTTGATGGCAATCTTGTGCCAGCGCACGAGCTGAAGTTTTGCATGGTCGTACGCATCGGCGTCCTTCACCCCGCCGTCTTTCAGTAGTTTAACGAAGCTATTGTTGTGTTCAATGGCTCGAGCATCTGAGCTTCGGGCGCTCCCTGTATCGAGATGGGGGAGGTATGGGCCGCTGTTGATTCGCGTCCAGCGATTGTGCTTGATCTGACCATGACTTGGCTGAGCACAGCTCGCAATAGTAACGGCACTGCAGATAGCAGCCTTTGGGAAACGCTTGGCGTAGGGAGCCTCTACGCCTAGCCCATTTTGTATGAGTACAATTGCCGTCCTGTCGTACACCAAGTCCTCCAATATCTCCGAATCGTCGCTGACATCGGGCAATGCTTTTGTGCTCACGACAATGTAGTCCCATTGTATGCCACTCTTACGCGCTTCCTCTGAATTCCTGAACGTATGCTTGGGGATGAACTTGTAGTCGCCATATTGAGGGGAAGTAACTGAGAAACCGCTCACTTTGACAGCGCTGTAGTTGGAGCGACAGATGACTGAGACGTGAGTGTCTGGGACCTGAGCAAGGCGGGACGCATAAAATGCCCCAATGGCGCCAGCGCCAATAATAAGGATCTCAGTGGACATTATAGCCAGGTGGATGAGTTGGTAATAGAGACATGGTGTTGAATTGCAAAGAGAAGAGTCGATTTCGTCGGTTGCCGAGGCACACGTCGGCTCATCTTCGGCAACTGATTCGCTTCAGCAAACCGGATCGGCTTCATCTTTCGTCCCGATAAGCAGCAGGGCGCGTGTACAATCCTTTCTCTCGCGAGAAGGAATTCTCGGGAAATAAGCAGCTGAGTAAGGCAGCCCCGCGTGTCAACAACTCATCAACACAGCGCAAAGATAGATCAATACACACACAATTTTAAGCCAAATTTGATCCTTTGTTGCTTTTTCAGATGCCTGATCATCAATTGAGGAAGCGCGCGTGCTTGGAGACTCCACCACCTGTCGTCGCAGAGCCCGGAAAAGATGCCCACGAGCAGCTTAAAACACCCCAAAGCTCTACAGTACTTGCAGTACTATATTACTACCAAAAGAAAGCTATACCTTGCCCTTTTAGCAAGCTTGAGGAGCACTTTAACATACGCCACACTACTGCTACTTGAATTGTTAACTCTAAACGCGCTTGTCGATTGCAGAACTCTAACAATTCAAACACTCACAGAGTCCTTTGCAAGCTTACAAACTTAGACGCAAACGCAATCACAATATACATTAATAATGCTCCATTTGAGGAAAAGGCCAATTCGTGGCCAGACCTAGCTTTCGAGCTAGCGTTGGTGGAGCTAAAAATAATAAAGAAAATTAGATTTTCTTAGGGACAATTCAGAAGCGCGTTACAGAGGTCCCTAGAATTAAAACTTGTAAGGCTACTATTAAAGAGGACCAACCACCTCGTGTAAAGCATAAGTAAGTTGAATAGTACGTGGCTTAATTAGAAATCCATTCTCATAACATGCATTAGAGAAAGGTAATCTGGTGCAATAAAATACACTATTCCACTAGCCCTAAGCATGTCAAGTTTATAAAAAGGAGGCTAGGCACAAATAAAAGAGTTAAGCCTAAAAATATACAGTACAACAAGGACGCGCGACCTAATTCAAAGAAATAAAAGAAGTTCTATATTTTCTATACTATTGACTATAATTTTGCTTGGGTAAAGCAGTATAACGTAAGTAACTCTAATAAAAAGATAAATATAAATACATATATTAATTAAATACTACCTGCGTTGTAGAAGGAAATTTTAGGGATAAAGCTTATTTTATAGCCAAATCAAGACTCTACTCACATCTCTAAAAAAGTAATTAATTAGATGAATAAATATAGTATAGATTATATTAAAAGCCTTTCTAGCTTATTATAGTGGTGCTATAAGTAGAGAGTTAAGTACTTAATAAAAAGCGTTAATTAATTACTAAGTATAGTACCAGATAATAATTTAAGACATTACGTAAAGAAAGAAAGAATATAATAAGTTATAAGCTAAAATATTTAGAGTAAGGGCTTATACGCTAGTATAAAGCTAATATATAAATATATAATATAAAAAAAAAGCTTATAAAAAAGGCTTCTTTAGAAGGCTTTTATGTTATAGATAATTACTATAATAATACCCTCCCTTTTAAATCTAAGCTTTTATAAGAGGTATTTATGTTAAATATTAGGTCTAAATTAGTCTAAGTTTTTAAAATAGAATTTTTTTATAGTAACTATATCTTAGAGATTGCTTATAGATTCTTATATTAAATTATTATATTTAGTTTATTTAACTAGATATTTATAGCATTTCCGCCTGTAATTTAGGCGCAGTTCTTTAATTTATTTAATATAATATTTAGTTTCCCTATTAACTTTAATAAGTTTAGATAGTGGGTTTTATTAATTTAAAAAATATTTAAATTCAGGCGCAGCAGGCTGAAGTAATGATATATAAAAAACTAAATATATATTTAAAAATTTAAAGAGTTTAAGTTAGTACGCGTATAGAGAAATTATTTAAAAAATATAGTATTTCTCTAAAGTCTTTAAGTCTAGCTTCTTAGAAAATTACTTTATTTAAATATTTTATATATTAAGCCAGATTATATCTCCTATCTGATAATTAAGTGTAGGTGATTGTTTTTAGTTTATATATTCTTTTTAAAGAGCTTAAGCCTAAATTATCTTTTTTTAAATTAATTATTAGATATTAGCTATTTTCTCTACTATGTAGTTAGTTTCTAAGATTTGTAATACTTAATAAAAATATCTTTAAATTCTTATAAGAAATTTAAAACCTATTTAAGGATATTAGCCTATATTAGCCAGGAACAGTAAAACTTTCGTAGATTTAAATATAATATTATTAGCTTTAAATTATGCTAAAGAGAGCTAGTTTACCTAGTTATCTTACTAATAGTTTATATATATATATATAGGACTTATTTTATTATACTATTAGTTCTTTCTATTTAGCCATTAGTTTCTAGGTAATATGTAGAAAATAGTTAGAATTTAATTTATAATTATTTATAAAGTTTATTATAAAAAGTAGAGATAAATTATATTCTTTAGTTTAATATAATTATTTCTAAAAGGCCGTGGTTTATTTATATGTGCTAATAGAAAAAATAGACTATATCTATAGCAATTATATTAATATAAGAGATTAAGTATTAGTATTTTATAAAATAGTTTATTATAACTATAATATTAATATAGCCTTTAGATTTTAGAAGATTAGTAATAAAGTCTATAGAAATATCCTTCTACCTCCTTTTAGAAATAAATAGAGGCTTTAAGAGGTTATAGTACTTCTTATAAAAGACTTTAAATCTTTAATAAGTATAATAATAAGAAATATATTAGTATATTATTTTAAATATCTAAAGCTAGTATGTTATGAATTGTCTTAACTTAATAGTACGTTTCACGTTAGCAACTCTACTCTAACTAATTACTTAATAAGTTCTTAGCTCTTTCCGTATCTGGAATAGATAGCTTTAGGTTTAATAGAATAAAGTTTATACTTTATCACAAGGTAGAAAGAGAATATATAATAGATTTAATAAAATAGTATTAAACTATTTCACTTAAGTTTAAGTCTTAACTTAGAGAGAAGATCTCAATTTTAGAGTAATTATAAAGAATTCAAAATATCTCGGAGCTAGTTTATGCCTTATATTTATAGAAAATCCTCCGTGCGTATATTATATATCTCTGTGTAGTATATTAAATACTGCTAGAGAAAATAAGAGTAATAAGTCTCTTATCTATTTTATTTACTTTATCTGCTAAGATTTTATTCTAGTCACGTACGTGACTACTCTTAATTTATTAGTATAATTCTATATTTCTATTCTTACTTCTTAGCTTGTACTTTAGCCTGTGCTAAAGTATCCTATGTGCGCTTATAATTCTTTCTTTTTAGCTCAAACATACATTTCTATTCTAAAGCTTTATTAGCTATTATTACTAGTTCTCTTAGCTTTTTAGATATAGTTATCTTATTATTACTATCCGTAACACTATCCCCCTCTTTTAAGTTTTCGTCTTGGAAGATAGTTTCTCCTTTCTATAAATAATATAAAGGTAATAGGTTCTCCGGCTTGTGCTCTAAACTATAAGATTTTTAACTTTCTTTTTATCCTATCTAGTATCTAAATAATAACATGTTCTGAGTTATTTCTAATATATACTTACTATTTAGCTTCTTAAATTTATAATGAACTCTGTTATATACTATTACCGTGTTCTTACTGTCATAATAATACTCTTTAATATCTAGTAAATCCAGCTTCTAGCTGTTGTTCTGAATGTGTTAATTATAATATAAAGTGCAATCTTATTATAACTTAATCTAAGTAGAATTATTTTAATTATAATAAGAAGAAATTACAGGAGTAACTTTACTATACCTAAAAGAAAATAGTAGCTATTTATTTTTATAAGTTACGCCTTCATTAATAGCTAGTCTAAATAGATTCTTAAAAGAAGAAAATATTCCAGCATGAGCTTACCTTAATTAACGAAATTTATATAATAAAAAAGAAAAAGTAAAACTATTAGAGTTAATCTGGTATACTACCACCTACAGCATCTAATATTACCTTATCTTTTTTCTTAGATTTTAAGTAGAATGTTTTCTATTCCTTTTATTTACTAGACTTTACTTTAGAGTAAGCCTTTACTGCTTTCTTTAATAGTACTAGTTAATTAGCTCTAAACTGTTCTTTAAGTTCCTAACTAGCTTCTAAGTGTCATTTTTAGGTCTATATTCTTCTTATTTAACTAAGTACTTCTACTAATAACTAAACTATTAGTAGTCTAAAATTTATTAGACTTTATACTTAGTATAATCTTTCTTAAGCTTAAGCTTTGTCTAAAGTTTGGCATTATATAGTGCTAGTTCTAATTTAGAGATATAAAAAACTAAGTAAATTTTTATATCCTTAGGTAATTATAGTTCGTAATTTATAGGTCCTATTTATCGTTTAACCTTAAATGGTCCTAATTTAACGTAATCTAATTTTCGTGATGGTTGCTTTATTTCTAAATTTTTCTTTTTTAAGAAAACCTTATCCCTCTTCTTAAAGATTAGTCTTTTAACTTTAGATTTATTTTTAATTTACTTGCTAAGATTGCCTTTGTAAGTAATTTTCTATATAATTTCTTTATATAGTGTCTGTAAGTCTTTAACTTTTCTTCTTATAAACTCTAATATTTTATCTAATATTTATAGTTCTTGATAAGCTGTAGGCTTATAACTATAGTTTATATAAAATAGTAATTTCCCTATTATTAATGACTTTGCAGAGTTATATATAAACTTAGCTATTAGTAATAGATTAATTCAATTATCTTATAATTTATTAACATATATTTATAGGTATTATTCTAATATTTAATTTGTCTATTCTATTTATTTATCTGTTTATAGGTAAAATGCTGTTAAGAGACGGTACTTAGTCTCTAACTATTCTATAAACGTTTTCTAGAATGTTAATATAAATAACTTGTCTTAGTCTATAATAAATTCTCATAACATTTTATATCATGTAATTAGTATTTTAATTAATAATAATGCTAGTTTATCTGTTTTTATTTCTATATAGGTTAGTTTAAAGTAAGCGTACTTTATTAGTCTATTAATAATAACTAGTATCATATCATATTATCAACCTGTTAAGGTAGTAATTATCAGTATTCCCATAATAAAGTCTATTATAACTGATTTCTATAGTCTATTTAGTGAAGGTATTAGTTACATGAGTCTATACTCTTTATATCTTAATACTTTATTTTTTTTACATTTAATGTATTCTAAAAGAATTTTCCTAACCTTATTTTAAATTCCTGGAATCTAGAAGTGCCTGTTAATCTATTCTATAGTCTTCTTAACTCCTTAATATCTATATATTTTAGCTGAATGTTAGTTTTTAATTAGCTTTATTTATAATTTATCTAGTATATAAATTATTCCTTAATCTAGATTCTAAAGTAGTTGTTTATTGTTAAATTTCTTTATTTATTTTTCCCAGGTATTTTTGATAATAACTACTGATTTAATATCTATTTATAAGCTTTCTAGGAATCTGTCTTGTTTTTTCTTAAGTATTATATTATATATCTCTAGTATGTCTCTTATATAGTCTACTTATTAACTAAGTATATTAGTCACAGTATTTTCTCTTCCTAATTTATAAAGTATCTAAAAATTAAAAGTTAATAGTATCTTCCACCATCTAACTTATTATTAATTTAACTTTTTTGTTATTATAAATACTGTTAGATTCTTATGATTTGAATATATAATAATTTATTGCTTAGCTCCTTCTAAGTAATGTTTCTATTTCTTAAATACTTAAACTATTACTAATAATTTCTTATTATAAATATTATAGTTTAACTTAGCAGTTGTAAGTTTATGAGATAAGAAGTCTACTAAGTATTTTTATTTATTATCTTATGTTTATAAGAGAATAGCTTTTATAGCTCCGTCTAATGCGTCTATATATATCTTTATTTAAAGTCCTAGATTAAATATTTTTAATATCAGTGGTTCCTTAAATTTCTCTTTTAACTTTTTAAAGGCTTCGTTTTCTTTTTTTATTTACTTAAATTATTGATTTTTCTTAAGCAATTCCGTTAAGGGTGCTGTAATTCTTAAATAATCCTTAATAAATTACCTATAGAATCCTGTGAATTTAAGAAAAAAATATACTTCTTTTATATTTATTAGTGTTAGTTATAATAGAATATTTTTAGCTTTATCCAGGTTAACTGCTATTCTATTTCTAGATATAATATATTCTAGAAACTTAACTTCCTTCCTGTAGAACACATATTTTTCTGTCTAAATATATAAGTTGTGTTTCTTAAGCTTCCGTAATATTTTTTTAGTATGCTTAATATATTCATCTAACGTCCCATTTATGTATACTAAGATATTATTAAAATATACTAATATAAAAACGTCTAGATATTTCCTTAGAATATGATTAATAATGGCTTGGAATATTACTAGTGCATTAGTAAGTCCTATAGGTATAACTATATATTCATATAATCTATAGCTTATTTTAAAAGCTATTAGCCATTCATGTCCTTCAGCTATTTATATTTAATAGTATCTATTTTTAATATTAAACAGACTGAACTATTTAGCTCCTCTGAGTTTATATATAAGTTCTAATATTAAAGGTATTAGATAGTGATTTTTGACTGTTGCTTTATTTAATTATTAATAGTCTATACAGAGTTATAGTTTTCTGTTTTTCTTTAGTATGAATAGTACTAGTAATATAACTTTACTTTTGCTTTCTTATAAATACCTCTTTTTAATATTATTATTCAGGTATTATCGTAACTCTTTTTATTACTTAATAGATATTTAATATAATAGTGCTAGTTTTAGTTTCTCTTTGTCTTTAAATATAATCTTATAATTCTAATTCTTATATTCTGGTATTTAGTTTTCTTGTTTTTTTATAAACTATTTTCTGAATTCCTTCTGGTATTTGTTTGGCATAATAAACGTAGTATTATAAAGAGTTACTTTCTTTATCTATATTATGGCTTTTATTTATCTATAATAGTTTTTTCTAGGTCCTATAGACTTTATCTTTTAGTTAATTAGTAGATTCTATTATACTAGCTAGTTCTATCCTAATATAAAATCCTTACTACCTAGATCTATAATCTTGATGCGGTAGTTATTTATGTAACTTACTACCTTAATAATTACATTCTCTATTTCGAGATTAATTAGATCTTTTTTAAATATTACTGGATTATTATTTATGTATACTACTCTTACAGGTTTTTCTAGAACTCTAATTAAGATATAGTATCTCTATATTTACTTATTTAATATAAGTATTTTACTAGCTCTATTATTTATAAGTGTTTGCGTTTAAAAGCTATTAATACATACATCTATATATAGCTTGTTCTTATGTTTTTATTTAAGTTATGTATAGTTAAGTGCTAACTCCTGTATTTTAATCTTAAATTAACCCTCTAGCAGTATAGTTATTACTTACTAGCCTTCTAGTTTTTTATTTATAGTATAATTCTAACTATTAATTACTTCTTTAGTGTTTCTTCCTTAGGTCTATAGATAAGGCATTATTAGAGTTAGTATTCTTTCTTTAGTAATAATTTGTATTCTCTTTTGGTTTCTTCTTCATAATCTTAGCACTTTTATCCTAAGAAATATTCCTTTATCGTTAATTTGGCATGCAATTCTGTGGCTATTTATTTATCTTAATAGTGTTTAGCTTAGTAATATTAGTATCCTAGTTAGCACTTATCTTAGTCTAACTGTTTATATTTCTCTATCTTTAGGTCTTAAAGTTTTTCTTTAGAATCTATATAGATTAGCTCTTATTCTGTGTTAAACTCCTACTTTTATATTATTTATTTTAATACTTGTTTTATTTTTGGTTTTTTAACCCTTATAGTGTGAGCTGCCCATCTGTAGTTTTATCCGGTATATATTTTTTCTCTATATATCTAGTATTTCTGTTATATAAATCTCTCAGCGGCTTCGTTATCTTATACTTATAAAATAAATAAAGTAAATTCTTCTTCTAGTTTCCTATTCTAGTTCTATTCTAACTCTGGATATTTAACAGAATAATAATAAGTAGCATAACTCATAACTAGTGTTAATATTTATCTATAGATTTCGTTTATTTATATGGCTAGTTTCTATCTACTAAGTTCTCTATACTACTTATTACTAGCTGCTTATAGTACTTACTAATATTTATATATTCTATCTCCTAAAGTAACCTCCTAGTGCTTGGTGATATAATATTTTCTTATATAATATTTTAATTTATAAATCCAGTAATATCCCCTGCTTACTTACTATTAGATTATTATAGATATTAGTTTCTTGTTTTCTATAGTCTCTAGATTCTGTTACTGTCTGAATTTCTAGTCTTCTACTTTAAAGGGTCCTCTCTTTTATTAAATTATCTCATAAAATTAATTAGCTTTTTTTAAGGAGTTAGCTTAGTATTATCTAATAGCAGCCTCTTATATAGTAGTAATTATATTACTAGTTAGTATTATTAGATAATTCTTAACCTACTAATATAGTACTTTATATTCTTATTTAAGATGTATATAGCTCCCATAAATCCAGCATCATTCCTTCTAAATTCTTTATATTATAATTTCTATTATTATCTAGTTCTTGACTGGTTCTATTTAGACTATAATAATTATAACTAGTGCCTTAGTCTAAATATAAGCCTATTTAACATCTACTACTTATTACTTGTATTTTTTGATAAAGTGTTTTTATTTTCTATATCTAAGGTATGCCTTACGCGTATATTAGTCCATTCATTCCTTAGTATATTTATCTTATTTTCTTTTGTTAATTTATGCGTTCTTAACTGATACATAATTGATTTCTATTATATTATAAGTTTAAGTATTCTTTTTATTTCTTTGTAGTGTATAGATTACTAGCTTAGTATTATTTTTCTTTTCTTACTCTCTCTAGTACTAGTAGTTATTAATTATCACTACTTATTTAATAATTCTCAGAAGTGTACTAGGTTGCTTTTCTTATAAAATCTTATCTTTAATTCTATCCTTTAGTCCTGTATAGTATATCATAACTAATAGTTAGTCTGTTTAATTAAGTTATAATTGGATTTACTTAAACTCTACTGTATAGTTAGCTGCTAATGTTTATTACTTAAGTCTTTAAAGCTTTTAAATTATCTCTATTTTTTTATTAATCTTACTAAAGACTATAATCAATTCCTTTTCAAAGCTTTCATAATTTTCGAAGGTTTTTTTAATATTATTATTACAGTTCATGAGTCCTGCTGATCCTAAGTTAAAGTCTCCTTTTACTAAATAGTTCTTTATAAGTGGTTTAAACTATTTTATGGCTCTTCCTATTATGTTTATACCAGCTACCAGGATCTAATCTTAGTTAGTTATAAATAAAGATTAATTAAACTAATAGTATAGGTCCATTACGGCCATAAACGTCTTAAGGTTATCCTGATTTCTGTTGAATTTAGAGAGTAGTTAGATCTTTACAGTCCTTTTTCTCTTATTCTTTACTACTTTAACTTATTACTGTATATTAATTATGGTATTACGTAACTTTATAATAGTTACTTTTTATTTTTAGATAATCTGCTATGTGCTTTTAGCTCCTTCTAATATACTTCTAATAGTAGATAAAAGTCCTGCTATAACTTCTTCTTTACTATTATTATTATTTAATAAGTAAAGTTCTTATTCATCCTTATAGTAAATTATTATAAACTATAATTAGAAATTTGTTATTAGAATTAATCTAATGTTCTCTCCTATACTTTGAAAGGGTAGTTATAATATTATAAGTTACCTTAACTTAATAGTACGTTTCACGTTAGTAACTCTGCTCTAACTGATTATTTAATAAGTTTTTAGTTTTTTCCATATCTGGAATAGATAGCCCTAGGTTTAACAGAATAGAGTTTGTGCTTTATCACAAGGTAGAAAGAGAATATATAATAGATTTAATAAGATAGTGTTAAACTATTTCACTTAAGTTCAAGTCTTAACTTAGAGAGAAGATCTTGATTTTAGAGTAACTATAAAAAATCCAAAATATCTCAGAGCTAGTTTATGCCTTATATTTATAAAAAATCCTCTATACGTATATTGTATACCTCTGTGCAGTATATTAAATACTGCTAGAGAAAATAAAAGTAATAAGTCTTTTATTTACCTTATTTATCTTATCTACTAAGATCCTATCCTAGTTACGTGCGTGACTACTTCTAATCTACTAGTATAATTCTATATTTCTATTTTTACTTCTTAGCTTATACTTTAGCCTATGCTAAAGCGTCCTATATATACTTATAATTCTTTCTTTCCAGCTTAAATATACGTTTTTATTCTAGAGCTTTATTAGCTATTATTGCTAGTTTTTTTAGCTTCTTAAATATAGTTACCTTACTATTACCGTCCGTAACACAGTAGTATTCATATTATAGGATTTTAAAAGTTTTTTTATAACTAGAGTAGCCACCAGCGAGAGAATCGTACATAATTTAAAGAAATTTAATTTTAAGTTTATTATTATTTAGTATTACTAGCTGGTCGTGATAGTATAACTAGCTTTTTTAGTTTTTATATTTACTTAAAGAAAGTTTCTTAAAGCGTTAGGTTTTATCCCATATTAGTAATAGAATTTCCTAAATAAACTTATTATTTAAGTATTTATTATTAATAATCTATTAAATCAACCTATCTGTCTTAGTTAAGTTTAATTCTAGAATATTATTAAATAGTTTAAAGTAGAGAAGTATTTGTTTTTACGTTTTTTAAACTTCTTCTTAAGCTAAAGTATTCTATATATAGTAAATAAAAGTATCCGGTTTTCCACTCTACTTACATAGTTAATACGTAATAGTAAAGTTAAATTAGAATAAATATTTAACCTAATAAGATTATTAGTAGTTAAGTTACTTTATTATAGTAAAGTACTAAAGATTCTTATAGTTACTTAGTACTTAAATTAAGAATATAGTACTATTTAATTTAGGTCTTTATTATTTAAAACAACGTATAATAGCTAGCAGTTCTTTATTATATATCTTATAGTTATATTTAATAGAATTTAGTCTCTTAGAAAAGTAGACTATAGGTCTTAGTTTATTTTATTTATCTTTTTAGAAAAGAACTTTAGCAGTTACGTAGTCTAAAAAGTCAACTTCTATAATAATTAGTAACTTAGAATTAAAGTGTTAGAAAACTAGGACGGTTATAAATATATATTTTAAGTATATAAATATCTTTTAATACGTGTTATTAAATTTAAATTAGATGTCTTTCTTCATTAAGGCTATAAGCAGGGACGTAATATAAAAAAAGTTATTAATAAATTATTAATAGAAGTTAGTAAATTCTAGAAATGCTCTTATATCCTTTACGTTCTTAGAAAATTCCTAGTTAAAAATATTCTTTATTTTATTTAGGTTTATACTAATTCCTTTTATTAAGATTACATACCTAAGATAAGTAACTTGTTCTTAATGGAACTTATATTTATTAATATCAAGTTACAAGCTAGCTTTATTTAGGGCTTTTAAAACTTATTTTATATATTATTAGTATTTATATAAAGAATTACTATAAATTAGAATATCATTAAGGTAGGCTATATAAAATATATTAAGAAATAATTAAAGAACATTATTTATATAGTGTTAGAATATACTTAGTATATTAACTAGTTTAAATAGTATAATAAGATATTTAAATAGGCTATATTAAATCTAGAAAATAGTTAACTATTTATCTTCTTCTACTATATAGAGATAGTTAAAAGCTAAGATAATATTTAGCTTTATAAAGTACTTTACCTTACTAAGGCAGAATAGAGTTTCTTAAATTAATAAGATTAGATAATAGTTTTTAATAGTAATAGCGTTTAAAGCTTAATAGTCTATATAAAATTAGAAATTTTTATTAGGTTTTTTTATAAAAATAACTAGTACAACTATAGAAAATAAACTTACTTTAATAAATCTTTTAGTAAAATAGTTATTAAGATACTTTCTAAGAACTTTTAGTTTATTTTAGAACATCCTATAGAGAGGTCTAAATCCGGGTTACTTTTCTTTCTTAAGAATAATCTTATAGTCATATAAATAATATTCAGGTAGTCTATTAGCTTTCTTATATAAAAATATTTAAAAAGTATTATAGTACTCCTTTAGAACCTTAGTAGCTAAATTAGTATAAGTTTTTAAAGCTAAAGCTTTATTAATATCAGCTATTAAAATAGTAAACATTTTATATTTATGTTTTTAGGCTATTTATATAAAGGGAGCTGCCCTAATTAGGTAAATATTTATATTTAGTTTAGGATTTTTATAAGGGCTTTCTAGTAAAGCTTTTACTAAAAGATTTTTAGGGCCTTAAGAAAAAGACTTTCTCATAAAATCTCTATTTAATTTAGTATTAGATTTAGGTGTAAATTTAGATTCTAGATAAAAGCCCTTTAAAAAACAATTTACTAGAAGGTCCTCTAAGTAGGTATTAAATTCTTATAATTAATAGTTTATTTTAGCTAACTAGTTATTATGTTAAGTCTAAGTAGTTAGTAATAACTTTAGAAAGTAAGTTTATAAATACTATATATAAATAGTATTAAAATAAAAGCCTTTTAGTAAAGAGTTCACTAAAAGGTTTCTTAAGTAGATAATATTTTCTTTTAAATAAATTAGAGATTAAAACAAGCGCAGGTAATAGGCCTAGTAATAAAAAGTATTAAAAAGTAGCTTTTATAAATTATAGTTAAAATTAATTTTATACTTTCTTATTTAAAATTAGCTAAGAATTAATTCATAATTTCCTATAGCTATTATAAAGAGATAAATTTTCTTAATATAATTTATATAATAGAGAGTTATACTAGCAGTATATAAGATATAGCCCCTTTTAAGATATTTACTATTAAAACTAATAGAATATAGGATATTTAGGAGTAGTAAAAAATATAGTTTCTAAATACTAACTAAAAATCTACTAATATAATTTATACTAGTTACTCCAGTATTAATTAAAGCAGTAACAGAGTAGGATAAGCTATTTTATTAGATAATATAAAAAATATTTACTTAATAGTTTTAAAAATCAGTTACTAGGTAAGAGATCTAAAGGTTAATAGAAATCTAGTATTAAAAACATTCTAAAAAGTAACTTAATACTAGAATAGAGCTTTTAGTAGGCTAGCTTAGAGAGTTTAAAAATATTCTTATTTATAAAAAGATTTAGATTTAAAGAAAGAACAAAAGCGGATTACTTATTAGAGTTAAAATAGGCTTATAAATTAAAATTCTAATAAAAGAATAAAGTAGTTTTAGAAAATATAACTATATTTATTACACTTAAAATATTAGCTATTATGTTTTTAGGTTTCTCATTTAGCTAACTAAATAGAAGTATAGTTAGAAATATTAATTTCTATAGTATTAGAATTTCTTCATAATATAGGTTACAGCCTAGTAAGATGCGGTAAAGGAAGATACTAAAATTTATTATTATATAAGAATATTAAGTTAATATAGTTATTTAATATATTAAAGATTTTAATACCTACTATTACTTAGTAGAGATTATTATTTAATAATCTTCTTAGCTAAGTAATTAGATTAATTTTATTTAATCTAGTATCAACAGCTAGCCTATAGAATTTAATAAAGTAAATAATAAACCTTTTTTATTCTTAGTAAAATAAATTAAGCTTATTTAAGATAGTAAGTTTTCTATTTAGGTTTCTATATATAGCTTATAAAAAGGTAATTAATTATTCTACTAAGTATATATCCTTATTTATAAGAGGGTTTATAAGTATTATTAGGTCCTTCTCTAATCTTAAATATATATATAAAAGTTAAGAGTATTTAATAGAATATTAGTTAGTATTATTTTTAAGCTTATAATTAAGTTTCCTAATAAAGATATATAAGTCTCTTTGTTTTTTAGTAAACATTAAGGGGTTAAATAGGTAGTCAGATTTCGTTATTATTAATAATATAATAAATTTTAGTATAATAGTTAATCTTACGTTTCTAACTATAGCTTAAGGAACTTAAAGATAGGTACTAGTTATAATTATAGGTAGAATTAAAATTATAAGACTTAAGCTATTTCTAAATAAACCAGTAATAAGAGCTAGACTTTCTTTAATAAAGGAGATAATAATAATAGAAATTAGGCTAACAGACGCTTACTTTATCTTATTAAGCTTAATATAAAAAGCTTTTATATTTTCTTTATATTAGGTTTCTTATTTTATTAAAGTGTTTATAAGTAATTTATTACTTATCTTTAGAGTTATAAGTTAAGAGATAAGATCTCTGAAAATTTTAGTAAAGTCCAAATTATCTATTATAAGAAATTAGTAAAGATATAATATAATATTATAATAGTGCTATAAGTAGAGAGTTAAGTGCTTAATAAAAAGTATTAATTAATTACTAAGTATAGTACTAAATAATAATTTAAAACGTTACGTAAAAAAAAAAGAATATAATAAGTTATAAGCTAAAATATTTAGAGTAAGGGCTTATACGCTAGTATAAAGCTAATATATAAACATATAATATAAAAAAAAAGCTTATAAAAAAGGCTTTCTTAGAAGGCTCTTATATTATAGATAGTTACCATAATATAGTTCTTCTAATTTATTAGTTATAGAGACTTAAGTAAGTTTACTAAAAAGAAAGTTTACTACACGCTATATAGTTTTTAGAGAAACTAGTATAAAGCAATTTTATTAAAGTTAGTAAAAACTAGATTTTAAAAAAATTAATAAAGCTATTAATACTTATTTAAAAAAGTTATATAACTATATAAAGGTTACAAAAGGTTGTGTAGTAAAATATTAAGTAATTTTATTATAATAGAATATCTATTTTATGTGTAAAATAAGTAATATTAAGATATTATATAGTAAGTACTTATAGTAAAGTATTATAAAATAAATACTTACTAATTTTAATTCTAATATATATATCTATTTTAACTAGTAAATAAATAGTTTACTAGCTTTTTTACTTACTAATATATAATAAAGCTTATTAAGTTTAATAAATAAAATTTTAGTAAGTAAAAAAAAGGTAAAAAAGTAATTAATAAAATAGTAGTTAAACTATTTACCTAATAGTTTCTTAACTTAAAAACAACTTTTTAATTTTAAATTAACTATAAAAAATTAAAAGTAATTATAAGCTATTTAATATTTTATACTTATAATAAATTCTTTATATATATAATAAATACTTATATATAATATATTAAATACTACAAAAAAAAGTTAAAATAGACTTTTTATTTAAACTATTTAAACTATTTACTAAGTTCTTTTTTATAACTTATTACGTGTTTTTATACTACTTTCTATAATTTCTAAACTTAATATAATTTTTTTTTAACTTAGTTTTTTACTAATTTACTTTAGCTTTTTTACACTTTTTATATATTTTTTTATACTTTTTTAGTTAAAATTACTACTTTATTATAGTTTATAATATAAAGTTATAATATAATAATTTTTTATACTAATAATTATGTTGAAATAATACTAGTAGTTTAGTATAATTTAAACTTTACTAAAAATTACAAACTTTATAGTAATTAATTAATTGTTATTCTAAAATTAATTATTATTATAATATATATTTTAATTAAGTGTTTTTAATACTAAAAAAAAAAACTTTTTATTAGTTTTATTATAATAGCAAGTTTTATCTATACTATAAAAACTATATTTAGTAAGTTTTAATAAAAATATAACTAAAAAATAGTATAATTTATAGTATTTAAGTTACTTAATAGTTATTACTAATACTTTAATTATAAACTTATACTAAGTACTAACACTTTTTGTTAATAGTAAACTAATTAGCTAATTCTTAAATTAATTCTCTTTTTAGTAATAATAAATTAAATAGTAAAGAAAACTTAATATTAAGAAAACCATTAACTAAAAAAGTAAAAGAAATATAAAGCTTTATTTTTAAATAACGTATTTCACAAGCGAGCTGGTTAAACAAGTGAGCTGATCAGTTTGCCAAGACCACGCGTCAAGATATTTGATACCATAATGTCTCCACCTACCGACCTGCAATTGATTTCTAAAGAAGCTCGAATACAGCTTACTATCCAAGCTCTTGAAACCGGCCAAATATTTAGCCTCTAACCTGCTGCGCGTACTTTTAACGTCCTCTTCTCAAGCCTACAAACGCGACGCGCTGGAATCACCTCATGACGCGATGTTAAGCCTAATTCAATGAATCTGATGGCAACTGAAGAGGAGGCAATAAAACAGTATATACTTGAGCTGGATTCAAGAGGATTTGCCCCTCCGCTCAATGCTGTTTGAGAGATGGCTAATAAACTATTGGCTGAGCGGGGGAAAGACCCAGTAGGCATGAACTGGCCACACAACTTCATCAAGCGCACTGTAGGGCTTAAAACAAAGTACAATCAGAAGCTAGACTACCAGCGTTATAAACAGGAAGAACTAGCAATTGTACAAGCTTGGTTTGACCTTGTACGTAATGTGAAGGCTAAATATGGTATATAAGACGAAGACACGTACAACTTTAACGAATCTGGCTTTCAGATGGGTATAATAACCCAGCAAAAAGTCGTTACAGGCTCTGAAAGATGGCATCGACCAAAAGCTGTTCAGCTAGGTAACCGGGAGTGGGTTACGGTGATCTAAGGTATCGGCGCGTTAGGGTACGCGCTTCCACCCTTTATTATCTATAAAGGCAAAAACCATCTCTCTACCTGGTACCAGGAAGTCAACATACCATCCCAATGGGCATTCAGGGTCTCTGATAACGGCTGGACAACAAATAAGCTTGGTTTCCAGTGGTTGAAGCACTTTGATATGCATACAAAAGAGCGTACTGTAGGTGCATACCGTCTATTAATTCTAGACGGCCACAAAAGCCATAACTCGCTGGAATTTACTGAATACTGCAAAGAGAACAAGATAGTTACTTTATATATGCCGCCACATTCGTCACATATCTTGTAGCCACTAGATGTCGGTTGTTTTTCGCCGTTGAAGACAGCGTATGGGCGCCAAGTCGAGAAGCTAATGCGCAACCGGTTCAACTATATTATGAAAATAGAGTTCTTACCAGCCTTCCGGGACGCGTTTAATGCGTCTATTACTGAAAAGAATATCTAAGGAAGTTTTCGAGGTGCTGGCCTAGTTCCATTCGATCTAGATGAGGTGATACCGAAGCTTGACGTTCAATTACGCACGCCTACACCCCCTACCGTACAAGATACCCCATGGCAGTCGAAAACCCCTAGTAACCACCTCGAATTTGGGTCGCAATCAAAGCTGATTAGCGATAAGTTAGGTAGCTCACCATCTTCCTTAAAGGAAGGGTTCAATCAGCTTATTAAAGGCACCTTTTTGATGGCTCATCAGATGGTGTTGTGGCGCGATCGAATCACTGAGCTTAAAGCAGCTAATGAGGTCGCAAACTGACGGAAACAGCGCAAAAGAAAGCGTATCTAGCAAGGAGGAGTCCTTACCTTTAAGGCTGGCTCACAGTTAGTTGCTAAGGAGTCTGCTACTGCAACTTCTAGTAGTAAGAAGAGTCGGGGTAACGCTAGGGCAGATGGGGTTGAACCAACTCAAAGGCGCTGTGGAAACTGCGGCAGGACTGGGCATAACGCTCGAACATGCCAAATCAATGAAGAATCTACTATAGAATCCAGCAACGATAAGGAATTAGAGGTAGATTATAGTGGGGTAGAGTAGTTCGTTACATAGTTCATTACATTTAGTGTGGTCTTGGCAAACTGATCAGCTCGCTTGTTTAACCAGCTCGCTTGTGAAATACAATATAGAAAAAAGCTAATTCTAAAGCTTTTAGTAAAATAAGTAAACAGGTTTAAAAAGCATTATAAATTAAAATAATATGTTAATTATAGTAAACTAAGTTTAGTTTTAATTATTATAAAAAATAAAATAAAGCTTATTTAAATAACTACCTTTTTTAATAAAAAAAAATTATAATATAAATAAAACTAGACTTTATTAATATTTAACAATTTTTAAAAAACTTATTTTAGTAAAACTACTTAAAATAAAAAAATAAAACTTAATTTTTTTTATACTTTTTATTAATATATTTAAATTGAATTAAATTTTTTTATTATTTATTAGTAAATAGAAAATACTTTATACTTTTTAAATAGTAAATATATAAGCTTTTAGTACTATTTAAAAAACTTTTATTAAAGTTTAAATAAATTTTAATATTATAGTAAATTAGTTAAAAGGTTTTTATTTTTGTATTAGCTTTAATTATTTAGTTATTTTACTTATAAATAATTTTTTTAGCTTATATAATTATTTTAAAACTTCCTTTTCTTTTAATAAATATGTATATTAATTTTTTTTTAAAAAAAATTTAACTTTAATATTTTAGCTTTTTAATTAGAAAATTATTTAAAACTTTAAAGTATACTATTATAAGTAATAACTATAGTTTAGTATTACTTATTTTAATATTAAAAAAGGCTTTATAAAAAATGTTACTTTTAAATATACTTTTAAATAAACTTTATATTTTTAAAATTTTAAACTCTTTATATTTTCTATTAAAAATTACTAGTAGAAATTAATAATTATTATATAAAATACTTTATACCTTTTTTTTAAAAAAAAGCTATATAGTTAGCTAATACTAAAAATATAAGAAATTTCTAAAAACTTATTAATTTTAAAAATAAGAATATAAAAATAAAAAAATTCTAAAATAAATTTATAAAAAATAGTAAACTATTATACTAAAAACTTAGAATTAAATAAGTACAAAAAAAATTAACTTAAACTTATTTTTATTATTTATAAAGTTTTAATAACTATATAATGTTTTTAGTACTATTAAAAGTATTAAAATTATATAAATACTAAAAGTTTACTATATTTATATAAGCTTAAATAAAAACTAGGCTTTTAAGTATTTAATTTATAAAAACAATTAACTTTAAATAGCTAGCTATAAAAATTATAAGTAAATTTACTTTTAAATAATATATTAATAATTAATTTATTAAAGTAATAATTTTCATAATAATAATTTTTAGCTAGTATAATTATATTATTATAACATAACTGTTACGGACTGTAATAAGAATGAAAGTATAGCTAAAAAGACGTTACTATAAAAGATATAATATAAAGAAATATATAAGTAATACTAAAAAGTAGAGATAAATTAGTAAAGACAGAACTTATAAATAAGACTACTCTAGAGTAAGTTTAAGTTCTATTAGAAATAATACTTAAAGTAAGTAAGCAAATCAGGTAATTAACTACAGCAAAATATAAGAAAAAAAATATAAATAATAAAAATATAAATTTATCTTTTTTTATTTTCTTTAGTAGTATTTAATATACTTCTAATTAGTATATAATATACACACGGAGGATTTGCTATAAGTATAAAATATTAAATAACTTATAGTTACTTTAGATTTTTTATAGTTACTCTAAAATTAAGATTCACATCTTAAGGTGAAATAGTTTAGTATTATTTTATTAAATCTTAACTTACTATATTACTTTACTTTATTTTAACTAAGTTTAATTAACTTTTACTAAGTCTAATAAGCTATCTAATCTGGACATAAAGGAACTAATTAAAGTATTATATAATTAGTTAAATAACTAGTTACTAGTTTAACAATACATTAGTAAGTTAGTAATCTGTAATAATTATAACTATTAATCTTAAAAAAGTAAAAGAAGTAGTTAGATAGATTTTAATACTATAATTATCTAAATAAGGTCTATAATAACTTACTATAAGGATAAATAAAAACTTTATTCATTAAAAGAAAGTAGTAGTAAAGAAGAAATTATAATAGAATTTTTATCTACAACTAGAAGTACATCCAAAGAATAGAAAAATATATAGTAAATTATCTAGAAATAAGAAGTAGCTATTATAGAGTTATGTAATATCTTAGTTAACTTATAGTAATAGATAATAGCAGAAAAAGCTATAAAAAAAGAAACAATAAAAATACAGCCTCTTATAAAGTTTAATAGTAATAAAGATAAACTTAAGACCTTTATAGTAACTATAGATCTTTATTATTAATTTAATTAAACCTTATTTATAATAGATTAAGATCAGATCTTAGTAGCTAATATAAATATAATAGAAAGAATTATAAAATAATTTAAACTACTTACTAGAAACTATTTAGTAAATAGAGATTTTAACCTAGGAATAGTAAGACTTATAGATTATAACAGCAATATAAAACAAGCTTTTAAGGACTATAAAAGCTTTAAAAAGAAAATAATTATAGTCTTCAGAGAAATTAATAAAGAAATAAAGATAATTTAAAAGCTTTAATAGCTTAAGTAATAAATATTAGCAGCTAGCTATATAGTAGAGTTTAAATAAATCTAATTACAACTTAATTAGGCAGACTAGCTATTAGTTATAATATAATATAAAAAACTAAAAAATAGAATTAAAGATAAAATCTCTAGAGATAAATAACTAAGTATACTGCTCAGAATTATTAAATAAGTGGTAACTATTAATAATTACTAGTATTAATAAGAATAAGAAAAGAAAGCACGTGAAAAACCAGTAATCTATATACCTAGAAAAAATAGGAAAGATACCTAAATATATAATAAAATAAATATTAATTATAATAAGATATTTATTAATAAACAGTAAGGAAGGTGAGCTAAGGAATGAATAAAATATTATACATAAAAGACTTACCTAAGATATAGAAAATAAAGACATTTTATTAAAGACTATAAGTAATAATAAGTAGACGTTAAGAAAGCTTATATCTAGACTAAAATACTAAAGGAGATTAAGGTAGTCATAGTCTAAGTAAAATAAGCCTAAAACTAAATTACTAAAGAAACTATTATTTAAAGAACTAAGAAAGAATAATATTAAATATATAGAAGTTATATATACCTTAAGATGGAATACGAAATACCATATTAATAAGTAAAAAATAATTTAGTAGAAATTACTAATAATATAACTTCTATAATATAAGGAGTAGTAGTGTAATAATATAACACTAAAAGCCATAAAGATACGTAAAAATTTCGTGAAATTATAGAACAAAAAAAAAGACCTTTTAAGAAAGAGGATTAGAAATTCAGATAATAAAAAAATTATAAAATAGAAAACAGAAAGGAATTTATATTTATAATAATTATACAGCACGTGTACTAAGATTACTGTTAAATATATAAATTAAAATACTACTTAAAAGAACATTATATTACTAAACACTAGAAAGTTATTTTAGGAGATAGAATATATAAATACTAATAAGCACTATAGTTAGTAGATAATAAGTAATATAAAGAATTAACTAACTAGAAACTTACTATATAAATAAATAAGATTTACTAATAAGTATTTATGCTAATTATAATTTTTATAACGTACTATCACCCTATTAGACACCTAGAATTAGAATAGAACTAAAATAAAAAGGAAGAAATAGTCTTTTTATTAACCTTATAAGTACAGAATAATAACACTATAAATAAAATAATAAAGAAAAAATACTATATATATATAGTATTAGACTATATAAGAATAAACTATAAATAGAATAAACACACTGTATGTATTAAGAGACTAATAATAAAAAAAGTATTATAATAACTAGCTAGTAAAAAAGAACTTAACTTATAATAAGAATTAGTTTATACGGACTTAGAAGATGAATTATAGGATTTAAATTCTAATAAATATAAGTAGCTATTATGGGACTAATACTAGCTAAAATATTAACTATACTAAATTAAATACTATTAAAAGAAATAGCTAGTTACAAAGTCACATAAGAAACTCACATATCAAGAATATTTCTTAGAGTAGAGATGTAAGAACTATGGAAAATAAACTAAGAATATATATAAAATACTTAATAAGAAAGTATGTTTACTTTAGAGATATTTAATCTACAGACCTAAAAAAAAAACACTAAGAAAATAATTACCACTTAAGAGTTAGGTATATATAAAAAACTAGAAAACTAGTAGACTATAACTAAGCTACTAGAGAGCTAAGAAAAGGTTAAAAAAGATATATTAATTATATACATATAACTAAATTAAAGAAAATATAAAAATAAGCTATATATAAATATATATATTAATAGCTTTTAGATACTAGCGCTTATAAATAGTAGGACTAGTAAAACACTTATATTAAATAAATAAATATAAAAATACTAGATATTAACTAGAGTTTTAGATAAACCTATATAAATAAAACGCATAAACAATAGTCCGGTAGTATTTAAAAAAAATCTAATTAATTTTAAAATATAGAATATAACTATTTAGATAGTAGGTTACAGGGATAACTGCTGTATTAAAATTATAAATCTAAGTAATAAAGATTTTATTTTAGAATAGGATTAGCTAACATAATAGAACCTAACTATTAATTAGAAAATAAAAACTATAGAAATCAGGAACGACCACTATAGATAGTGATAATAAGTAATAATATAAATAAAGAAATAATACTTTATAAGACTAAATTTATTATACTAAAAGAATACTAAAAAGAATTTAAAGAATAGTTCTTTAAGGAAGCTAAAGACTAACTACTAGAATATTAAAACTAGGACCATAAAATCACGCTTAAGAAGGGAATGGATTTGAAACTAAAACTATTATATCAAGTACCCATTTATTAATAAGAAGAATTGCGAAGATTCTTATAGAAAAATTAATAAAAGAGATATATATAAATAAGTTAAAATAAAATAACTTTACTAATACTCTTTATACTAAAAAAAAAAAATTGAAAACTAAGGCTATGTATTAATTACAGATATCTTAATAAAACTATAGTAAAAAACTATTACCTTATATTATTAATATTAGAACTTATAAATAAACTTAGAAGAGCTAAATAGTTTAGCTTTTTTAATATTAAAAATAAATACTACTAAGTACAGATAGCTAAAGGATATAAATAAATAATAATATTTAAAATAAAATATAGATTATTTAAATATCTAGTTATACTAATAAGACTTATTAACGTATTAGTAATATTCTAGATAATTATTAACTATATGCTAAGGGAATATCTAGATGTATTTATAATAGCACATTTTAATAACGTGCTTATATACATAAACGGAATGCTAAAAGAATATATTAAATATACTAAAAGAGTATTATAAAAGCTTAAGGAATATAAACTATATATTTAAACAGAAAAATATATATTCTATAGAACTAAAGTTAAGTTTTTAGAATACTTAGTATCTTAAGACGGAATAGTAGTTAATTCTAATAAAATAAAAAATATACTATCTTAGCTAACACTAATAAACACTAAAGAAGTTTATTCTTTCCTTAGATTTATAGAATTTAGCTGATAATTTATTAAAAACTACTTAAAAATCACATTACTCTTAATGGAATTATTTAAAAAGGACTAATAATTTAAGTAGGAATAACGCAAGGAAATTACTTTTATAATCTTAAAAAAAAAATTCCAATAACCACTAATATTAAAAATATTTAATTTAAGACTTTAAATGGAGATATATATAGATGTATTAGATAAAGCTATAAAAGCTATCCTATTATAAGTACAGAATAATATATAAAAATACCTAGTAGATTTCTTATCTTATAAACTTATAACTACTAAATTAAACTATAACATATATGATAAAGAACTATTGGTAATAGTTTAAGTATTTAAGAAATAAAAACCTTACTTAGAAGGAGCTAAGTATTAGATTATTATATACTTAAATTATAAAAACCTAACAGCATTTATAATAACTAAGAAGTTAAACTAATAATAAGTTAGATAGTAGAAACTAGTTTCTACTTTTAACTTTTAAATACTTTATAAATTAGGAAAAGAAAATATAGTAGTTAATACACTTAGTTAATAAGCAAACTATATAAAGGATATACCAAAAATACATAATATAATACTTAGATAAAAATAAGATAGATTCTTAGAAAGCTTATAAATAGATATTAAAACAGTAGTTATCATCAAAAACATATAGTAAAAATAAATTAGAGAATATAATAATAAATAACTATAGTAGTATGAAACTAGAACTATTTTTATACTAGTATTACGGATCGTAATAAAGAAGGAAATAGAAGTAAAAAAACGTTATTATAAAAGATATAGTATAAGAAAATATATAAATAATATTACTAAGCTAAAGTAAATTAGTGAAGATAGAATCTATAAATAGGACTACTCTATAGTAAGTTTAAGTTCTATAGAGAATAATACTTAAAGTAAGTAAGTAAATCAGATAATTAGCTACAGCAAAATATAAGAAAAATAAGTATAAATAATAAAGATAAGAACTTATCTTCTTTTATCTTTTTTAGTAGTATTTAATATACTTCTAGTTAGTATATAATATATATATAAAGGGTTTACTATAAGTATAGGATATTAAACAGCTTACAGTTACTTTTAATTCTTTATAGTTACTCTAAAATTAAGATTCATACCTTAAGTAAAATAGTTTAATATTATTTTATTAAATCTTAACTTATTATATTGCTTTTTTCTATTTCTACTAAGTTAACTAACTTCTACTAAGTCTAATAAGCTATTTAATCTAGAAGTAAAAGAACTAACTAATATTACATAGTTAGTTAGACGGCTTATTACTAGTATAATATTATATTAGTAAGTTAGTAACTTATAATATAATAATTATTATCTTAAAAAAAGTAAAAAAAGCTGTTAGATAGATTCTAGTATTATATTATCTAAACAAGGTCTATAATGACCTATTATAAGAATAAATAAAAACTTTATTTATCAGAAGAAAGCAGCAGCGAAGAAGAAGTTATAATAAAACTTTTATTTATAACTAAAAGTACATTAGAAGGACAGAAAAGTACGTAATAAATTATATAGAAATAAGAAATAGCTATTATAAAGTTATATAACACTCTAGTTAATCTATAGTAGCAGGTAGCGGTAGGTAATATTATAAAAAAAGAAATAATAAAAATACAGCCTCTAGCTAAGTTTAATAGTAATAAGAATAAACTTAAAACTTTTATAGTAATAATAGATCTTTACTATTAGTTTAATTAAATATTATTTATAACTAACTAGGATTAGATTTTGGTAGCTGGTATAAATATAATAGGAAAAGCTATAAAATAGTTTAAACTACTTACTAGGAACTACCTAACTAATAAAAACTTTAATCTAAAAGTAGTAGAACTTATAGACTATAATAATAATATAAAACAAGCCTTTAAGAATTACAAAAGCTTTAAAAAGGAAATGATTATAGTCTTTAAAGAAATTAATAAAGAAATAGAAGTAATTTAAAAGCTTTAATAGCTTAAGTAATATACGTTAGCAGCTAATTATACAACAGAGTTTAAGTAAATCTAATTATAATTTAATTAAATAAACTAACTATTAGTTATAATATACTATAAAGGCCTGAAAGATAAAATTAAAGATAAAATCTTTAGAGACAAACAGCTAAGTATATTACTTAAAATTATTAAATAAGTAATAACTATTAATAACTATTAGTACTAGTAAGAGTAAAAAAAGAAAATATATAAAAAACCAGTAATTTATACACCTAAGAAAAATAAAAAAAATATTTAAACATATAACGAAATAGACATCGACTATAATAAGATATTTATTAATAAATAAATAAAATACTATACATAAAAAACCTATTTAAAATACAGAAAGTAAAGATATTTTATTAAAGACTATAAATAATAATAAGTAGATATTAGAAAAGCTTATACTTAAACTAAAGCACTTAAAAAAATTAAAATAGCTATAGTCTAAATAGAATAAGCTAAAGACTAAATAACTAAGAAAACTATTATATAATAAATTTAGAGAGAATAGTACTAGATCTGCAGAAACTATATATATCTTAAATAAAAATATAAAATACTATATTAGTAAGTAAAGAATTATTTAGCTGGGTAAACTAATTATATAATTACTATTATATAAAAAGTAGCTATTAGATAATACTATACTAACTTATTAGAAAAAGCTAATTAGTTTTATAAGATTATACAATAAAAAAAAGAACCCTTTAAAAAAGAAGATTAGAAATTTAGACAAAGAAAAAATTATAAGATAGAAAATAGAAAGAAACTTATATCTATAATAATCATACAGCAAGTGTGCTGGAAATGCTATTAAATATATAAATTAAAATATTATTTAGAAAAATATTATATCACAAAGCACTAGAAGGTTACCCTAAGAGATAGAATATATAAATATTAATAAGTATTATAATTAGCAGGAAATAAGTAATATAAAGGACTAAATAAACAAAAACTAATTACATAAATAAACGAGATTTATAGATAAATATCTATACTAATTATAATAAATATAATATACTATCACCCTGTCAGGTATCTAGAACTAGAAAAGAATTAAAATAAAAAAAAGAAGAAAACCTTTCTACTAATTTTATAAATATAAAATAATAATACTATAAATAGAATAATAAGATAAAAGTATTAGATATGTGCAGTAAAGACTTACATAAGAAAAAATTATAAATAGAATAAGTATACTATACATATTAAAAAACTAAGGATAAGAAAAGTATTATAATAAATTATAAATAAAAAGGAATTAAATAAATAATAAGAACTAGTTTATATAGACTTAGAAGATAAGTTATAGGATTTAAACTCTAATAGATATAAATAGCTATTATGAGATGAATGCTAGCTAGGATGCTAATTATATTAAATTAAATATTACTAGAAAGAATAGTTACCTATAGAATCACATAATAAACTCACGTATTAAGAATGTTTCTTAGAATAAAAATATAAGGATTATAGAGAATAAGCCAAGATTACATATGAAATATTTAATAAGAAAGTATATTAACTCTAGAGATACCTAATCCACAGACCTAAAAAAGAAATATTAAAGAAATAACTGCTATTTAGGAGTTAACTATAGATAAAAAACTAGAAAACTAGTAGACTATAACTAAGCTACTAGAGAGCTAAGAAAAGGTTAAAAAAGACATATTAATTATATATATATAACTAAACTAAAGAAAATACGAAAATAAGCTATATATAAACGTATGTATTAATAGTAATTAAATACTAGCACTTATAAACAGTAAAGCTAGCAAAACACTTATATTAAATAAGTAGATATAAAGATATTAAATACTAACTAGAGTTTTAAACAAACCTATGTAAGTAAGATGCATAGATAATAATCTAATAATATTTAAAAAAAGTCTAATTAATCTTAAAATATAGAATATAACTATTTAGGCAGCAGGTTACGAGAATAACTGTTGTATTAAAATTATAAATTTAAATAGTAAAGATTTTATCTTAGGATAGGACTAGCTAGTATAATAGAACCTAACTATTAATTAGAAAAGGAAAACTATAGATAATAGGAACAAATACCATAGACAGTAATAATAAGTAATAATATAAATAAAAAAACGATACTTTATAAGACTAAATTCGTTATACTAAAAGAATACTAAAGGGAATTTAGAGAATAGTTTTTTAAAAAAGCTAAAGACTAATTACTAGAATACTAGAACTAAGACCACAAAATCACGCTTAAAGAAGGAACGGATTTAAAACCAGAACTATTATATTAGATACCCATTCATTAATAAGAAGAGTTATAGAAGTTTTTATAAAAAAACTAATAAAAAGAATATATATAAACTAGCTAAAGTAAAATAGCCTTACTAATACTCTTTATACTAAAGAAAAATAGTAAATTATAGTTATATATTAACTATAGATATTTTAATAAAGCTATGGTAAAAAATTATTATCTTATATTACTAATATTAGAACTTATAGATAAACTCAGAGGAGCTAAGTGGTTTAGTCTCTTTAATATTAAAAATAAATATTATTAAATATAAATAGCTAAAGAGTACAAATAAATAACAATATTTAAAATAAAATATAAATTATTTAAATACTTAGTTATGCTAATAGGGCTTATTAATGCACTAATAATATTCTAGACAATTATTAACTACGTGCTAAGAGAATATCTAGACGTATTTATAATAACATATCTTAATAACATGTTTATATATATGAATAGAATAATAGAAGAATATATTAAGTATACTAGAAGAGTATTATAAAAGCTTAAGGAATATAAACTATATATTTAAACAGAGAAATACATGTTCTACAGAACGAAAGTTAAATTCTTAGGATACTTAGTATCCTAAGATGGAATAGTAGTTAACTTAAATAAGGCAAAAGATATACTATCTTAGCTAATACTAATAAACATAAAAAAAAAAAAATTTTTCTTAGATTTATAGAATTCTGCTAATAATTTATTAAGAACTACTTAAAAATCACATCACCCTTAACGGAATTACTTAAAAAGGAATAATAATTTAAATAGGAATAATATAAAGAAAATGCTTTTAATATGTTAAAAGAAATATTCTAATAACTACCTATATTAAAGATATTTAATTTATGACTTTAAATAGAGATATATATAGACACATTAGATAGAGCTACTAAAGCTATTTTATTATAAGTATAGAATAATAAGTAAAAGCATCTAGTAGATTTTCTATCTCATAAACTCATAACTACTAAGTTAAATTATGATATTTATAGTAAGAAACTATTAGCTATAGTTTAAGTATTTAAGAAATAGAGATATTACTTAGAAGGAGCTAAGTACTAAATTATTATATATTTAATTATAAGAATCTAATAGTATTTATAATAACTAAGAAACTAAATTAATAATAAGTTAGATAGTGAGAACTAGTTTCTATATTCAACTTTTAAATATTTTATAAATTAGGAAAAGAAAACACAGCGGTTGATATACTTAGTTAATAAGTAAACTATATAAAGAATATACTAGAAATTTATAATATAATACTTAAGTAAAGACAAGATAGGTCTCTAGGAAGCTTATAAATAGATATTAAAATAATAGTCATTATTAAAAACACCTAGGAAAAATAAATACGGAATTTCAATAACAGATGACTATAATAGCATGAAACTAAAACTATTTTTATACTAGAAGCATTATAGACTAAACTTATTAAAAACTAACATTCAGCTAAAATACATAGACATTAAGGGATTAAGAAAACTATAAAACAGATTAACAGACATTTCTAGATCCCAGGAATGTAGAAAAAGGTTAGGATTATTCTTTTAAAGTATATTAAGTACAGGAAGAATAAGACATTAAGATATAAAAAATATATACTTATATAAATAATTTCTTTACTAAATCTATTATAGGAATTAGTTATAATAGATTTTATTACAGGAATACCAACAATAACCACCTTTTAAAACTAATAGTATAATATGATTCTAGTTATTATAAACTAACTTATAAAATACATATACTTTAAACTAACGTATATGGAAATTAAAACGGATGAGTTAGTAACTATACTCATTAAACTACTAATTACATAATATAAATTACTATAAGAATTTATTATAGATAGAGACAAATTATTTATATTAATATTCTAGAAAATATTTATTAAGAAGCTAGGAGTAAAATACCGCCTCTTAATAGCATTTTACTTATAAATAAATAAACAAACAAAACGAACAAACCAGATATTAGAATAATATTTATAAATATACGTTAATGAATAATAAGATAATTAGATTAACCTATTACTAATAGCTAAGTTTATATATAACTCTGTAAAATCATTAACTATAGGAAAATTATTATTCTATATAAACTATAGTTATAAGCCTACGGCTTATTAAGAACCATAGAAACTAAATAAAATATTAGAATTTATAAGACTAAAGATTAAGAAACTATAATAATTTTATTAGGGAATTATATAGAAAATTACCTATAAAGATAATCTTAGTAAACTTATTAAGGATAAGACTAAGATTAAGAGACTAATTTTTAAAGAAAGAAATAAAATTTTCCTATTATAAAAAAATTTAGAAATAAAACAACCATTAAAAAAACTAGATTATATTAAATTAGGACTATTTAAGGTTAAATAATAGATAGAATCTATAAATTATAAACTATAACTACCTAAAGATATAAGAATTTACTTAGTTTTTTATATTTTAAAACTAGAACCAGCACTATAAAATACTGAACTATAGATAAGACTTAAACTTAAGAAAGATATAACTAAGTATAAGGTTTAGTAAATTCTAGACTATCAACAATTCAGGCATTAATAAAAGTATTTGGTTAAATAGAAAAATTACGGACCTAAAAAGGATACATGGGAGCTAGTTAGAAACTTAAAAAATAATTTAAAACTAATTAACTAGTATTATTAAATAAAGTAATAAACGTTTACTCTAAAGCCATATCTAATAAATAAAGAGAATATAAAACGTTTTACTTAAAATTAGAGAAGAAAAATAAGGCGACACTAGACGCTATAGGTAGTAATATATTAAATTAATTCTAATAACCTTATTCTTTTTTTTTATTATATAAATTTCGGTAATTAAGGTAAGCTCACGCTGGAATATTTTTTTCTTTTAAGAATCTATTTAAGCTAGCTAGTAATAAAGATAGAGCTTATAAAACTTTATAGTAACTAACTTCTCTTTAGTAAGATAAAGCTACTACTAAAGTTTTTTTTTATTCTAGTTAAAATAATTTTACTTAAACTAAGTTATAATAAGATTATACTTTATGTTTTAATTAATATACTTAGAATATTATTTAAAAGTTAAATAGATTAGATAACGACAGTCATTATTATAACAGCAGAAATAAGAAAATAGTATTTAATAGATATTTTCTTAAACATTTTTTATTAGATAATGAGCTTATATTAAGAACAATTCTACTTAAGTTATTCTTAAAAAATTAGAAGAATAAAAAAAGTGTAAAAAGTTCTTATAATTTTAGCTTTCACGTAAAGAACTAACTACCTTTATATTATTTATAAAAAAAAAAAAAATAACCTTCAGGCCGAAGGCTTAGAGGAAGGGGATAATATTATAAATTATAATAAAAAAAAAACGAAAGTAAGAAGGCGTTGTTATAGAAGGTATAGTATAAAAAAATATATAAATAATATTATTAAGCTAAAATAAATTAGTGAAAACAGAATCTATAAATAGGACTATTTTATAGTAAGTTTAAGTTCTATAAAGAATAATATTTAGAGAAGGTAAGTAAGTCAGGTAATTAGCTACAGCAAAACATAAGAAAAATAAATATAAATAATAAAAACAAGAACTTATCTTCTCTTATCTTCTTTAGTAGTATTTAATATACTTCTAGTTAATATATAATATACATATAAAGAATCTATTATAAGTATAGGACATTAAATAGCTTATAGTTACTTTTAATTCTTTATAGTTACTCTAAAATTAAGATTTACACCTTAAGTAAGATAGTTTAATACTATTTTATTAAATCTTAACTTACTGTATTACTTCTTTTTATTTTTACTAAGTTAATTAACTTCTACTAAGTTTAATAAGCTATTTAATATAGAAGTGAGGGAACTAACTAACGTTATATAATTAATTAAACAGCTTATTACTAGTATAATATTATATTAGTAAGTTAGTAACTTATAATAACTAAATATATTATAGACTAAACTTATTAAGAACTAATACTCAGCTAAAATGCACAGATATTAAGGAATTAAAAAAACTATAAAACGAATTAACAGACATTTTTAGATTCCTAGAATATAGAAAAAGGTTAGAGCTATTCTTTTAAAATATATTAAGTATAAAAAAATAAGGTATTAAGATATAAGAAATATGGATTTATATAACTAATTCCTTCACCAGACCTACTATAGGAATCAGTTATAATAAACTTTATTATAAAAATACTAATAACAACTACCTTTTAAGGCTAATAGTATGATATAATATTAGTTATTATAAATTAATTTATAAAGTACACATACTTTAAACTAACGCATACGGAAATTAAAATGGATAAATTAGTAACTATACTTATTAGGCTACTAATAGCATGATATAGGTTACTATAAGAATTTATTATAAACAGAAATAAGTTATTTATATTAATATTCTAGAAAATATCTATAGGAAAGCTAGGGGCTAAATACCGCCTCTTAATAGCATTTCACCTATAAATAAATAGACAGATAAAATAGACAAATCAAATATTAGAATAATACTTATAAATATATGTTAATAAATAATAAGATAATTAGGTTAACTTACTACTAATAGCTAAGTTTATATATAACTCTATAAAGTTATTAACTATAAAAAGCTTACTATTTTATATGAACTATAGTTATAAGCCTACGGCTTATTAAGAACCTGTTATAGACTATAATAAAAAAGAAAACACAAGCAAAAAAACGTCACTATAGAAGATATAATATAAGAAAATATATAAGTAATACTAATAAGCTAAGGTAAATTAGCGAAGACAGAACTTACAAATAAAGCTACTTTATAGTAAGTTTAAATTTTATAAAGAATAGTATTTAAAGTAAGTAAATAAGTTAGATAATTAGCTATAGCAGGATACTAAAAAAATAAGTGCTAATAAGAAAAATAAAAGTAAATATAGACTAAAGCTAAACTTATCTTCCCTTATCTTCTCTAGCAGTATCTAATATACTTCTAATTAGTATATAATATATATATAAGGGGTTTATTATAAATATAAGGCGTTAAACAGCTTATAGTTACTTTTAATTCTTTATAATTATTCTAAAATTAAGATTTATATCTTAAGTAAAATAGTTTAATACTATCTTATTAAACCTTAACTTACTATATCACTTCTTTTTACCTTAATTAAACTAAATTTCTTATTTACTAAGTCTAATAAGCTATCTAATCTAGAAGCGAGGGAACTAATTAATGTTATATAATTAATTAAATAACTAGTTACTAGTATAATATTATGTTAGTAAGTTAGTAACTTATAATATTATAACTACCACCTCAAAAAAATAAAAGAAGCAGTTAGATAGATTCTAATAACTAATTATTAAGAGTTTATAATAATTTATTATAAAAACGAACAGGAACTTTACTCGTTAGAAGAAAGTAATAGTAAAAAAAAGTTATAGTAAAATCTTTATCTATAACTAAAAATACATCTAGAGAAACTAAGAGTATATAATAAATTATCTAAGAATAAAAAGTAGCTATTATAGAGTTACGTAATACCTTAATAAACCTATAATAATAAGTTAAAATAAATTAAGAAAAGAGAACAGCAAAAATATAACCTTTTAAAAAATTTAATAGTAATTAGGATAAACTTAAGATCTTTATAACAGTAATAAACTTATACTATTACTTTAATTAAAAATTATTTCTAACTAATTAGGACCGGATCCTAGCGGCTGGCATAAATATAATAGGTAAAACTATATAATAGTTTAAACTATTAGTAAGAAATTATTTAGCTAATGGAAAATTTAACTTAAGAGTAATAGAATTAGCTAACTATAATAATAATATATAATAAGCCTTTAAGAATTATAAATATTTTAAACAGGAAATGATTATTATCTTTAGAGAAATTAATAAGGAGATAGAGGTAATTTAGAAACTTTAATAACTTAAGTAACAAACATTAACAGCTAATTATACTATAGAATTTAAGTAAATTTAATTATAACTTAATTAAGTAAACCAGCTACTAGTTATAATATACTATAAAGAATTAAAAGATAGAATTAAAGATAAGATTTCTAGAGGAAAACAGCTAAGTATCTTACTAAAAATCATTAAATAAATAATAACTATTAATAATTACTAGTACTAATAAGAATAAGAAAGAAAGACATAAGGAAGATTAGTAATTTATATATTTAAAAAAAATAAAAAAGATAACTAAATCTATAATAAAATAGATATTAATATCAAATAAATATTTATTAGAAAAGGGTAAGGAAAGTGAGTAAAAAAATAAATAAAATACTATACATATAAGGTCTACTTAAGATATAGTAAATAAAAATACTTTATTAAAAATTATAAATAATAATAATTAGATGTTAAGAAAGCTTATGTTTAGACTAAAGTAAAAAAAGAAATTAAAATAGCTATAGTTTAAGTAAAATAAGTAAAAGACATAATCATAAAAAAAACTATTATATAATAAATTTAAAAGGAATAATATTAGATCTACGGGAGTCACACACATCTTAAGTAAAAATATAAAATATTATATTAATAAGTTAAAGATTATCTAGTAGAATAACTTAATAATATAATTATTATAATATAAAAAGCAGCAGTTTAATAATATAGTACTAAAACTAAAAAGAAAATATAATAATTTTATAAGATTATAGAACAGGAAGGCGGACTCTTCCAAAAGGAAAACTAAAAATTCTAATAAAAAAAAATTATAAAATAAAAAAAGAAAAAGAATTTATATTTATAATAATTATACAGTAAGTATACTAGGGACACTATTAAATATATAAATTAAAATACTACTAAAAAGAATATTATATTACTAAATACTAGGAAGTTATCTTAGAAGACGGGATATATAAATACTAATAAACACTATAATTAATAAAAAATAAGTAATATAAAGAGTTAAGTAAATAAGCACTAGCTATATAAATAAATAAGATCTACTAATAAATATCTATATTAGTTATAAATAATATAACCTATTACCACCCTATCAGACATTTGGAATTAAGATGGAATTAAAATAAAAAGGATAAAGAAACTCTTTTACTAATACTATAGGTATAAGATAACAACGCCGTAAACAGAATAATAAGAAAAAAATACTAGATATATATAGTATCTAACTATATAAGAATAAATTATAAATAGAATAAACACACTATACATGTTAAGAAACTAAAGATAAGGAAAATATTATAATAATTAATAAATAAAAAAAAACTTAACTTATAACAAAAATTAGTTTACACGGATTTAGAAGATGAATTATAAGATCTAAACTCAGACTAATATAAGCAATTATTATAGGATAAGTGCTAAATAAGATATTAATTATACTAAGCTAAATATTATTAAAAAAAATAATTAGCTACAGAATCGCATAAAAAACTTATATATTAAGAATATTTCTTAGAATGAAAATGCTAGGACTATAGAGAATAAACTAAAGACATATATAAAATACTTAATAAAAAAGTATATTAACTCTAGAGATATTTAATCTACAGACCTAAAAAAAAAAATCACTAAAGAAATAACTACTACTTAGAAGTTAACTATAAATAAAAAACTAAAAAACCAGTAGACTATAACTAAGCTACTAGAAAATTAAGAACTAAAGATTAGAAAAAACATAACACTTATATACACATAACTAAACTAAAGGAAATATAAGAATAAGCTATATATAAATATATATATTAATAGTAATTAAACACTAGCACTTATAAATAGTAAGGCTAGTAAAATACTTATATTAAATAAGTAAATATAGAGATACTAGATACTAACTAGAGTTTTAGATAAACCTATATAAGTAAGACACGTAAATAATAGTCTAATAATATTTAAGGAAAATCTAGTTAATCTTAGGATAAGAGATATAGCTATTTAAGTAGTAAATTACAGAAATAACTATTATATTAAAATTATAAATCTAAGTAATAAGAATTTTATCCTAGAATAGGACTAGCTAGTATGATGAAATCTAACTATTAATTAAAAAGAAAAACTATAGAAAGCAGGAACAACTATCACGGATAGTAATAATAGATAATAATATAAATAAAAAAAATAATACTTTATAACACTAAATTCGTTATACTAAAAGAATACTAGAAGGAATTTAGAGAATAGTTCTTTAAGAAAGCTAAAGACTAATTACTAGAATACTAGAACTAGAATTATAAAATTATGCTTAAGAAAAGAATAGATTTAAAACCAGAACTACTATACCAGCTATCTATTAATTAATAAGAAGAGTTACAACAGTATCTGAATAATAATCTAAAAAAAGAATATATTTAAATAAGTAAAAGCAAAATAGTATTACTAATACTGTTTATACTAAAAAAAAATAGTAAGTTATAATTATGTATTAATTATAAACACCTTAATAAAGCTATAATAAAGAATTATTACTTTATACTACTAATATTAGAACTTATAGATAAATTTAAAGGAGCTAAATAGTTTAGCCTTTTTAATATCAAGAACAGATACTATCATATACAAATAGTAGAAAAAGACAAGTGAATAATAGTATTTAAAATAAGATATAAACTATTTAAATATTTAGTTATACCATTCAGACTCACCAACGCCCTAGTAATATTCTAGATAATTATTAACTATATACTAAGAGAATACCTAGACGTATTTATAATAGCATATTTGAATAACGTGCTTGTATATATAAATAGAATGCTAAAAGAATATATTAAGTATATTAAGAAAATACTAAGGAAGCTTAAGGAACACAAGCTATATATTTAAACAGAAAAGTATATATTCTATAAAACGGAAGTTAAGTTCTTAAGATACTTAGTATCCTGAGATGGAATAGCAGTTAACTTAGATAAAGCTAAAGATATTCTATCTTAGCTAACACTAATAAACACAAAAGAAGTTTATTCTTTCCTTAGATTTACGGGTTTCTGCTAATAATTTATTAAGGACTATTTAAAGATTACATTACTCTTAATAGAATTGCTTAAGAAAGATTAATAATTTAAGTAGAAACAACACAAATAAAATGCTTTCAGAATACTAAAAGAAATATTCTAATAACTACTAATATTAAAGATATTTAATTTATAACTTTAAATAGAGATATATATAGATGTATTAGACAGAGCTATAAAAGCTATTCTATTATAAATATAAAATAATAAGTATAAATACTTAGTAGATTTTCTATCTTATAAATTAATAACTATTAAGTTAAATTATGATATTTATAATAAGAAACTATTAGCTATAGTTTAAGTATTTAAAAAATAGAAACATTACTTAGAAGAAGCTAAGTACTAGATTATTATATATTCAGATTATAGAAATCTAATAGTATTCATAATAATAAAGAAGCTAAATTAATAATAGGTTAGATAATAAAAACTAGTTTCTACCTTTAATTTTTAAATACTTTATAAATTAGAAAAGAAAAATGTAGTAGCTAATATACTTAATTAATAAGTAGACTATATAAAGGATATACTAGAAATTTATAATATAATACTCAAATAAAGACCAGACAGATCCTTAGGAAGCTTATAATTAAATATTAAATAATAGTTATTATCAAAAACACCTAAGAAAAACAAGTAAGAGATTTTAATAATAGATAATTATAATAGAATTTAGATTAGAGAATGATTTATATATTAGATGTATTATAAACTAAATTTATTAAAAACTAACATTCAGCTAAAATGCACGGACACTAAGAAATTAAAAAAACTATAGAATAAATTAACAGGTATTTTTAGACCTTTGGAATATAAAAAAAGATTAGAGCTATTCTTTTAGGATATATTAAGTATAAAAAGAATAAAGTATTAAGATATAAGAAATATAGACTTATGCAACTAATTCCTTTACTAGACTAATTATAGAAATTAATTATAATAGACTTTATTACAGAAATACTAACAATAACCACCTTTTAAGGATAATAGTATAATATGGTATTAGTTATAGTAAATTAACTTATAAAATACACATACTTCAAACTAACGTATATAGAGATTAAAATAAATAAATTAGTAATTATACTTATTAGACTACTAATAGCATGATATGGATTACTATAAGAATTTATTATAAATAGAGATAAATTATTCACATTAATATTTTAAAAAATATTTATAAAAAAGCTAGGGGCTGAACATCGCCTCTTAATAGTATTTTATTTATAAATAAATAGATAAATAGAACGGACAAATCAAACACTAGAATAATATCTATAAATATATATTAATAAATAATAAGATAATTAGATTAACTTATTACTAATAGCTGAGTTTATATATAACTCTATAAAGTTATTAATAATAGGAAAATTACTATTCTTTATAAACTATAGTTATGAGCCTACAGCTTATTAAAAACCACAGAAATTAAACAAAATATCAGAAATAGTAAAGATAAGAGTTAAGAAACTATAATAACTTTACTAAGAAATTACGTGAAGAATTATCTAGAAAAGAGACCTTAGCAAATAACAGAAAAATAAACTTAAAATTAAGGGACTAACTTTTAAGAAAGAGGATAAAATTTTCCTATTATAAAAAAATCTAGAAATAAAACAACTATTAAAAAAACTAGATCACATTAAATTAGGACTATTTAAGGTTAAAAGATAAACAGAATCTATAAATTATAAACCACTATTACCTAAGAATATAAGGATTTACCTAGTTTTTTATATTTTAAGATTAGAACTAGCACTATAAAACGCTAAACTATAGATAAGACTTAAACTTAAGAAAAATATAACTAAGTATAAAGTTTAATAAATTCTAAACTACTAACAGTTTAGGCGTTAGTGGAAATACTTAGTTAAATAAAAAAACTATAAACCTAAAAATAATACATAAAAGCTAATTAGAAACTTAAAGAATAATTTAAAGTTAATTAACTAATATTACTAGATAGAGTAATATATACTTACTCTAAAGCTATATCTAATAAATAAGAAAAATATAAAATGTTCTATTTAAAACTAGAAAAGAAAAACAAGCTAACACTAAACACTATAAATTATAGTATATTAAGTTAATTCTAATAACTCTGCTTTTTTTTTATTATATGAACTTCATTAATTAAAGTAAGCTTATGCTGGAATATTTTCTTTTTCTAAGAATCTATTTAAACTAGTTACTAATAAAGCTAGAACTTATAAGCTTAAGACTTATAATCTAAATTCAATAGCTATTATTAAATACTCTATAACTAATCTAATAAAATATAATAAGTCTTAAAGGACTTATAACGGGATTTCTTAATCTACTAGTATAGTTTCTTTTTATTATAATTTAAATAATCCTACTCTTACTATAATACTATAAGATTATACTTTATGTTTTAATTAATATACTTAGAATATTACCCAGAAGCTAGGTCCACCAGATAATGGTAACTATTATTATAATAATAAAAATAAAAGAATAGTATAAGACAGCTATGCGCTTAGACTTTTTAAGCTAAGTAATAAGCTTATATTAAAAATAATTCCACTTAAGTCATCCTTAGGGAATTAGAAGAATAGAAAAGGTGTAAGAGATTCTTATAATTTTAGTTTTCACACAAAAAACTAGCTGCCTTTATATTATCTATAAAAAAAAACGGAATAACCTTTAGGCTGAAGGCTTAAAGGAGGAGGATAATATTATAAATTATAATAAAAAAGAAAACATAAGCAAGGAAGCGTTACTATAAAAGGTATAGTATAAAAAATATATAAGTAATACTAATAAGCTAAGATAAATTAGTAAAAATAGAACTTACAGATAAAGTTACTTTATAGTAAGTTTAAATTCTATAAGAAATAATACTTAAAGTAGGTAAATAAGTTAGATAACTAGCTACAGTAAAATACTAAAAAGATAAGTACTAATAAAAAAATAAGAGTAAGTATAAGCTAAAGCTAAACTTATTTTCTCTTATCTTTTTTAATAATATTTAATATACTTCTAATTAGTATATAATATACGTATGAAGGGTCTATTATAAGTATAAGGCATTAAACAGCTTATAGTTACTTTTAATTCTTTATAGTTACTCTAAAATTAAGATTTATATTTTAAGTAAAATAGTTTAATACTATCCTGTTAAATCTTAACTTATTATATTACTTTTTCCTATTTTAACTAAGCTAAATTTCTTATTTACTAAGTCTAATAAGCTATCTAATCTAGAAGCAAGGGAACTAATTAACGTTATATAATTAGTTAGATAACTGGTTACTAGTATAATATTATATTAGTAAGTTAGCAACTTATAATAGAACTATAGAAACTAAACAAAATATTAGAATCTATAAAGATAAAAGTTAAGAAACTATAATAACTTTATTAGAAAATTATATAAAAAATTACCTATAAAGATAATCTTAGCAAATAGAGAAAGGACAAGTCTAAGGTTAAGAGACTAATTTTTAAGAAGAAAGATAAGATTTTCCTATTATAAAAAAATTTAGAAATAAGACAACCATCAAAAAAACTAGATCACATTAAATTAGGACTATTTAAGGTTAAATGATAAATAGGACCTATAAATTATAAACTATAACTACCTAAAAATATAAGAATTTACTTAGTTTTTTATATTTCAAAATTAGAACTAGCACTATAAAATGCTGAATTATAGATAAGACTTAAACTCAAAAAAAAACACAACTAAGTATAAGGTCTAATAAATTCTAGACTATTAATAATTTAAGTATTAATAAAAGTATTTAGTTAGATAAAAAAACTACAGACCTAAAGATAATATATAAAAACTAGTTAGAAACTTAAAGAATAGTTTAGAGCTAATTAATTAGTATTATTAGATAAAATAATAAACACTTACTCTAAAGCTATATCTAGTAAATAAAAAGAATATAAAATATTCTATTTAAAACTAGAGAAGAAAAGCGAGGCAATACTAGACACTATAAATAATAGTATATTAAATTAATTTTAATAACTCTATTTTTTTTTTCTATTATATAAACTTTATTAATTAAGGTAAGCTTACGCTGGAATATCTCTTTCTTCTAAAAATTTATTTAAACTAGTTAGTAATAAAGATAAAGCTTGTAAGACTTTATAGTAAAAAACTTTTTCTTAATAGCATAAAGCTATTACTAAAGTTTTTTTTTATTCTACTTAAGATAATTTCACTTAAGTTGTGTTATAATAAGATTATACTTTATATTTTAATTAATATACTTAGAATATTACCTAGAGGCTAGATTTACTAAATAACGATAGTTATTATCATAATAATAAGAATAAGAAAATAATATTTAATAACTATTCTCTTAAACCCTTCTTACTAGATATTGAGCTTATATTAGGGATAATTCTACTTAAATTATTCTTAAGAAATTAAAAGAATAAAAAGAGTATAAGAAGTTCTTATAATTTTAGCTTTCACATAAAAGACTAGCTATCTTTATACTATTTATAAAATAAAAACAAAATAACCTTCAGGCTAAAGGCTTAGAGAAAGGGGATAATATTATAAATTATAATAAAAATAAAAGTACAGCTAGAGAGACATTACTGTAGAAAATATAGTATAAAAAAATATATAAATAATACTAAAAAGTAGAGGTAAATTAGTAAAGACAGAACTTATAAATAGAACTACTCTAAAGTAAGTTTAAGTTCTATTAGGATTAATACCTAAAGTAAGTAAGTAAATTAAGTAATTAGCTATAGCAAAATATAAAAAAAAAAAATATAAATAATAAAAATAAAAACTTATATTCTCTTATTTTTTTTTTAGTAGTATTTAATATACTTCTAATTAGTATATAATATACGCACGGAGGATCTGCTATAAGTATAAAATATTAAATAACTTATAGTTACTTTAAATTCTTTATAGTTACTCTAAAATTAAGATTTATACCTTAAGGTGAAATAGTTTAGTATTATTCTATTAAATCTTAACTTACTATATTACTTTACTCTATTTTAACTAAGTTTAATTAACTTCTACTAAGTCTAATAAGCTATTTAATCTAGACATAAGAGAACTAATTAAGGTATTATATAATTAGTTAAATAACTAGTTACTAGTTTAACAGTACATTAGTAAGTTAGTAACCTGTAATAATAACTTTACTATATTTTTTAAGTTTTATTTTAAGTAGTTTTAGTTAGTATAGTATGTTTATTAAATATTACTTAATAGTTTATAACATAAGTTATACTAAAATTTTAATTTTAAAACATAGCTATAAAATAGAAAAAAGTTTAAGAAATTTGTATTTTTTAACTAGTAATTTAGTCTTTAAAAAAAATTATAGAAAAGACTATACTATTTTTTTATACTAACTTATATATTATATAGTTAAAATTAACTTAAACTTAAATAACTTTAATATAATTTTCTATTATATAATATTGTTATATTATATCATGGTGGTGCTATAAGCAGAGGGTTAAGTACTTAATAAAAAGTATTAATTAATTACTAAGTATAATACCAGGTAATAATTTAAAACATTATGTAAAAAAAAAAGAATATAATAAGTTATAAGCTAAAATATTTAGGGTGAGAGCTTATACACTAGTATAAAACTAATATATAAATATATAATATAAAAAAAAAACTTATAGAAAAGGCTTTCTTAGAAGGCTTTTATATTATAAATAGTTATTATAATAGTACCCCCCCTTTAGATCTAAGCTCCTGTAAGGGGTATTTATATTAGATATTAAGTCTAAATTAGTCTAGGTTTTTAAAATAAAATTCTTTTATAATAGCTATATATCTTAAAGATCACTTATAGATTCCTATGTTAAGTTATTATATTTAGTTTATTTAACTAAGTATTTATAGCGTTTCCGTCTGTAATTTAGGCGCAGTTCTTTAATTTATTTAATATAGTATTTAGTTTTTTTATTAACTTTAATAGGTTTAAATGGCGGGTTTTATTGACCTAAAAAGTATTTAGATTCAGGCGTAATAGATTAAAGCAATAATACATAAAAAACCAGGTATATATTTAAGAATTCAGAGAGTTTAAGTTAGTACGTGTATAAAAAAACTATTTAAGAGATATAGTATTTCCCTAAGGCCTTTAAGTCTAGCTTTTTAGAAAGTTACTTTATTTAGATATTTTATATATTAAGCTAAACTATATCTTTTATCTGATAATTAGGTGTAGATGATTGTTTCTAGTTTATATATTTTTTTTTAAAGGGCTTAGGCCTAAATTATCTCTTCTTAGATTAATTATTAGATATTAGCTATTTTCTCTATTATGTAGTTAACTTCTAAGGCTTATAACACTTAATAAAAACGTTTTTAAATTCTTATAAAAAATTTAAAACCTATTTAGGGATGTTAGCCTCTATTAGCTAGAAATAATAAACCTTTCATAAAATTAAATATAATGTTATTAGTTTTAAATTGTATTAAGGGGAGCTAGTTTACCTAATTATTTTACTAATAGTTTATATATATATATAGAACTTATTTTATTATACTACTAGCTCTTTCTATTTAGCCATTAGTTTCTAGATAATATACAGAAGATAATTAGAGTTTAATTTATAGTTATTTATAAAGTTTATTATAAAAGGTAGAGATAAATTATATTTCTTAGTCTAATATAATTATCTCTAAAAGGCTATAGTTTATTTATATGTGTTAATAAAAAAAATAGATAACATCTACAACAGTTATCTTACTATAAGGAATTAGGTATTAGTATTTTATAAAGTAATTAACTATAATTATAATATTAATATAGTCTTTAAATTCTGAAAGGTTAGTAATAAAATTTATAAAAATATCCTTTTATTTCCTTTTAGAAATAGAGAGAGGTTTTAAGAGACTATAATACTTTTCATAAAAAGCCTTAAATCTTCAATAGGTATAGTAATAAGATATATATTAATATATTATTTTAAATATCTAAGGCCAGTAGTATTCGCGTTGTAGGATTTTAAGAGTTTTTTTATAACTAGAGTAACCACCAGCAGGAGAATTATATATAATTTAAAGAAATTTAATTTTAAGTTTATTATTATTTAATATCACTAGCTAATTGCGATAGTATAACTAGTTTTTTTAGTCTTTATATTTACTTAAAGAAAGTTTCTTAGAGTGTTGGGTTTTATCCCATATTAGTAACAGAATTTCCTAAATAAATTTATTAGTTAAGTATTTATTATTAATAATCTATTAAATTAACCTATCTGTTTTAGTTAAGTTTAATTCTAGAATATTATTAAATAGTTTAGAGCGGAGAAGTATTTATTATTAAGCTCTTTAAACTTCTTCTTAAACTAGAATATTTTATATATAGTAAATAAAAGTATCTAGTTTTCCACCCTACTTACTTAGTTAATACGTGATAGTAAAGTTGAATTAGAATGAATATTTAGCCTAGTAAGCTTATCAGTAGCTAAGTTACTTTATTATAGTAAAGTACTAAAAATTCTTATAATTATTTAGTACTTAAATTAGGAATATAGTACTTTTTAATTTAGGTTTTTATTATTTAAAACAACATATAATAGCTAGCAGTTTTTTATTATATATTTTATAATTATATTAATAGAATTTAGTCTCTTAGAAAAGTAGGCTACAGGTTTTAGTTTTATTCTATTTATTTTTCTAAAAAAAAACTCTAGTAGTTACGTGGTCTGAAAAGTCAGCTTCTATAATAATCAATAATTTAAAATTAAAGTATTAAAGAATTAGAGCGATTGTAAATACATATTTTAAGTATTTAAATACCTTTTAATAAGTATTATTAAATTTAAATTAAATATTCTTCTTTATTAAAGCTATAAGCAGGGACGTAATACAGAAAAAGTTATTAATAAATTATTAATAGAAGTTAGTAAATTCTAGGAATGCTTTTATATCCTTTACATTCTTAAAAAATTTCTAGTTAAAAATATTCTTTATTTTATTTAGGTTTATGCTAATTCCTTTTGTTAAAATTACATACTTAAAATAAGTAACTTATTTTTAGTGGAACTTGTATTTATTAATATCAAGTTATAGACTAGCTTTATTTAGGGCTTTTAAAACTTATTTTATATATTATTAGTATTTTATTATAGGTTACTAACTTACTAATGTAAATTATACTAGTAACTAGCTATCTAACTAATTATATAATACTTTAGTTAGTTCTCTTACTTCCGGATTAGATAGCTTATTAGACTTAGTAGAAGTTAGTTAACTTAGTAAAGATAGAAAGAAGTAATACAGTAAGTTAAGATTTAACAGAATAGTATTAAACTATTTCACTTAAAATATAAATCTTAATTTTAGAGTAACTATAAAGAATTAAAAGTAACTATAAGCTGTTTAATGTCTTATATTTATAGTAGATCCCTCATGCGTATATTATATACTAATTAGAAGTATATTAGATACTACTAAAAAAGATAAGAGGAGATAAGTCTGTACCTAGTCTTATCTTTATTATTAGTATTTATTTTTTTTATATTCTGTTATAGTTAATTACTTGACTTACTTACCTACTCTAGATACTATTCCCTATAGAACTTAAACTTATTATAAAGTAATCCTATTTATAAGTTCTATCTTTGCTAATTTACCTTAACTTATTAGTATTATTTATATATTTTCTTATACTATGCTTTTTATAATAACGCTTTTTTACTTATACTTCCTTCTTTATTATAGTCTGTAACATATTTATATAAAGAATTACTATAAATTAGAATATTATTAAAATAGACTATATAAAACATATTAAAAAATAATTAAAGGATATTATTTATATAGTATTAGAACATACTTAATATATTAGCTAGTTTAAATAATATAATAAGATATTTAAATAGATTATATTAGGTCTGGAAGGTAGTTAACTATTTATCTCTCTCTACTATATAAAAGTAATTAAAAGCTAAGATAATATCTAGCTTTATAAAGTTCTTTACTTTACTAAAACAGGATAGGGTTTTTTAGATTAATAAAATTAAATAATAGTTCTTAATAGTAATAGTATTTAGAGTTTAATAGTCTATACAGAATTAGAAGCCTTTATTAGGTTTCTTTATAAAGATAACTAAAATAACTATAAAAAATAAACTTACTCTAATAAATTCTTTAGTAAGATAGTTATTAAGATACTTTCTAAGAACTTTTAGTTTATTTTAGAACATTCTATAGAGAGGTCTAAATCTAAGTTACTTTTTTTTCTTAAAAATAATTTTATAGTCATATAAATAATATTTAGGTAGTCTATTAACTTCTTTATGTAAGAATATTTAAAGGGTGTTATAATACTCCTTTAGAACTTTAGTAGCTTAATTAGTATAAGTTTTTAGAGCTAAAGCTTTATTAATATTAGCTATTAAAATAATAAAAATTTTATGTTTATATTTCTAGGCTATTTATATAAAAGAGGCTGCCCTAATTAGATAGATATCTATACTTAGTTTAGGATTTTTATAAAGGCTTTTTAATAAAGCCTTTACTAAAAAATCTTTAGAGTCTTAGGAAAAAGGTTTTCTTATAAAATCCCTATTTAGTTTAGTATTAGATTTAGGTATAAATTTAGATTCTAGATAAAAGCCCTTTAGAGAACGATTTACTAGGAAATTCTCTAAGTAAATATTAAATTCTTATAATTAATAGTTTATTTTAGCTAACTAGTTATTATGTTAAGTTTAAATAGTTAGTAATAACTTTAAAGAGCAGGTTTATAAACGCTGTATATAAATAATATTAAGATAAAAGCCTTAATAAAAAGTTCACCAGAAGGTCCCTTAGACGGGTAATATTTTCTTTTAAATAAATTAGAAATTAAAATAAGTGTAGGTAATAGGCTTACTAACGGGGAATATTAAAAAGCAGTTTTTATAAATTATAGTTAAAGTTAATTTTATACTTTCTTATTTAAGGTTAGCTAAAAAACAATTCATAATTTCCTATAGCTATTATAAAAAGATAAATTTTCTTAACGTAATTTACATAACGGAAAGTTATACTAGTAGTATATAAGATATAATTTTTTTTAAGATATTTACTATTAAAACCAGTAGGATATAGGACGTTTGGGAGTAGTAAGAAATAGAATTTCTAAATACTAACTAAAGATCTACTAATATAACCTATACTAGTTACTTTAGTATTAATTAAAGTAGTAATAGAGTAAGATAAGCTATCTTATTAAATAGTACACAAAATATTCACTTAATAGTTTTAAGAGTTAATTACTAGGTAAGAAGTTTAAAGGTTAATAGAAATCTAGTATTAGAAACGTCCTGGAGAGTAACTTAATACTAGAATAAAGCTTTTAGTAGGCTAGCTTAAAAAGTTTAGAAATATTCTTATTTATAAAAAAATTTAAATTTAGAGAAAGAATAGAAGTAAGTTACTTATTAGAATTAAAATAAGCTTATAGATTAAAGTTCTAGCAGGGGGATAAAATAGTTTCAGGAAATATAATTATATTTATTATACTTAAAATATTAGCTATTATGTTTTTAGATTTTTTATTTAGCTAACCTGATGAGAGCGTAATTAGAGATATTAATTTCTATAATATTAAAATCTCTTTATAATACAGATTATAGCCTAGTAAGACGTAGTAAAGGGAGATACTAAAAATTATTATTATATAAAAATATTAGATTAGCGTAGTTATTTAATATATTAGAGATTTTAATATCTACTATTATTTAATAAAGATCATTATTTAATAACCTTTTTAACTAAGTAATTAAACTAATTTCATTCAGTCCAATATTAACAGCTAGTCTATAAAATTTAGTAAAGTAAATAATAAAACTCTTTTATTCTTAGTAAAATAAATTAAGCTTATTTAAGATAGTAAGTTTCCTATTTAGGTCTCCATATATAACTTATAAAAAAGTAATTAATTATTCTATTAAGTGTATATTCTTATTTATAAGAGGGTTTATAAGTATTACTAGGTTCTTCTCTAGCCTTAAATATATATATAAAAGTTAAGAGTATTTAGTAGAATATTAGTTGGTATTATCTTTAAGCTTATAATTAAGTTTCCTAATAAAAATACGTAGGTTCTTTTATTTTCTAGTAAATATTAAAAAGTCAGGTAGGTAATTAGATTTTATTATTATTAATAGTATAATAGATTCTAGTATAATAATTAATCTCACATTCCTAACCATAACTTAAAAAACTTAGAAATAGGTACTAGTTATAGTTATAGGTAGAGTTAGAGTTATAGAACTTAAGCTATTTCTAAATAAACTAGTAACAAGAGCTAGACTTTCTTTAATAGGGGAGATAATAAAAGTAGATATTAAGCTAGTAAACACTTACTTTATCTTATTAAGCTTAATATAAAAAGCTTTTATATTCTCTTTATATTAGATTTCTTATCTTGTTAAGGTATCTATAAGTAATTTATTACTTACCTTTAGAATTATAAGTTAAGAGATAAGATCTCTAAGGATTTTAGCAAAATCTAAATTATCTATTATAAGAAATTAGTAAAGACGTAATATAATATTATAATAGTACTATAAGTAAAAAATTAAGTACTTAATAAAAAGCAGTAATTAATTACTAAGTATAGTACTAGATAATAATTTAAAACATTATATAAAAAAAAGGATATGATAATTTATAAGCTAAAATATTTAGAGCAAGAGCTTATGCGCTAGTATAAAACTAATATATAAACATATAATATAAAAAAAAAGCTTATAAAAAAAGCTTTTTTAAAAAACTTTTATATCACAAATAGTTACCATAACACTTTAATAAGATTATTTATATATAGTTATAAATATATACTTATTTAAAAAAAAATCGTTTTACTAAAAACTTAGTATTTTATTTAAATTTAATTATAAAATTCTGTTTTTAAAAAAAAATTGTTAAACTAATTTCTAGAATTCTAACTAAATATAAAAAAAAATGTAGTAGTAACTTTATAAATTAAAAACTAAAAATAACTATTTTACTTACATAATGTGTTTTATAAATAATAAAAAAAAATTAAAATATATATATATATATTTAAAAAAAAATTAAAAAAAAAAACATTAAAATTTTTTTTAAAAAGTTTAGTATATAGTAGAATTATAGTATAATAATTTTTTTATACTAATAATTATATTTAAGTAATACTAGTAGTTTAATATAATTTAGACTTTATTAAAAATTACTAACTTTATAATAATTAATTAATTATTACTTTAAAAATTAATTATTATTATAACGTATATTTTAATTAAATGTTTTTAATATTAAGAAAAAAGCTTTTTATTAATTTTATTATAATAATAAGCTTTATTAATACTATAAAACTATATTTAGTAAGTTTTAATAAAAATATAACTAGAAAATAGTATAATTTATAGTATTTAAGTTATTTAGTAGGTATTACTAACACTTTTTATTAATAGTAAGCTAATTAGCTAATTCTTAAATTAATTCTCTTTTTTTAATAATAATAAATTAAATAGTAAAAAAGCTTAGTATTAAAAAAAACTACTAGCTAAGAAAGTAAAAGAAATATAGGTCTTTATTTTTAAATATAAAAAGAAGCTAATTCTAGAGTTTTTAGTAAAATAAGTAAATAGGTTTAAAAAGTATTATAAATTAAGATAATATATTAGTTATAGTAAACTAAATTTAGTTTTAATTATTATAAAAAATAAAATAAAACTTATTTAAAAAGCTATCTTTTTTTTTTATAAAAAATGTTTATAATATAAATAAAACTAAATTCTATTAGTACTAAGTAATTTCTAAAAAGCTTACTTTAGTAAAACTACTTAAAATAAAAAAAAAAATAAAGATTAATTTTTTTTTTACTTTTTATTAATATATTTAGATTAAATAAGCTATCTTTATAACTTATTAGTAAGTAGAAATACCTTATACTCTTTAAATAGTAAATATATAAAGTTTTAGTACTATTTAAAAAGCTTTTATTAAAGTTTAAATAAACTCTAATATTATAGTAAATTAGTTAAAAGCCTTTTATTTCTGTATTTACTCTACTTATTTAGTTATTCTACTTGTGGATAATTTCTTAGCCTATATAATTACTTTAGAGTTTGCTCCCTTTTTAGTAAATATCTATATTAAGTTTTCTTAAAAAAATTAACCTTAATGTTCTAGCCTCTTAATTATGGAATTATCCAGAACTTTAAGGTACACTATTATAAGTAGTGGCTATAGTTTAGTATTAACTGCTTTAACACCAAGAAAGCCCCTGTAAAAAAAGTTACCCTTGAATATGCTTGTAGATGGACTCTACAGTCTTGGAATTTCAAGGTCTCTACATTTACTATTGAAAATTGCTGGCGGAAATCAACAATTACTATAGAGGATACAATTACGGTGCGTTTTCTAGTAGAGGACCTTACACCTCCTTTTTAGGAAGCTATATAGTAAGCTAATACTAAGAATGTAAGGAATTTCCAAAAGTTTATTAACCCTGAAGACGAGGATGCAGAAGAAAAGAATGCTAAAGTGAATCTACAAGAAATAATAGACTATTACACTAGAAACCTAGAGTTGAACAAGCACTAGAGGAAGATAATTAACCTAAACCTGTTCCTACTATTTATGAAGCTCTAACAGCTGTACAACGTCTCTAGTGCTATTAAGAGCATCAAAACCATGCAAACACTAAGGGTCTGCTGTATTTACAGAGGCTTGAGCAAGAACTAGGCCTTCAAGCGTTCAATTCGCGGAAACAATCAACCCTAGATGGCTGGCTGCAGAAATCGTAGGTGAATTCACCTCTGGGAAATGTATTAGTAATCAATTCGTTAGAGCGATAATTCTCTATAACGATAATTTTTGGCTGGCACAATTATATCGTTATAACGCGACTCTACTGTACAAGCAATGGTGCTACCTGAGAGGCCAGCACTCGGTTACAGGAATACTACATTTTGGGGAAAAGTTCAGTGTCTGCACCCTCAATTCAAGGTGGATCTGGTAAAGATATGGATAGGAGAGTGTGACAAAGTACATGGGGCACGGTGTAATGATACTGGGCTTATCAAAGGTCCCCCTTGTAACCTGAAGGTGCTAGATGTGTGATCTTTGCACGTAGTAGAAGCACCGGATAATTGTCGATACCTCATAATGAGCTATGTCTGGGGTTCATTTCAGATGCCGCAGATGGAGACCATATGCGAAAATGGGCAAAATAAGGTCGACCTTGCCCCAGTTTTTAACAAGCTCCCAAAGACCATCCGAGATGCTATCGCCTTGGTACAAGAGCTTGGTGAACAGCTTCTTTGGATTGACACTCTCTGCATCAACCAGAACGATAAAATTGAATTGAACCAGCCAGCTGCACAAATGGACAAAATATACCCATGAGCCTAAATGACAGTAGTGGCAGCTGCTGAGCGAGACGCAACTGCGTGTCTCCTAGGGCTTCAGCCACGATCAAGGCTGCCGATTCAACATAGTGAGAGAATTCACTCATGTACTGCGTACTTCCCTACCAAATGGAATTCGACGAGGAATCATCGAAGACGCGTACTGGAACAAGCGTGGTTGGTCATATCAAGAAAGGTTGCTATCACGTAGATGCTTGATATTTACAACTTATCAAGTATATTTCCAATGTCCAGTAAAAAGTTTCAGCGAAGACACAACATTCGGAGACCTGGATATCCCGACTACGATTCAGGGTTAGAAAGCCTGGCTTGATACACATAAGCTTGGTGGTAGCCAAAAATACTTACTACTTACACCATATGAGGAGTTTTTGTTTCAGTACTCCACGAGAAAATTCACGATAGAGAGCGATGTTCTCCGGGCATCTTGTGCGGCACTGCGACTGTTCTCCACCATTTATTATACGCCACTTCTTTGGGGTCCACCTGAACTAGCATTTGACCGAGCTCTTCTTTGGAACTACAGAACCACCTGGGAGGATGGCCAGAAAGATAGGCCGTATAGAAGGAAAGTCTTTCCAACATGGACATGGGCATCCTGGTCAGGCTCGACGACCTACAACTCCAACTACTTGACAAATGAATCAGGTGTTAGATGGACTACGCTTTCTATCGGCGGCGATTTGCTAAAAGTCCCGCAACCATAAAATGAAAAGAGTTGTCCTAGAATGTATAAGATCAATGCGCCGGTGGAAACCGGTAAACTATTCAATGGACACTGGTTTTTCATGTTATGATTCCGGGCGAATTTTGGCGAATGTGACTCTAGGGTTCTCCTCTTTTGGACTATAATAGTCCGTGAGATGAGTTATTTAGAAGGAAGGAGTTGGTCGCTGCCACTGTTGGGGACGGTAGAGATGGGGTAAATGTAAATAAATTAAGTGAAGTGTGTAGAGTGTTCTTTTGACAAGCCGGTCCACCTAAGATGTATTTCTCTAGTGCTTACCACGAGTACCTTACGGCTATCTAAAAGGGTCGGCGGCTCTGCGCGCTACTAGACACTCTTATCTAAATAGATTGGACACAGTATCCTGCCTTGCAGTCCCTGTACAGCGTCGACTCTGATCTTCTCCGAAAAATCCCACAAAGAACATACAGCAGGCACTGGCAGGATGTGGTTCAAGCGCCGGCGAATTGGTACATATCGACGTGAGATCTCCTAGTATATCCATGTTTGACGATGCTGCATATACGAACCATCTTAACGGGAAGAGTGATATCATTGTGTGCAGCAAGAATTACAAGGGTCGGGACGAGAACCCACCTGGTCAGCGGCTGTGGCCTTCAGAGATCTTGTGGCAAAGCTGGATGATGGCGGCGGAGGCGCAGCGTTCCAGACTATCCGATCTCCAAGCTATCATTCGATTCCGGGTCGTGAACGAATCGACGAAGAGCGTAATCTGGCACGCAGCGAGGCACTCGGCCTGTACCAGGGAAAGCCTGAGCTACTATTATGAGTATACGAAATGGAACCAAGATCTGGTTCTTGCTAGGGCTTGTAAATACGCGTTTGCGGTGTAATCGGTTTTCGTTCTTTAATTATTTGATTCCAAGTCTCTTTTATATATGTTTCCCCTTAACGAGAACTCTATTCCAAGACACTCTTTGGCTATCTACTTTTAGGTGTCTAAGATCTCTCCAAAGGTTATTTGTAAATAGTACTAATATATTAGTAGCTAAGGCTCTTGTAATATGCAAGCACGATCCAAAGCTTGCAAAGTGCCTTCTTTGGAGGTAAAATCTAGTGTTCATAAGATGAGTTATTTAGAGGGAAGGAGTTAGTGGGCGCCGCTGTTAGGGAAGGTAGAGATGGAGTAAATGTAAATAAATTAAGTAAAGCGTGTAGAGTGTTCTTTTGACAAGCCAGTCCACCAAAAATGTCTTTCTCCTATGCTTACGACGAGTACCTTGCGGCAATTAAAAAGGGTCGGCGGCTTTGCGCGCTACTAAACTCTTTTTTCCAAACAGATCGGACACAGTATCCTACCTTCCAGTCCCTGTACAGCGTTGACTCCAACTTTCTCCGGATAAATCCCACAAAGGACATACAGCGGGCGCTGGCTGGGTGTGGTTTAAGCACTAGCGAATTGGTATACGTGGACGTGAGATCTGGTACGCACTGAGGCTCTCGGTCTGGTTGAAATTTGAGGGGCGTTGCCGGATTTGTTAAGCGCTATGCAATCTCACGGTCATCTGGCCCGGATCTTCGCGAGCCGCAGTGCTCCGTAGTGCCATCAAAGGCACTCATCCACTAATTACTGGATTGCGGCTCAGTCCAAACCCAAAACAGCCACTTTCTCCAACGATGACTCCTTCGTGAATCATTCACGAGCGACAACTTTATGACCTGCCCTCTTTTCGACACAGTAACCTGGACGATGACTCCTTCACGAATCATTCACGAGTGACAACCTGATGACCTGCCCTCTTTTCGGCACAGTAACCTGGACGATGACTCCTTCGTGAATCATTCACGAGCGACAACCTGATGACCAACCCTCTTTTCGGCACAGTAACCTGGAATTTCCTAGCATACCAGGGCTCTACTATGGTTGCAGGGGGAAGTTTTCAATGTGGAGCTCGTCATATCAATGATGCAGCAACTGTTTAATTTATACGGGAATTACTTATATAATACACGGAAACTCCATAATGCACCTAAATTCCATCATAGTTGATCTGAAGTTTCCCAAAGTCAATCAGAAAAAATGGAGGTACTTCCATTTGTATGAGAAATTGTATGCTGATTGGTGTAACTAATTTTGAGTGTGAATCATAGAGTAACCACGCGACTTTGGTTGAGGTCCCTTGGCGGAACCTCACATTGAAAACTTTCCCCTGCAACCGTAGTACATATAGGACGAGAGAATCTGCGTTTTATCCGTCTCAACAGATTTATCTCAACCTATCCCCTGCCGGGAGGTCTCGTCTCCCATATCTTCGTTGTTTGTCCGTCGCAACACCATTTCTACAATTCTGTCCAGTCGTGCGTCAACTAGCTCACAACAATCTCATTACGTGTGTCAGACTGTCGCATTTCCACATACGTCAATCAAACTTCCTTAGGCTCTTATTCCACGGTTGCTCCCGATTCAGGATCACGATTTTGAAGCTCTTGATACCTTCAAGTCGAATACCTGTCAAGTGGTTTTGCGGATCCCCAAAAGTGGTTCTTCAGCTACCCCCGACATCCGATATTGACCGGTTAGACACCAGGAGCGTATACTATCCACAAGCAGACCTTGTTAGGCACATAATATTGACGCCTCTGTCAACTTACAAGTCGTTGATAGATCCGGTTCCATGACAGCTTCCCCAAGGATTATGGCATCCTTGGACACTCTCCGCGAGAATCAAGGCGCAGCTGAGAGAATCCGTCGCTCAGATCGTGAAATCGATAAGTATTGGGGTTCGGTTGTCGTAGAAGAACCGGTTGCCGATGACTTAAAGGTATTAGTTAGAGCAGATCTCAAGAGGGCATGGTATATCCAGAGGGATATGGAGTTTCGCGAGAGAATGACGATAAGATGGGCATCGACAGACTATTTCAGAATACTTCTAGAAGATACGATTGGCAAAGTGGAGCCCAGGAAATTCAAGTACCTTTATAATAAACCAACAGCATTCTACTGGCTGCAGTCAGCGCAGCGGGCTGATGCTTCTGGACAAAGGACCCTAACGCCTAAGATCATATTCGCCGCTATCTACGAAGAGTGGCATCGATGCTACAATGCCAAGCCAAACATCGGGTACGAGCATTTCTTTGCAAACCCGGTGAGAATTACCTCCACGGGTCCCTCAACAATACAAGGAGTTATTAATGCACACCGCTACCTCTGCGCACAAGCATCTAGCCTTGAAAATCGGGGCGGGGGGCCAGTCGATAACCTCATCGAACAACTGCCTTCAAGTTCACAACACTACTCTTTATTTCCCCTCTATCACGCCATTATCGTAATTATCGATCGTTTGGATAGACACAATGAAGACTGTAAACCCGAATCAGACGGCTTCATTAGCCTCCGCAGGCTTGCACAGGGTCAAACCGTCTTAATCGCCCGCACGGGAACGGAGGAAGGACTGAGTGCACCGATCTCCTTGGAAGGCCTTAAATCGCAGTCTCTTCCTTTGGAAAGATCTGATATCATTACGCAGGAAGTCGACGTAGTAAGGGTTTCCCTTGCTGCAGCTGTGCAATTTATTGTGAGTTTGGAAGTAAGAGAGGACCTTGCAATTCCGAAGACGAAGGATAAACTCCCCCTAGACACTAGTCTATGTCCATTTCCTCCTCCGAAAGGGTTCGAAGAGAATAACCAGGTTTGCCATAGCCCCGAGGCGTGGGCCGATGCTCTCATGGTAGCAGCAGAGAAGTACGGATATGACAACATCCCTGACACATGGGCGTCGGTTCGTCGAGTCCAAGCGGGCCTAATTAGAGAAGGATTCTGCGAGCTCAAACTTCTGCCACTTGCATACCGGTGGAAGTAAAGTGATAGTGTAACCGAGCAGCACCGGTTGGTATTGCACCCTACACTGGTTCATTACTGCCTACACTGTCTGTTTTGTAATACGCTTGGCACTCGTCTGCCTAATCACTCCTTTATGTATTTAATCCCTAGATAAAGTCCATTAATTCGAGATTAAGTTGCTGTCAACTTCCTACCTGCTGGCTCACAGATAGCGAAGCTCGAAGTTCTAGCTCACAGAGTGGATTCTTGTCGCGGTTTGACATGCATTCAATAGGAACGCTGGGCAAACAGGTGTCGGGTGCCTAGCCTAATGCTATGTGCACTGGTTCGTGTGGATACAGGATGTTCGGATAAAGAAGGAAACAGGAAGGATGGCCAGGTTCGGCAAATTAAATAGGGGCCGCGCTGCGCACAGAGGCGGACCCTACTCGCTCCTCTAATGTGTTACGGGATTGACGGTCAATACTGTGGCCGTACCCCTCTCTTAACCTGAGTTCCTGCGACGGGCGGGGCAAATAGTACAGAACAGGGCAGAATAGAGCAAAACAGACGGGCGGGAAAGAATTTCCTCTGCTCCGAGCCTGACTCTAAACAGTATATGTTGCCGTAAAAGCGACCTCCTGCTGGTCGGATATACAAGAGGCCGGCTTGGCATTTTACTGCTGTATATAGCTTCTGCTCGCCATCTAGATTCTCAGGTCCTCAATGCAATCTTGTTCAGTCTCTCAATCTCCACAAGCTCCAATTATGGTAACAGTATATAACGGAATAAAGTGTGCTAGCCTATTGTGGAGCTAGTTACTTTTAGTAAGCTTAATGGCATGGGAAGTTATTACTCTAATTGAGTCCAGTTTTTTTAGTCGGTCACGCTTGCTGTCCCCGGCGTGCTTGATCCTCTCTTAATTTTGCGGCAACTAATAAAATCCCGGCAGTCAAGAGCGCCTCCACCCTTGACTACAAAGTGAAACTATACATAGCTGTCGTAGGGAACCTACTGCCTACGGGTTGTAGAGGATACGGCCGGGATATCTTACCCTCTCTCGCTAGTTCACATACCTCAATTAAGCCTCTTCATCATTACTTCCTCACCAATACGTAGGTGCCACAATAGCTCTCATAACTGATGAAACCAATGCCATGAAACTACTCAATCTGGACGATCTTAGATAACCGACAGCCCCAAGCAGATGCCCCATAAAGCATTCTTCCAACAATTTTTCTGTTATGCAGGACGAGACCAACACCATTCTTTACGCCCTCACCATTTGTCAGCCCTGCAATCCGGTAGATATCAGCTGCCAGAGTAGCCGTGGTTCTCAGATCAAGGCGTAACAGAGAGCACGTACAACACCCGGGACACTTGACCGGACAGATAGGCTCGACGCCTACCGCACCTCGATCTCTCCGTCTCCGAGTAATGTGTCTCGATCTGGTGAGGCGTGTGACTGGAGTTGCAAACTGCATAATGCTTCACTCCAACTGTCACCGAGTGCCAGTCTCTCTGGTATTAGCTACCGCTGGTGAAACTTCTAGTTTGGTTTACTTTTAGCTAAGGACCCCCTTATTTTTCAGCTGAGGTCGTCGTTCCACGGTCCTTGTATGGATTCTTCCGTAAAAGCCCCTATCTCTCGCTTATAAGTAGAGTAGCTTCCCCATCAATTCATGACCACAGGTCGCTGCTGCATCTTTTCCCTGCGTTTGGTGATACCAACTCCAAGATCAGAGCAATCTCCGCCCCAGCAGCTTCTCGCCGACTCTTTCCGGCTTCCCCCTCCGGAGCATTGGCATAGTCGGTGACTCGTTCATCGATACTTTGCGCGAACTCTTCCATCTTGTGTCACCGAACAGCACTGATTGATACTGTAGCCTACACTTGTCTGTTGTAGCCTACATTAGTCCATTACCGCCTACACTAGTCCCCTATGCCTACATAGCTGCTTTGCAGCCTACTTGTAACCTGCTTGGCACTCATCTGCCTAGTCACTCCTTTACATATATGTACATCATCTAGATAGCCCTTAATTCATCATGGGGTCTCTACTACATGGATTGACTGCACTCGGTTACATCTTGTCCTTGAAGTTCCTGAAATGAAAACACCATGCCGTGCAGCGCATGGGCTGCTCTTGAGTGATTGGAATTAAACGGAAACACGCGGTCCAATTCCTCCACAAGCTGCTCAGCAGACAAATCGGTGCCTTCGCCTTTGACCATGCTGGCCAAAAGTCCAATCGTCCAATCAACACCAGCCGGTTCTCCTGAGTTCTCCACGTCAAGGTGCTGAATTTATTCGACAACCCAAATCAGATCTAGCTCGATCTCCGCGGTGTGCCCTTTGAAGATGATTTGTAGACTTGGGTAAGATTTTCCATCTCCTAAGTCCTATACCGCGCCATCCAAACAATGGCAACCACCAACCAAGGCGGAGTTCCGGGCCCAGGATTGGAGTCGATGTGCCATTCCCGCGGATGTAGCTGAAGAGGGGAGAAGTCGCCTCGTTGCATTACACTCCGCCAGACCCATGCACAGGCATCTATGTCGTGAGTTGGGGTATGGGCCAGGCTACCAGGTAAAGCCTCACGGTTTAATATCAAACAGATAGCGATGAAGCGGTCACAGAAGTACTGGCACCGCTTTCTAGCAATCAGCTCGACCGTTCCTCCGAGACACAACTGGCGAAAGCTGCCTCGCCTGTCAGCTAAGCCTCCCAAAAACTCGCCAGGTCTGAAGAGATCGCGAGAAAAAGTAGCAGCATGTTGAAACATGTCTAGCAAAACCCCTGACCACGGCTCACGAGGCCTGAAAATGTGTCCCGGCTGAAGTTGTCATCTCCCTCAACAGTTCGCCAGATGCGGTTCGATTGACCCATGATGCAGGCGCTTTTGCTCAGAGAATATTCCAGAGTCACCCATATTCGTTGCATCCACTATGATGTGCACAGTGCTCGTAACGGGGTAATCAGCCGCAGATACTGGTATAAGGAAAGCCGCATCCGAAGTGAAGATGCAGCGAGTATTTGCAAAGTATGGAGCTGCGGAATGTCGGACATCTGGACCATAATCTCATCGGCAGTGTGGTAGATTGAGGGCAGCTCCAACAACAACGATTGCTGGGTTCGTTTGTTCTACTGAGGGATGCTGAAGTAGTCATGCCAGAGTTCAACCTGCGGGTTGAAGGCTCCCTCCGAAGACTCGAGTAGTGTCTTGATGGTAGAGATCATTGTGGATGCGGCCTCAAATGTGGGTTGTATCGATATATGAGCCTCGCGGATTGAGGGGTCCTAGACATGCGATATAGGAACAAAGGAGGCACCGCTCGGTTTCAGACACGAGAAATGGCGATTGAAAATGCGTACATGGATATCGTGGGTAAAAGAGGTGGTGTCTTCGGCTACAGCAATTGTCCGTATTGGCGGTTTGTGAGCGAAGGTTGATGGCACCAGTGGCACTGTGTGTTGAGCCAGTCGGTCCAGAAATACGTCATTATGTCGCTGAAAGACCACGCCCATGGTGCGAGTGCCAATGGAAAGTACCATTCCAGAGGAAGAAAGTGAACTTGGTCGTATATATTCTGAGGACGGTGTGTTACCAGGACGTTCACCCGTCGAGTTGCTTTGTAAGAGATTTTCGAGAGCTAACTGTAGGAATGCCTTTTCTTCATCCGCGCCAACACCCATTCTCACATCCACGCATCGTCGAAGGAACTCGCCGACCGTTTCAAATTCTTCCTCGCGCGAATTTTCCTTGCCTTCGACGGCTGCTTTGAATAGGAGAGACAGAACATGGTCATGATCTTGCTCCAAGCCGCTTCCTATCATCGCTAACAAAAATGACCTGGTTTCCGCTTTCAGGTGCCCCAGGTAAGCAGGTGTCGGGATCTGAGAGTAAAACAGCACCAGTCGGTGAAAGCAAACTGCTTCTGAGGCGCCTTGGCAATTTCGTCAGCGCGGTCACCCCCGATTCAATGGCCGGGATGCAGGCTTAACTCGAGGTATGGAAAATGGCTATTCATCAGACGCTCCTCGTTTAGGAAATCTCACCATGAATCGGTCCAGTTCTGTCGGCTTGTGCGCAACCCATGTGAGAAAGCCCCCGAGGCTGCTCGATCTCTAGCCAACACGATCTTGGAGTATAGCGATGCAAACGACGGCACACGGGATGTGATTAAAGATCCCCAAAAATATTCGGAGGAGGTGGACAACAAGAGCGCAAAGTCCCTGAAACGCAAGAATGCATCATGCAAGGATACACTTCCTATCGACCACCGAGATCCGCTAAGGTGGGGAAAACCGACCCACCAGGCAAGCCCAGTCCGCCACAGAGTGAAAGAAGCCTTGATATCGATCGCGTGTCTCAACAGGATACTTTAGGAGCGGACAACAGCTCAGCCCATCGACACGAAGGCAGAGTGGTCCTTGGGAACGGTGACGGATGTGGTGGAGCTGGGGAAGATGTCACTGGATTGCCGGAGCCCGGGAAAGATGCTGAGGATGGCAAGGGCGAAGCGTATCATATCCAGCAAGGTGGCAGCGTTGATGCTGCCAAGGAGGATTCCGCGCGGGCAGAAATTGCAGCTGGTCGCCGAGAGACCGCCATGATGAATGCAACTCTGGAATCCAGCACAATACCGACATCAAGCAGAGATGGATTGACAACGCTAGGCAAGTCACTTCAAACACGGTCCCTAAACGCGGCAGCCCCAGCTACACCCAAGCAGCAGATGGAAGGAAATATATCCACTTCCCCCCCAGACAGAAGAGGTCCGTAGAGAGAAGATACCTAGATCTATCGAGAGTATTTTCTCGTCGGCCAACCCTCCCTTGGGTCCGCCTTCCACAGAGGTGACCACACTTAGGGACATGATCCTTGAGGCAGTCCGGATCATCCACGGGTTTAGCAAGTATCAGCTTGGTGTTCCAAGAGAAGTTTACTCAAGGATCCTGCAGACGCTGCGGATAGGTCGCAAGGAGGTTTCGAGCGCGCAAAACTTGAGCGAATGGTCGGATGGCTCCACATAGATGCACATTCTGGAAGCGGGATCGTCCGAGTCCCAGAAAACCACGATATTAAACATGTTGGAGTAAATGGGAGCTTGGGAGTGGTACGATGAGCAGGTCAAGTTAGCGGAGACTACGCTCCTGACCAAGCTCCTGACCAAAAAGAACAAGCCGGTGGGTCGCAGGGGGGCAGCGATTCACGTGTTGGATAGAATGCAAGGTCTGCAGATGACGAAGCAACCAGGAAAGTAGATTAGAAACGTAGGAAGACTAACCCTAGGGAGTAAAGAAAATGAATCTAGGAACTTAGCAGTGGATAGCATCGCCAAGGGGAGCAGACAGTTGCAAGGGCAGCGCATAAATACCCAGCTTAGCAGAGGGCACAAGCTTAGCGGGAAGCTTGTCAAGGAACTCGGCCTAGGCATCCTCTTCAGCCCGAAAATCTGGTGAGTGATATAATCGCTAAATAACCTTCAGCTGCTGAGAAAACCAACTTCGATTAGGGAGTATACCAAGAAAGACACAGAGCAGCTTGCCAGTCTAATCAACAACATTCAGGCCGACTCGAAGCGTATACGACTGCTCCAAATTCTAGGCCAACAGTTAGAGTTGCTAATAAACAAAGGAAAGCCTGACCTTCACTCCCTATTCACTTCGCTGAGAGTAGTCACTTAACAAGCACCATTTGGTTAATGATTTGCTTGCTAAGTAAAGTATGAAACGTAACGTAAAAATAAAAATAAAAGCTAAAATGCATAGCCCAAAGAAAACTTTAACATAAACTTATTGCCTCTGGCTTTACTATGTATTACGTTGAACAAATTGTACTCCTGCAACTTCTGGTCGCTTCAGATGCGCACTGACGTTGAAGTACTTATCGTCCAGCGCTCTCATCAACCTCGCCCTTGCAGTGTCATCGCTTTCTCCATCAGATCTCAGTACCTCGACGCGGTACCCTGAAAGGGTCTGTGCGATGATGGCGACGAATTCAACTTGACTGAACTTCTTGCCCGGACAAACGCGCGGGCCGAACATCCACGGCAAGTACGCGGCCGTCTCTGGCACTACTACATTCTCGCCTCCGGCTTCCGAAGTCGACACAAAGCGCTTTGGATTGAACTTTTGTGCGTCGACACCCCAGCGGGGCGAGAGATGGGCGCCATAGGAGTGGATGCCGACAAATGTGCCAGGATTCACTGTAAGCATGGTGCTGTCGCTAGACGTCGCGATTGGAAGTTCGTCCGAGACTATCGGTGATCGTACGAGCAGTGGTGCAGGACTTGCCAATCGGAGAGTTTCGTACATGAACGCAAGGCAACGGACCAGTTGTGGGTAGATGGCAGCATAGTTGCGGTCTCGAGATGTACTGTAGTACCTGTCGACTTCTTCAACCAACCACTCTTGAACATCAGGGTGTGCAGCGAGGAACGCAAGGGCAAAGGTCATGGTTGAAGCCGTCGTTTCGAAGCCAGCGAGATTGAAGACAAACAGATTGCCATAAAGCTCGGACTCGGTTAGATAGGAGGGCCTGGCAGTCGGTGTCTGGAGTGGTTGCTTCTCCGCTTCATTAGCATTCACCATGGCTTCCAGAAGGCTAGTCGCTCGAGATTGGGACTTCTCCTTTCTTGAGAGTTGCATCTGACGGAGAATCAATTCTTCCATGTATAACCTGAACTCTGCGACGGAGACTTTCAAGCGTCGAAGTACTCCAGGCAGAAGAAAGTCAGGTGCTTTGAGGCCATTGAAGATGACTGTCAGGAGGACGTGTCGCAAGATGAAGCCCAAGCTTTGCATCAGTGACTCTCGATGGCCAGGCGGGACTGTAGTCAAGGCCGTATCTTGACCAAAGCCCACAACGGCAAGAACCTCCATGGCAAGCACGTCAAAAGTCGAGCGAATGCGACAGAGCGTGCGAGCATTCTCTCCAGCAAGGTCGAGGTCAGTAGCTCGTTTAATGGACTCATTCCAGACTTGATGCATGCTATGCTCGTTGAATGCTGATGCAGTAATCTTGCGGTGCCTTTGCCATTCGGCGCCATTTGTGGACGAGACATTCTGACCGTAGAAAGCGAATAGCTGGGACTGCGCTCCAGGTTGAGGCCAATTCTTGTGGTTTTTAAGGATTCGGTCAATTCCAGGAGGGTAGCAGGTTACAATCACGTTGCTTTGTGGGGAGCAGAGGATGAAATTCTCGCCGAGTCGTGACACGGTCCTGTTGCCGTCCACGGTCGGCCAGCCCATTTCCGTGTATACATACCAACTACCAAGACCAAACGGAAGGCGTTCGACCCAGGAGAACAGGGGTCGAAGGGGAACCCACCACGCGTCTTCAAAGGAGACAGGGAGCGGAATTATTGGGAGGCCGAATTTGCGGGCAGCCATGTAGTTCCGGGCTAGGTGGTAGCAGCGAACGGCCGCGAAGAGAGCGAGCGGAGCGAGAGCAAGGTAAATCAGCATGTTAGCCATGTTATAGGGGAGCCGCGACGATTTGAAAGAATGTCGGAGAATGCAAGGCGATTTGGACTCATTACACAGTATAACTACCCACCCGCGCGAGAAGGTGAGTAGAAAGTGTCTCAGCTGAGTCAGCTTGATAGTTAGTCTGACAATCACGTGCGCGGGCCGGGAGGATTACCAGTGTTAGCTAGATCCGAAGAAAGTCTCGAGACACTTGCGGTCATCCGCTGGACATGGGCAAGATTGCTCGTTGACATCACCATTACTGAAAGCATTTGGGGATATTAGTGCGCGGGTGTGGCTAAAATTAGCAAGAATCCGGCGATCTGCACAACACAGCCTTGTTCGGCCAAAATAGCTTATCATTTTGCTAACTTTATAGGGTTGATGATGCACAGAATGTGGAGCAAGGTGCGAGATTGGATCGGAGGGGATTGGAGGCCTTATGGCTCTGATTTGGGCATAAGAAGGAGAAATTTCCTAAATATATCGCATTTCCTGAACAGTAACTATTTCACGGTTCCAGTTCACTACTCTTAAACACCACCTTTCTGCCTCTTCGTACAGCTACTCTTTCCCATTTCTCAACTCTCTCTATAATGAAACTCCACACCTCTCTCCTACTCACAACCCTCCTCCTCGACACAACCCTCGCCCAAAAATGGCCAAACCCAGAGCCCTGCACCGGCGAATGCCGCATCCACGATCCCGCCCTCGCCCGCAGCGAAAACGGGACGTACTATCTTTTTGGATCCGCGCCAGGTGTTACTGTGAAGACGGCGCCATCGCTGAATGGACCATGGTCGGAGCCGAAGAAGGTGTTTAATACGGAGGATCAACTAGGGGTACTACATATCCTACCCTCTCCCACCCAAGCAGCCTCTGCGCTTCCAAAGGAGAAAAAATGCTGATAGAGAGTATGGGCAGGCCCCGGACATCATGCACGTGAACGGGAAATGGTGGCTGTATTATCAACGCACGAAAATCTCGACGCAGGAGTCGAATATTAGTGTTGCGTCATCCCCCAGCCTCTCCTCCCCATTCGTAGACCATGGACTCTTGGATATTCCGCCGGGCAATGAGCAGAGGGATTATAATCGCATCGACGCAAACCTTTTCTACGACTCCAACGGCCGTGATCTCTACTTAAACTTCGGCTCTTTCTGGGATGACATTTTCCAACTCCGGCTCTCGGACCCAAAAACAGTTATCTCGGATTCATTTTCGCATCTCGAGAAAAATAAAACGGAGCCAGGGTTTCCCGGGGAATCGAGCACGGGCGCGAATCCTAGCGAGGGGGCATTTGAGTTTAAATGGAATGGGAAGTATTATCTTTTCTGGAGTAGTGGGAATTGCTGCCACACGACGAAAACCGTGCCGCTGGGTGATGAATACAAAATCATGGTTTGTCGGAGTGATAAGGCTACGGGTCCTTTTGTTGATAAGGCCGGGAAGAATTGTGTTAGTGAGAACGGGGGGACCATGATTCTTGGGACGCATGATAACGTGTACGCGCCTGGGGGTCAGGGGGTGAGGTATGATGATGAGCTTAAGAGTGTTATTTTGTACTACCATTGGTTGAGGTTTGATAATCAGGAGGAGCCGGCGACTTTTGGGTGGAATTATTTGGGGTGGGATGGGGAGGGGTGGCCGTTTGTTACGGAGAAGGGGGATGGGACCAAGGATAAGGGAAAGGGGGAGAAGAAGGTGTAGATTGAGAAGGTCTGAATTGAGGGCGGCGGAGGAGGGGGGTTGAGTGTGGAGGTGTCTGGCTGAATGAAGTGTTGATTAGAAAGGAGTTGTATACACAACAAGATGCCAAAACTGGCTTCGACTCCTACAGGGCCGTTTTCGTGCCCCCAGAGATGTCGTGGGTTAATTGGCCAGTTCCAGCGGCAAAGCTCAAAAACATTAGCGAACAGTCCATTTTACTCTCGAAATGGAAACTCGTTCAGGAACATAGATGGCACAACAAGCCTGGAGCTAGTCCTCTTACCTAGTCTTCACTCAATCTTGTTCGTCATGCACTGCTATTATCGCACGAATTGCACGAACTCCATCATTCCACCTTGAACGCCGCAAAACAATGGGACCCCATTTCTCACAAACATTCGCGCAGAAACTCGCCGAAACCACATCGCGCCTCCTGTGCCCGTATTATGTGCCGAAGCCCCAACAATTCTACGTCTTTTGTGAGGAAGCGTGGCAGACTATTGACAATACCTCGGCCCCCTCATGGACTTTGAGGATAAAATGAAGTATGAGAACACCCCGGGCTCCGGTGCACGAAGCGGGCGCTGGAAGAAGAGGAAACACTGGACCCATTTCCGGAAGCGGCTACATTGATCGTCCTTTGCGAGGCATGAGGTGGATGAGTTACGGGCGATTCTGACCAGTGAGATAGAGAGTCTCGTGTCGGAAGAAGAGTGCAGAGAATTGGCGGCTACATTTGCTCTAGAGGCGGTAGGTTACTCATTCGAGAGGGAGAGACGCTTACTGGCTGACATAGTTGTTTCTGGCATAGGAGGCGATACCAAACGGGTCCCTAAATGCTGCCGTTGACCGCTTAATCGAAAACGTCAGCACCAAAGTCCTGGGCAAGCGAAAGTTCGAAAAGGACGATGCTATTGCGGTGGAGGGTGAAATAGAGTTACCCTGCAGCATGTTCAACAGGCTTCGCCAAGGGGAATGGTTCGACAGATGGCTCTTAATGGCTGGTATGACGATGTTGGACAAACCTTATTTCGTAAGATATGGTTACAGCATTCCACTGGATCAATCCGAACGATTTGGCAGGTATGGTAAGATGAGACAAGTCTCTAGGCCTCTGGCGGGCTGGAGAAGGAAAGTCGAAGTGTTCCGTAATAAAGCCCAAAAAGAGCAAGGAGAAGAAATCTGTCTAGTGTACTTTTGCCCGTTGAACTGCAACGACAACCACTTTACGTTGCTTGAGATAAATGAGCAAGAGAAAATGATCTATCACTACGATTCAATGGCAGATAGAGATGTTATCGATGTCAAATTAAGCTCAACTCGGGTGGAAAAGCTGGTATAGATGAGTTAGGTTCTGGTTAGCAATAAAACATTGACATGGCTAACGTTATAACAGGAAGAGTTCGGCCACTTAAAGTTTGAATATGTTGAGGTGGTAAGTACTAAAGCCCTAGGTGTAATTGTCACTAATAAGCTGATTTTGGACTTCAGGGGAGCAGCCTACTTCCTAACAGAAAGATGAGTCTAGCTGCGGCCCAATGGTAGTGAGAAACTTAGCGCTTCAAGTGAATGGCCTTTTGGTTGGTAGTTAACACGACGTGTTAAATCTGGAGTGCTTGAGAATGGATATTGTAGAGGCTTTTGAGGCGTGTATTTTAGACAACGCTTTGTAGCAAAGATGTGCACAAAATTCTGAGCAGCTCTCCCAGCGAAGATCAAAACAATTGAAGGTGTAATCGCTATAGAGGAGAGTCAAATGGAATTGAGTTTTAATTCGAACAGATTAAGATAAGAAATAGGTTATTAGGAAGACTTCAACGTAAGGATATAGACTTATATATTCTTTTAATGCTTTTTAATACGAATTGCTTTGCGTTTGACGATAGATTTGAGTCTTGGCAATCAACCCCTACTTATAACATGTGATTACTTGTTATCTTACTAAGCTTATCTCTAAGACTTTAATTGGTTGTCTAAATGAAATTAATAATAAAAAACACGTCACCTTAGAAAAATAAGAGTTGAAAATATAGGACCTTTTTGTTAATAGGTTAAGGTAACTATTAAAAAACCATTAATTTTCTATTTAATAGCTAGTTACAGTATTTATGCTATATACAATAGCATAGAATAAATATATTTCTTAGGTACCTAATCTTTATATAAATATGATTATGCTAGAAACTACTAAAACTACTTAAAATTAGTTATATTATTATATTAGATTTAGATTCTAAGATTATAGTAGTAAATATTACCTAGTTATTATTATAGTTAGTGTGTAATACTATATATATACTATTAATAATAATAATAGTACTACTAAGTATAGTAAGCTTTTAAATACTAGTAAAAAATAATAGTTTATTTTATAATTATAAACTAAAAATATTTAATATAATTACTTAAGTAACATTATAAAGAAAAAAATAATAATAATTTAAACTATAAAAAAGTATATAGCTATTATTTTGTTTATATATAAAACTTAGTATTTTAATTAACAAACTATTAATTCTAGTATAATTAAGTAGTATTATAACTTAATATAATAACATAATACTATTTATATTAACAAAAAAAAGTATAATAGGTATTAGTTTTATTTATTACTATTATTATAATTACTTTTTAAACTTAAAAAGTTTTTATTAAGTTTATATATAATATACTAGGTACTATTAGTATTTTTAAAACTAGAAATATTAATAACACTATTTTAACTTAAAAAGTTAATAATAGTTTTAGTAACATTTTTATTTTTATTTAAATTAAAGTAAATAAGGAGTATATTTATAAATAAGTATAGTTTTTTAATATTAGTTAAAGTTATAGTATTAATATAATAGTATATTAAATTTTGTTCTAAAGTTATACCAAATTAAAATAAAAAAAGTACTATTATTTAACTAACTTATATTTAGTTTTAAAATAGTAACTAAATTAGTATTTACTTATAATAAAAGTTTTTATTAAGTAAAGAAATTTTTGTAAATACATTCTAAGTATTAAAGTTTTAAAACTTAATAATTTATATATTATATTTACTATTATTAGTTTTAAAAATATACTACATGTTTTTAATATTAATAATAGTAGAATCTAGAAAATTAGTAGTAATAATAAAAGTATAAGTAAACTACTTTATAAAAGTAGAAAATATAAATATAATTAAACATACTAAAAAAAAGTTAAAAACTAATTTTTTTTTTTTTTTTACTAAATTTATTAAGTTATTTAATAACTATATACTAATATAAAAGTAATATTTATATTATTATTATTATTATTATTATTATTATTATTATTATTATTATTATTATTATTATTATTATTATTATTATTATTATTATTATTATTATTATATTATTATTATTATTATTATTATTATTATTATTATTATTATTATTATTATTATTATTATTATTATTATTATTATTATTATTATTATTATTATTAAGTAATTAATTTGTAAATTAATGTTATTATAACTATACTATAAAGTTTATTTTACTTATTAACTAATAGTTATTATTTATTTTATATTATGAGAGTACTACGTGCAGAAGACTAAGAGCTTAAAAAGAAATATTAATTAATTACTATATATAATACTAAGTAATAGTTCAAGACATTACGTAAAAAAGAGAAAAAGAATAAGATAAATTATAAATAGAAATATTTAAAAATAGAGTCTATACGCTAGCGTGCAGCTAATATGTAAATATATAATAAAAAAAAAGCTTATAAAAAAGGCTTTCTTAAAAGGCTTTTATAAGATATTATAAATAATTATTATAATAATACCCCCTCTTTAAATTTAAGCTCTTATAAGGGGTATTTATGTTAAATATTAAATCTAAGTTAGTCTAGGTTTTTAAGATAGAATTCTTTTATAGTAGTTATATTTTAAAAATTATTTACAGGTTCTTATATTAGGTTATTATATTTAGTTTATTTAACTAGATATTTATAGCATTTCCGCCTACAGTTTAGGCGTAGTTTTTTAATTTATTTAATATAGTATTTAGTTTTACTATTAACTTTAACAGGTTTAGATAGTAGGTTTTATTAATTTAGAAGGTATTTAAATTTAAGCACAATAAGGCAAAGCAATAATACATAAAAGACTAAATATATATTTAAGAATTTAAAGAGTTTAAGTTAGTATGCGTATAAAGAAACTATTTAAGAAATATAATATTTCTTTAAAAACTTTAAGTCTAGCTTTTTAGATAGTTATTTAGTTTAGATATTTTATATATTAAGCTAAACTATATCTCCTATTTAGTAGTTAGGAGTAGGTAATTATTTTTTATTTATATATTTTTTTTAAAAAGTCTATACCTAAACTATCTTTTTTTAAACTAGTAATTAAATATTAGCTATTTTCTTTATTATATGATTGGCTTCTATAGCTTGTAGTACTTAGTATAAACATTTTTAAATTTTTATAAAAAGTTTAAAACCTATTCAAGGGTGTTAACCTATATTAGCTAAAAATAGAAAAACTTTTATAAATTTAGATATAATATTATTAGCTTTAAACTATACTAAGGGTAGCTAGTTTACTTAGTTATTTTACTAATAGTTTATATATATATATAAGACTTACTTTATTATACTATTAGCTCTTTCTATTTAGCTATTAGTTTCTAGATAATAAGCAGAAGATAATTAGGGTTTAATCTATAGTTATTTATATAGTTTATTATAGAAAATAAAGACAAATTGTGTTTCTTAGTCTAATATAATTATTTCTAAAAGACTATAGTCTACTTATATATAATAATAAAAAAAATAAGTTACAGCTAAAATAGTTATCTTACTATAAGAAATTAAATATTAATATTTTATAAAGCGGTTTACTACCACTATAATGTTAATACAGCTTTTAAATTTTAAGAGATTAATAATAAAATTTATAGAAATATCCTTCTACCTTTTTTTAAAAATAGAAAGAGGTTTTAAGAGGCTATAATACTTCTCATAAAAAGCTTTAAATCTTTAGTAGATATAGTAATAAGATATATATTAATATATTATTTTAAACATCTAGAACTAGTAGTATTCACGTTATAGAATTTTAAAAGTCTTTTTATAACTAGAATAGCTGCTAGCAGGGGAATCGTGCGTAATTTAAAAGAATTTAATTTTAAGTTTATAATTATTAAGTATTACTAGTTAGCTATAGTAGTATAGTTAACTCTTTTAGTTTTTATATTTACTTAAAGAAATTTTTTTAAAATAACGGGTTTTATCCCGCATTAGTAATAAGATTTCTTAAATAAACTTATTATTTAGGTATTTATCTTTAATAATCTATTAAATAGACCTGTTTATTTTAGTTAAGTTAAATTCTAATATATTATTAAATAATTCTAAGTAGAAAAGTATTTGTTATTAAGCTCTATAAACTACTTTTTAGGCTAGGGTATTTTATATATAGTAAATAAAGATATCTAGTTTCCCCCCTTATTTACCTAGTTAGTATATAATTGTAAAGTTAAATTAGAATAGGTATTTAATTTAATAGACTTATTAATAGCTTAGCTGCTTTATAGTAGTAAAGTATTATAAATTTTTATAATTACTTAATACTTAAATTAAAAAGGCGGCACTTTTTAGTTTAAGTCTCTATTATTCAAAACAGCATATAATAGCTAGTAATTCCTTGTTATAAATTTTGTAGTTATATTCGGCAAGATTTAGCTTCTTTAAGAAGTAGATAATAGGTTTTAGTTTACTTTATTTATTTTTCTAGAAAAGTATACTAGTAGTTACATAGTTTAAGAAGTTAGCTTCCATAATAATTAGCAGTTTTAAATTAAAATATTAAAAAATTAAAGTAGTTATAAATATAAGTTTTAAAGTTTTAAATACACTCTAATAAGTGTTATTAAATTTAAATTAAGTATTTTTTTTTCATTAAGGCTATAAGTAGAGCTATAATATAAGAGAAGTTATTAATAAATTATTAATAGAAATTAGTAAACTCTAAGAACACTTTTATATTCTTTACATTATAGAAATTTTTTTAATTAAGAATATTCTTTACTTTATTTAGACCTATACTAATTCCTTTTATAGAAATAATATACCTAAGGAATGTAACCTGTTTTTAGTAGAATTTATATTTATTAATATTAAGTTATAAGCTAGCTTTTTCTAGAGTTTCTAAAATCAATTTTATATATTACTAATATTCCTATAAAAAGTTACTATAAATTAGAATATTATTAATATAGGCTATGTAAAATACATTAAGGTATAGCTAAAAAATATTATTTATATAATATTAGAAAGTACTTAGTGCGTTGGCTAGTTTAAAAAGTATAATAAAATACTTAAATAAGTTATATTAAGTTTAGAAAATAGTTAACTATTTATCTTCTTTTACAATACAGAGGTAGTTAAAGGCTGAGATAATATTAAGTTTTATAAAATACTTTACTTTACTAAAGTAAAATAAAGTTTCTTAAATTAATAGAATTAAATAATAGTTTTTAATAGTAATAGTGTTTAAAGCTTAGTAATTTACATAAAATTAAATACCTCTATTAGGTTTCTTTATAAAGATAATAGAAGAAAATATAAAAAAAAAACTTACCCTAATAAATTTCTTAGTAAGATATTTATTAAGATACTTTCTAAAAACCTTAAGTTTATTTTAGGATATTTTATAAAAAGGTCTAAATCTAGGTTACTTTTTCTTCTTAAGAATAATTTTATAGTTATAAAGCTAGTATTCAGGTAGCCTATTAGCTTTTCTATATAAAAAAGTTTTTAGTATATTATAGTATTTTTCTAAGACCTTTATAGATAAGTTAGTGTAGGATTTTAAGGCTAGAGTCTTATTAATATTAGCTATTAAAATAGTAAAGATTTTGTATTTATATTTTTAAGTAAGCTAAGTAAGAAGTGCTACTCTTATTAAATAAATATCTATCTTTAAATTAAATTTAAGCTTCTAATAAAACTCTTTTAGTAAACTTTTTACTAAAAGGTTCTTAAGGCCTTAAGAGAAAGGCTTTTTTATAAAGTCCTTATTTAACTTAGTACTAGATTTAAATATATATTTAAATACTAATTTAGCTTCTAAATAGAAACTCTTTAAAAAATAGTTTACTAGAAAGTCCTTTAAGTAAATATTAAGTTCTTATAATTAATAGTTTATTTTAACTAACCAGTTATTATATCGCGTTTAGGTAGTTAGTAGTAATTTTAAAAAATAAATTTAGAAATAGAATAAGTAAATAGTATTAAAATAAGAGCCTTTTAGTAAAAACTTTACTAGAAAGTCTTTTAAGTAATTAGTAGATTTTTTTTTAAGAATATTAATAATTAAAATAAGTATAAATAATAAGTCTAATAATAAAAAGCATTAAAAAGTAGTTTTTATATGTTATAATTAAAGTTAACTTTATGCTTTTTTATTTAAGGTTAGCTAAAAATTAATTCGTGGTTTCCTATAGCTATTATATAGAAATAAATCTTCTTAATATAATTTATATAGTAGAAAGTTATGCTAGTAGTATATAAGATATAACTTTTTTTAAGTTATTTTCTATTAAAACTAGTAGGATATAGAACGTATAGAAGTAGTAAGAGATAGAGTTTTTAAGTACTAACTAAAAATCTACTAATATAACTTATACTAGTTACTCTAGTATTAATTAAAGTAGTAATAGAGTAAAATAGGCTATTTTATTAAATAATATATAGAATATTTACTTAATAGTCTTAAGAGTTAGTTATTAGGTAAGCAGTCTATAAGTTAATAGAAATCTAATATTAAAAATATCCCAAAAAACGACTTATTTCTGAAATAAGACTTTTAATAAGTTAGGTTTAGATTACTAGTTAGGTTTCTAACTATAGGATCTATTAAAACTAGATAAGAATAAATAAAACAACTATTAAGAAACGCCTCTTTAAAATAGACTATTAAATTAAAGTTTAGATAAAAGAAATAGATAATCTTAAATAAAATAACTATATTTACTATATTTAAAATAAAGATTTTTTTAAACATGTCTCTTTTTTTTAGCTAGACGGAGAGAAGTATAGCTTATAATATTAATTTCCATAGCATTAGAGTTTTTTTATAGTGTGGTTTCTAGTCTTATAATTAGATAATATAAGTTATATTAGTTTCTCTTTAGAGCTAACATAAGCATATTATTATAATATTTACTAATTATATTTATATATTTAATAAGATTATTAGAAAAGTTAACTCTAATTAGAGTATAATAAAAGTTAGGGTGAAGAGCTTTTATTAGGTACGTAATTAAAGCAAAATCATTTTATTTAGATTTCTAAGTATATTTATAGAATTCTATAAAGAAGAAAGAAAAGCTTTATTTTTTTAGCTTATATAAACTAACTTTTTTTACATAGTAGCTTTTTAGTTTAAATTTCTATAAATACTTTTAAGTAGGTTTACTAGGCTCTATATAATATCTAATTAAAATAATCTTATTAAATTAAAAGCTTTTTCTTGTAGGCAGCTGATAGTATAGTAGAAGTAAATTTATTTAGTTAAGTACTAGTTCTTATTCTCTATTAACTTATTATATAGTTATCTAATAAATGTTTGTAATTTAAAATATTGGCTAAAGAAAGTAGAAGGGTTAGATAGTTATTCTAATAAAGTTAGTAAAAGAGATATAGTTAAGGTTACTATAAATATTAGGTTTATAAAACTTAAGCTATTTCCAGATATACTAGTAGCAAGAGCTAGACTTTTATTAATAAAAGAGATAGTAATAATAAAGACTAAGTAAATAAATACTTACTTTAATTTATATAGTTTCTTATAAAAGGCTTCTATGCTCTTTTAGTAGTAAGTTTTTTATTTAGCTAAAATTTCTACAAGTAATTTATTACTTGTCTTTAGAGTTAAGAGTTAAGAGATAAGGTTCCTAAGGATTTTAATAAATTCTAGGTTATCTATTTTATTAAAAGTTAGTAACGTAACATAGTGTTATAAGAGTACTATATATAGAAAATTAAGAGCTTAAAAAAAAGCATTAATTAGTTACTATATATAATACCAAGTAATAGTTCAAAACGTTACGTAAAGAAGAGAAAAAAAAAATAAGATAGGTTATAAGTAGAAATATTTAGAGATAAGATCTATACGCTAGTACATAGCTAATATATAAACACATAATAAGAAAAAAAGCTTATAAAAAAGGCTTTCTTAAAAGGTTCTTATAAGGTATCACAGATAGTTATTATAATATTTTATATATTTAAAAGTAGTAACGTTATAACTATATAAATTAATTTATAAAAAAGTGTTTTTTATAAAAATAAAAAATACTAATTAGTAAACTTATTATATAAAAGTAAAATAACTATTAGCTAATAGTATAATTAGCATTTTTTTTTAAAAAAAATTAAGCTATTAACTATTTTTTTTATAAAGTTAATTTATTACTAACGTATTCTATAAATGAGCGGGCCACCCAAGCGAGTGGGCCACTTTTACCAAGAATTACCTTTTCTTTAATAACTTTACGAAAACTTAATATTATTTAACAAAATTTTAAAATTAGCTTTTTAGATATTAAATGCAGCTAGTGTTAAATTTACATTATAATAATCTTACGTAATTATAAGTTATTAAGCTTAGAATTAGCTTTTTAAAAATTTAGTTTTTAGCTATTAATATTTTAATAACTATTAAATAAGAAACTATAGAAGTTGAATTTAAGCTATTTTATGTATAATTTAAACTATATTATGCTTTTATAGTAATAGAATAAGTAGGTTTTTAAGAACTCTAGGTAAGACGAAGTTTTAGCTCCCACTTTTTAATATCTTAAAAACTACTAATACTATAGCTTCAAAATTTCAATATATTATAAATTTAGGCTTTAATACCTTATATTTAAGTTTTTATAATTTATTATTAAGTAATATTATAAATATAAATAGCTAAAAATTAATTTAAAGTAAAGTAAATTCTAAGCTTAATAACTTATGATTATGTAGGATTATTATAATGCAAATTTAACACTAGCTGCATTTAATATCTAAAAAGCTAATTTTAAAATTTTGTTAAATAATATTAAGTTTTCGTAAAGTTATTAAAGAAAAGGTAATTCTTAGTAAAAGTGGCTCACTCGCTTATATAGCCCACTCACTTATAAAAAACGTTAGTACTAATTATTTTATAACGTTTTTTTTAAAGTATTATTTTTAGTTTCTTAGATAACCGTATATATATATTTGTATAAAAATATATAATAAGTATAAAAAAATAGCTTTAAGTTTAAAAATAGTTGAAAAAGTATATAACTAATTTTTATTTAAGTAACTACAAATATTTTATGTTTAGTATTTATAAATAGTAATATAATAAAGAAATTACTAGTATTATATTAAACTACTTACTATTATTATTTAATATATTATAATTATACTAAATAATTATTTTACATTATAAAAAGATTTTAATTATATAAAATTATTATAATCTATAATTAATATAGCTAACTACTTATAACTTTATACACTTTAAATAAATATTAAAAAAATACTTTTATATATAATATTTATAAGAAATTAATTATCATAAAAAAGTTAGAAAAAAAATATAAATAATTATTTTTTAATTAGTATAACTTTAACTATTTTTTTGTAAATACATTATTTAATTTTATTAACTATTTAAATAATTATACTATTTTTATTATTATTATTTAAATAATATTAGTACTTAAATTTACTATATTAATTTTTACTATATAATTATTATTTTTTACTTTAACTTTATTTTATATAAACTCTAGTTTTATTTTACTTATTATATATAATTATTACTACTTTTTATTTTACAAAAATTTAGTTAGAATTTATTTTTATTACTATTATTTTTATATTTATACTATTTTTAACTTTAATTTTTAACTTTTAAATTATTAGTATTAACTAAATAACTTACTTTAATAACTACATTATATTAAATAGTAATAGTAAAGTAGTTTAGTATATAAACTTATTAAATAGTAGTAGTAATATAAGTAATAATAAAAACTTAAATTTATTTAAATTTACTTTTACTACTATTTTTTTTATAAAAAAATTGACTTTAAAATGTTTTTTTAAAACTTATTATAAAATAGCTTAACTTTAGTATTACTTAAAATAAACTATTTTAATTAAAGTTTTTTTTATTTATTTACTTTTATTTACTTACTTTTATTTACGTTTAACTTACTTTATTTTACTTAAATTTTTTTTAATAATAGTTATGCTTACTTTTAAAAATAAAAAAAGTAATTATTAAAAAAAATTTAAATATTACTTTAAATATTATATTATTTTGTTACTACTTTGTAAAAAACTATTTAATACTAATTTTAGTTATTTTTAAGTATTAGTAGTATTAATTAATACTTTGTTTTATAATTTAATTTAAAGTATTCATATAATTTATATATTTAATATTAATTTCTATTAATTTAACTTTATGTATATTTTTTTAAGTTTTTTTTAACTTAATATATAATATAGTAATTTTTATATTCTTTTTACATAATTTTAAGTAAAGTATTCTATTTTACTATATTTTAAGTAAGGTTTTTATTTTAGTTAATTTTTTTTTTTTAATTTTAATTTATATTTTATTCATTTTTATTAAATTTTAGACATAAGTTAATTTTAAAAAAAAAATTATTTTCCAAGTATAATAATGTTTTTTTTTTGGTTTATATTATTAGTTATTAATTTAAGTTATTTTAGTAATTATTTCTAAAAAAAAAAAAATTCTAAAAAATTTTCTAAATATTTAATTTTTTTTAATTTAATTTTTAAGTTTTTAGTTATAACTTTTAATTAATAACTTATTATTTTAATTATTTTATAACTAATATAATTTATTATAGAGTGTAAATTTTTATTTAATTATTATAAGTATTATAACTAGTAATTATAAGAAAGTATAAATAAAAGTAAACTATTTTAAAACTACTTTAATATAATAAAAAAAATTCCTAAAACTTTTATATACTAACTTAAAAGTACTTATAAAAATACATTATATAATATTATATAACTTAGTATATAAAAACATTTTTTATAAATATAATATATAATAAGTTGTTATAATAAAATTTTTATTAACTTTTTTAAATACAGTATTTATTTTATTAAAAAATGTTTAATAACTAGTAATAACTTATTTTATTTAATTATTATAGTTTTTTAGTATTTAGTTTTTTTAATTTAAGTTACTTAATTTAAAGTACTTTTTATTAAAAGTTAAACCTATTTTATAGCCTTTTTTTTTATATTTATACTAGTAGCTAGAATTAAATTTTATTTGGTAATAAACATGTTTTTATTAAACTTATAATATATATTTATTATTATTATAAAATTCTAAAACTTTTTACATATTTTATTATAATATATTAATAAATAAATTTTAACTATTTTACTTATAATATAACTTTCTTTTTTTTAAGTATTTAAATAGTTTACTAAAATTAATAAATTTATTATACTTATTATTATATTATCTAAAGTATACTAAATATTAGTATACTTATATTTTTTTTAATAATAATAGTTTAACTATATTATAACTAAATTTAATTACTTAATTATATTTAATAATCTTTAGCTTAATAAGTAGTTACTATTATTATATTATATTACTTTTCTTAACTAAAAATATTAATTATATAAAAAAACTATAAAGTAAATTTAAAGTTTAATTATATTTAATAAACCTTTTTTTTAAATTAAAAGCTAGTAAAATTACAAACTAATATAAAAACTTTATAATAAAGTTAAAATAAGTTATATTATAAAGTATAAAATATTTTATTTAAATGAAATAAAAAATTAACTATAAAAAGTAAACTAAATAATAAAATAAATTATATAAATTTTTTTAAGTATTTTCTTACTTAAACTTATTAAGTTATTTTACTATAAATTTTATTTTACTTAACTACTAAAATTAAATAAATTTATATAACTTTTTTTATAACTTTTTACGTGGTATAAATTATAATAAAGTAGTAAATTTAATTAGAAAAGTACTTTTATAAAAAAAAGAATATAAGAAAATATATAAAAAGTATAAAAAAACTAAAGTAAACTAGTAAAAAACTAAGTCTTAAAAAAAAGAACTTTATATTAAGTTTAGAAATCATAGAGAATGGTATAAATATATGTAATGAAAAGCTTTAATAAATATTTTAAAATAATAATATTAAGGTTAAATACAAACTTTATTAAAACCCATTTTTTTAGTAGTATTTAATATACTACTTATAAGTATTTATTTTATATATAAAAAATTTACTATAAGTATAAACATTATACAGCTTATAGTTACTTTTAATTTTTTATAGTTACTTTAAAATTAAGAAATTATTAAGTAAAATAGTTTAATACTATTTTATTAATTACTTTTTATACTTACTTTTTACTTACTAAAACTTTACTTATTAAATTTAACAAGCTTTATTATATATTAGTAAGTAAAGAAACTAAAAAATTATTTATTTACTAGTTAATATAAGTATATATATTAAAATTAAAATTAGTAAGTATTTACTTTATAATATTACGTAAGTTATTTAACTCTTTTTTATAAGTTTTTACCAATTTAATTTTTAATTATTTTTAACTATTTTTAATTATTATTAATTAGTATTTTAAACTTTAGTAATATTATATATTTTATTATTATTTAAAACTTTACTATACTATTTTATTAAATATTTTATATAATTTCTTTGTTATCTATTAATTATATAAAGTACTTAATTTTTTTTTAATTTATTAACTTATTACTAGAATTTTTAGTATTTTATAACTATTTATATATTATTATATAACTACATTTTTATATTATTATATGTTATAATATATAATTTTTATTATAAAGTTTTTATTAATAAAAATTTAAATATAAAATAATTATTAAAAATTAAACTATATTTAAATTAATTTTTCCAAAATAAAAATAAAATACTTATTAATTATAAGCTAAAACTACTATAATTTATAATAAAAATTTATTAAGTATTTTATATTTTACTTTTAAAAATAGTACTACTAAAAATATTATTAGTTAAAAAAATTACATAAAAGTTAATAATAAAAAATAAAAATGTAAATATTAATAAAAAATACTTATTTTATTAAATAAACTATTAATAAAATACTAAAGCCTGACATAAATGTAGAGAAAAAAAAGTATAGTTTTTTAGTTATAAATAGAATAAGAAATTAAGACTATATTAAGAATATACTTTTTATTATTATTAAGCTACAGCTTTTATATGTTTTATTATATTTATATATTAATTTTATTTATATAGAAATGTAGCTTGCTGTATTTTCTACTTTTAATATCTTACTTAATTTTCTTTTAAAGGTAAATTTCTAATTATAGCTTTTTTTTTTTAGTTAAAAATAAAGTAGGTATTTTTTTACCTATCTTAAGATTTCTATAGCCTTTAACCTAAAACTAAAATATTAAGAAAATGTTTAAAAAGTAGCATAAAGTTACTATAGTATATATAATTAGTATTTTCTTTATATTTATTATATATTTACTATACATGATCTGTATATTGTTATTAGAGTTATAGTTAATAATTTAGAAATAATATTTAGTACTAAAAAGAATAGTATACTAAATTTAGTAAAAACTAGCTGTATTCATAACACTAGTACTAAAAGTAGAGAGAATTAAATTATAAAAATTTAAATAAATTTTATATAAAGAAGAAGCTATATATATATTACTAATAATTATATTTATTATAATAATACTAGTATTTCTAAAAAAGTTATATTTTATTATATTTATTTTACTAAACTAGTAGCTTATATTATACTAGATTTGGCATAAAAAGTAATAGTAGTAAAAAATTATTTAATAGAAAATAATTTAGTAAAGATTTTTATAACTATTTATTAATTTATTAAGTAGCTATTTAATTAGCATATTAATTACAGGTCTTATAGTATTTATTATACTATTTAAATTTAACTTTATTATACTAATAAGAGTAATAAAAGTATTAAAATATATTTAAAATAAGTAGTATATTTATTACACTAAGGTATAAATTTGAAATTTTAGTAGATAACTAATATATAGCTAATATCTTAACTTTATATAAGTATAAAAAGTAAATTAAAATTAAAGCCTATTATATTCTATAAGTGAGCTGCGCACCCAAGCGAGCTGCGCATCTTAGAATTCACCAAAATATCGAAATTTTCCACCTTAATATCTCAACAACCACTTAATGATAAATTCTAAAAATTGAAATTTGAGCTTTCATATACACATTACAGCTTTCATGAGAGTTGCATAAACATTGGTTGAGTGGTTTCTGAGATATAGCGATTTGGCTTCGTTTTAGCTCCTAAATCGCTATATCTCAGAAACCACTCAACCAATGTTTATGCAACTCTCATGAAAGCTGTAATGTGTATATGAAAGCTCAAATTTCAATTTTTAGAATTTATCATTAAGTGGTTGTTGAGATATTAAGGTGGAAAATTTCGATATTTTGGTGAATTCTAAGATGCGCAGCTCGCTTGGGTGTGCAGCTCACTTATGGAATATAATATAACTATTTAACTACTAGACTAAACTATATAGCAAAAGCTATAAATAAAACTAAATAAAACTAGTTTTAAAGTAATATAATACTTTTTTAAATTATATATTAATTAGTTATATATTATAAGTATAATTTAGCTCTTATATAAATTATAGTTATAATAAGTTTTAATATTTTTGTTATTTACTACTACCTCAACTTTATGTGACTATAAAATTTTATAAACTAATTAAAATTAGAGATTTAATATTAGTATGTAATTTTTAGGCTATAAAAAAAGCTTTATTATTACTATACTTTAATAAAATAAATACTTAAAAATTATTAAAATTTTAAAGTTTTATTTTTAATTAATTAATTAGTTTTATTTTAAAAAATTTAATAGTATTTAATTTTTAAAAAAGTGTTACGGACTGTAATAAGGATAAAAGTGCAGCTAAGAAGATGCTATTATAGAAAAAATAGTATAAAAATATATATAAGTAATACTAAAGAGTAGAAGTAAATTAGTAAAGACAGAATCTATAAATAAAACTACTTTATAATAAGTTTAAGTTCTATAGGGAATAATACCTAAATTAGATAAATAAGTTAAGTAACTAGCTATAGCAAAACATAAGAAAAATAAATACTAATAAAAAAGATAAAATTAGATATAGCTTTAAGCTAAACTTATCTTCCTTTAATTTTTTTAATAGTATTTAATATACTTCTAATTAGTATATAATATACGCACGGAGGATTTTCTATAAGTAGGGAACATTAAATAGCTTATAATTACTTTTAATTTTTTATAATTACTCTAAAATTAAGATTTACGCTTTAAGTGATATAGTTTAATATTATTTTATTAAATTTTAACTTATTATACCGCTTTCTTCTATCTTTATTAAGTTAATTAACTTCTATTAAGTCTAATAAGTTCTCTAATTTAGAAGTAAGGGAACTAATTAAGTATTATATAATTAATTAGACAGCTAGTTACCAGTATAATATTACGTTAGTAAGTAAGTAACTTATAATATTATAATTATTATCTTAAAAAAGTAAAAAAAGCTATTAGATAGATTCTAATACTATATTATCTAAATAAAGTCTATAATAACTTATTATAAAGATAAATAAGAACTTTACTCGTCAGAAGAAAGTAGCAGTAATAAAGAAATTATAATAAAACTTTTATTAATAACTAGAAGTATATCAGGAGGAACTAAGAGTATATAATAAATTATTTAAAAATAAAAAATAGCTATTATAAAATTACGTGATACCCTAGTCAGCTTATAGTAATAAGTAGTAACTAGAAAAACTATAGAGAAAAAAATAATAAAGATATAATCTTCTATAAAGTTTAATAATAATAGGGATGAACTTAAAATATTTATAGTAATAATAGACCTCTACTATTAGTTTAATTAAACGTTATTTATAACTAACTAGGATTGAATTTTAGCGGCTGGTATGAATATAATAGGAAGAGCTATAAAATAGTTTAAACTACTTACTAGAAATTATTTAGTAAATAGAAACCTTAACCTGGGAATAGTAGGACTTATAAACTATAATAGTAATATAAAATAAGCCTTTAAGAATTATAAAAGCTTTAAAAAGGAAATGATTATAGTCTTTAGAGAAATTAATAAAGAAATAGAGGTAATTTAAAAGCTTTAATAACTTAAATAACAAACATTAGCAGCTAATTACATAGTAGAGTTTAAATAAATCTAATTATAACTTAATTAAGCAAACTAACTACTGGTTATAATATATTATAAAGAACTAAAAAATAGAATTAAAAATAAAATTTCTAAAGGAAAATAACTAAGTACCTTACTTAGAATTATTAAATAAATAGTAATTATTAATAATTACTAGTACTAGAAAGAGCAGAAGAAGAAAATACGTAAGAAATTAATAATCTATATACTAAAAAGAAATAAAAGAGATAACTAAACCTATAATAAAATAGATATTAATTATAATAAAGTTTTTATTAATAAGTAATAAGGAAAGTGAGCTAAGGAATAAATAAAATACTATACACATAAAACTTACCTAAAATACAGAAAATAAGAATATTTTATTAAAAACTATAAGTAATAATAAGTGGACGTTAAGAAAGCCTATATCTAGACTAAAGCATTTAAGGAAATTAAGATAGCTATAATCTAAATAGAATAGGCTTAAAACTAAGTAATTTAAAAGACTATTAAATAATATTACGCTAACTTATTAGAGAAAGCTAATAAATTCTATAAGATTATATAACAAGAGAAAGAACCCTTTAAAAAGGAAGACTAAAAATTTAGATAAAAAAAAATCATAAGATAGTAAATAAGAAGGAATTTATATTTATAATAATTATATAATAAGTATGCTAGGAATACTGTTAGATATATAAATTAAAGTACTATTTAAAAGAATACTATATTACTAAATACTAGAAAGTGTAATAAGCTGAGTCTTTTAAACTTTTAGCTAGTTAGCCTTAGTATATAAGCTTTAGTTAATTATCCTTAGCACGTAAAGTCTTAGTACCTTATAGTAAACTATAGTATCTTATAGTATTTTATAGTAAACTATAGTATCCCGTAGTATCTCTCCTTAATAATTTTAAGGTGCCTTAGTTAGTATCAGTATCTTATAATACTTCATCTTATTACAGCTTTTTATAATTATATTATATTATTAGAGCTATTATTAAAACCCTACTTAGAGCCCTTATAGCTTCTTATTAAATTTATTATAGTTTTATTTAACCTTAAGCTAACTAAGTAGCCCTTAACATTTAAATTTAATTATTTTATAATATATAAGTGTCGTACTTCTGATTCTTTATAACTTTTTAGAGCTTAATTTAATACTAGATAATATACTAACGCACCTACCTATTATATGCCCTTAAAAGCTATTAATTCTAGATTTAGCTAGCTATTTAAACGCTATCTATAAAGACTTAACTAATAAACTATATTAAGCTTTTTAAGTAATTAGTTTTAAGAGAAAAGTTTTAGTTAACGTGCTATGCTAAGCCTCATAGACACTTAGTCTTTAAAATTAAAAAAACTTAATATAAATATTAAGCCTTAAGTAGTACCTTAAGTTATTGTTTTTAGAAGTCTATTTAGTAGCAAGCTAACAGCCAGCTATTATTAAATAAACTATTAATTAATATCTTAGAGATAGATTTTATTTTAAGTTATTAAAAGAAATGTAACGCAGTTATGACTATAGTAGTCCTATATAAGTATAGCTTAAACAATAGTACTAATTATAATCCTATTATTATATTAATATAAGAAGAGATAGTAGTATCTTTATAGTCTTATTATTATATTACTTAGATAGTTAAAGAAATCGCTTTAGTAAATCCATTATTATAATAAAAGACTAAGGTATAGTTATCTAGTATAAAAGGCAGAAGACATACTTACCTCTTAATATAACTTATCTTCTTAGGCTTTGTATATAAGATATTATAGTAAGTAAAAAACATAAGAAAGTCCTTACTAGAGCTTAGTAATAGGCATAAAAACAAGAATATAGTAAGAAAGAAGTCTTAAATGCGGTAGATTAAATCCGTAAAATAATTCTACTCCTCTCTTTAGTACTAAGAATAGTAATGTTGTTTATATTAAGTTTATTAGTTAAAGTATTATTACTATAGCTAGCAGCAGTTCTAGCTGCTCTTAATATTAATAGAATAACTAAAGAACGTTACAAACGTCTTCCAGACTCTTAAAGATTTAATAGTATAAGATTAGAATATTTAGAATAGTGTCTCACTATCGCGGGCAAATTTATAGCTAATAGAGATAATTACTTAATACTAGAATTACGTTATTAGTATATCTATAGTCGCCTTAAGAATAAGACTTACACTATTATAACTTTTTTTATAGAGTTATGCTAGAAGAGTAGCTATAATATCACGCATATATAGATATTTCTAGACTCCTATTTTAAGAATTACTATGTAGAAGCTAGAGCTTGTGATAAGATCACGTACATAAAATAAAACAAGCATAAGGTAAGAGAATACCTATATAACTTTAAAAAAACAGTAGCTTTATACTAGCCTTAGTAGTAATAATATAATAAAAATAACCTTATTCTGGAATAAGCTAAAGGATGAGATCTAGTCTTACTTAATTAAAGTTCCTATTAACTTATACACTACCCTTTAGTAAAGGGTAATTAAGATATTAAATAATATATTTTAATATAAGCTCTATAGTAAGTTATTATAGAAAACTGGCTTTTAATTAAGTAGTAATAGATTTACTAATTAGCTAAAAAAGAATAGCTCTTCTTTTTCTTTAAATAAAATAAATAAAGTAAAGTACACTAGTAAAAATAATATTAATAATAATAAATATAAGTACTATAGAGCTAAGTATCTTTACTTTAGCTGTAATAAAAAAAGCTACTACTTTTATAACTATACTAAGAAGATAATAAGCTTAAGTAAATTCTAAAGTTAATTAATCACCTTAACTAAAGTAGCTAAGAAAGAAAAATAGAGTTTAAACTATTCTAGTAAATTAACCTATAGTAGAACGGTTACGGTTAAAGAGATATCTATAAATAATAATACCTTTAATAAAAGCTTTAAGAATAAGTAATTAGGAAAAGAGTAGCTTCTGCTAAAAATTATAAACAGAAGCTAAAAGTAGATAAGTATAAGATATATAAAAATTAAAACCAGTTTAAAGAAACTAAGATACGTAGTAATGTGTTAGTAGTTAATACTTTAGTTAATTTAAATTATTACGCTTTAATAATAATTAACTCTAGTAGTCTTATTTTTATTATAGTTAGTCTAATTTTCGCTAAAAAGATTTATCTATAGTGTATATAGATAGTACTCTAAAAGGTTATTAGAATTAAAGAAAGTGGCCAGATCAACTAAATAGCCTGCTTTAAGTTTAATATTAATAAATACTAAGACTATAAATAGAGATATGTTATGAACTAATATTCTAGATTTAATATTATACTTAGCAGGCTATAGATGGATAAGCGTAAGGTTATAATCACACTATATAAACTATTTATTTATATATATATAATTAGATAATGGATTCGCCTTAAAGCTTATAATAGTAAGCTTAAGTAAGATAGCTTAAAATTTTAAGAAATTAATACAGTATCCTATACTTTATAGATAAGATAATCTAAGAAAAAAAATTCTACTATCCAGATATTTATAGTATTAATAGCTGATATCTAGAAGGTATTAGTACTAAAGGCTAAAATTAACTATAAAGCTTTACTCCTAGAAGCTTATAAGGATTATATATAGATATTTAATTTTAAAATAATATCTAAGTAAGCTCCTTACTAACCTAGTGTTAACTATATAATTAAACTAAAGAAAAATAAAGATAGTAAGAAAAAGCTAACTCTATAAGGACCTCTCTATAATATAAGTAGAAAAAAGCTTCTTATCCTTTATAAACACCTTATATTACTACTAGATAAAGGATAGATTCACGTTAGTAATTTGCTAGCTATTTTACTAGTATTATTTATAAAGAAACCTAGTAAAGGCTTTTACTTCTGTGTAGACTATTAAGCTCTTAATACTATTATTAAAAAGAATTATTATTCTCTACTATTAATCCAGGAGACTTTAAATAGTATTACTAAAGCTAAGTATTTTATAAAAATTAATATATCTACTACCTTCTATAAGATATATATCTGTAAAGAAGATAAATAGAAAACAGTATTCTATACCTAATTTAGTTTATATAAATAGCTAGTTACTTTTTTTGGCCTGGTAAACGCGCTAAGCACGTTTCAGCACTATATTAACTAGATACTATAAGAATATATTAATAACTTCTACTTAGTATATTTAGATAACGTATTAATTTATATAAATAGGTCTTTTAAGTAGCACTATAAGAATATAAATAAGATACTTAATACTATAAAAGCTATAGGCTTTTCTTTAGATATTAGTAAATACGAGTTTAATATTACCTCTACTAAGTACCTTAGTTTTATTATTAAAGTAGAAAAAGGCCTCCGTATAGACCCTAAGAAGATTAAGGCTATTAAGGAATAAAAGATGCCTTATTTATAGAAAGGTATATACAGCTTTCTTAAATTCACAAACTTCTATAAACGCTTTATATAAGACTACTTTAGATTAATTACTTTTTTAACTATTTTAACTAGATTAAATGCGCCTTTCTGCTGGGGAAAGGACTAGTAAAATGCTTTTAATAAGCTAAAAACTATCTTTATTATAGAACTAGTACTAGCCTAGTTTAACTGGGATTGAGATACCGTTATTAAGATAGATTTATTAGAATAGTCGACCTCCAGAGTTCTCTTATAGTATAGCGATAATAGGTTACTTTACCTAGTTATATATTTCTTGAAGAAAATGAACGCTTATGAGGCTAACTATGAGATACATAATAAGAAACTACTTACTATTATTAACTGCCTTAAAGAATGGGACGCTGAGCTCTGTTTAGTTAAGAAGTTTACAGTTATTACAGATTATAAGAACCTTAAATACTTCACGAAACCACGCTAGTTAAATAACCGTTAGATGAGATGGTCTCTTATTTTAGGAAGATATCAGATAGTTATCGCTTATTATCTTAGGAAGCTAAATAAAAGAGCTAATGCCCTTTCTTGTTGTGAGTAGGATATACCTAAAGGCGTATTAAATAAGCAGACGCGACACTGCTACATGCAGTTATTAAGACCAGTTACTATTAACAATTCAGATAATCTTAAGGATGAAGACCTGGTACTAATTATGGTAACTTGAGTCGACAACTTTACTACCTCTACTGATATCACTAAGGCTTAGGATAAGCTGCCCTTCAAGGAACGGTGGACAGCTGCTTAAATAAAGGATAAAGAATACTTAAGAGCCTGTTAGGCCGTGCTTAATGGTAAGCAAAGATTCCCCATTGAAACAGGCTAAAAGGCATCTATCTCTAAATACTCAGTAGATGCCAACATGGACCTCTAATATTAAGGCCGTTGATGGGTCCCGGATAATGAACCACTATAAATAGGTATTATCCACATAATACACACCTCACCTGCTTTGGGTCACCTAGGAAGAGATTCTACCTATAGAGCAGTTGCTCAAGACTTCTTCTGGCCGAACATGTTAGATGATATCTACTAATATATCAGGAACTGCGACACCTGCGGATAAATCAAGCTATAGCGAGATAACCTTCATAGACTACTAAAACCACTACCACTGCCAGAACAGATCTGGAAAGAAATCTTAATAGACTTTATTATTAGACTGCCTGAGAGTAAAGGTTGTACGAACCTAATAGTTATTACAGATCGACAACCAGAACTAGTCATTATTAACGGAGATGCTGAATACTTTGTGGAGAAGATTATAGATAAAAGGAAGCATCATCAGGGACGTGGATTTTAATATTAACTTCTAGTTAAATAGGAAGGCTACTAAAGGCCATCTTAGGAACCTACTTTAGTATTTATTAATACTAAAGTCTTTATAATATAGCGTTAAGTAATGCTAGAGGTAATGATTATAGATTACTCTATTTAATTAGTACTTAAGCTAAGATCCTAGCAGTAGGTTAACATAACTCTTAGGAGAAGAATATTATAATAGACTAAGTCTTTTAAACTCTTAGCTAGTTAGTCTTAGTGTATAAGCCTCAGTTAGGTTACCCTTAGCACGTAAAGTCTTAGTACCTTATAGTAAGCTACAGTATCTTATAGTACCTTATAGTAAACTATAGTATCCTATAGTATCTTTTCTTAATAATTTTAAAGTACTCTAGTTAGTATCAGTACCTCACGATACTTTGTCTTATTATAGCTTTTTATAATTATGCTGTATTTACTAGAGCTATTATTAAAACCTTATTTAGAGCTCTTATAGCTTCTTATTAAATTTATTATAGTTTTACTTAACCTTAAGCTAACTAGGCAGCCCTTAACAGAAAGTTACTCTTAAAGATAGAATATATAAATACTAATAAGTATTATAAACAGCAGGAAATAAGTAGTATAGAGAACTAAGTAAGTAAAAACTAGCTATATAAATAAATAAAATTTATAAATAGATATCTATACTAGTTATAATAAATGTAACGTACTATTACTCTATTAGATATCCAGAACTAGGATAGGATTAAAATAAGAAAGAGAAAGAAAACTTATTATTAATTTTATAAATACAAGATAACAACACCGTAAATAGAATAATAAAACAAGAATACTAGATATATATAGAAAAAACTTATATAGGAAGGGACTACAAATAGAGTAAATATATCATATATATTAAAAAACTAAGAATAAAAAAGATATTACAGTAAATTACAAATAAAAAGAAACTAAATAAATAATAAAAACTAGTTTATATGGACTTAGAAGATAAGTTATAGAACCTAAACTCTAATAAATATAAATAGCTATTATAAGATTAATACTAGCTAGGATATTAATTACACTAAGCTAAATACTATTAAGAAAAATAGTTAGCTACAGGATTATATAAGAAACTTATATATTAAGAATATTTCCTAAAATAGAAATATAAGGATTATAGAGAATAAGCTAAAAATATATATAAGATACTAAATAAGAAAGCATGCTAACTCTAAAAATGTCTAATCCATAAACCTAAAAAAAAACACTAAAGAAATAACTGCCACTTAGGAGTTAAATATAGATAAAAAACTAGAAAACTAGTAGACTATAATTAAGTCACTAGAGAGCTAAGAAGGGGTTAAAAAAGATATATTAATTATATACATATAATTAAACCTAAGAAAATATAAGAATAAGTTATATGTGGATGTATATATTAATAGTAACTAAACACTAGCACTTATAAATAGTAAGGCTAGTAAAACACTTATATTAAATAAATAAATATAAAGATACTAGATATTAATTAGAGTTTTAGATAAACCTATGTAAATAAAACGTATTAATAATAGTCTAGTAACATTTAGAAAAGTTTAATTAATCTTAAAATATAAAATATAATTATTTAGGCAGCAGGTTATAAAAATAACTACTATATTAAAATTATGAATTTAGGTAGTAAGAATTTTATCTTAGAATAGAACTAGCTAGCACGATAGAACCTAACTATTAATTAGAAATAAAAAACTATAGGCAACAGGAATGAATGCTATAAGTAGTAATAATAAGTAATAATTTAAATAAAGAAAATAATACTTTATAAGACTAAATTCATTATACTAAAAGAATACTAAAAGGAATTTAGAGAATAGTTCTTTAAAAAAGCTAAAGACTAGCTACTAGAATACTAGAATTAAAATTATAGGATCACGCTTAAGGAAGGAACGGATCTAAAACTAAGACTATTATATTAAGTACCTATCTATTAGCAAGAGGAGCTACGGAGGTTCCTATAAGAAAATTAATAAAAAGAATATATATAAATAAGCTAAAGTAAGATAGCTTTACTAATACTTTTTATACTAAAAAAAAATAAAAAGCTAAGGCTATGTATTAATTATAAACACCTTAATAAAGCTATAATAAAAAATCATTACTTTATATTACTAATATTAGAACTTATAGATAAACTTAGAAGGGCTAAATAGTTCAGCTTCTTTAATATTAAAAATAAATACTATTAAATATAAATAGCTAAGGACCACGAATGGATGATAGTATTTAAAATAAGATATAAATTATTTAAATATCTAGTCATACCAATAGGACTTATTAATGCACTAGTAATATTTTAAATAATTATTAACTATATACTAAGGGAGTATCTAGACGTATTTATAATAGCATATCTTAATAATATACTTATATATATAAATAGGATGTTAGAAAAACATGTTGAGTATACTAAGAGAGTATTATAAAAGCTTAAGAAACATAAGTTATATATTTAAACAGAAAAATATATATTCTATAAAACGGAAGTTAAGTTCTTAGGATACCTAGTATTTTAAGACGGAATAGTAGTTAATTCTAATAAAACTAGAGATATTCTATCTTAGCTAATACTAATAAATATAAAAGAATTTTTTTTTTTTTTTAGATTATAGAATTCTGCTAATAATTTATTAAGAACTACACAAAGATTACAGCACCCTTAACGGAATTATTAAAAAAAGATTAGTAATTTAAGTAAGAACAATACAAGAAAAACACTTTTATAATATTAAAAGAAATATTCTAATAACTACTAATATTAAAGATATTTAACTTATAATTTTAAATAGAGATATATATAAACACATTAAACAGAGCTATAAAAGCTATTCTATTATAAGTATAAAATAATAGATATAAATACCTAGTAGACTTTTTATCTTATAAACTTACAACTACTAAGTTAAACTATAATATTTATAATAAGAAACTATTAATAATAGTTTAAGTATTTAAAAAATAGAAATACTATTTAGAAGGAGCTAAGCACTAGATTATTATTTACTCAAATCATAAAAATCTAACAGCATTTATAATAATAAAGAAACTAAATTAATAATATATTAGATAGTAGGAACTAGTTTCTACTTTTAACTTTTAAATATTTTATAAATTAGGAAAAGAAAACACAGCGGTTGATACACTTAGTTAATAAGTAAATTATATAAGAAATATACTAAAAGTATATAATATAATACTTAAGTAAAGATAAGATAGATCTTTAGGAAACTTATAAATAGATATTAGAACAATAGTCATTATCAAAAACACCTAGGAAAAATAAATAAGGGAATTTAATAATAGATAACTACTTTAGAATTTAGACTAAGGAATAATCTATATATTAAATGAATTATAGATAAAGCTAATTAGAGACTAATACTTAGCTAAAATACACAGATATTAAGGAATTAAGAAGACTATAGAATAAATTAACAGACACTTTTAGATTCTAGGAATATAGAAAAAGGTTAGAACTATTCTCTTAGAATATATTAAGTGCAAGAAGAATAAAGCATTAAGATATAAAAAATATAGACTTATATAACTAATTCCTTCACCGGACTTACTATAGAACTTAGTTATAATAGACTTTATTACAGGAATACTAATAATAACTACCTTTTAAGGCTAATAGTATGATATGATATTGGTTATTATAAACTAGCTTATAAAATATATATATTTTAAACTAACATATATAGGAATTAAAGCAGACGAATTAGCAACTATATTTATTAAATTACTAATTATATAATATAGATTACTATAAGAATTTATTACAAACAGAGATAAATTGTTTATATTAATATTTTAGAAAATATTTATTAAGAAGCTAGGGGCTGAATACCGCCTCTTAACAGCATTTCACCTATAAATAAATAGATAAACGGAATAGATAAACCAAACATTAGAATAATACTTATAAATATATGTTAATAAATAGTAAGATAATTAGATTAACTTATTACTAATAACTAAGTTTATATATAACTCTGTAAAGTTATTAACTATAGGAAAATTACTATTCTATATAAATTATAGTTATAAGCTAACAGCTTATTAAGAACTACAAAAACTAAATAAAATCTTAGAATTTATAAGAATAAAGGTTAAAGAACTATAATAACTTTACCAAAAAATCGCATAGAAAATTACTTATAAAAATAGTCTTAGTAAATAAATTAAGGACAGAACTAAAGTTAAAGAACTAATCTTTAAGGAGAAAGATAAGATTTTCCTATTATAAAAAAATTTAGAAATAAAATAACCATTAAAAAAATTAGATCACATTAAATTAGGACTATTTAAGATTAAATAATAAATAAAACTTATAAATTATAAACTATAACTACTTAAGGATATAAGGATTTACTTAGTTTTTTATATTTTAAAATTAGAACCAGCACCACTAAACGCTGAAATATAGATAAAACTTAAACTTAAAAAAGATACTACTAAGTATAAGGTCTAACAAATTCTAGACTACTAATAATTTAGATATTAGTAGAAGTATTTAGTTAGATAGAAAAACTATAAACCTAAGAATAATATATAGAAGCTAGTTAGAAACTTAAAGAATAGTTTAAAGCTAATTAATTAGTATTATTAAATAAAATAATAAATACTTACTTTAAGGCCGTATCTAATAAATAAGGAGAATATAAGATGTTTTATTTAAAACCTAAGAAGAAAAATAAAGTAACACTAGACACTATAGATTATAGTATATTAAATTAATTCTAACGGTTTTACTTTTCTTTTTCTATTATATGAATTTTATTAATTAAGGTAAGTTCATGCTGAAATATCTCCTTCTTCTAAGAATCTATTTAGGCTAGTTATTAATAGAGTCGAAACTTATAAGTCTAGAACTTATAATTTAGATCTAATAACTGTTGCTGAATACTTTGTGACTAATTTAATAGAATATAATAAGCTTTAAGAAACTCCTAATAGAATCTCTTAATTTACTAATATAATTTCTCTTTATTATAATTTAAATAATTCTATTCTTATTATAACACTATGAGATCGCACTTTACGTTTTGATTAATATACTTAGAATATTACTTAAAAGCTAAGTCCATTAAATAATAGCAGTTAGTATTATAATAATAAGAATAAAAGAATAACATAAAATAGCTATATGCTTAAACTCTTTAAGCTAGATAATAAGCTTATTTTAAGAATAATTCCGCTTAAGTCATCCTTAGGAAATTAGAGAGATAAGAAAAATATAAGAGATTCTTATAATCTTAGCTTTTATATAAAGAACTAGCTGCCTTTATACTATCTATAGAAAAAAGAACAGAATAACCTTTAAACTAAAGGCTTAAAGGAAGGGGATAATATTATAGACTATAATAAAAATAAAAGTATAGCTAAGAAGGCACTATTATAGAAGAAATAGTATAAGAATATATATAAGTAATACTAAAGAGTAGAAGTAAATTAGTAAAAATAAAATCTATAAATAGAACTACTTTATAGTAAGTTTAAGTTCTATAGAGAATAACACCTAAATTAGGTAAGCAGGTCAAGTAACTAGCTATAGTAAAATATAAGAAAAATAAGTGCTAATAAGAAAGATAAAATTAGATATAGCCTTAAGCTAAACTTATCTTCCCTTATCTTCTCTAGCAGTATTTAATATACTTCTAATTAGTATATAATATACATATAAAGGATTTTCTATAAATAGGGGACATTAGACAGCTTATAGTTACTTTTAATTCTTTATAGTTACTCTAAAATTAAGATTTATGCCTTAAGTAATATAGTTTAATACTATTTTATTAAATTTTAACTTATTATACTGCTTCTTTCTATCTTTACTAAGTTAACTAACTTCTACTAAATCTAATAAGCTTTCTAATCCGGAAGCAAGAGAACTAATTAAGTATTATATAATTAATTAGATAGCTAGTTACTAGTATAACATTACATCAGTAAGTAAACAACTTATAATAAAAAAAATAAACAAGTTTTTAATTAAAAGTAGTAACCCAAAAAATTTAATTAAAAAATTTAAAAAGTATTATACTTAGTAGTATTAAATTATAATAATATAAATATATGTTTTTTATTTTTACTTTAAATAATTTACTTTTTTAATTAATTTAAGTTTATAGTTAATTATTTTTTATACTAAAAATTTATATAAGTTAATTAAAGTTATTAATAATAAAAGTAAATATAATAATTAAAATAATTTTTTTTTCTTTTTTAAAATTAAATAAAATTTTATTATTATATTTTATTATAATTACAAATTTATAATTTAAACATAATAAAATAATAAAATAATAATTGTATTTTTTAATAGTTTAAATAAAAAATTGATATTTTATAACTATAATTATTAAAAAAAGTTTAAATAAGAATAGTATATAGTTAAAAATTCAGTTTTAAGTTTTATTAAAAATATAAAAAATGTTAATTAAAAAATATATAAAATAAAAAGCTTATAAAACAATAATAAATATATGCTTTTTTTAATATTAAAAACTTTAAATTCAAGTAATATAATTTTAAGTTAAAAACTTAAAAAAATTGAGTATAAAAGTATAAAAAGTATAAATATTACTTAAATACTAAACTAAAAAACAATAATATTTAATAAAAAACTAGATAAAAGTTATAAAATTAAAAATTAAAGTAGTTTTATTAACTAAAATAATAAAAGTACTAGTAACCTAAAAAAAAATTTAATAAAGTTAAAAAAACTAACTAATTAAAAATAATTTATAGTAATTTAAAAGCTACACAAATTATATACTAATTAAAGTAAATTACTAAAAATTAAAAAATTAAATTATTATAAAAAAGTTATTTATAAATAACTAAGAATATTAAAAACTAATTTTAGTAACTTTATTAATAAATTAAAAAATATATTTATATTTTCTTTTTCTAATTATTACATACTTAACTTTTAATTTTAAACAAATTTTTAGTTAATAGTATTATAATATTAGTAACTACTATTTATTAAAATATAGGTAAGTATATTATAGTTAATTATTTATTATTATTATTATTTCTATTTACTACTTAATTTAGTTTCTTTAATAAGTTTAAGTAAACTAATTTCTTTTATAAAAAAAAAGCTTACTAATAAGAAAACCTATTAACATATTATACAAAAAAAAAGTTAATGCTTTACTATTATAGTTAATTAATATAAACTATAAATTATAATAAACTTATATAATATTTTATAATATTTTCATTTATAATTTTAAATAAATAATTTAATAAACTAAAGTAACGAAAATAGTAAGAAAATAGCAACTATAATAAAGTAAGTAATAAAAATAACTAAATACATAACGAAATATTAATAAAGTACTTAATTTATAGTAAATATTTTTTTTATTACAATAGTAGTTAATTTTTTAACTAAAACTAATGAAGTACGTTGTTAACTAGTATTTTAATTTTACCTTTTTAAACTATTTAGTAACTTCTACAATCTTGTATATAGAATTGAAGCTTCATGTTCTAGAAACTAGGTGCTGTCGTTAGAGGGGAAAGCTGCCGACTAGATCGATGTGGAAATTATTTGGTAAGTATGGAAAGGTAGCTGAATAGTGGAATACGGGGCAATTTGGATGGGATATGGGGGATATGTAGGTGGACGGGAGTGGTGAGGGTTAATAAGCGTATGAAGAGGTCTGTATAGCATTTTGAAACACCTGCGACATAGGATTGAGGCGTCAGGTCAGGGGGCGTACATATGAGGGGAGGAGAAGTCGAAAAGCGATTCCAAAGCGGGTTCAGCAGTCTTGTCCGTCATGGTTGTGGGTCAATAAGTTTCAAAGGGTATCATCACTTCACCGTTTTCATCCGAAGGAATTTCAAGCTTGTTTACCCTCAATATAAAAAAAATCTACGAAACCTTCACAAAACACCTTTTCGAAAAAGTTCCGCCTCTATATCTTCTCATTTTGATTCTAACTTTCTTCCCATATATTTCATTGATATACTCCAGGCAAAATTTAAAACATGTATAGCATATATCCAAGAATACTCCATGCATAGCAAGATCACCATGTTGACGGCCCAGACGCCATTGATCTCTCATATACCGTTATCTCCCCAGAATTCTTCCGTTTGGGGTTTGGCTGTGATGTAAAACATGTTAGACTTATCAACGGAAACGACGCCGGACCCAGGCGATGAAGAGGTGCAAACGGGTATGCAAACGTTGAATAGACCATTTACTAGGTATTGGAAGCGCTCTTGGAAATGGCACCAAAAAGGATCAAGTCTAGAATGGAACTCATGTGGTTTGCGTTGTGTGCAGGGCGTAGTTCGATATTTTGGCGCTAGACGAGAAAGCCACCCCTTGGATCGGGAATCATAATTGACTGTTTACCATTAATGCTGGAAAACGGGGGCTGTGGGATTCTGTGATGTGTACGAATAGTAGAATGGGTCAGTGTTGACGAGAACCAGTGGATTGTGAGGCTGATGTGGTACAGCATGTTGCGGCGCCTGCGAGACAGGGGATGGGAAGGCATCAACTTGAAGCTGGGGAGCACAAAGTATTAGGGGCGTACGCTATGAGAGGTGTCTCGAGCAGCATTCTTGTTTCAACTTCTCTATTATCCTCAGCAGAATCAAAAAAAGAACTTATAGTCACAAGTATCTTCTACCTTCATCGAATCAATCTGCCGCTCCAATCATTCGGTCCCGTAGCTATAGCTCTCCGCTCCTAATCCACATCTCCCCACGTCACATCCTCCCGTCATTATTCATACCCTTACATACCATCCAATTCCTTCTTCGGCTGCAACGGCTCCACATTCCATATCATCTCCGCATACTCATCAATACACCTATCACTACTAAAGAACCCCATTCTCGCGACCGTAAGAATCATCTTGGTAGTCCACTCCTCTATATTCTTGAAGCTCTCATCGATCAATTCCTGCGTCTTAACATACGATGCAAAGTCGTCACTGACGAGATAGTAATCACCATGATCGACAATGCCGTTGAGGAGGGCAGAGAAGGAGGCGGCGTCGCCGAAGGTGCCGCTGTGGATTGTGTCGAACACCTTGGCGAGGGATGGATCGAGCTCGTAGTGGTTGAAGACGTGGTTGTGTCGGAGCTCGTCGACGTCCTCGGCGAGGTTGCCAAAGAGGAAGATGTTTTGGTCGCCGATTTCGCGGGTGATTTCGATCTGGTGAACACGTTAGTAATAACATCATCAAAGAGAGGAAGGGTAGTTTGGAGGCATGAAGGGGGAAATGAGAGGCTATACATACGTTGGCTCCATCGCAAGTTCCGATGATGAGGCCGCCATTTAAGCAGAACTTCATATTACTCGTACCACTAGCCTCAGTTCCCGCGGTGGAGATATGCTCGCTAATATCACTAGCCGGGCAGATGATCTCCGCCTTGCTGACATTGTAGTCCTCCAAGAAGATGACCTTGAGCAAGTCACCAACATCTGGATCATCGTTGACGACCTTGCCGACCTGATTGATGAGATGGATGACTGTCTTCGCCATCCAGTATCCCGGGGCGGCCTTGCCACCAAAGATGGAAACACGCGGAGCAAGCTTCTTGCGCTCCTCAGCGGACATGGATTTGATCTGAAGATAGCGGTGGATGACACCGAAAATGTTGAGCTGCTGGCGCTTATATTCGTGTATACGCTTGACTTGTACATCGAAGAGAGCAGCCGGGTTTACAGTGACCCCCTGGTTCTCCTTGATGTGCTTGGCCAGTCTGACTTTATTGGCATATTTAATTTCGCGGAACTCCTTCCGGAATTCCTTGTCGTCGACGAAGGCTTCCAGCTTGTGGAGGAGGGTAAGGTCTTTCAGGAATTCGTAACCACCAAGCTTGGAGGCAATGAGTTCGGATAGTCTAGGATTGGCTTGGTGCAGCCATCTTCGGGGAGTGATGCCGTTGGTGACGTTGGTGAATTTATCGGGTCCGTAGATCTTGACGAAGTCCTTGAAGATGGTGGACTTGATCAAGTCGGAGTGCAGCTCAGCAACACCATTAACTTTGTGGGAGCCAATGAGAGCAAGGTAGGCCATGCGGACCATCTTTGGGTTGGACTCTTCAATTATCGAGACGCGCCCGAGCATATCGCGGTCCTTGGGGAAGTTTCGCTCAACATACTGTAGGAATTGAAGATTGATGTCGTAAATGATTTGAAGGTGGCGTGGAAGAAGCCACTGCATTAACGGAATGGACCACTTCTCCAGAGCTTCCGGAAGAACAGTGTGGTTTGTGTACCCGAAAGTCTTGGAGACAACTAGAGCATGCTTAGCGTTGTAAACTAGCGGGTAACTGAAGTGACGTACTGCTCCACGCCTCATCCCAATCCAAGCCCTCGACATCTACCAAGATTCTCTGCAATTCAGGGATAGCAAGTGTCGGGTGCGTGTCATTCAGCTGAATAGCGACTTGATTTGGAAAGTCCTTCCAGGCACGCTTGGTCTTCTTGAATCGGCGGACAATGTCGTACAGTGAGGCAGCACACCAGAAGTATTGCTGCTTCAAACGAAGCTCCTTGCCACGTTCCAAGCTGAACATTGTCAGCTAATTTTCATTGAATGCACATAATAAGAAGAGTTCGCCTACTTGTCATTTGGGTATAGCACGGCAGAAATGGTTTCGGCTCGCTGCTGGTCCGCAACCGAGCTCTCATACTCGCCGGAATTGAACTTCTGGAAGTCAAATTCGCCGCTCGCGGCTTTGCTACCCCAGAGACGGAGATTGTTGCATGTTGAGGTCTTGTAGCCAGGAACTATATCAGTCAGTAAGACAAATCAGAAATGTTCACGCAGTTTGCGACTACTCACTCGGCACATCGAAAGCCACAGCCTGCACAATCTCGCCACCCTCCCACGAGCACTGTTGTTTGCCCTCATCATCCTGCCACTTATTGACATGCCCATAGAATTGCACGTCAACTGTGATATCATGTCTCGCAAACTCCCAGGGATTGAAGTCAAGCCAGTAATCTGGCACTTCGACTTGGTATCCGTCAATGATCTCCTGCTTGAAGATACCGTACCTGTATCGCAGACCGTAGCCCCAGGCGGGATAGTTGAGCGAGGCAAGGGAGTCCAGGAAGCATGCAGCCAGACGTCCAAGACCGCCGTTCCCAAGCGCCGCATCATGCTCTTGGGAGATGATGTCTTCCATACGGAAGCCAAGTTCGGAAAGACCCTCTGGAGGTATATTAGCGCTGGTGAGGCCATAAAGGGACGGCTAAGTCTACTTATAGCTATATCTTTCTGGTCAACATTGAGCATCGCATTGTCCAATGCCCGTCCCATCAAGAACTCAAGAGACAGGTCTGTTCGTCTGTCAGTCCAGGTTCTCTTCCAACTTGCCAGTATTCTTACAGTATACACGCTTCTGGTCGGTAAACGTCTGATTTTGCTGCGTCTTGTTCCAGTCTAGAATCAGCCTATCTTTAAATGCCAACGCTGTTCCAGCATATGTAGCTGCTTCATCGCAATTGTAGAGGGAGCGAGCGAGCGTGGTCTCGATATGGCGGACGACTTCTTTCTCAAATTCTTCGGGGGTGGAGAAGGGTTTGGGCGTCTGTCGTCCGAATTAGCTTCTGGTTTTCCTGCACAGCTGTTCCCTCGTAATAGAACAGGTAATTGGATTGTGAAGGGCCAGGACTCACAAACTTCTTCCAAGCTGCGCGCTGCGGCTCCGGGATGCTTGCCTCGACACTCTTAATCTCGCCAGGGCCAAACCCCGTCACAGTTCTCTTATGCTTGGGTCTTGTGAAGTTGGCTGGCCCAACGGGTCCTTGGAGGTCAGTAAGCGGAGCGCTTATGGAGGGACGACGCTCCCGCGCGGGTGATGTTGCCGTCGCCATCCTGAGAATATCAATATGGGGAGATGCGTGAGTCGCTAAAAGAGTGAAGGGTGAAATGTAGGAGATGGTGGGGAGGAGGGGGAATAGGGAATTGAGCAGTTGAAAGAGGGAATTGAACGGTGTAAGGGTTTATAAAAGCGTCGAAGCAGGTACGGGACAAGTGTTTACACGGCCTCAGGAGGATGCGTGCTGGGGGGCTGAGTGGTGTTTACGCCGCAGAGCCAATTTGAAGGAGGAGCACTCGACGGCAGCCCACGTTGATCAGTCGAGTATGACGATGACGATGGCAGGGAGGAGCGAGGAGGGGAGGTGTAGCACTGTTATGAGAGCACGGCAGAGATATGGGGAACACCAGCGGCCAACCAATATCACTGTTGAGCTCCAATATGCAGCTCTGCTGCAACTGATACAAAGTGGGGTAGGCGCGTCCAGCGTGCCCTCATCACAAGTACACCATCGCTAGGGCCTCAGTAACGGCTTGACAGACGGCTTGACAGATGGCATTCCCATTACTCGACTGCGTCCATGGGGATCAATAGTGGATTTGCTAGCTGGGGTTTGCTGCTGTTCCAGGCGTAGAGGCGCGACTCGGTAGCCGACTTTAGACACGGGGGAGGCACGGAAGATGTGAGGTTACGTCGTTGTACAGATTTCGAAGCTTGGGCCATCTGTGCCCCTCCACACGTTCTGTACTGCATCGGATGATGATAAAGCCCTGGTGCGGCGTCTGGAGTGCTCAGCAATGACTCGTAAACATAAAAGCTCCTATGACCTCTGCTCTCAAGCTCATAAACTGAACCAGAAAATGAAAATATCATTAACTACTATGAATTATGACTACCAACATACCTACACAAAGACATTCAACTCAGTACAAGCTCCTCCAAGTTACCGAAAAGGGGTATCATGCAATCCAATTCGCAAGCACCACACACCGCAAAAAGAGATCAGGCCACCCAAACCTCACCAAAGTAAGGAAAATTCCCTCCAGATCCAAACAAGCCACCCCAGAGCCATAGAAACACCGTCCAACACACGAAAAAAAATTAAAATAAATAAAGCTCAAACAAAATTCATAGCCTCGACCAAAATGTCAAAAATTGGGTATCATGATCAATATGAACGCCGAAGTCGATTGAAAAATGCCCAGTCGCGCCACTTGACATGAAAAAAGGATCAGCGAAACGCTCCGTGAGGGCCAAATTTAGAGTGGCGATCAGGGACTCGGCTCTGGCGTCTGCATGCCGTTCTTCCACACAGCCGTTCCTTGCAGATCCAGGCTTAATTTTGGCTTCCTCTCATCTTTCTCGGTGTTCATCTCATTTACCTTGCTAGCAAGAACCTCGGCCTCTGGTGCTTTGCTAGTATGTTGCATATTTTGCAGCCTCCTCGGAATATCGTCTGTTAACCGGAAAAGACTGTATTGGATGTCTCTCAGAATGCAGCCCTTGGTGGCATCGATTTGCTTAGAGGTGAACTGAAAGTTGCCCTCAATCTGTGCCCAGTGAGAGTTGGTCCTTTCTCGATCGTGCAGGAAATCATGAGCTAGGGCGAGTGCGGAGAGAACGATGATTTCAGGATCCACGGCTGGAGGTTGGCGGAGATTGAGCTTGGCATTGAAGGTGGGGTAGGCTGGGATCGGAGGCAAGCAAGAAGTTCGCCACGTCGCGGCGAATGAGAGCGTTAAAGCGTCCAGGATGCATGCACCGAACGCGATAAACTCGGGAGGCAACTTGGCCCGAATAAGGAAGTCGTAGATAGTGGCGGTGGAGGGGCGGCGTACGGAGATGTTGGATGGAACGAGGTTGGCGAGGTGTGTGGCATAGGCTTGGAATTTGTTAATTTATGATGAGAAACTAGGCGAACAAAAGCTAGGGGAGGAGTTGGTGGAAGGAGTAGTGAAGGGGTGAAGGGACGAGATGAGGAACAACACATAACAAGGCATGGACAGACAATACCAAGATCTTTCTCCGTCTGTTGCAGGATAGCCGATGCTTCTTTGAGACGTGACGTCGGAGTATCAACCCATCCGAGCCGAATACGACACGTGATATGGAATGTACTAACCTTCTAGTTCAGGGGTGCGTCGGTGCACCTCAGTTGCTGCAGTCGGATTTGGCGTATCAACAATAGGATTATCCTTCGCAGGAGGCGGGGTCGGAAGATTTGAGAGCGGGACATAGCTCGCAAAATACTTCTCCAACTCCTCATCCGTGAAGTCAGAGAAATCACTCGTAACCGAGAGCGCAGGCGAGTAGTCCATCTTCACAAGCCGACCAACCCCCAAAAAAAAAGAAAAAAAGAAAAAAAGGTCAAGGGCGTGAATCTATCATTCCAAAAGGCGAGGGAAAGCACCAACTGTATATGTTCGTCAAACCAAACGGTGACTGGAAAAATGTCCGAGAAGGGAGAAGAAGAAAGAAGGAGGTTCACCAAGCAGGGTGCCTAGGGCCCTATATACAGCACCAAATGGTTGAAGCGGCTGACGTGATTCCATTGATTTCGCGCCATGCCGTCCTGCACACACGCCCTACCCTTGGTACTGCACTACCCATATGCATACGCCCGGCGGAAAAAAAAAATGTATGACCGGCCGCAAAACCTCGACCTGCTTTGCCCAATTCCGTACACGCGCTCACATTCGTGGGCCGGACTGAACGCTGGCATTGAACCAAACTTTTGCTTCTGGACAGGAGGGTGTTTGGAAGCTTGAGTTGAGCCGGATAGAAGGGACCGCGCAACTCGCAATATCTCACCCACACAAATACTATGAACAAGGCCGCTCAAATCAATATCGATCCCAAACTATCGATATAACCTTATCCCATCTACCATAACTCTTTTCATCTGGGGAACAATCTATCCCAACCCCCGTTCATAACATGAATATTCGATCTCGCTTCAAAGCTTGTCCGAACCTTGGGTTGAGACGTCGCATCAACGTTCCCCGCGTATGCCGGCCCTGTTCTCGCCCTCGTATTCTGGTTGCCATGAATTGGCGCAGGTGTTGAGGCATAAGGTTTCCAAAAGGTTCACTGCTAGCGAACGGCAGCAGTCACGCTCACCGCCAAATTAGGGCGCCTCGGCCACTTGAGGGCTACGGCAACACGTCCCAAGGCTCTGCTGAGGAGTCGTGGCTTGAGAGCTGTGGGGGCACAGAGGTCCTCTCGGCTCAGCACACCCGCTCAGGAGATACCTTCGAGATATGCTCTACTCAGTCTTGCCTCTCTCCCTCCCACCACTCATAGTAAAGAAGTAGAAATGTATGAAAGTAGATGACAACTGTACACCGACTCTCCCATCCACCGGCCCCCTCCGCCTCCCTCACCCACCATCCCGTTCGGAGTCGTGGCTTGTGAGATGTGGGGTATGGGTTCCTTCGTCTCCTACAGCCCGCTCAGGAGGCTCCTGGCACGGTGGCCAACTCCAAGTTTTGGGCTAGCTGAGAGCGGGAGAAAGTCTCTGCATGCATGCAGATGGAGGATGTGCTCGCTTGCAGACGGTCAATCAGGAGGCTGTGGATTGCGCCGTGCATACACAAGATCGGATTCCGCGAGCTTCTGTATGCGAGACAAACCCTATTCCCACTATGCGCCATCGGAAACGAGCGTTTTTAATTTATAGTAACGCTTTGTCACATGTTGGCAAGAATATCACCACCTTATGCATCAAAATGGTCATAAAATTGGAAATCCCTTCACAGCCATATCACCAACCTCATACAGCAAATAAAATGTGAATTAGAAATTCCACAAACACCACGCTCCAGCTCCTCTATCGAAAAAGAAAGATTTCCTAGACTATTCAAACCCACTGTGACCAGAAAGAGGATAGAGACTACTAATACTAATCGCCTTCACATCATCCCTACTTTTGCCCCACGACATCAGTCTCTATCCAGCTAAGGCCTCATCGAGTCGCATTCAGTATTTCCAGCAGGAGCGCCCCACATGCTGACTCTCTCAGTCACCGCCTCGTAGCCACCAACTCCCACCATCGATTTTCAAATTCCCATTGACTTTCCCAGACATAATCGCCGACATTTCTCCGCCCGGCCGTCTCTCACCCATGCGTTGTCAATTCGAGTTAAGAGACGGGCTTCTGCTGCGGTATATATGACGGCTCTTACTGCGCCTTCTTGGGCACAGCGTCGGAACCGCCCACATACTTGCGAATGTCAGTGGCATCGGCCGCCTGGCTGACGATGTTCTTGAACGTCCACCAGGCCTGTCTCGCAGCTGGCGGGGTGCTCTGGTTCGCAAGCTGAGCATCGACCCTCGCAACCAACTGAGTGATGGCGCCCTGGACGAAGCTGCTCTGCGCAGATCGAGCACGGAAGAAAACAGTGTAGATGAGGAGCAGGATCCAGGAACCCTTCTGGAAGAGCAGGGCAGATCCGAAGACACGGAACCACAGGACGATCTCAAGAATGGCAACGAGAGTCATGCTGCCATCGTAGTACTCCTTCACGAACCTGCCGATGGTCTCAGAAGCAGCTGATGCCTTGGGCTTTTGGCCTGGTGAGGTCGGCGCCGGGGGAGGTTGAATGGTAGGGAGCAAGTTCGCGCGCGTGTAGGTTGCAACATGGAAGACTGAGTAGACGGCGAAGGGGAGCACGGCAAGAGGGATCTGGCGGGAAAAGAGCCAGACCAGCGCCATCACTGAGGGCCGAGGTTAGCGGATGTAGCTGTGGGAGGAGGCTACTTGAGCTGAGGTGGTAGCGCATACCTAGATACTGGACGTTCTCATCCGTCAACAATGAAAGCACTCCACCCTGCTTTCCTGACCTCATGCGTGCCCGGTATGCTTTGTATACCACAATGCCATATGTGACGGTGGCCGAGATAAAAGCCAGGCGATAAGAGAAGGCAGCCCATCTCGATGCCGAGTTGAAGGTGATATAAGACAAGCTGTAGCGCAGGGTAGAAAGAAGCAGAGTGACATGTCCGCAGAACCAGGCAAATTGCAGGGTCTGGGCGAGGTGCGTGAGCCGCTGCGACAAAGGCAGCGCGGACGATGGTGGAGACATGATGGATTTCGAGCTGGTCGTGTGGGATGTGCGATATGCGCCCTTTGACCGTCAGCGAAGCTCAATAAAGCAGATGGGGATATCCAATGGATGCAATACAGGCGGTTTGAGCTGCTGGGGATGCGGTGCACTGAGATAGTCGGTGGAGTGCTATGAAGAACACCTGGCAACTGTGGATGCGGTGGCTGGGTTGAGGCAGGCGGGACCCGTAATCCGATGCCGCCTGACGACGCTGGACAGCAGTTATGCGCGGGAACGACTTACTGTGAGGGCCAGGGGCTCGGACAAATAGAGTATCTGGAGAATGGATGTGTTGCGAATAGATGCAGGGCTTTTAGACAAAGGGCACTTGGAGGAAGTGCTTTATAGGGTTGTGTGAAGGGCGTCAAAAGCAGAATTCGGGGTGGTGACGAAATGCTTCACGCTTCTCGCTGACACACTTAGCGACGACGCACAAGCCAAATGACGACGATTAGACGAGCGACACCCTGGCGATCGCTATCAGCCGCCATTCAACCACCCACAGTTATGTAGCTCCGTCCTGGCATGTGGAGACACCCCTTACAAACATGTCTCGTTCTCACATATCACCATCACAAGTCATGTGCACGTCAACTCCCACACAAAAGAAACCAATTCACTACGACGATGATCTGTGTAGAATACATGAAAGGCAGCCATCTGCACCCATACCACTTCGCCCCTGAAACTACATCTGCCATCTACTAAAAAAATAGAGAGAAGTCGAAGGAAGAAAATAAGGGAAGGGGAAGGAGTGCAATGCTGCTGGTATCAATCAACAACCTAAGCAAGCTAAACCAATCAAGAACACACCTGAAAGCCCCCCTCGACTGCCTTTGCTGCACCGTCATGTATTACCCGCTTCCCGACACCACCCAGTGATGGCGAAAAACGACGTCAAAATTAAACAAGGTCTGGTAAAGGGGGTAGGAAAGAAGAGAGAAGGAGTTTTTCAGCTTCGCCAATGGTCCGTCAAAGGAGGAGCCCAAGTGCCATCTGCTCACGATGTTACCTGCGCTTAACGGAGCGAGAACCCCTTCCTCTTGCCCTTTTCTTCGAGCGGCCGTCCCTGTTCGACTCGCGTCTTCTTCTCCTCGAGTTCTTGTCGCTGTCGGTCTAGCTGCTCCTTCATTTCCCTGTGTCGTGCGTAGAGCTCTTCTTCGCTCTGTCTCAGCTTGCTTTCCTTTTCCTGCACCTTTTGCAGGAAGACCATCTTCATTTCCATCTCCATCTTCTGGAGCTTGGCCTCGTGCAGCGAGCGTTCCTCCTCCTGCTTGACCGCTGGGTTGACCTCCTTGAACACGCTGGAGTCTTGCTGCACGCCCATGGCGGTGAGCTTGTCGGAGCGGTAGTTCTCGTACAGGAAGTTGTTGGTGTTCTCCTTGAGTTCTTCCATGTGTGTACGGATGAGCATCTGGCGCAGCTTGACAAAGTCGCAGTGCTCCTCGTTGTCGACCTCAATGACACCCCACGGGTAACGACGTCCTCGGACCTTACGGCCATCTGCCGTATTGACCTCAGCGTTGGCACCGACAACGGCAAAAGGCACTTTGGACATGATCTCGTTATTTTCAGCGATGGTCTCCTCATCGTCCAATTCATAGCGAGGGCCCTCAAATATCTGGATCTTGTGGTAGTTGATATCTGCGAGGATCTTGAATAAACGTTAATATATGCTGCAATTTCACAGGTGACAGGGTATAGCATACCCTTTGCTTGAAAGCGTTGATTTCCTCATCCGTCAGGGTATCTGCTTTGGCAATAACGGGAATGAGGTTGACCTTGGTGTGCAGTTTGCGCATCACTTCTACATCCAACGGCTTCAGAGAGTGACCGGTAGGCTGGATGAAGTACACGCAGGCATGGATGCGGTTATCCACAATGTTCATGCGGTTGACCTTGTTCTCCGCATCTAGATAGGCGTCAAATCGCTGCTCGATGTTCTTGACAATTGGTTCCCACGACTCATCGTTGTTGATGAAATCGCCGAATCCTGGAGTATCCACGACTGTCAATCGAAGACGAACGCCATTCTCCTCAATATCAGCGCTGATGGATTGTATCGAGACGGTCTTGGAGATATCGAGGCTTGGGGGCTTGCGTTCCTTGGGAGGATAAAGCGACGTGTTGAAGAGCGTGTTCACAAGGGTAGATTTCCCGAGTCCAGACTCGCCTGTTGCAACTAGTTAGGATTCTCGAAGTGCGAACCGATGAGGATAAAACATACCGACTACCATAACATTGAAGTTGAACCCCTTGCGTACACTCTTGCGGTGCCATTGATTTGGCAGGTTCGCAAAACCGACATAACCCGTGAGCTTCCGGCGAACAATGTTTCTCATATCACTAGCTGCCTGGGCCGCGGCTTTGGGGTCTTTGGAGGAGACTGTTTGGGGAGCTGATGCATCACCATTAGCCATGGGATTACTTCGCTCGACGTAAGGCGACGCCGGCTTGCCGTTGGGGACTGCAGAGGGCGATGGGGACGCACGGGTAGGTGCCGTAGGGGTTGCGCCGTTGGATGCTGTCATGACAGTTAGCGGCTGTCAACATCAAAAGTTGCGAGCGTCACGGTTGACAGCGTTAATGCCAGGTATGCCATCCCGGGGACGTGACATGGCAATGTTTCCATCCAACCGTAGTATTGCGTTAAAAAGTTGGCTCGGTCGTTGGCGGGAGACATAAATTTGTTGGCTCGGAAATATGGGGGAGCTCCTTACCCATGGCGTATGAAGGACCGCAGACGCAGGAAGAAAGCCGTCAGGGGAGAGACGCCTATTTGAGAGAATGAAGTGTCAGTCTGGGGCCCAAATGAAGGATATGCGATAACATTGTTGATGCCAAACAGCATTGAGGTTGCGACACGAGCCAAAACATGGAGAAATGTGTGGAACTCAGGCCCGGGCAGAGGCAGCTTACCAGTCAGTCTAGGTATGCTTCGTCGAGCGATGAATGAACTGAGGCAATGAATAGAAGTGATACGATGTTGGTCGTTATGGTGCTCGACCGTGTTGTTTGGGGGGAGGTTGCGATGTTGGCAAGAAGGCGAGGTGCGCTTCGAAACTCGCAGGAGGAAAGGGGTCCAGGCAGGGATGGGGAGCAACGTTAAGGAATTGGGCGCTAGCACAAAATCCCCGCGTCACGAACCACGCAGTGAACAGCTGTTGACAGCGCAGTGAAAGGCTTGGAAGAAGTAGATAAAGATGGCAGAGCAGTGTAGGTAGCAATTGAGGGCTCCTTGTAGGCTCCGGAGGAATCTTCTTGTGCGCCGTTCCTTTGCGTCTGCGAGAAGGATGCAGCGGTCGCGTAGGATGCCAAAACGGGTAGCGATCACGTGCCTGGGGCTTGATTTAATTAATGTCGGCCTAACCAAGGCACGATCAGCAGACACATGAATTATCCTCTTAATTCCCGGACCAAGTATTCAGAACAATATTATTACCAGCAGTGCACGTCGCGACATTCACCTCCAGCCTCCCTCCGGACGCATCGTGGCACCGCAGAACACCAGACGCCAAGCAGCCAGGAAGAAGGATTGGTATGCATAGTTACAAGTATGATACCGGATATATCCAATCACACCACGCATACTTGCATTTCCCACTTCCCATTTGCCAACCCAGTCCCGCCTGAAGTGTAAAACAAATGGGTATTTTGCGTGAACGAACCTACAACACCACCAGTATTGATTATGCCAGACTCGCCAGCGTCGATCCCAGTTGGCCCTTGTCGTACTTGACATACTTCCCCTTCCCCTTGTCGATCTCATGGTACCTGTCCCAAAACCGCCCGTATAAAGGCTCGATGATGGTCTGTACCTCTCTCGCCAGCTGTGTTCGCACTTCGCGCTCCATTTTGTACGACTTGTGGCGCGAGACCAAGTCATCGAAGCTCATGTTAAAGTTCTTGAATTTCTCCTTGATGGCGTCCTTGTCTTTTGAGCTAAGCCCTTTGACAATGGCCGCCGAGTCAGCGGAGCCAGCACCGCCTGAGTGAGGGCGTCCACTGCGATTTGTGTACTGGACATCAAGGAGGTGGCCAGACGGTTCGCGCCATGCTTCGAGGTACATGGCAGTCCCTTTCTTTCGCCAGCTTTCCAGCTTGTTAGAGTAGCTGCCCATGAGGGGTTGCAGCTCCGATGACCGGATCATCCTGTCAATCACAGCGACGTTGTTCACGATGAACACTCCCTGGAGGTTCTTCCCCTTCAAGAGCACTCGCGCTTTGCTTTCCAGGTTCTGGAGTAGCGTATCCATCATATCGGAGGCGTAGTGAGCAAAGAGCTGTTTGCCATCTGCGCCTACGTCGAATGACTTCAATGTTGGGAGTGATGTTGAAGACGACGTGGCGGAGCCTGCAGACCACCCACCATCGCCGAGAGAGGTCATGATGGACGACAGAGGCGTAAGGTAGTAGGTCATATTTTGCAATCGGGACATAGTGTCTGAAGTCGCCGGTACTGCCGCTCCGTCCATCGGCAGAGCAACCAGCGTCTGAATCCTTGTTCTCGTGTCATCCAAAAGCCTCCCTAATGAACCTTTCGAAGTCTCTCGAATCGGTTTCAGCGTGTCGTAGATCGGCCGCTTAAGCTCTCCCGTCTTAGTCTCTAGTCGAATAGAGAGATTTGTGACGATGCCAATAATCTCGTATCCAAGGAAGCAGTCTGTCATCAGATTCCTCTGGATATGACCGTTCAGCTCACGTAATGTTTTGTTGAACTCGTTGAGTGAGTTTTGGCATGTGGCTGTATATACCAGGCCCCATTCATCTCGTGTGAAGATTGGGCAAATATTCTCATACTCGGCCAGGAACAGTCCCTCCATTCCTTGTGCGTAAGTCCCGATGCCATTTGTGCCTGGTTTGTAGATCGCATCCGCCGCGATTTTTCGTGCAGTATTCACTGACGCGGCAGCTAGATTACGTAAAGAATTCGCAAGATAGTCTCCCCTGAGCTCGGCGTATGTCCGTTGTGTAGGAGTCTCTCGAAGTTCTGTCTGGGATATTTGTGCGAATGACTTAGATATGTGTGTGTTTATGAGGCGTAGAGTAGATAGCTTGTCCTGTGAGATGAGGGGAAATGGCTGATCTTGTACATGTTAGCTCGGTACCAGAGTGCACGAATTTTCCTACCCTTTGCGACATATTCCAGTGGCTCCACTCTTTGTCTCGACCCCTCTCGCAGTACCTCCCGGAAAACCTCCTCCATTTGTTTCGTCCCAAGTTTCAGCAACGCGCTGAGTTCGCTAACAGCTTGCTGATTTGAGCGTAGATTGGAGCGTTTGAGATCCGAGAGGGCAAGAGTCGTGCGATCGAGGGAGGCTATGTAATCTTGGAGGGGAACTTTCCTGGGACTAAGAGAACATCAGTATGTGTATTGGAGTGATTTGAGGAATTAGACGTACCCAGCTTTAATGATGCGTTCCTCTCGGTTCGTTTGATCTAATGGTGCTCGAATCCGATCAATCGCATCGATTATTCGATCGATGTCTGCAGATGAAGTCAGATGCGCCTCATTATATGCGATTGAATAGTACACACTTGAATTTGTGACCTGGAGTTTCTGGGTGTTGCCGTAGATAGGGCCAATCGAGTCCTGCACGTTCTTCCCGCTGGTCTCCAGCCTATTCAGCGAGCCTTGAATCTTTTTGGTCAAGCTCTTCATTTTCTCCATGTTCGCGAATAGCACCTCAACTTCGGCGCTCTCCTCCGCAAAGGCGCCTTTTCGTGGAGCGACCATGGTGCCTGCCGGGGAACCTCTCGGGGAGGTCCAGCAGGTGGCGATAGATTGGTTCGGAAAGCAAGAATCAAGCTCTAGTATTAATACAAGATAGAAGGAAATATGAGAGCATCAACAGAGATTCCAGCATGCCCGAAGCATGATTATATACTGTTGTTGGAGAGAAGGAGGATACGTGGGGGAAGCTTGCGGAGTTTATTTTTGGGGATGTGGAGAGGATAATGACGGAACAGGGGGACGCTAGCAGAGCTGTCAAAGCTGCGAAGTGTTTCTGCCAGCCGGATCAGCCTGGTGCCTGTGAAACAGTTGCACAAAGCTGGAACATACAGTACACGTCAGGTTGTTCGCATTTTCACTACAATAGTCATCGCGCGTTCGTGGACTTACCTTGAACGTAATCGGAGCATTTCACGACACTGATCGGAAAATTATTAATCCGGCACAGCTGTCAAAGATCATGATATGATTCCATGGTTCCCCATGTAATGATGAGACATTATCATTAATCCGGACTGTCAAGCATGCCAGCGGGCCCCCATCGGCGGTCGTAAATCCCGAGCAGTACGACAACAATGGCAGAAAACTCTTCCTTCACCTTCGTTGGTCATCTCATCTCCATCCTCGTTGACGACCGCTACCCACTTAGGAAGGCCAAATGCGACATCCGTATCTTCGTTAGGCCAGTGGCACGCGGCGCTAATCGCAGTGCTACAGCTGCCCACCAAAACCGCATTTTCTATCATACTTGAACACCGAGAACTGAACACCCACCAAGGCAAGACCCCTCCCAGAATTGTGGCTGCACAAATTGCAATGGGTGGGTATCCCAGGCCGGATACAAATATAGTCGTTTGTATAGTCATGGCGGTAGTACTCTACTCGGGCCACATATAGTGACTGTGATATTATCCATTGTAAGAGGGTTCCGGTGGCCAAAGGTGGAATGCAGTAGCAATAGGAGAGTTGGAGTAAATAGTCGACTTCTGCGTGGTGTTGGATTTCAGATTAGACATCCGTAAACCGTTCCGGCAAATGGAGAAATTATAAGATTCGAAACCGGCAAGCATGAGGATGAATGGACGTTTGTACAGGAAGTAGAGCACAGAGAGAAGCAATTGGGGCGAATCGGCGATACCGAACAACAAGAGAGCGGGTATCCCGCGAAGTTGACAATCGCCATTGGATTCAGGGTGCCAACCCTAACGCCAGGAAACCAGTCGAATCCGTTGTTTCTCCTTCGTTTCGGAGGTGGCTGAGAGGTTTGCCTACGAGGCCGCCAGTCAGGCCGAGTGTAAGTGTGGATCTATAAAGACGTCAGTGAAAGAAACTCGAATACGTGTATGCTGATACATCAAGGTTATTCTCACAAATCATCACTTACAGAAACCGGCACACAATTCATCGCGGAGCTGATATAGTTTTGCCTCACCTGTTCTGACCAGTCACCCATTTCCAGATATCATATTTTGCCTCCTTTGTTTTTTAGCAACTTTCGCCACAAATTCTTACTAGATCTTCTCTCAGGAAGACAGAATCCTCTTGTTGCTGAGTCCAGTTTTTGAAGGAAGAGTCCAGTGTATCTCCAAGTGCAAGAAGCGGTTCGGTACTGTGGAATAAAATCATGATCATAGAGATGACTTTTACGAAGTTGCGGATGACCACCCAGACAAGGATCATGGAATAAACTGCGATTTGCATCGTTGCAAGGTTTTTCTGGCCAAGCAATAGGAGATCTGGTGACCTTCTATTTTCCACTGGGTTGGCTTCTCTCCTTGGTTTGATGCCCAGCAGCTATCTTGGGACATATTGACAATACAAGCCTACCTATTGACGAAGTTTCTATCCGGGCGTTTTTATTGGATATATGAGAGTAAGCCGTATAAGATTCAGATTCCAAGTTTACGGAAACAAACCGATCCGGCAGTACGCTCGTTGCTCCAGCTTTGAATACTATGTATACTCGCATTTAATCCAGGGATAACCTCGAGCACGTCAGCTACATTGGGTAGGAAGGTCTTGTCGTATGCTTTCAAGCACTCTCCGGCAGTAAGATTCTGAAACAATGACGAATCTATGTATCGTCCATTCTTCGTCCATTCGGAGAAGGGTCCAGAAATGGTAACTTCAGAGTCCCCGTTGGCCCGAGGTTGCTCCTCGGAGTAAGCTCACCGATATAACAGCAACGTCGGATTCCTTGGCCGAGATACTCTGCAAAAAGGCAGAGTTATACCTTTCGATATTAGACGATTAAGAACAAATGCGGATATGCAACATACAGAAAGTGGAGGGGAATACTGCTTAATGCGAGCAGAATGTACAATACAGCATTCTTAGATCCAGCATCGCGTAGGTTCCTCAAGCTCTGGGCTCCAACAACCAGCCACTTGCCTTTGCATGAGCTTTGTCGATGAGCTCCCTATTTGGAGCAGTCAGTCGCTGCATGCAGTAATTCGATCTACTGAGGATAGATCCCAGAAAATTGATCGCCATGTGTAGCCAAAGGGCAAAACTGGCGGCCAAGTCGCAGTTACCATCGAATGCGATGCCTAGCCCATGGTTAACGGGAAAGGAGACGATCGCCCAGATGGAGAGAGAGGTTAATGACCAGAACAACCAGGCAAGCAAATGCAAAAGCTGCGACGCCCTCATTTAGAGTCAGGTATACGTCTCGATAATCGATGGCTCACTGCAGTCACTGCAGATTCAGGGCCTAATACAGGTATAATTTGGGACGGGTCTCCATCTAGACGGCTGACGAGGTGACCCAGACAAACGTTCTATAAATTCAGTTTGTAGAAGAAAAACTCATTCGAATGCTGAATGTCAGGCAAGGAATTGCCAAACAGAGGGAGAAACTGTAACAAGGCTCGATAGCAGCGTAGTAATCTCCATTGTGTGAAGTGAAACAAAGTTGAAGCCTGCCCCAAAGAAGTGCGTGGGGCCCAAGATATATACATGAGGGCACATGACATAGTCAACGGCTGGAGGGCGCTGGTGCAGCGCCACCGTTACAATATAGTACTACTTTTCTACTTATACCCTACTATAAAAAGAACTACTTAGAGCGTAACTAAAAAGAAGGCTAGATTACTAAGGTAGTTATAGCTACTTGTAACCTCTAGATTACCAAGTATAAGAATAAAGGTGTTTAAGAAGAGGAGGCTTAAAACTGTAAGAGATCAATAGTCTAATGAATATAAGATGTGGCTTGAGAAGCAGCAAAATCAACACATTGGCAATGAATTTGACGGCTTTATCTTTGGCAGAGTTATTGACCTTAACAAAGGTACGAAAGCTCTTGATTGGTGGCTTAAATCTAACGACCATAAGGCATATTCCTTGCTATTTCTAATAGCAATTGATATTCTATCTATGCCACCTATGTTAGACGAAGTAGAGCAAGGTTTCTCTATGGTCTGTCGTACTATTTCCTAGACCTAATTTAAGCTTGGCCTTGAGGTTATAGAGAGAGGAGAGTATTTAAAGTCGTGGGTAAAAAGTGGGCTGATTAGAGAGTAGAAATTAATTGACAAGGGCATTAACAAGGATAATTACATGGAAGAAGGCCTTTGTAAGTTATATCTACATCAAAATATTTACTGTGGCTAACAACAGTATAGAAATACAGCTATATAGCCCCTGCATCAAGAAATAGAACTTTTTAACAGTATGCCAAGCCTTACGGTATCGCTTACTAATATCATTATTAATATAATTATTAATATGAATGTAGATTGGCTGTTAACAATTAATATGAATGTAGGGTCGAAAATTCATGATATAATTGTTGAGATCACTGAGGGCGGCAGGCTTGTTAGCGGAAGAGGAGGTGTGCAAGATAAGAAAGGAATCAAGGATGGACAGTAAGTTCTAGATCTCTACTTGTATTCACCTGTTCCTCAATTCAGAGCTCCCCTAAAGCTAACACACTCCCAGAAAGACCATTGTGGAACCCACTGTCACGCTGACGTATTTATTGCCCGTGGAAAGAACACCTGCTTATAGCCTTACTCCTGGTAAGGCTGTCTACGGCGAAAACCGTATACCCATCTCGAATATCTATACTACTAATGCTCCTGTAAAAGCTGCTGAATATAGTGTTTGGGATCCTTTCCGGAATAAACTTACGGCAGGGATTCATGGATGTATCGATGACATATTCATGCGCCCCGGTTCAAAGGTACTTTACCTGGGTGCTACATCGGTACGTTACGTATACCTAGATACATCTTTCTACCGGATTAGACTGACATGCGTAATAACAAGGGAACATCGGTTTCGCACGTTGCGGATATTGTAGGCCTTGGGGGAACTGTATTCGCGGTTGAGTTCACACAGAGCAGGCCGGGATTTAGTCAACATAGCTACGCACAGGACGACCGTCATTCTTATTGTTCGTATCTTAAATCCTTCCACCGTCTTTGTAGGGAACTTATCAGTTACATGAATTCAATGTTGATGAAGCGAGCCAATTAGGCCATGTGACCAGTAAGTCCACACGAGACGGTGGGCTGTCTGACCTAAGAAAATGCAAAACACTGACGTATCCCAAGAGGACGCCCGCCATCGCCCTGAAATACCGCATGCTCGTCCCCATGGTTGATGGTATCTTTACCGACACTGCCCAGCCTGACCAAGCCCGCATTGTTGGTCTAAACGCCCATCCCTTCTTAAAGGGTGGAGGTGGCGTTATTGTCTCCATCAAAGCAAACTGAATTGATTCTACAGCAGCTCCTGAGGCCGTATTTGCGCGCGAACTCCAGATGTTGAGAGACGAGAGTATTAAACTCAAAGAGTAGCTGAAGTTGGAGTCCTTTGAGAGAGACCACACCGTGGCCCGTGGAATTTACTAACGAAGTATGTAAATGGATTGCGGAGCAGGTATTCTAACATCGAACTGGGCTGTGTTATCCCGTCATACGTCTTTCTTAACGTTTAATTGATCGAATCAAAACTGGAGACTCTCGAAGAGCTGGAGGAAGGCAGCTTTCGAAGAGAGATGAAAAGGGAGTGCTTATCTTAGCTTCATCAACTTTCTTCATGAAGTTGAAGACTACTAGACCTCGGCACTGCGTTGATGTGTAAACCGGGACGAAGCGTGAAAGCAGGGTTTCGCAGTGAGATGTGCACTACTGCAGGCAACCAAGTAAGTAAAAACATTTACGTGAGTATGGAAACGCTTCAAAAGAACAGCGTCCCAAACAGCTGATTATCATGCACCTTCACCACCAACTAAAGTTACTCATTGTGGGTAGTGGACAAGAGAAACAAGCATTTTACCAAGTTGGATCAGCGCAACTCATTCGTTGGAGGTTGGAGAAGAGGTGGATTATTTTTTAATCACTTCGCAAAAACTTCGCCTTATTCAACCCTCTGTATTCCGGCCGACAATGGCATCGTGAAGGTGTAGCGGCGGGGTCTTGGCATACATCACGATGATGGCTCCGCTCCACTCCGCTGCCCGCCAAGTAGCCTGAAGCGGAATATTCGGCTTCACGCGAATTGCCACTTTGTCATGTTGATCCTCTGTCCATGAGCCCAATTGGGGCACTGAGCAGAGCAATCTTGCTGGAAACTCTTCACACCTTCTTTTTGGGATCCTCCCTTCTCAAATGGTCGGGCTGAAGAGACCTAGGCGGCACTGGCTGCGAGAGTCGCGTCGAACGTACGTCAAAGACCACATGCTCCTAACAATCAGTGAATGTCTAATCCACTAGACAGACTGTACACACGAACGGCTTATCCCGCTCGTGTCAATGTTGCCAACCTCGGCTTTCGTTACGGCCTTCCATTCCTCGCAGCGATTACCGTGGGCATCCTATCTTCGCCCTTTACTGTGTGTACCTTTTTACGGTCTATACACAATGACTCCCCCGAGCCACCTTCTGTCTGGTCCCGTTTGACTTCGACCATCCTCCAACACGAGGAGAAGCGCGAAGCTTCGACAAGCACCCAAGATACTAAGCATAAGGGCCAAGAATCAGATGCAGATGACACCAAAAGTGGGCAGCAGGCTCCACCGCCTCAAAGCCGCGTCGCATCGAGGTATAGAGAAGAGGAGATAAAATCTGAAGGAAACGACTCTACATGGACGGGGATAACAAGCAAAGTGACTAATGCATCGAAGTCAGTGACCTCACTCGGAGACACAATTGCAGACTACGTGATACCAGACTGGGCGAAGATGCTACCAGGGTTCATCACCAAGCTTCAAAATGAGCTCTCAATGGCACCAGGATCGCTAGCCGAGGAAATTTGGTACGAGGCTAATGACCCGGAGATCAACCCAGAGATTATCTGGGATGCCTCAGTAAGGGTATCGAATGATCTTTGTGCAGAGGAAAAGAAGTTCTTAAGACATCGACAGGTCTTTACGAGGAAAGGACTTGCGAGGTATCTAGACATTCCTGAAAACAAGATTCACCCAGATGATGTTCCGGTGATAGCAATGTGTAGCTCCGGTGGTGGATTGCGCGCCCTCGTTGCGGGGACTTCTTCATTACTTTCAGCTCACGAAGCGGGACTGTTCGATTGCGTAACGTATACGGCGGGTGTCAGTGGCAGTTGTTGGCTTCAAACGCTCTACTTCTCATCAATTACTGGACGGAGTCATGCGCGACTCATTAGGCACCTGAAGAACAGATTAGGCGTTCACATTGCTTTCCCTCCCGATGCTTTAGAGCTCCTCGCTAGTGCGCCTACTAATAAGTACTTGCTAAGTGGCTTGGTTGAGAAAGCAAAGGGCATTCCGGAGGCTGATTTTGGCATTGTGGATTTATATGGCTTACTCCTCGCTGCTCGTCTCCTTGTCCCTAAGGGCGAGTTGTCCGTGGATGAGTATGACCTTAAGGTTTCAAATCAGCGGCGGTACACAGATGATGGATCTCATCCGCTTCCTATCTACACGGCCGTTCGCCACGAAATCCCCCTTGGAGAGCAATCCGATATGAAGGACCCTGTGGCAGCAGAGGCCATGTCAAGAAGAGAAGCATGGTTCCAGTGGTTTGAGTAAGCATTCCTATTTGCTACATTTCCTTCCCAGTGCCAACGTCATTAGGTTCACACCCTATGAATTCTGGTGCGAAGAACTCTCAGCCGGCATTCCCACCTGGTCTGTTGGTCGCAAATTCGAACATGGCAGAACTGTATGGCGAGACAACGGGCTAGCTCTGCCCGAACTCCGTGTTCCTCTCTTAATGGGCGTCTGGGGCAGCGCATTTTGCGCTACTTTATCTCATTACTACAAGGAAATCAGCCCGGTTTTGAAAGGCATCGCCGGCTTTGGTGGCATCGATGAAAGGATATCTGAGCGCGATGATGACCTCATCAAGGTGCACCCCATCGATCCCGCCGCTATCCCGAACTTCGCGCTAGGTATGCGAGAATTCCTTCCGCCCACTTGCCCTGAATCTATTTTCAAGGCGCAGAATCTGCAATTGATGGATGCCGGGATGAGCAATAATCTCCCCATCTACCCCCTGCTCCGCCCTGGCCGAAACGTCGATATCCTTATCGCATTCGATGCTTCAGCAGACGTACGAACAGACAACTGGCTCAAGGTTGCAGATGGTTACGCCAGGCAACGTGGTATTAGAGGTTGGCCCGTTGGAGCGGGCTGGCCGCCTACCGATGAAACTATACAAGAAATTCAGGAGGATCTCGACAAAGCGCAAGCAGAAACAGAAGAAGAGGCTCAGGAGAAGATGAAAGAGGCCAAGGATGAGGACGCTTCAAAAAAAGATAAGGCGAAGAGTAGGGACCTGAGTTATTGCAACATCTGGGTTGGTACAACAGAAGAGAGGACTTCTGAACGTGAGCCTCCCGAGTCGAAACTAGTGGAGGAGGATTGGGAGCTTATGAAGCCGGATGCTGGTATCACGGTTATATATTTCCCCTTCCTTGCTAATCCTAAAGTCGATGGCGTCGATCCGAGGACGAGCGATTTCATGAGTACATGGAATTTTGTCTATACCCCTGAACAAGTCGATTCAGTGGTCAACCTTGCAAGGACGAACTTCCAAGAAGGCGCGGATAGGACGAAGAGGACGGTCAGGGCCGTGTATGAGCGAAAGAGGAAGTTACGAGAAGAGAGGGAGAGGGAGGAGAAGGCCAGGAGGAGAAGGTGGAAGTTGAGGACAGGACAACAGTTTGGGCGAAGAGTTGGGGAGGGAGACCACGGTGATCACTTTAGTTGAAGGATTTTTATATATTTGGCTAAGACTGTTGGTTGCATTATACCCAAATATATTTCTTGTTCACATTTGAAGCTTTGCTGTGCTAAGAGGGACTGCCATCTAGGACTGCCATGCCTGCAAGGTCCCATCAATTCATCTTTATTTCGATGTATTTCATCCACACCATTTATGTCCTCCAGTTTTTTCGTTTCTCTCAAAATGATCTAGACAGCCAATATTTCCAACACGACTCTACAACACTGCCCATCGTCCACTTCTCTCTTGTGCCACCCCGCAGGTGCCACAAGACCCTGTGGAACATCTCTCTGCCAATCCATCGGACGTATTCTGTGGCAGCTCTACTCAATCTGCACATACATCCCACTTCTTACCTCTTTTAATCAGCTAGATATATCAAACAATATCTCATACATCTCGATCCAGGTGCTGGCTCACCTCTAGCGCCCAAATACTCACACAATTCCGGTCGAATCATCCAAGCCAAGCCAATAAACCACGCAAAGTTCGATTCCCGACCAAGTCAAGACAAGTGACCTTTATGGTGCCATTTTTCCCCAAGATATACTCCCGGCGTCGCGCTTTCCAGAAATCCTCGACCGGGCTGAAGCCGCAAAGCTAGCTCTTCTACCTAGGCCGGCACTAGAAGCTCCGTCCAGGCCCAGCACGAGGAGTGGTTAGAGAATGGAGAGGAGAAGGACCGGACCCCGGAGTCTTCTAGATCCAACGCTGACCTAAGCTCCAGTCTACCGTGCGCAAACGGGCTCGTGCCTACTTCTGTCGATGAAGCTGTCACCCAGCGAGGCATTACCAAACGCTCCAGACTCCTGGGAAAGATGAGCTCGTTGCCGCGTCTCGTCTGGATTTCTCGGAAGCGAGCCGTCCATTGTCGATGTAATGCTCTTGCAAATTAAAAAAAAAATTGTTGTTGTAGCAAGCTTACTACGTTGTTAACATTACAATCTCTAGAACTGCTGTGCTCATAAATTCCTATTAGCACGTCCCCCGTTTCACAAAACAAAACATTACTTATATCCATTAATTCGCTTCTTAATCTATCCCACCGATGTTTCCCCAGACCGGATTCGAGATATCGATCTTATCAGGCCGGCTGCAGCTCCTAAACGAGCATAAATGAACCGCCATGTTGACGGTAGATATTGGAACTTAAGGGATACGCTTAACGACTATAAAACGCCAAGATGGAGATTACCATCGTGACCACACCCCGCTGAAAGACTGAACTCTGCTACACGGCGTCTCGCGCTACATACGCCGTACTTGTTCGGTTTTCTGAACAAGTACATGGCGCAGGTCCAGTTCATAGTCGTTTCCTGCTGCTCCACGCGGAGGGTTTCCCGGACGCAGGGTTACGGGCAGGCTGCTAGATGTTTAGAAATAGAGCGGTGATTGGCAAGTGTGCTCTTGGAGTATGTTGGTATGTCTTTTTTGGCTATATTTTTCTTTGAGACGAAAAAGAAGAAATACGAAGTCGAAGGAGTTGGGTTAAATTCCGTGGCAGAAAATTTCAGGGCGAGACATGTAAATGCAATTTGAGGAAGTCAATTAATCTCTGTGTTCCGGGCCAATTGCATCTGGCATGAGAGCTCGTGAATAAACGGTGGAGCGAAAAAAGTGTTTAAAATCGGAACGTTTTGAGGATGGAGTAGAGATGCCGTACTTTCAAACACGTCGAGTAGGGGAATTCATCGCACCCAATTCTCGAGGGAACGGTGAAAAGAATAACTATAAGGTATTATGCTACTGAGAGTGATGCGCAAGTATGAGTGAAAACTAGCAAGAGCAAGCACGTTCGAAGGTTCGATGAGCTGCGAGGTTATGAGTGAGTGGTGCCAAGCTTGAGGAAGTTGCCGGGTAACTTGACGTTCTGGAAGACAAGATGACCCTAGCTTGATAGCAGAAAATCCTAAGTTTTCAGGGCGAACATGTTGATGCAGGGAACGCTTTAAGACTACTCGATTAAATAGTTGTTAAATGATCGTCGGCGAGTTGGAAGTCGCGTAAATTTCGAAGGGAGAGTTCAGAAAAGAGTTCAGGATGAAAAGAGTTGAATGGGATGACGACTGGTACTTATGAGCAAGTAAAGATGATTTATTATCAAGGTCTTTTCATTTTTGAGAGTGTGCTTCGTGGCTCGGTAGTACTTCCAGGCGAATCTTTCGAGGCATGTAAGTGGACGAAGCAGGAAAATGCTTGTGAGTGTATATGATGGAAAAGCACCCACCGACAATGCATGATCTGAGGAAATAAAGGGGCAAAAATGACTGGCTTCAAAATCTGAACGCTGCTCAGGGCGAGGAGCCAGGATGGAATAATCCTCCAGCGTAGGTCGGTGGTAAAAGAGCATGATATTGAGTGGTACAATATCGGTACCAATGGAATTCAAAAAGAGAAAATCGTGATGCACTAACGGCCGTAGACTCTCCTTAATAAAAGACACTTTCAAAGGTCGTTAGAAGAGACTGACACAATATAGATACGGTTGACCACTAAAGGACAAACGGAAGTCACAACCTTCGCACTCGAATATCAAGAAGTGATGAAGTTCGCATAATACAGCAAGGCTTGCATATCGTTTCATAGACAACGGCATAGGCTGGGATGCGCTTTCACTTATGAAGGCTTCTGATCGGTTACGCTAGTTAGCGAGGACCATATGAGTGGACAATCAAAAAATCCACGATCCTTCGAGTTTCAAGAGCTCGTGCGACAATATAGTCGACAAGTTTTATTTCTCGGAAATCTTCGGCAGTTACAATCCCGAAGCGTTCATATATCGAAAGTACCGAGATGCTGTGGAGACAGGGTGCGGATCTTGGTACATCATGGTGATCAGCTGAGGCTGAGAACTATTCTCTGGACCCTCAGCCTTGTTTCCAGAACGTTGGAACCGTTGAAAACGTTTTCACTTTTAACCATACAGCAGGGAAAGCATGGGGTTTTGTGAGCGTGGGTTCCAAAGAGAGGCGAGGGAAAATGAAAATAGGGAACCACAGAGCTGTTAAACTAAGAGTCCCCTATAACCGAAGTTGAGATCGTTGAGGCTGGGCTTAAGGACGGTGATATTGAAGCCCGAAAGAAATTCTGCAGGATGCTATAAAATCAATTTTCAAATGGACTAAAGTTCGTATTTCGAGTTGGGGATGCGGGAATATCCGTTGGTCGGAAGTACTTCCGAGTTGAATGATAAAGATGTATTGGTTCCCGCAAAACTCGGTAGCATGATGCAGATAATTCTATCCGCCTACGGACGGACACCATTGCCGTTAGTAGATTCTAAACTCATCTGCAAATCCTCCAATGCTGGGCTTCCGAGTTCCACGTGCTCGCATCGACAGATTCCCCCTTACGCATCTTTATTGATATACTCAACGGGACCCACATATATGTGCCTTCCCCTAGAGGAGAAATAGAGGAGTGAGAAGATAACGACAGCACCATATATGAGGATATTCCAGTTCATGAGATCTGGAGTCGGGTGTGGGAAACTCGGGAAGAACGAGAAGATGAATGCGACACACAGATACACGATAGAGATTCCATTCACCCAAATACCATACTTACCTAGCCTGAACTGAGATGGCAGGAGAGGTTCGTTACGCCAGCGCTTGAGGAACATGCATGAGATAGAGATGATGTAAGATGACAGCAGCGCACAGGTTCCGAGGGAGGCGATTGAATTGAATGCGACGGTGCTGCCAATATTGATAAGAGATAACAGGATGGCAACTGTGAAAGAAACGAGGACAGCGTTCAATGGGATATCCCATCCTGGTCGTACCTGAGCGAGGAAAGTGCCGAAGGGGAGACCATGGTCACGAGCAAAAGCGAACAGTTGACGGGATGATGTGGCGACGTTGTTCACACATCCAAAGATGGCCATAATTACAGTTATGGAGGCGAGGACGGTGGTGCCAACACGCGACTCGGTGGCGTTGAATATGACTTGGATGAAGGGGTAACCGGTCGGCGTTTTGATGATACTCTCCACGTCGCCAAGACAGAAGCACATGGTGATGAGCATGAGAAGACCGAGAATGCTGTTCGAGACAGCAGTCCAGATCATGGCACGTGGAAGGGTGTAGGAGGCGTCGCGCAGCTCCTCCGACATGTGTGTTGCTGCATCCGAGCCAAGAAGCGAGAATACAGGTGCAAGTTGACCCACGAGACACGAAAGGCCTACATTACCCCATCCAGCGTTGTCTTGGAACTGCCCAAAGACATCACTGGCCTTGCTTCGAGGCGCAAGCACCCACATCGTGATGAAGACGGCGAAGAAGCCGAAAATATGCAAAATCAGGACCGTACCCTCGATTAGGGGCAGTTTTCTCGCCAACAGCGTGTTGAAAATGATGGAGACGGTGGCCACTGCGATGACCAGAAGGGTCCCGTGCCATCGTTCAGGTACGTACGACCCGTTATTGAGGATGATGAGCCCCTGGATTTGTGTCCCAGCCAGATAAGCGATTGAAGGAATCCCGGTCTGCCAGCCGAGTACGCAGAGCCATCCTGCCGGGGTCAGTTCATCTCTTGATATATTGATTCATGCAGAATTTCGGAAGATTCGAATTACCTACCCACGATATAGCTGAGGAACTTTTGATGTTTTCTTGGGGCAAATTCGGAGACCCAGTGATATTGACCGCCGCTTGTAGGAGCCCTTTGAAGGTCAGCATATGAAGTCTTTACGGAACATGAAAATGTCGGCTACATAGACGCCATCTCGGCCATGGACACAATCACGAAGCCCATCCCCACAGCGGTGCCTATGAAGAGAAAAATCGCCCCGCTAGTTCCTCCATTAAGTAATGGTATACCGAGAGTGCTGGAATCGATGTCAAAAGATGTCCAGCATCGTTATTGCGTCAGGAATAACTCACGTCAGGCCAGTCTCCCAAGTTGCCATCAAAATCATTGAGTAGCCGAAGATGGATAGGAAGCGGAAGTTCCTTCTCAATTCTTGCAGCTTTCCCATTCTCTGCATATCCTTCTGATCATTTCGTGTTCCCTTCTTCTCTGAGAAGACGGGATCCTCTTCCACATTTGCGCTTGCGCTGTCGCGAGGTTGAACTACGGTATCCGCATCTTTGTGGTCTTCCATAATGCCGGTAGGAGCTGCTAAGACAGAACGAACACGAGAAATCGAAATAAATTGAGATGCGTGACGAAATTAGGAGAGAGACGGAAGAGGCCAGCCTTACCACGGAGTGGAAGGAAAGAAAATCAGATCAGAAATACTAAGACTCACCGACCAGGGATCAGCCAGCTCTTTCTGAGAGGTCGAAGATGAATGTAAACCAGGCTGAAGGAGAGATGTTATGGTATCCATACTGTCGGATTCGCACTGTCTCGACGGTATTCATTGGGTTTGTTCGTAGCAGCAACGACTTGAAGCCGTGGCGCAAAGGCCGCGATAACATAATGCATTTGCCGTTCTCGAGAGGGCTTGCTGCATCTTTTTCAGCCAGTGGGAGCATAATGTGATGTGAATTGACCCGACTGCATTTTAGTGGACAGGCAAAGACGAGGGCTGGACTGTGATGGATATGAGTGATTGACTCTTGGGTTGGCTGCTGGCAGCCATAAGTGCCGGCAGGAATCGGGAGGGCAAGCGGGAGCGAGCGGGGAGGCGGATGAAGAACTAGTTAGCAATGACAGCACGACAGGACGAGGCGCCCTCAGAGCGCGAATGAGATGTGGAAGAGAGGATATGGAGTACTAGCGAAAGGTGGCGAAACAGGCGACCTGTTCAGGACAAAGCCCCAAACTGAAGGTTACAGAAAACCAGACAAATCTTCCTACAGAATATGGGTATGACCTATCAAAATTTGAGGACTTGGGAGTGTCCGGGGTTCAGATGCGCTAATCTATGTTTGAATAGCGCGGCTCCACTAGCGCTCTCGAAGCAAACAGGGACCCAGCCGGCCGGGCTGGTCGATTCTAAAAGCAGCGCGAGCTCTGGCAGCCGACTTTGATGAAACGTCTCCCTCTTGTCCCAGGCCTCAGCTCTACAACGCCTCATCGCTCACGACCATGTCCCGCCATTCTTAAACCTGCCTGGTACGCCGAGACCAGCGTTGGGAAAAATTTGATAATGATATGCCGGCCTGTGTCTCGAGCTTCTGGCTGCGACGCTATACCAGTCGGAAAATCCACTCCGGCAGCCAATATCCTCCACGCGATCCCTTTACAGGTTGCCCCTGCCTTAGCATGTACCTGAGAATCCTATGCCCCACATTGAATGCTACTGGCTCTCCAGTTACTAGGATGTCACGCTCAATTCTTGTCCATCTCAACTGAGTCCTAGAACTAAGTACAGGCTATCCAATGACCTCAGAATTCATGTTGTGCTCATCTCGTTTGCTCTTTAAGGCCCAAAACCTTCGTCCAACGGCTCTGGCGCATTGTTACCGAGTCAATGGAACCATCACAGTCGTGTCTCTGGTGCAACGGGAGTGGACAGCTCCCGTGATTCGGGCCAAGGCGAACCAGTGTATCTCAGCACGGGCACAGATAAAAGTGCTTTTTGGTCGTAAAATCTTCATGTCGGGCAGGGGAACCGTGTCTTGTTGAAGTCACTGGGGAAGGAACTTGGACCTGATATTTTGAGATCCAGCAGAGTGGTAACGAGCTCGTCGTTAGCATGTTCTTCCCCTTGCTCTGGAAACTATTATGACAGTGCATCTATCACTCGGAGGCCCAAGATATATCCTCTCTTGATCTCCCTTCCTGATCCCCATGAACATCGATACCGTCATGGCCGATCTTATCCCTTCTGGCTATCGTTTCTCCACTGTCACGTCTAATGATCATGGAGGATTGATATACATTGCTGCGTTCTTGGGCTTCACTTACTCTACTCTTTGCTTTGTAACACGATGTGGCATAAAATGGCGTGTCTTCGGGCTGGACGATTGGGCGATGTGCGTGGCGCAGGTACTAAAGTTTATCTCAAAAACTCTACAACCTTTTCCACGGTCTCTCAAAACAGAATTCGCTTGCTCTGCTAACTGAATACCATGTAGACCGCCACTACAATTCAATTCATCCTCGTCATTGTATCTTTGTCAGCGGGCCTGGGCAAGAACTTTGATTTTCTTACTGAGAATCAGTACTTGCGAATGGCATCTGTAAGTTATGCACTTGTGCAACAGTTGATCAGGCATTGACTCCCATAGATGCAATATGCCAACCAAATCGTTCTCTACCTCTCAATCGGATTTTCAAAAATCGCCGCAGTCCTCCTCATTCAGCGCCTTTTCACCCGCGATGCAAGAACTTTCTGGATAATCTGCAACATTGTCACCGCCTTAATGGTGGTGTGGACGATTATTGCAGCGTTCATGGTCTCAGTAGGCTGCTCTCCAAAGAGTACAGCACCAGTTGCAGAATCAGACACATGCCCTAGCCTCATTGCGCGCTATCAGGTCATTGTGATAACGGACAGTCTGACCGACATCCTGCTCGTTCTCGTTCCCGCCTATCTAGTCTGGCAACTCCAAATGAGCACCAAGCTCAAACTTCAGGTCATCTCAGCATTCGCGTTCCGATTGCCATTGCTCCCGCTCTCCATTCTCGCCTTCACGAACTACTATCGCAGTCTGCACAGCAACAACCCAGGCGTTGATCGAACTCCTGCAATAATCTTCCAGCAAAGTGAGCTAAGTTTCTCTCTCATTGCTGCCACAGCGCCTTGCTTGAAGAGCTGGATCAGAGGATTTGATACTGGAAGTGGCAACAAAGTCGAGTACACATCGCACGGCTACAGTTCCAATGGCTACAACGGAGGGAGCTATAAGATGCAGTCGTTTGGAAGTCAGAATGGAGACAAGGGGGATGTGAAGGTCAGCAGCAAACCCTTCGCAGGCGCAGGCCACGGCCATGGGAGAGGAAGGGCGAACACCACAAAGGTCACGACCGCCGCGCTCTCCTCGCGCACACAGAGAGAAGAGGACGCCAGCATCACGAGCCATAGTAGCCAGGAAATGATCATTCGGCGGGACGTTCAGTGGGAGGTCAGACGCGAGGACGTTCGATAGACGATGGTGAAAGGACAACGTGGGTTGCCAATAGGGGGACATGCATGCGACTCTCTAGAGTACGAGCTTCGTGGCCTGTTCACTATGCGGTGTGTTCTTCTCGGAGTTGTTATTTTCACCGGCGCTTTCCAGGACAAGCTCTGCGTTCCTACCGATTTTCGACGAAGTACGATTTCAGTATATCGTAGCGATCGTTCCACCCAGGCGGTGCCTGGGTGCTTGACTTGACTCGTCATCCTTCACTCCTTCATCACGTCGTTATCACGTCTCAATGTCTCTCGCGTCTTTTCAACTTTATCTTCGCCATCCAAGTTTTAGAAAAGCGGGGAAAATGTATATCTATAGACCATTTGAAATCCTTTTCTCTCTATTACATCAGAATCAGACCATTTTTGAGCCGCGTTGTTGCTGTGGGGTCTTCGAGACCCTGACACATGGTACGGTGGTTAGTCGGCGGAGGCGTTTTTAGGGGTGCAGACTCACGGGCTGGGGAATCGGGAAGAAGAGCTTGGAACTTTTGTAGTTAGAAATGGAAGATGCAGAACGATGTACTTTTGCTGGCCTCGTTTCCAGAGTGCTGGATGTGACTAGTGACGCTTCTTGCTGGATACGAGAGTTAATTCGAAGAAGTGGCTGCAGGTGCGTAGGCGTTCCTGCTCGGCGGTGGTTGCTATCAAACGGCTCTTACGTTCAACCTAAACGTCCCAATCAACATTTTTCTGCTTGTAGCAAAACAACCATTGTTTTCTTCATGCATCCCACTTTCTTCAAAGCAGCGGAGAAATCATCAGCCCCAGCCCCACTCGTTGAAACTATCTCAACACCAACGGCTGGGTTTGCCAGTTCTCCGACCCTCGTGTCTCGTAACTACCGGTGCTGATTTGAACCACTAAGAAAACCTCCGTCTGGCGCCTCACAGGGCCCTGTCTAATACCTCGCTACCTGTACCTGCACTTCTCCAAAAACCCAAAAGTTTCACGCTCCAATGTTCGCTCTTCGTCATATCGTCAACTTTCGCTTTTCAATACCGGTATCTTCCTTGATCACACAATCGAGTGTGGGGAGCTGCCCCTCAACCTCGTGTTCGGTTTCTGCGGCATAGACACGGGTTCCTGAATTACCACAGTGGGGTGGGCGGTCCGACGTACAGGATGATGGCAGTTTATTTACAGCCCTATTCCCTGTCATGCAACCTTCACCTATCAGCGGTTAACTACCACCCGCCTGGCCTCGTCTGCAGGATGCTCCGTCAATGCGCAGGTTACACAGCAACACCATATTACATGATTCAACAAACACTGTGGCTCATCGGATCCGTCACCGTCGCCAAATATGTCGCAAAATGCACACACGCTCGCCGGCCCAATAAAAGTCCAGCTCGCTTGATGCTCGAGGGCGCATCATTTGCTTAACTCATGATAGCAAAGATCAGCGTCTTTAAAGCAGCGGAGACTCCGCACACCAAGCGACTGGGTGGTGGGTATCGATTGCTGATATCGATTGCTGATCACGATCGCGGATCGCTTTCGCTGATCAATTCTGGTTGAAAGTAGGGTGCTGATCAGTTATTTGCTGGAACGGAAATTTTTATCGAGTGGTGATATGCGAGGGCCGCGCGGTCCTGTCCTCTCGTTCATCTGATGAAGCCAGCTGGGGATGATGAAGATCGGCGGTGATGTGTTGGCGATGAAGAGCGGGAGCGAAGAATTCCAGTCTCTCGGATCTCAATGTTTTCATCATGTTCATCATTATTTCCACCGCTGCTTGTGGAGGCGTGATGGGGAGGTTGAGGCAATGATTTTCTATAGCTTTTTGATGGAGCAGCCAGCCACGACACTGCGTCAATCATCTAATGCAGCAACGAGAGAAAGTGAAGCTGAAAGAGCTTTCTCGGGATCCGTAAGACAAGAATACTCATTTTTGCAACCGCTAGGTGGATTTATCATTTTCCTCGTTCGCTAATGATCATCAGACTCTACCTCCCAGCTTCAAAAACGATGGCGTTCAGATACGTGAGCAATAGACGACTCCAGCGACACCTGCCAGAGAATTGCCTTCAACGTCTGCAGCATTCCGGCTCACATTATCGAATCTGCAATTCAAGCAAAACTTCTCATTCGTCATTCGTCACATTATCACATAATTCTCGCGCTTTGCCTCTCAAGCACCCCATTCAATCAACTCGCTGCCAAATCCGTTAGCCTTTCCGTCATTCCTCGCCCAGTGATATTGCGAATACGATACGCCAACTGCGATGAGATGTACATTTGAGGAGTCGTGCGTAGCTGAGGTAGCTGACGGAATTGGCGATTCGGTATATTTGCGAGGGGAGCCATGAGCTTCCTGGCGTGCTGGTGTGGGAGGGTTATCGGCACGCCGGGTCGTATAAGCGGAGAGGTGAACCCATGCACATTCATCATGAACGGGGTAGCTGATCACGATAGTAACAGATATGTTGACGCCGATTGACAGATTGCACTGCCGCCTGCCACTATGCTAGTCAGGTCACCGAAGGATTCGGTCACGCTGCAGAGCATTGAGGAGGTTGAAGCCGGTCTCTCCGTGGATCCACCGCCTCAACTACATCTTGCTTAAGCCCTCGTTCCGCCGCTGCGAGCTCCCGGGCCCCAACGTTCTCCAGCGCGACATCCGTCTCATCCTTTGTAACTGCAGTGAACACCTTGTTCCGCGACAGTGAGTGTGCATATGGTCCGGCTGGGGAGTTCCATGTCGGAGCATGCTGTGCCTCTGACGGCAGCCACAGTTGTCTGGTCGGAGAAGTAGGTGGCGTGGATGGTATTCCCCACACTTGGTTGGAGTTGGAGGTGGAGATAAGGATGAGAGTGTAAATGCGCCGTTCAAAAGGCGCGGTTACACACCAACGGGAAAAATGAAGGAAAGCTGCAACGCGGGAGGAGATAAGAAAGGTGATAAGTAGATGTAGAGAAAGCTTGTTGCAAGGAGTGGTAAACCGATTGAAATGCAGACAGAAAACTTTTCCAAGACGACACGGATTTGATGCAAGTCTTACTCTTAATGCTTGGTTGTGAGACTTCGCATGGGATCTCTCTCGCGGAGCGTATTACCGAGTGTTAATGGCTACACATTCTCTTACCTCTACTCGGGAGCATGTCTTGCTTCACTAACTTTGGAGGGTGTTCGTATTCTGCATGTTTCCAAAACTGTTAATTGCCGGTCTCGCGTCAAATAGTTGACTACAGATGCAATCGCCAACAAGCCGCATCGGAATCATAGTGGTCTTCTAGTTCGATGTGTTTTGGGACGGGGAACGAATGAGGGAAGCAAGCGGTAGAAACTATCCCCAAGAATGACCTCTCCAAATTCCATTTCCGGTTTCAGACCTGATTACCCACCGTTTCAACCTGAGCGATGAGTAAGCAAGCCTAAAGCAGCCCTGAGCTTTCCCTGAGCTCCACGTATATTGGCCTAAAACTGGGATAGTCATTGCAACAGTCAAACGGCAAGCTTCTTATAATGGTGCTTTAGGAGCAAGAGGTATGCACCTTTTTTTTTTGTCGTACGGGCAGAGTGAACCAGTCTGTTACAACAACGACTACAACATTTCGTTGATCAATCCTGATGGCAGCTCATGACATGCACTCCCACCCACGCTCAGCTGTGGTGTCCTAAGAGTGAGCCCGAGTATTACATTAACCAATGGAAATCGTTGCTTGGCTAACACGGCTGACGCCTTCAGGCAAGGTACCACTGCATTCGGAAATGCCAGAAGCTGGACGGAGGTGTAGAGGGATGCCACAATCATGCAGGCAAATGAAAGGGCGCGGGAGGCAATTGAGGCGAAGAGAGATGAAACGGAAGATGAAGAGATCGAGGAAACTGATGGTGAAGAGGCAGAGGAACCGGACGATGAAAACCCAGAAAAGAAGCCAAGCACAGTGCCTAGTATTGCTTACGGAATCCCCGACCCTACCCTCAGCTCGCTGATTGGGGACGAGGAAGGTGATTTTGACGAAAACGAATCGTCGATATATAAAGTAGCCGTGGATGATATGTTCCACCCGCCACCAGCAAAGAGCTCGTTCTCAAAGCCGCACCGGTATCACCGTCGAAAACTTAGGACTAGTTGAACAGAGCACTCTTATCGGAGATGCTGCCATGCTCTCAGATGGGGTTTTCGAAACGTTTAGGATACGTTAATAACCTTAAGCAAACTTTCGCGCTCCGAAGCACCGAAACTTGACTGCACTCTTCGTGCAGCGTCCAGCGATCTCAATACAGTTCATCCTCTTTGAGAAGTATATCCCGACTGAATCTTTTTCAAAGTTCTCAGACATGCAAGTTGCATGTTAAGGATAATTTCTCTACAGGGTGACCTCAGAACATGCTTCACAGCTTTTTTACTGTCCAAAGGTAAACCATATACGTACGGCCCCCAATCAGTACGCATTTTACCGCAAGCGCAACAGCCTTTAGAACATACGCTCCGCACCTAACTGCGCTATGGAAGAAGATATCCAGCTTGTTGCCTACTGCATTAACGATTTTCGTAATCTTCGGCAACACATTAAGGATCACGTTGCCCCTACCCTACTGCGTTCCATCATGGTTAGAAAACCACGATCCCTTGAACCTTAACGTTTATGCGCTTCTTTGTATCTGCAACAGTTTGAATGCCCTTTAACACAATTGGCTATCCCAATGCTTCTTCAAGAACTCGGCACCTTCCCACGGGTAACCGTACCTAGGGAACTCAATTCTCATTCGCACCTTAGCTGCCTAACCCAGTAATCAACATCCACATCCGGCTGATGGTGCCGCTTAGACTAGTCAATGTCGTAGTCGTGCTTCTCCTTAAAGTATTTCCGACACAGGAGATCTGTAAGCCCAATCTCAACGCCGATGTGATCCACATGGATGTTCGGATTGTATCGGTTGTCCATGTCGTTGGGCCGCTAGCCAAGCAAATACGTCCTTCAACGTCACAGGCAGAGCTGTGTAGCCATCCTTTTTGGCCCGATTAAGAAGCAAAAGCGTGATGTCGTTGTGGTCGTTCAACGGCCAATAAACCTAAACCAGCGAGGGCCGTTCATACCATTAGCAGCACCAGCATTGAAGATGCTGTTGCTGAACCCCGTGGAAGGGATGTGCAGAGTTCCGACTGCGGCCGCAGCTATAGCCACTTAGGATTAAAGATCTTTGGAACGCCCGCGGGAGTGATGGTGATTAGGAACTCAGGCCTTCCACCAAGTACTTTAGTCGATGCACCGCTCAACAACGGTTTGCCGCTGGCATCGGAACGTGATGGCCACAGTCCGGATGGAAACTATGGAGTACCAGCTAAACGCGGCCAAAATCCTCGCGTATGTGGAGCCAGCACCGGGTTGCTGTGTACATAGCCTCGCTCTGTTATAACCGAGTGCAGGGAATCAATGTAGCAGCAACCCCATGATCAATTGAATAAGTGAAAGAGTCGACCTATATACACAATAGAGGTGGATGGTACGTAAGAGAGTACGTAGGATACGCAATCTGCTGACGTCGTGAGGGTCAGATGTGAGAGATGACGGCAGCGCTACTCGGTGGCATCTGTGGCAGATAGACGAGGTGGTACCTTGGTTTCCCATTCAGTGGACTAGAAGGAGAAGGGCGGACGGCGGGAGTGCAAGCCAGCGGCGTAGATAGAGCTTTCATATTGAATCAGAGCTGGTATTGAGCTATAGGTCTTTTGCAAGACAAAGACTTGCTAAGTGCTACTGTACGAATCGGGTTTATCGAACTTAAACAGGAATCTGTGTAACCAAGTGCACACAATCAATGTAACAACCCATGATCAATTGAAAGAGTGGAAGACTCGATCTATATACACAATCAAGGTGGATGGTACGTAAGAGAGTACGCAATCTGCTGACGCCATGAGGGTCAGAGGTGAGAGGTGGCGAGAGCACTACTTGATGACAAAGAGCGCTACTCGGTGACAATCTAGACGATGCGGAACGCATCTAATTCCCGGAATGGTACAGGTTCGAAGCCAGCAAGACACAAAAAACTCCCGGACCCGTCCCATAAAGGAGAATTTATTTGTGAGCACGCTAACTTTAATTGTAATTATCAGAAGTATGTTGGTTGCGGCGGTTGTGCACGGCTTCCTAGAACTATGGCGTTATTGGATAGGGACTATGAAGAACGCCCTCTCATAGATGCTCACTCAGATATGGTTTTAGCTACATAAGGAAACACCACCTTTATGAGTAACAGAGATTAACCGCTAGCAAAATGCAACTGCGTATAGAATCGTGAACCTTAAATAACGAATAAGTCCAAGGCTTATCGAGATGATCCACAACTATATCGATCTCGGATCCTGAATGTTCGGCATGTGAATTTCCTGTTTCCTAGTCAAGGCAACTGTACCATCCCGGGCCTTCCGGAGCCTGTCTACACCTTTGAATTGTAGACTCTCAAGCTGGTTGGTTGGGTGGACAAGGCCTGCTCTGTTACAGAACCCAAATTCCTGCACTACTTTTAATGGAATTACAGATAAGATTGTGAATATTAATATAATTCTTAGTGTCTATACTGCTACAAATTGGAGGGACGGGCGCATGCTATGGTGCACATCTTTGTCTTAGCAAGAATATGTACCTTAAGGGGTGTCGAGCAATAGAGGACATGTGAAAGGTCGATTGGATTGAATCTATTCTACTGTCGAGCTACGAGGGAGAAGGCTATTTATATAGAAAATAGCAAGCGAAGCACTTGACCGATAGAAGGGAATGGTTATCCCGATTGGCTGCTGCGGATATTGTGAATGAGCCCCGTAGACGGCTGACAAGAGGTATGTGAGCTTGAAAAACTCTACACTAGCGAAAGGTCACCACAGCGGGGCACACAACTCTACTTTCCTTCCTTTGCGCATCAGTGGTGCGAATGATAATTTGCTCCCCAAACACGGCGCTCGCACTATATTCTGTTCTTTGAAACATCTTGGGTTCGTATTCGAGAATTGCTGGAGCAAAGCAGAAGTGTATCTCGCGGTTATAGTCTTCTGGACGTGCGGCTATGAATCGGCCCTCGGAGGAAGTTGGATAGTGCAGCTCATAGTAGTAGTCTGACAGCGGCAGCTTGCCCTTGAGCTTGATACAATGTGTGAAGAGTTCCACAATAAGCTTGAAACGCGAGCGCCCGTTCTTGGTGCTGTGGATCCAATCGTCGGCCGTCTTCAAAGGCCGCGAATCTCCTGGCCGGTCCCTGCGTGCGATAACTGAAGACAGCATGCAAAGTAGGCGGCAGGCGAGGTAATCTGCTTCTTTTTCGATGATTGATTTGATAGTATCCGGGCGATCTATGGTTACAGTTGTCCACGCCGTGCGGAGGGCATTTCGGAGGACCTTGAGATCATCTGGAGGTGAATTAGCAAATACATATTAATGAGGTGGCAGGAGGCTCACGATGAGAGTGCGAATTATCGCGGCAGGCATTGAGGAGAGCTTCGGAACGATTTTTGAATCCGTCTTTAGGGACGAAGGGGCTCTGGGCACAGAAAGTCCAGTTCCAGACTGCTGATCCCATGACCATTTTAAGGAATGAGAATTTTTCTGTGGATGTGAGCTCCATCTGATCTGAGGAATAGCAGAAACCGGAGTTTTGAAGAGCTTCGAAGAGGTCAGGATGACCTTTAATGGCACTAGTCGATGGTATTTGAAGCTCGAAGTCATCCTTGTTAATAGAATAGGCAACTGTATTGACGATAGTCGTAACTATCTTGACGACAGATTGCACATCTTGATCTCGGAGTCCATAGAAGAAGTCTTCCTCGTTGAGAATGGGACAGGTGATGATTTGTCTTGTTTGGTTGGCACCTGGTTTTTGCTCAATGCGTCTTATACTTTTCGGGACTACGAGATTGTCGTTCTTATAGGAATGGATCTGGAGCCGTAGAAGTGCATCCAGAAGCTTTTCGTTTGAGTCGTTCAATTCATAATCGTGCAACGATGCATGATCCTCATTGGTCGCTGACTTTGTGTCAACATTGTGTGCTGTACATTTGTCGCAAGTGTGAGCAGCTGGTGCAGCACTCAACGAGTCCGAATCGTAGTAACACCAGATATGTTGCCAAGTAAGACAATTCTTGCAGTGAACACAGGCTGAGGCAAAATGGGAGAAGCCGCATCTGCACTCAATAGGATCATCATATTCGTCCTTCTCTCGACGGCGCAGGTCATTGACACGTGCGGGTCGAGTGTTGTCGCTACGTGTTTTGCTGAGAATAATATTAGCCGTTTTTACCCATCCCCTTGAAACTAGATCGAACAATGAATTAGGGCTTGGAATAGTCACCTTTCCAGAACTCTTCCAGCCAAAGCTACCTGCTCTAGCATACCTGGATAAAGACCGTCAAGATTAGGCAAAGTCCTTGTCCAAGCACCAAAGCGATACATAGGATCAAATGGCTTTGAAGCATCAGAAGGTCCGCCTTCTCTCCAAAGATGTTCAATCTTTGCTTTAACGCGCACCGGGGTACAGCCATTCCCAACAGCCTCACTCAGGAAGTTCGAAGCAAAGGCGGTTCCCTCCTTCTTGTCTGCCTCAAATTCAGCTCGGATCTTATTTATGTTGCTGTTTAATGAGCACAACAACACCAACACGTCCTGTTCCGTCCATCTTTTACATTTCGGACCTTCTGAAGAAGAAACTTTGTGGGCCATTGTATGGGGAAGTGGTAATTGAATTGGGTGCTCTGGGAGGAGAGATACATGTCAAATGTGTCTGATAAACAGAGTGGTTGGGGAAGGTTACGATAAACTTGCAGGACCGACCGACTGTTGAGCTGTGCTGTCCTTTTAATCCTTGCATGTGTACGAACGGGCCACCGGATTCACACCTAATACCACTCTGTGTTTTGAACTAATCACTGATTGGCGAAACGATTCCTATCAGAACTTTTAGGATCCCATGCTGCACTCGCAGGTACCAATTGATTGTTCTAACTGAGTCATTCCTTCACCGCTCGTTGGGGCCTGTTCTGTGGTATCCGGCCAAAGTTTTGTACATTGTTGGTGCGTTGTAGGCGCTGCAACGCCACGGAAATTATTTAAACCAATCTGGATGCAGGATTACTTAGGAAATATGTCCTTTCTTTAGCGGCCTGCTTTCTGATTGGTGTATGGAAGTAGTAATACGCCACAAGGGGCTCTTGCAGTGCACTGATAATGTACAAAACTTTGTGCTACGGAACAGCTGGCAAGAGCTGCAAAGGCTTGCGCACACATCCAATAATTAGTAGCGCCAGGCTGTACCAGAATTCTTTTGTAGAATTGAGGCTTTCGGTTGCCTATTGATGAGTCACAGAAAATGATGTCGTTCCCAGGGTTCAGGGCCGGTCTCTTCTCTATCTCTACCAATAATTAAAGAAAAGATCCATTTTGGCCTTGGGGACTTGAACAGAGATGATTTTCTTCTTCTCAGAACGTTTTCTTTGAAAATGGAACTTCCATTGCGCCCCCATCATTACGAACCCCAAAACTGGGAAGTTGGTATGGATTTCGGCTCCACCTTCTCAGCGGCCTCATTCTGCCTCACTTCCGCCTCGACCGATTTTTGCCCAGCTGGAATAGTTCAGGCTATTTCTCGCTACATGTGCGCACGAGGAGATTCGTCACGTACAAAATGTGACGTCCCGACTAAAGTACGATATGAGAAGGGTGGTAGGCATGTGCGCTGGGGCTGGGACGTTACTACTTGCATGTCAAATGGTATCGATAAGATAATTCCTGGTGATGTGATAGAACTCTTCAAGCCTGGCCTAGATGATCATGAAAGGACACAAACTGCACGCCACGAACTTGGAGTAACACTTGCAACACTACCCTTTGACAAATCAGTCGACGAAGTGGTTGTAGACTTCATTACAAAGCTACTACAACACGTCAAAGCTCGACTTTCTGCAGTCGGTTACGAGGATGGCGATACTGTCCACATAATCTGTACGGTTCCGGCGATATGGTCAATAAGGGCGAGGCGGAGAACAATCAAGGCAGTTGAGGAAGCGAAGAAGGCCTCTGGCTTCACAGTTGGAAAAAATGTATCCTTATGCTCGGAGCCGGAAGCAGCAGCAGCGTACGTGTTTCATAAATTTGGACATATAAAACTGAAGGTAAGACTTGTCAATATGAAAGCGTCATGGCTTATCGTCCTGATATTGAACTAGAAAGGCGATACTTTCGTAGTCTGCGATGCCGGAGGTGTTACCGTGGTAAGAAATTAGTTCTTATTATAAGCTTGTTGTCCTGATTCTAAGGTTAGGATGTAATAACTTATGTCACGATGAGAGAAAATCCACTGTGCTTGAAGGAGGTTGTAAGAGGGACAGGTATAGTTGGACATCTAATCTCGCCTTTCCCTAAGCTAACACCAGTTTAAGGGGATTTTTGCGGTTCTAGCGAGCTGAACCGTGGATTTCGAGCACAAGTCCAGGAGCGACTGAAAGATGTAGAGGACGTCGTTGAAAAACACAACGGGAAACCTGTTGAACAATTGATAGAGGATATCGTTTCCGATTTCGAACTCTATTTCAAGCGAGACTTTACTGGAATCGACGTTGAGGAAAGTGACGGCCCTAAGAACGAAAACATAGCCTTTGCATATGTTCCTATTTCCGGACTGACGGAGAACCCAGAGAGAGGGTTCGGTGACGGGCAACTTGCTATTACAAGGTAATACTCCAAATATCCAATTTACATTGCTGTTAACCAAAAACTTAGGGACCATTTGGAGGCCGTGTTTAGGCCTGTTTTGAAAAACTGTTGGAATCTCGTTGAGGCCCAATTCAGAGGGGCCTACGACCAAAGGCGTGAGCCAACAGTCAGTTTCCCGAGAGAATGGTTGATGCAATAAATTGCCTGAAGAAATACTAATCCTAAATTTTAACAGAGACTGCTTCTTGTTGGAGGCTTCTGTGGCTCAGAGCGGCTCCAACGACACATGCAAGGGGGATGCAAAGCCTTGGCCACTGACTTGCAACGAAGACGCATTACGGTCCTGGTTCCACCCGCGCCGTGAGTAAAGACTTCTGTTTATAACTCCCCGATATTTACTCAGACAACAGTGGAAACGCAATTGCTGAGGGCTCGATCTATCGTTTTCTGAACAGAGATATGGTCGAAGATCATGTCAGTCGATCGAGTATATGCATAACTCAGCATGATCCCCTGGACAAACGCCAAAAGGCGCACAAAGATTCGTGTCCCGTCTTTGATGTCCTCGAGAGTCCGGACTATGTACCTGATTGTGTCAAAATTTTATTGAAAACGGTGAATTAAGAAATTCGTAGTTAACACGTCTAGTTCATACTGATGTTCACTTTAGGATCAAATGATACCTTCGACGGGACTCACAAAAACAATCCATCTCCATTGCACGATTACGGCAAACGAAGAGATTCTTGAGTTGGCTGTGCCAATATATGTGATGGATGGTGGAAATGGAGCTGATGACTACCCAATCAGCCATCCCAGCAATAAAGGTAAGATATTCCTAAGCACTTGGAAGATAGGTTTCATGGCTTAACTAATCCATGGCAATAGGCTATGAGCGTCTTGAAACTGCGTCTTTCAAAGTCGAAGTTGCGCCGATAAGACAAAGGCTCAAACAGATGAAATATGGGACTTCGGTGCCCGGCGATCAGTCAATCCAATCACAACGTAGAAGCACCAGAACTCGCAAGGGAAGTCTGAGACACAGAACAACAGATCAATCCATTTCTCGTAGCTCTCCTGGGCTAGAGAACAGCACTGAGCACTTGCAGGATCTACCATCACCATCATCCGAAAGTGACCTCATTTCAGATAGAATACAGGATCCTGCCTCGTATTACTTCTGGGTAGACTACCGGGTTGAGGTGGAATTTAAAGATGGGCTGATGACTTATCGTCTGTTCATCAAAAATGTTGACAAATCATTCAAGGGCGAGGTGAATTTGGATTCAATTCTTGAGCCTTTTCAGCCCGAGAACATGTCACTGGGAGCTGCGGCTGCTCAGCCTCAGTAGCTTACGATTGCAATCGTCAGCACCTACACCAATTTGTAACCACCTACGTAAGCTCTACTATGCATATAAGCCCTAGATAGTTCATCAATACATGAGCAGGTTGGCCATGACTTTCACTCCGGTGTACTCGGCTATAGAACAACCATCTTCAACAGCTTCGCGAAGCAATCGATTGAGGATGGAGTCTTCAGTGCCATAGCCATTGGTTGTAGAATGCTTTTGCCTTGGATAGAATAATTTCCGAGAAGCCTTCATCTTCGAATAGGCTTACTAAGTGTTGCGGTAGAGATAAAAGCGATTGCAAACTCCCTATCTGGGAAGGATCCGGTGGTAGGTGTTGGGAATATGTTGTCTGCCTTCGTCTTGGAATGAGTCCACCCTATAGGTTGCGATAATTCTGCCCTCGCAGATGACTCAACTCATCTAACCGACCGGCGAGTACAGAAGCTGAGCTAGACTTGATCCAGCTGCATTAACTGTGGAATAGTTCCCCATTCAGTCAACCTCTTAACCATGAGTTCGTATGCGCTTTGATCTAAGCAATGGCTTCGATCTGTTCCGTGCCACAGTAGCTTGGCCACTGGCGGCCTCATTGGGGCCTGCAGTGTGACCTTTCCTTCCGTGCGGAGCGTGCGTGCCGTCTGCACCATTATCTTCGTCATCTGCAAAGGTTTGCCAAGTCAGCCAAAGTGTTAATTAAAGCAGTACATTTCTTCTGTCGCGTCATCGTACCTGAGTAGATGAGGCCAAAAGCTTTGCATACCCTTATAGTGGGTGAAAGTGGCGCTTAGCCTTTAAGTGCAGCTTCGGTATCCGGCACGGTGGACTCGGTTCCCTTTAACATATCATCAATGTCAGGCTATTCACTCTTTGTCGAACCCGTGGTAGCTTTAGGCTTCGGTAGGGAGTTTTGAGAAGGTTTTGGCTTCGGAGGACTGGGATAAATTTGAAAATCAAGGCCGGCGGGATATAGAATGTAGAAGATATCGCCACTGTCGCTAGCGTTTGCCGTTGCTGACGTTGATACTGCCGATGAAAGGTGCTGGTGCTACTCGTGAGAGGTGATTGCGAGAAAAGTGCTCGACTTATGAGGATACTCCATGCTCCCTTCGCCTAGCTTTCAGCGACTCCGCTCTTAGCTACAAGATATGAGCCTTCCAGGATCACGGTGCCCCACAGCATGGATTGCATGAAGAATGCAAGGTTCCAGATCGGCGCGAAACTGCGTTGGAGCGTGTAATCCAGTCATGCCCACTCAATCGAGCCTGCTCCGGGTCTCGGTGGCGCAAAGCTCTGAAGTATGCTTCGCGGTCGTTTCCTCTATGTGGCACGGCGAGATGAATTGGCCTGCCAGTATTGTTCGGCCTCTCAGTGTCTCTTTTCGCCCTTGCTTCAGGGGACCAGAGCGGTATGGAGACCACTTCTGAGATTCCCAGGAGAAGGGAACAATCAGCTGCCGCCCTGATCTAGTAGACATCGTCCATGGACTCTCTCCTTTCTGCCGCTGCGTCCTGGAATGGGTCGTGAATGGCTGTGTTCAGGAGCGAAATCAGCCGCTGGAATTCGCAAAGCATAATCCAAAATATCAACGCATCTGAGCTCTTCGACCTCATTTCACCGCCTATCAAAGCTTGTAAGCTAACGCAACCATCGCCCTACTACTTAATTTGTCCCTATGCCCTCCACTAAAGAGCTTTCTCCTAAATTTATCAAACTTCTCTGCTAGCTTCTCCGCTTTAGTGGAACTTCCTTTTCTACAGAGCTATAAATCTGTTCTTGAAGATGGGTGGGGAACTCACAAAATTACGATGAGCAGCATCGTTTTCAACTAGAAAAAAAAGCGTGGATATAACGAGTTCGTATCTCCTTGCGGTGTTACCGGCGCAAGTACTACTCTAATCCATCCACGCAGGTGTGTCGTGGGTTGCCAGAGCGAGAAACCAAGACGAATCCACAGAACCATCTGCGAAACGCGACGACGCGACCTCGCCATGGAAACAAAAAGTGGTAGAGTTAAAGTCAGGTAACGATTATAACCTATTAACTCGAAATCCACAGGCTAATCAATGGCCGCGCAGACGGTGTCTCCCGCTGGGAAGGAACTCATAGAATTTCACTGTGACTTGGCTCACCTCCCAGTTCCCCATTATCATGCACTCCACACTTGTCACCAGGCTATGATAGCAATGGCCACTGAGTGGAAGAGATACATTTTCCTGCAACGCATATAGTGTTCCACTTCCTGCAGGCGGGCTCGGAGACGAGGTGAACGATGGGTAGCATAGCGAGATTGGATTGACCGGTCAGCACTGTCCGCCCTCTCCATTTCTCTCTTCATACCACCCTCAATGGATCGGAACTACAGAGATGTGACGGCCTGCCGGACACCACTTGCGCAATCCCTGGGAGGGGGAAGAGGAATTAGTTGCCGCTGGTCTAACAGATATCACCCTTATATTCCGCCCTTTCTGTTATCGCGTGGTGGAATAGATCGTGCATGGTCGTGTTCAGGTGCAAAATCCAGCGGTGAAACCCGTGAAGCGTTATCCCAAATATCAACTCCTCCCTCCTTGCGCGCATAGCTATCTATGGCATCGCGAATCGTATCTAAGAAGCCTAATGATCGATCGTCGCAAGGCATCCGACGCAGCCGTCGGTCAAACTAGTTGCAGTGCCTCCCGTCCCCTCTGAAGGGATTGGCGACGCATGATTGGCGCACTGCTTGGCTGGAAACGTAGGCGGGGAAAAGCATCGAGCATTTCCCAAAACTGAAGCTGGAGGCGAATAGATCCAACCTATGGCTATATATCAGCCACCGCATGAACACTTTGCGTAAAAGATTGTCCTATTTAGACACAGAACAAACTGCTCTGCTGTAGCGATCGCACGGTTAAACGTAGGCTAAGGCAGCTAACTTATACATATTGCAAAGGAGAGCGCTTCGGCGGCACCGTAATCCGTCAAGACGCAGCGAAGCTGAATCGCCATTAACGGCCGTGAGGTATTTTGTTGATTGGATGTGTTTTCATGGTGCGTGACACGCCGTGGAGACAGCTAGCTCGTGCTGCAACCGAGCAAGGCCACCGCTGCTACGTTGCGACCCTATATAGTAACATAAACGTCAATCTCCGAGGAGCCCTTGCCCAGCCGAGCCGCTGCAATTTATAAAGTCATTCTGCTGATCCAAATGCATTGCTTTACACCGCTGTATCCCTATGACATGTCCCTTTATACTATCGATTCTATGGCCTAGGCATAAAAGACGGGGGAAGAGGCAGCGACGAGATCTGACAGGATAAGGCGTATTAAGGTTGGTGAAGTGGGATACGGATGATGAAGTTGTAAATATTAGCCGTACGACCGAAGCAGATTCATTTGAGATGCCAAAGGATGGCCGTCAAGTCTCCCACTAGCATGAAAACAAAAAGGTGAAGGCTAGAGAGTGCCGCACTTGTGCACTTCCCTTCGTATTGACGCCGAAGGATGTTGTGTGGGGTTAACGGGCGGGGTTTAGCTATGCAAGGGTTAGAACAGGTAAGAGATACCATGGAAAAGGAAAGAGAGGTGATGAGGAAGGAAGGAGAAGAGTTGAAGGCGAAATAAAACAGGGACGTGGAGGTCCTTTTGTAGTTGATGTTGGGCAAGGTAACGGCTTACCGAGAAATTAGCTAAGAAACGCGGGCTTATGCGGATAAAGGATTTTTCCGACTCCGCGGGGGGGGGGGGGGGAATCTGATCGCTCGGACACCCCTGATTCTTGAGGCCGCATCTTCAAGAAGTTGAGGGCTCTGAACTGACCTGACAAGACCTATAAGCAATCTCTGCTCAGGTCCCGCTCACCCCGCTCAATTTCCTAAGCCTTGACCGCACGTGATTTTCTACTTGATCCGGACGGCTTAGCCACTCCTCGCACGTGATTTAGCACATAGGACTCAGCCTCCCCTGCGCCTCACTGATTTCAAAGGTGAATTTTCCTCTACCTGCTCCAACGTTCATTAAGTGTTTGCGGTCGCTTCTCTCCTAAATAGCTCACTCTAGAATTCTGTGCATGTGAAGGTTTGAGCCTGTGAAGAAAATGTTCAAAGACGGATTCGTAGATTCTTTGAGACGTCTCCCAACCATCGAAACTAGCTGCTCTACTCGGAGTCATTCCTATAGCCCAAACATTGTAAGACGGAACATTGAGCTGCAAGCATGATATCATCTAACAATCTCCCTACTAGTATGGTACGAACTGCTCAGTGCTATCTTCCGACGGTGCTAGTCGGTTTTCCAAATCACGTCCAACCACTGCTCTTTTCTCTCATCTTTTTCTAACCTTCCCACTTCTTCCTGCTCTTCCTATCCACCTCTGCAGCCACGCAGCAGCCACGCGGCCTTATATCAAGGACCTACCAAGAGAAGGAAGATTACAGATGACGAGCCACCGGAAAAACACCGATACGCAGAGAAACAGACGCTGCTGAGGCATGAGAATGGTATTTGTCAAGAATGCCGTCAACTAAACCTACAGAAGGTCATCAACATAGATATAAGCGCACTGAGGATGTCTGACCATGGTGTTTTATTGCGACCGTCGGCTAAAGATACAGAAGGTCTTCGCGAAGCGGCTGTGCTCTTTGCTGCATTCTTTCCCGAACTTTACTGTGATTTTCGCTTTGACAATGACGATACCTATGGCAACGAGGGGGAGTATGAGCTTCGTGCTTTTGCTTTTTTAAATACATTTATTGGAGTCAATTGTGATGTCATCAATGCCTCCGAGCATTTAGAGGCAGTTGACTCCATATCCCTTCTCATTGTTCCCCCAAATTCCTGCATAGACAAGAATCAGTTTTGGGATAAGTTGTTAAGAGAGGGATATGCAATCTGTTATGATGAATCTAGAAGTCGGCCAGAAGCGTTTACAGCCAAAATTGTACCACGGCATTTTGATCATTCACTGGTGGAGCAATGGGTCGGCTATTGCAAAGCATATCACAAGAAACTTTGTGGTAGAACAGATATTCACATACCCAAGCTCAGTCTGATTGACTATGAACGTCTGGTGATTGTTCCGGCACCACCATCAGCTACGTATGTCGCACTAAGCTATGTGTGGGGGAGTTCCGGCATGACTTCTGGAGGAAGCATCTCCTGCTGCCAGGCTGATCGACTTGAGCTTCCCGCGTCTCTCCCAAACTTGATTACAGACTCAATCAAGGTGACTAAGGCGCTCAAGTACCGTACCGGTATCTTTGGGTGGATAAATACTGTATCGGCCAGGAAAACGCCGATAACAAGCATGAACAAATCCAACATATGGACTTAATGTACCGGAACGCCGAAGTCACGCTGGTTGCAGCCGCAGGGGAAGACGATACTTTTGGCTTACCCGGAGTTGGAACCAGATCATGATCTAGCCAATGCTCCGCGAATATTGGAAACATCAAAGTCGCTTCGACGTTTACACTTCCTCATCAGTCAATTCGTTCGTCAAAATGGTCAACGAGAGGCTGGACTTATCGGGAAGCAGTACTTAGCCGGCGTCGTCTTGTGTTTCTCGAGGAGCAGGTTTATTTCGAATGTAATGCCATGAATTGCTTCGAAAGCATATCTCTGTCTCTGAATCGTCTGCATACGAAGGGTAAATCGAAGTTTCGAGGATTCGTGCGGGGTGGCATTTTCGGCCGAAAGGACGCCCAGGCTTTCTGTCGCTTCGAGGCTCTGAAAATGTCCAAGGACGCGGCCTTTATTTGGTTTCAAACCTCCTAGAGGAATATTCGGCAAAGACCCTTACTTATGACAGTGACTCCTTGAACGTGTTTACTGGCATCATTAAATTCTTCGAAGGATTAAAATGTCCAGTTCTGCAGATGTGTGGTATCCCTTTTTTGCAACCCACCCTTTTTAAGGATGAAAATACCTCCGGCTCTAATAAGTTTTTGGCTGATGGATTCTCCTGGGGGCATAAATATACCAACTGGGACCTATTTCTGAAACCGCGTCGCAAGCTTCAGTTTCCATCCTGGGCTTGGGCTGGCTGGAGCGGTGAAATTGAATATGGGAACAGAAATTACACGAACTTCTCGACATTCGAAAGTCTTATTCCGAACTTCTATTTAGAACTCGCACTAGGTGAAAAGGTTGAGCTTACTACATTATTCCGCAACAAAACAACCTTCCACGTCGGGTCTCACCTTCCTACTGTCTTGCATTTCGAGACGTGGGTGATACCGTCAGAACCCATCTCTTTCCGAGAAAACGAGTGGCGTGTCTGTCGTATACTGGCACATTTGAGCCTCTCTGAGGGAGCGTTCACTCCCGAGGAATTTTTAGTAGGCTTAAGGAAGTAGCCTTGGCAGTGCTTGTGCATGGGTTGCGTGCCTGGAGAGACTTTTCTTATGGTTGTTGGATGGCGAAGTACAACAGCCTTCCGTATCGGCTTGACGATAGTAGAAACTGACATGTACGATCTTGTAAACGGTATAGGGTATGAAAGACGAAGAGACTTTCGCCTAGCATAAGAGAAGAGCTTAAGGAGGGGATATTTGAAGAATGCGGATTGAGTAGCAATGCAACCTTAGACCTGTTGAATATATATAAAAGCTATGCCTTCTACTTATATCGAACTGAGTACCTCACCTAAGTAAAAAACTATTCCTTCATATCACCGGCAGGTGTTATTCGTGCAATCACAATTTATCCTAGAGTTCCTACCATCTAGCCGGCCAACAAAACTTGCAAGGTCCTCAAGATCCCATCCTTGTCAGAACTCATAACTTCTCAGGCGGTAGGTTGATAAACGTAACTCCATCGTCATCTGTGATTGTCTCAGACAGTCTATAATCCTCATCATTAAAACTACCCCAACATTCCAGAGCGTAACATGGTTGAATTTCCTCCATACCTGGCCTCACCTCCCATTTTACCATTATCACGCACTCTGCACTTATTGCTGGGCTATGATGGCTGCAGTTGCCGGATGGAAGAGATATATTTCTCTGTAACGGCCGGACAGACACCATTTATGCAGTTCCCAGGAGGGAGAAGAATTAGTTCCACTGATCTAGCAGACATCATCCTCAAATTCCGCCCTTTCTGTTATCGCGTGATGGTTTATTGTTTATCTCCTTGGTCATTATACATTATCGCATCAATATGGGTCGTCGTCCAATGCAAAAGCATTCAAATGATCATGATTTTGTTCCTCCTACTCAGTACCATCCCCATACAAAGTATGCAGTTCCAGATCTCTCGAATCTTGGAACAGATCCTTTCCTTTGAACCAATGGCGTTTGAATCAAAAGATGGGGCATCTCAACTCCAAGATACAATTAAGTCCAGTAGTCCAGAGGCTATTTTTTGTCTGTTTTTTACTGATACCTTTCTTGATTTACTTGTACAATGCACTAATAAAAATTCGAAAGCACAACGAACAAATCCTATGGCTTCAAGATCTCAAAATATACGTGTTTTATCTCTTAATCAAAGACCTTGGCATCAAGTTATGTTACAAGAAATTCTTGCATATTTAGGTATTTAGCTTTATATGGGAGTTCATGTAGAGCCACGCCTGAGCATGTACTGGAATATCAATCCAGATACAGAACCAATTCATCCTTCTGTACGAAAAGCAATGGGCCGAACACGATGGCAGCAGATCCACCGATATTTTCATATCTGGAATCGCTTTCTTCCGGGAGCTCTAGGGCACGTAAGAGCGCATGAAAAAGCTGATCCCTTAGCAAATCTTCTTCGAGAAACCTTTAAAACATACTGGAATCCTGGAATCTATGTTACTGTAGATGAATGTATTGAAGGGTTTACTGGTCGTACTTCTGATATTGTCAATATTCCTACAAAACTAAACCCAATTGGGTTTAAAATCTGGGTCCTTGCTCAGATTGGATATGTTCTTAATCTACTTTGGCATATCCAAGGAGATCAGAAAGATCAAGGGCCACAGGAATTTCAAAAGAAATAGGAAGAGCAAGGCTTAAACAAAACACAAGCTGTGGTACTTAAATTAATGACCTGAATGCCAAATCAAGGTCAAGGACACGTTGTCTGGCTCGACAACCTTTTTACAAGTTCAAAGCTTTTGAGTACACTTCGAGATCTTGGAATTGGTGCTGCTGGAACTGTACGAACGGCCCATACAAAAAGAGAAGAAAATACAGAGAAAAAAGACCAAAATTCGCTACATTCGAGTGAGCATTCGAGCCAGCATTCGAGCCAGCGTACGACAAAGCTTGAAAAGGGGAAGCTTTTTGGCATGAATCAGAAACTTTTGGATCTCAAAATCAAATGGACAAACCACATACCATAGGGCAAGGTTTATGGCCGTCTATCTTCTAATCAAAAAGTGCTTCAGCTTGGATGGAAGGGTGCTCAACTTGTCCTCTTTATGACAACTATTTCAAATGGAAAACGGAAAATATTTGGTACAAGGAGAAGACCAAAAGCCAAAGATAGGTGGTTAAAAGAGGTATTCAGAGGACAACCATTCAAAAAGCTTGACATTCCTGAATTTATTGGCATGTACAACTACCTTATGAATGGTGTTGATCGAGCTGACCAGATTCAATCATACTATCGTACCAATCGAAAGCAATATCGAACATGGCGGCCACTCCGCAACTTCCTTTTTGAAACTACTATCTGTAACTCTGCTCTAATCTGGATAGACCAACGACATGGTGAAAAGAAGAAGTTAGGGCATCTTGAATTTTGTATGAAGCTGGCTAAACAGTTAATGTCTTATTCGTCTTCCCCAAAGCATACTATTCCTATTGATGGGGAAGGAGTTCGCACAAATCCAAAGAACACAGTTCAAATGGTTCATCTACAAAGTGTGTTGAGCATATTGTTCTTTCAAAAGATGCAGAGGCTTGTAAGGCATGTATGGCTGCAGGAAGAATAGCTCAAAAAGGTATAAAACGTAAAGCACTTGAGGAGCTTTCTGTTAACTCTGTACAAATTGGACAAAATGGAGAAAAACGGCGAAGGTCTCAGGCTCCTAGATCACGTTATGGTTGTTCGGTTTGCCAGGTTCATCTTTGTAAGGAGACTGTTGGTTTGAGCATTTACAGGCAAAGAATAATTCATGAATTTCAATGTTCGTGCACGGATCACTTGGTGCTTCAGGACGTAAGGCGATGAGCTGTTGGCAGCGCAAGGGATAGTTACATACATACCTTACTAGCATTTAGTAAGCAGGGGATAAAAAGAGAGAAATAAAAGAGGTAGAGAGAATAAAATTTAGTCTATGTCTATTAGAAAGTCGTGCTTGCTGCTACACAATTCCTTTACACTTTATAAGACACCTGTACACCCCTTAGCTCTAGTAAACTATTAATATTTCATGAAAACTTACAATCAAAAGCGCATTGGCAGTCTCGACTTCAGCGACTGCTCTCTGTAGAGCACATTCCATACACTTATCGTCCCTTACGACAAAATAATTCGGTTGCAGAAGGTCAGCAATTACCAAAGCAGCGCATACCGAGCGGTCATTAGGTGCTCGGTACAAAGACACCTCTTTGCCATTAAAGGTCTGGACTTGAAAGTCGAAGTCTTTATTAAAGGCTCGAATTCCGCGGTTACAACCATGCTGATGCTGGCACTGGACCAAGCCATGTGCCGTCAATGCGTTGTTCGCCAAGTAAACCGGTGGGATATTGAGAATACGTTGCCTGGAGTTCGAAAGCCGATATGTAACGCTCAATTTTTCGAGCGACTCCTCCATCAACAACGAAGGGTCTTCGAAGTCCATCTCGTCGAGATTAATCCGTCCATCTTCCATGCGGAACGCATCTGACCAGTCTTGATACCAGTCCTGGATTCGATCGAAGGCAACGCCGTGCCATTCGACTCTCCCTGGAATGATGTGAATTCGACCAAGAGAGCATCCAAAATCGTCGTAAATTGAAAGGCCTCCGAGAATTTTCCTGTATGCACAGATCCCACCACTTGCGAATGCGCAGCTGCTGCTGTCTCCCAGTTCTCTAAGGAAGGTGAAGAGACCCATAGCTCCATCTATCATCAATCGCATTCTGTGATCGACTGTATAAAGCACCTCGTCTTCTCTTTCGGGTTCAATTACCCAGACAATCGGTCCCAGTCCTTTCTCCATCCGCTCACGAGTGTCATCATCTCGCGATCTGGCCTCAATCTGCCTTTGATACAAGCGATCAAAGCCGATTCTCTTCGGTTCTAGGCCAGGTTCAACAGACACGTTAGATAAAATGAGGGCTGCTTTCAATATCGTCTCCATCACGACTACTAAGCAGTACCTGTTCGGCGCTTGCTCGCCTCCTGTAGGAGTGCAATGAGCACAAACACAGAGAGATGCGAGGATGGCAATACCCGATTCGTACTTGTTTCGGGCATCAAGGTAATTGAATCCAGCAGCTTCTTGAATCTTTGTCTCGACAACTTTCAGTTCTGGAAACCAGTACACCAGATTCTGCACGTATCCATGTCCACTTCCCGCATCTGTGTAGTAAATCCAATTCTTCCGGGTGTCAAAATCGATTCCTGGTTCTGCCTTTGCGACAGCCTCAAAGATCCTTGCCGCACAGCCGAGCGCAGTGCCGAAGTTTGATTTTAAGCCCCTCAGTTTTTCAAATGCGGTCCCGAATGCTGACGACAAACAATGGCTCCATTCCAGGCGCCCGCTCACGAGCATTTCATCATTCCCATCATTTGCGAAGATGATATCTGAGACATCTTTGAGATGAACGACTTTCCTCGGGTATCGGAATGCTTCCAGGTCTATGCTTCGAGACGGCAACTCATGAATTCGATCCCTGAAGACGAATCGCGCATGAATTGCGGACCCAGGTTCGGAGTTGAAATGAAGCAACTTTTCATTGCTATCGACGATGACAATATTCATATCGAACAGCCATTCGGCGACAGCAGCGAGGAATCCAGCATCTCCTCCTCCGACGATAGTAATGGACTCCAGCTCTGCTCGAGAAACTTTTCCGAGGTTGATCAATGCTTCCGCGATACCCCTGGTTGAGGAGCGGCTCCTCCAGCTGTCGTCAAATTGTTCAGCCACTCCAGTGGAAAACATGGAGGTCTCTGAGGGATGCAAGCTCATTAACATCTCCGCTCTTTTCCCGAAAGATGTTGTCGCAAACGTCCCAGCGCATGCTTTGACTATCCTTGACCAGCTCTGCAATGATGGTGTGGATTCACGAGGCGGATCCTGATAAAGTAGGATCTCGTTAAGAACCTTCGCAGCAACATCCTCATGGTACACTTCAGAGAGCGCTGCGGATACTGCTACAAGAGCGAGACCTTCGGTATGGGTTCCAAGCAGCTGTGGAATGCTCGTAATGCCAAAACCAAACAAGAGAGTGTTGCTGAAGCCGGCATAAGATCTCAAAGCGCTTATAGCATCTCCCACACGCCTCTCCCCTCTAGGGCCGAGAGGAAGCTGCTGAGCGATTTGTGTCCCTAGTAGAATCGTGAACGGGTCAACTCCATAGTTGACCATCCGCGATAAAGCTTTTACTGAGAAAGAAATCATGCCCTCACCCAATCGGACCCAGTCCAGTGTCCCGGTCTGGGCAAAGTTGCCTTGGGGTACTAGGCCCCCAGAGCTCATAGTGTGATGAGGGTTAAGTTGTTAGATAGGAGCAAAGACTTGAGAGCAGAAGACCGTAATTGACGTAAAATGCATGAAACGTCAATTGGAGGAGTGGATAAGAAGGGTACATAAAGGGGACGTTGCGACTATCACAACCGTGCCGCAATCCTGCGCCCAGACGTTCGGTACCATGTGCCATGCGCCCCGGCACCGGTGAGGAGCAAGAGATGTGAAGTTCGTGCGGTAATTAACTGTAGCCCTGGCCACTCACAACCCCGCCTATCCGTCAAGTAACTCCGCCCCCTTGCAAATGTCCTCGCGCGCTCAGTCATGTCAGGGCCAGCTCACCTATTGCTTACCAATACAGCTACTACTCAGCCACCTCTGCTCTCACTTACTACCTGCTAACCTCAGTTACCTCCGCTGAAAATTATCCTAAGCTGGCAAGTAGAGTAGATCACATTACTTTTCCCTTCGCTGTGCCGCCTACTATCAGTAATGCCAGCTAAAACGATACTCGTGTAATTTTAAACAAGGATGCGCGGTAAGTTAAAGAACAAGTAAGACGATGCAAAGGTAGGGTTTTCAGATAAAGGCAGAAAGCAATGTATTAATATTTCTATGTAATTAACACAGAGAGTGAGTTTTCTTAATCTGGCACGCTAAATGTGCAAAATCAAACACTTCACAAAACAGAGGTTCTAACCACAAGTTCTTGCAGTGTTTGATTCGGGATCGATCGAGATATAAGCATAGGGCATCAGCCCAAAGCCTTGTAACCCCTCTTTTGCGGAGATGGAGCAGTGCCAGATATAGGTTTTCGGATGTCAGCATCATACTTCTATTCACGAGAATGGGGACCGAGGGAGCCTGCTGTTGCCAAGTATATGAGAGAGCGTCATACTGCCCAGAGGAATGGAGGTCCACGTATAAGAAATCACATTCGATGATGTCCAGAGTATATCCTGGGCGAATCTGAAGTAGGCGGATCATTCCGTCATCAAGAGGTCGATACCTTCGTGAAGAGGTAAGCGCCCTTTGCTGGATGTACCACTCTACATTGTGATCAATTTAGATACGTTCTCTTTCTGAAGATAGTGAACAGCGATGAAGCTTACTTTTGAGTTCTCGTAAGTACTTAGATCGAAACCAGATCTTGGCCAAAGTATTTACACCAAATTTACGGTCCATCCGTCTCCAGATCTTTTTCCAGCCTTCACAGACCCATTTGCCTTGACTGACCATTTTGCGTTGATTGACCGTTTTGCGTTGACTGGTTTCTAGGGACAAGCAAACCCTTCACATCCGCCGGTGGCGCCCAGACACCTCAGTCCAGAGTTTGCGCGTTACGAAGAGATGCTCGCGAACGCTGAAATGCAATTTATGTGCGTAGAAGCAGGAGCTTTGGTAGAGAGGCAGACCCAGCAGCGAACGCACAGCGTGGACGTTCTTGAACACAGCGAACAAACTTTTGCAATTCAGCGCCTGTTGAAGATGCAGTTTATGAAGCTCTGGCTCTGCGATTTTCTGTGCAGACACGTTCTTATGCTGTCGCTGTAGGCTAGCAGGCATGAACACTGCCAAGCGGTGGCTGAGTCCTGCAGGCAACACGGGGGTGCAATAATTCATTGCCGATGCCAAGACCTCAACACGCATCAACAATCCATCAACAAAATAGGATGGTGCTTGGAAGGTCTTTCTGGGATTCCTAGAAACTCGATTGGCATCTTATTAGTATAAATTGAGCTTAATTTAGTAGAGTTATCGCGTGTTGAAGTTGTAATGTTGATGCGTGTTAGGGTCTTAGCATCGGCAATGAATTATTGCACCCCCGTGGCAACGATGTGAGGCACAGCATCCAAAACGCCAAGACAAGGGGAGAGCGCCAAACATTTTGTCGCAGCCTAATGCCCGCGCGGCCCATCTCCATTTTCGGAATGCTGCGCAAGTCGACTCTAGTCCCGAAATGAGATATGGACCCTTTTTTTATTGCCGCAGTCATCCCCACCACCACTGTCGAAGCTCAGCTTCTTAGAAGTACTCATTTGCGGGGCGAATCAGAGCGCTGACAACCCGCCCCTCTACCAAAATCTATCGTATGCAAAAGTTGGTAGAATTTCTTGGCGACACCTCACGATTCGCGCTGCGCAACAGCACTTTTGACCACCCATATCTCAGCAACGCTTTAAGATAGCTAAAAAATTTCAAAAGATCTAAAATTTGCATATAAATAAGGCCCACTAACAGAATTTTTAGACTTGATAAAAGCGTAGTTAAGATGTTAATTTTTATAGTTGCTGTTAAGGTTCAAGTCCAAGGTGTTGCCAGTGTTTTAAGCTGTAATTGAGAACACCCCTTCTATCTCAACAACACTACAAGATAGCTAAAATATTCTAAAAATCTAGAGGATAGGTAGGAAAAAGAGCAATCTATAGAATTATAAGGCTCTCTAGGAGCGTTGTCAACATGTTAATTTATGTAGTTGCGCAAGGTCGCGCAGCGCGAATCGTGAAGTGTCGCCAAGAAATTCTACCAACTTTTGCATACGATAGATCTCTATTGTACGCTCTCCATCGCCGCTGTAATAGCATTAGATGTTGATAAGAAAAGCTGACTTTCCGTTCTATTCCTATATGCGGATGTGAGATTATCCGACTCCGCGAATCCGGCGGCTCAGCAACCCTTCATTCTGGAGGCCAAACCCTCCAGAACTTGAGGTCTCCGAACTGACCTGACAAGACCTATGGGCAATCCCTGCCTATCTGCCTGTCGGTCCCAGAGAAACTTTCCTCCTCTATCAGCTAAGTACTTACTATATACAGAAGGACCCTCAAAATACCTACCACTTTCGAAGACTCTTGCCATACTGGAACTCTCCTGCCGCCTTCAAACTTCCATCATGGCGTCCTCATCCGCGTCCGACCCCCGCTCCGACCCTCCCTCCAACCCTCTCGAGCCGCCACAAGTCTCCACCATGCCCATCAACCGCTCAAGAGGGCGGAACGTTCATATCTATGACGCTAATGATCAAACCACCGTGCTTGGTGGTCTGAAACTCGCCAACGGCGTCACAAATGCCAACTTCTACTCAATGATGGAGATACTCATTGTATTCACGAGTAACTTTTTTCTGCGGGATGAAGGCAATACCCAGATAGAGAAAGATGACCATCCACTTCAACCTGGGAAATACTTCATTGTTGCTGCCGGTAGGCTTCTAAATAGTTACCCTTTCGTGCGAGGTTGAAGCAGCTAAAGTATAAGCAGATCCATTCAATGTCAACAATGAGCCATGGTTGGTCCGCACAATTTCTCATGCTACCGGAACCTGTACTCACACCTTCTGTGATGCCGTTCGTTCTCGCGATCGTCGATGTGTTGTATCAGGCAGAGAGGTACTTGAAGCTGATTATGATAACTGGACGGGCTTTGAAGCTGCACATATCTTTCCGCTGGCTTATGAAAGTTACTGGAATGACAATAACTACAACCGCTGGATTACAATTTCTCCAGCTGATCCTACAAAGGGATCTATCAACTCAGTGCAGAACGGCCTGTTGCTTGACTCTTCTATACACCAAGAATTTGATGGATATCAATTCTCGGTTAACCCTGATGTAAGTATACCTTTAATTCCTTTAAAGATATTATATCTAATAGTTCTCTTAGGATAATTACAAGATTATGTTCTTCTCCCCTGATTCGCGTGGCCTCTCCGGAAAGCATCTTGATCAGAGGTTGCTTAATGATCCTCAACGACCCGCCGATCAGCTTCTACGGTGGCACTTTCGGCAGGCAGTCCTAGCCAATATGAGGGGTGCTGGGGAGCCCATCTTCGAGCATGACTTCCCACCTGGCTCTGATATAGTCGGCGATATACTTCATGGCCCGAAGGCTGCCGAAAGGATGGAGTATGAATTGTTCAGTCGCCTGGGCGCTTAAGTTGAACTGTTTCCGGCAGCGGGCAGGGATGGTGTTTCTGTGTAGATATTAAAAGTGTAGCTTATACTAACAGCTGAACCACGTCGGGTAAGGATACGGAGTACTGGTGGTGCTAGTTACCAAGAGAAACATGGCTTATGCGAATAAAGAAATTTTCCATTTCCATTAATCTGGTTGCTCAGTGACTCAGTCACCTCCAATTCTGAAGGCCAAACCCTCCAGATTTTGAGGGCTCCGAATTTACCTGACAAGAGTTATGAGCAACATTGCGCTGTGGCAGTGCAGTTTCTACTCAGCCGCCCTTGCTCGGAAAAACTCTTCCCCCTTGCCCCGCTCTTTCCCCCACTCCTTCCCCCACTCCAGCGTTCTATCTTCTTCGCTTCCCGTAACTCCACTCTCTTCTCATCCTAATTTCGTCCCGGTTTCTCTCAAGTGATCAGAATTGTCGGTTCATGCCATTGAAAAACGCGTGTATTACTTGGGACTAATACTTAGATGTGGAAAAAATTTCATGTCGCCAGGAGCTCATCCATACAGAATAAAGAGTCAACCCAATACCCATGAAATTTCTGTTCCATCAATATTGTTTCAATTTTATACAGCCGATTGCGCCTCGGATTCCAATCTCGACCCTATCGGTTATGACCGGTGTATTCCATTCACCAATGACGCCGTATGCCAGCACCATGAGGGCCTATGGTCTGCGTCTTTGGGGTTGACTTCGCATCTAAGAGTGAAAGACACGCTAATAGAGTTACAGGGTGAACTGGAAGTATGATGATGTCCAGCCAAGAACTTCCACCGCTCACTCTTCCGCGTTCATCCTCACCGCCATCTCCCACGATGATGCAATCTCTTAGCCGTATGGTGCCACGCTAGGAGATATGTGGCTCCTCGTTTGTGTATCTACGGACCTCTGGTGTATGCATTTCATGAGACTCATGGATTGGCCTCTTTGATAGCATACAATGATGGCCACATTGCTTATTGACTACCTCGAACTCGATCATCCATGAACTGCGTCAGATTGGGCTTCCCATTTTACCTAGTTGATGGCCTTGTTCTTGAGCATCATATTCGCTCACACACTCCCCGGCCGCAGTCGTGCTATGGAAATCTGAGACATCCCGCCGAGCACGTCGGTGAAGATGATGCCAGCTTTGTTTCTCGATAGACCACGACACTGTGCCAATGACAAACAAACTCAACGGATCTTACGCTGGTGGTGATTCACGGGCCTGAAGGAGCAGTAGCGGTAAAATAGGTCACAATATGCCACGAGCCTGCAACTGGAGCCACGAGTTTACAACACATGCGCACTAACACCGCCGTAATTGCTCTCTGTGAAATAATATAAACAACTCCTAAATCTCTTTAATGATTTCTCTTCGAAACCTCTTTCCTCTTCCTAACAGTTACCTTTTCCTTACAACGACACATTTATCTCTACAGCTTTTCAGAAACAACCTTCTCTCTCCGTCGACTTTCTAAACCAACTTCTTCCCCTTGCACCCTATCCTGGTGTTCTGGGATAGGTGATCCTCCCATCTCCATGACCGAGGACATACCACATCCCATTGCTATCATCGGCAGTGCTTGTCGCTTGCCTGGAAACGCTACAAGCCCATCCAAGCTATGGGAATTGCTTCGCAATCCACGAGATCTACTCAAAGAGGTTCCACGCGATCGATTCTACTGGGAAGGTGTCTATCGGTCTGATGGACTTCATGGCGCAACGAGGACCAAGGATGCGTACTGGCTTGATGAGAACATTCGACAGTTCGACCCCACATTTTTCAACATCAATCCGGCTGAGGCTGAAACTCTAGACCCACAACATCGACTCCTGCTTGAAAATGTGTATGAGGCAATCGAGTCTGCCGGGCTCACTCTGGAAGATCTGCAAGGATCAGACACTGGCGTATTTGTCGGCATGATGCGGTGTGATTATTTCGACAATGCGAACCGAGATATCGAAGCGACATCTGGGCAAATAATGACCACCGGCACAAGTCGAAGCATTGCCTCCAACCGTATTTCCTACACTTTCGATTTCCGTGGTCCATCTGTCACACTTGATACAGCATGTTCATCGAGTATGCTCGCCGTTCATTTAGCAGTCGCCTCGTTGAGGCAAGGGGAATCCAAGATTGCGTTTGCCTGCGGTACTTCTTTGAATCTGACCCCAAATGAGTTCATTTCACTTACTAAGATGAACATGATGAGCGCAGACGGACGGAGGTAATGTAGGACCTCATATCTCAACGATTCTTTTACTAACTGGAACAGCAAAATGTTCGATGAAGCTGCCAACGGATATGGGAAGGGAGAGGGCGTCGGAGTTGTCTGCTTGAAACGCCTAGATGCGGCCATCCATGACGACGATCATATCGAATGCGTTATTCGGGAAACTGGGACGAACCAGGATGGACGGACAAAGGGCATCACCATGCCCAGTGCAGAATCGCAGGCCGACCTGATTCGGAAGACCTATAAGCATGCTGGCCTTGATCCGACTCAGATTGGATCTCGGCCATCATTCTTCGAAGCTCATGGTACAGGCACTCCCGCCGGAGATCCGCTGGAGGCTCAAGCTGTGGAAGCTGCCTTTTTCCCGCCAGGACAGGAATATTCAGACGATGAAATACTTTACATTGGCTCGATCAAAACTGTCATCGGTCACACCGAAGGTACTGCTGGAATCGCTGGGCTACTTAGAGCGGCTTTGGCTGTACAAAACAGTGTTATGCCACCCAATCTTCTGTTTCAGAGAATGAGCCATATGGTGGCTCCGTTCACCAAGCATTTGCGTGTGGTCAGTGCTGCGAACCCATGGCCTCCTCTCCCTCTAGGATGCCCTCGTAGGGCTTCAATAAATAGTTTTGGTAAGTTTAAGCCTGAACTCAAATTGGAACCGAGCTGATTGCGACTTCAAGGATTTGGCGGGAGCAATGTTCATGTCATTATTGAAAGTTTTGACAGTGCTGCCCGGCGTCGCATTGCGAGCATGTTGTCCTCTGCAGTGGATTTACCCATATTCACGCCGTTCACCTTTTCGGCAGTCTCGGAGCGTGCGCTCATTGCCATCATGCAAAACTATCTCCAATATCTCAAAGACCACAAAGATAACCTTTCTCTCCGCGATCTTGCCTGGACATTACAGTATAAGCGTTCTCAGTTTGCGTTCAGATGCACCGTATCAGCGATGACTCACGAGGAATTGCAACAGAAGCTGCAGAGCGCTATTGATGCAGCTTCCAAAAATAGCACTTCTCAAGCTGTGGTGCGCTCCTCACAAGTCAACCATCCTCGAATTATGGGCGTTTTTACGGGGCAAGGAGCACAGTGGGCTACTATGGGAAAGGATCTGATCAACCGTTCTTCATACGTTCGTAGGATTGTGGACAAGCTTGATGAAGCTCTATCTACATTACCAGATGCGGATCGACCAACATGGAAAATCGAAGAAGAACTGATGGTTGATGGGACCAAGTCGCGGATGAACGAGGCACTATTGTCACAGCCTTTGACAACAGCCATCCAGATTGTTCTTGTCGACCTCCTCCAAGTGGCAGGGGTGAAGTTGCACACTGTAGTTGGCCACTCCTCTGGTGAAATAGGTGCGGCATATGCAGCTGGTTTAATCCAGGCCGAGGACGCTATTCGTATTGCTTACTACCGTGGCCTACACTCGCAACATGCTGCAGGAGAGAGCGGACAATTGGGCGCCATGCTTGCTACTTACATGACACCAGAACAGGCCGCAAATTTTTGCAGCCTTCCCGAATTTCGAGACCGCATCATTGTAGCTGCATGTAACGCTCCGGCGATGGTCACGCTTTCCGGCGATGCAGACGTGATCGGCAGCGCTCTAGCTTCGCTCGATCAGCAAAACATATTCGCGAGGAAACTCAGAGTCGATAAAGCATATCACTCACTCCATATGCAGCCATGTGCCGATCCCTATCTCCGATCTCTAGAAGAATGTGGAATCGAGATTAAGAAGCCTCGCGACGACTCTCCGATCTGGTTCTCCAGCGTCCATCCCGGAGAACGTATGGTCCCTAGTAGGAGGTTACGTGGAACCTATTGGGTGGAGAATCTTATCTCGGCCGTTCTGTTTTCGGAGGCCATCACTACTGTTCTATCGGAGATGGGAGTGCCGGACCTATACCTCGAAGTCGGGCCGCATCCATCACTCAAAGAGCCCATTCGCCAAATTGTTGGTGGCTCTGCCAAAAACAGTAGTCTCTACTCTGGCCTCCTGATGAGGGGAGCCGATTCCATCATTTCATTCTCCGAGGCGCTGGGAGCTATCTGGTCACGATTCGGAAGGTCGACTGTCAACTTTTCGCATTATGATAAAACTCTGTTGAACAGTAAAAAGCCAATGATGATTAACGATCTACCCACCTACCCCTGGCAGCATGATAGAGAATACTGGTGGGAGAATCGCTATTTGCGCCGACGTTTCCAAGAGACTGATCCACCAACGGAACTTCTGGGAGTTTCATTATCAACCGGCGCGAAGCATGAATACAAGTGGCGCAGTTTTCTCAAACCAAAGGACGTGCTTTGGATGTTAGATCACAGGCTGAATGGAATGGCTGTCTTACCTGGGGCTGCCTACATTGTAATGGCCTGTAGCGGTGCGGAGCGGATTTTCCACAACCACAGCATCGAGATGATTGAAGTCGAGGACCTACATTTTTTCCTACCAATCACTTTCCCTGACAGCGATTCGGCGATTGAGACGGTTCTAACTGTTTCAAGCATTACCTCAAATTCCAAGCAAGGGAAGGCCATCTTCGTCATTGACTTTTGCAGTGATCAGCGTTCTGACGAATTGATGACCGCAGCAAGGGGATGTCTAAAGGTCCATTTTGGAATCGACTTTGACCGGTCATATCCTGAAACTTTGTCTCATCCTTCAGGTCTGACAAACGTGAGCCCGGAACTATTTTACAGATCCCTTTCACACATTGGATTTGGTTATACGGGGCCATTTCTGTCCATATCATCGATGAAGAGGCGTATGGATTTTGCTACTGGAGAGATCAGAATAGCCCTAAATGAGATGATATTTCATCCCGCGATACTGGACGCTCTCTTCCAAGCTACCTACGCAGCTTACAGCTTTCCCGGAGACACTTCCATGCCAAATTTCCCTGTCCCGAGCAATGTGCGTTCTATCAAGGTCTTTCCGACCCGTTGTAGGGAGATCACTGCCACTAGCCAATCCTTGCAATTTGATATCGCAAGGACTAAAGCCCAGGAATTTGGTGGGGTTCTCTACAGTACCAGTGGCGAGGGCACAATGCTTCAAATCGAAGGATTCTGTACTGCTCCATTCAGATTATCCACTCCAGCCGACGACTTGCAAATGTTCTCTGAAGTTATTTGGAGACCATACCTCCCGAACGCCAAACTCTTGGCATCGAGCTTTCATATGAGCCCCGAGAAGGTTCAATTCGCCGAAGTGTGCGAGCGTGCTGCCTTTTTCTACCTGAGAACTCTCAATGAGGTTATTTCCTGGGATGAAGAGCAGCGTGCGGAGGAACCCTTGCGCCACCTGCTTGAATTCGCTCGCATGACTGTGACCGAGGTCTTGTTAGGGTTACACCCTCATATGAAAAAGGAGTGGCTCAATGATACAGAAGAGGATATTGCTGAGATTATGAAGGCATATCCTGACTCCATCGACTTGCAACTGCTCGATGCGGTTGGGAAAGCATACCCTTTCATCATATGTCGTCAGAAGACAGCCATTAGCACTCTTATGGAAAACGACATGCTGAGTAAAATTTACAAAAACGGCTTGGGATTTCCGGAGGCAAATGCATGGCTCGCGCAATTCGTCCAGATACTGTCTCACCGATCTCCGAGAATCAGAATGCTTGAAGTAGGAGCAGGGACAGGTTCCGTCACCGGCGCAATCCTTGAAGGATCTAAGTTTGCGTCATACACTTTCACGGATATTTCCCCGGCCTTTCTCGCCCCAGCAAAGGAGAAGTTTAGACGCTATGAGGACAAGATGGAGTTTCGGGTGTTCAATATGGAGAAAGACATCTTCGAGCAAGGATATCAAGCTGGATCTTTTGAGGTTGTTGTAGCCTCAAATGTTCTGCATGCTACGGAAGATGCCCAACCTGTCTTGGCACGGATACGGCAGCTTTTAAGACCAGGTGGCTATCTGGTGTGCCTCGAGTTATCCGCCAATTACGACACCCGAAACATAGTTGTCATGGGGGGTCTGACCGGTTGGTGGCTTGGACATGGAAAAGGTCGGACATGGTCACCTGCTTATACTGAACAGCAATGGGACTCTTTGCTTAAACAAGCGGGTTTCTCGGGAGTTGATACAATCACTCCTGTGGTAAATGAGCTGCTTTGCCCATATCGCGTCTTTGTTTCTCAGGCCATCGACGACAGGATCATGTTTCTTCGCAAACCGCTTTCCAAACCCGATCACAAATGTCACGACAAGCTCATGATTCTCGGTGGGGACTCTGCAATCCATACCGATCTTGTTGCTGGCATTGATTCCCTACTTTCGCCTTACTTCCAAGAGGTCGTTCGCGTTCCCACTTTGCATGATGTCTGTCAGATTGCCACCGTGCCATACGCGGTTCTTTCCCTTGTTGAACTAGATGAGCCTGTGTTTTATAATATGAGCGCGACAAAGCTTGCGGCTCTGCAAAAACTTTTCAGCGGAGCAACAGATATCCTTTGGTTGACCGCAGGATGCAGGTCTCCAAAGACTACGACTGCGGCATATGCAAATATGACTCTTGGATTGGGAAGAACTGTGCGCAACGAACAGCAGCATCTCCGGCTGACGTTCCTAGACGTTAGCCAGCCTGATGCAGTGACAGCCAGATGCCTGAGCGAGAGTATGCTTCGATGGTACATTCTGGGGCAATGGAAGGGAGAGGGATGGCAAGATGATGTCCTGTTCGGCCATGAGACGGAAATGGCGATTGAAAATGGAAATCTGCTTATACCCAGTGCCGTCCACTGCAGATCGCAAAACGACCGTTACAACTCTCAGCATCGCCGGATCACCCAAGATGTGGCACCACATGCATCGACAGTCGAGATCAAATTCAAGGATGGCCATTACAACCTGCGCCAGGTACCTCCCACGCCAACACTGTTGGTTGGGAAATCGACAGTATTCGTGAAGATGTTGTACTCAACCCTCTATGCAATCAAGTGCAAACCTCTTGGCTTCCTCTTCGTCGGGTTTGGTCTTATTCAAGGCGGAGAACATGCTATCGTACTTACCGAGACGATTGGTTCTTTACTTGAGGTCCCTCGATGCGCTGTTTACACGCGCAGTGCTTCAAATGGTTCCGAGAAGCAATATCTGCGTGCCTTTGGGGCTTATATGGTTGCCCATCGCGTTGTCGGCACGGCTCGCCACACTGGTCATCTACTAGTTTTGTCTTCTGATCCTATTTATATGTCTTTCATTGAAGACATGGCGGCCAGAACGGACAAAAAAGTGGTATTTATAACAAGCGACCCAAGCATTCAGCGCAAGAATAGCATTTTCCTGCATCCTCGTAGCCTGGATCTCACAATCCGTCAGGCAATCCCTAAAGGAACCTCAGTGTTTATCAACTTGTCAAATCGACCGGACGATGAGGTCTTGTTCAAACGAGTTGCCCCTTTATTCTCCGTTGGCTCCACGAAAATTAAAGACGCGGATACTATTTTCATGACCCGCTCCTCAGGATACAATTGCGCAGAGCTTCCATCCGGGTGCGAAATGCCTTCCGGGGAGAGATCAGTGCTCGTTGAAGCTGCACTCACAAGATACAAAGAAATTGACGTCTACACAGTTAGCCCTAAGGAGATAGTTCAACAGACTCTTCAACCTTTGCATTCTATCCTGGACTGGACCGCAGCGGACCGAATCCCAGTCAATATTCGGCCAGCTTGCTCAGTGGTGGGGTTTAGTCCGGATAAAACGTACTTGATTATAGGCAGTAGTGATATTGCCCAGTCTATCTGCGAGTGGATGGTGGAAAAGGGCGCCAGGTTCATCATGATGGCTAGTCGCGACCCGAGCGGCCTGGCTAGTTGGGCAGGCGATATGGCTTCAAGAGGTGCCTTCGTTGACTTACATGCCGCAGATATCTCCAAGGAGGACACGGTACGCAGCATGCTTGCTAAAGCCAAAGCTGGACAAAATGCGCGCAATATTGTCTTGCCGCAAATCGCAGGGGTTATCAATCTGGCTTTAGTTCTGAAGGACGTGTCCTTCTCCAAGATGACGTTTGAAGATCTCCGAGCTGTGACCGATGTCAAAGCCAAAGGTAGCCTCATTCTTCATGAACAACTTCTTGGCGAGAAACTCGACTTCTTCATCATGGCATCGAGCATTTCGTATGTTATTGGTAACCCTGGGCAGTCGAACTACACCGCCGGCAATGCCTTCATGGTTGGTCTTGCGAACTACCGAAGAAACATCGGTCTTCCAGCTTCCGTCATCGACATCGGTCGCGTCACAGGGCTCGGATATATCACCCGTTCCACTCGCGAGAACGTCCGGGATTTGAGCATAGAGGAAATCCGCCTCAAGGCCCTGTATCCCGTATCGGAACGCGATCTACACCAGATTTTTGCTGAGGCAGTTTTGGCTAGCCCTCACGACTCTGGTATAAGTCCAGAAATCATAACCGGCATTAGGAGCATCGAGCCAGATATGATTCCGCAATCCTGCTGGGCTCTCAAGCCAATGTTCTGCCACCTCCGATCGTACCCAACGGCCGAAATGACGGTTAAGCGCGAAAAGAAACTCACAGTCCGCGAGAAACTTAGCGAAGAGCTGTCTTCAGTCGCCAAGCGCTCTCCCGATCCGGCCAAAGAATCGTCTGAGAAACAGATTTACGAGATCATTCGGTCAGCCTTCCTGAATCGTCTGAGTACACTTCTTCAAATTGACATTGAGGATATCGATGAGACGCGTGGTTTGCTTAATCTTGGGGTCGATTCGCTTGTTGCGAGCGAGATTGGGAGTTGGGCGAGGAAGGAGCTCAAAGTGCCGGTTCCACATTCTATGATTTTCGGGGACTCGAGTTTGGTAGATATTGTGAATTTTGTTGTGAGGCACTTGGATAAGGGATGGGTTGTGTTGAAGGGCCAAGGAGGTGTTTAAAGCCCTGGGGATACATATGATAGAGGGAAGGGTTTGAAATCTGGTTATTTTCTTCTCAAATTTCCTTTTTATGGTTGAAGTATACTGGGGTGTCTTTGTCCATAGGAATGCTTTAGCCTGTCAAGGGTTCACTCTCCTCTTCTTTCCTTGGCTTCGCCTGCTACAGCAGGCGTATTCTAAGGTATGGATGATTTAGGGATATTTTCTTGTCATTTTTTGGGACTCTATTAGCCATTTGGGATCCAGGCCCAACCCGGGGGTACTAGAGTACGGTGGTCACGTAAGGAAACAAGTCCTCACATCACCTTATATACATTTGATATAGTAGAATAGAGCCAATCTCTTCTCATCTTCTAAGTTGATATTAAGGGCTTAAATTGAGAATATTTGGAATACACCATTGCACACTTGAAGTCCGGGTACCGCATCAACGTTCACTTTCCGATCCCTTCTCCACCTGGCCACTTCTACGTCACCAACTTTCATATTTCGTTTCTAGAACCTTCTGCGGAGCGACCGGAAATAAAAATCATGGATCAGGTACACGGCATACTTCCATAGGTCGAGACGCCGACAGTTGTCCAAATATTAAGCTGCATCTGCATTGGGGATTCTTCAGGGTTCCCCTGATACTTAAATCCAGCCTCAGTCCGTCCCCACAAGCCTCCCGAACCATCCTTTTCATCGCATATTCGATAGCAGAGTCGTTGTTAATGGACAGCATAACCCAATTTCTTATGCTACAATGCCCCGTTCTTATTGTTGGGGGCTCGATGGTGGGAATGGCGCTCTCAACGCTCCTCGCCAAGCATGGATTTCAAGGTTGCATCACAGTCGAAAAGCATGCTAACACCGCGATTCATCCCAGAGCGGCATTGTTTCATCCAAGGTCGTACATTATCATCCTTAATCTTTTGGCATGCTTCCTAACGAAACGTGTTAATCATGGAGATACACCGAGAACTGGTCTCTACGGAGAATGAGAACAGAGTCCACCAAATACTACGATGAACATGCTAGGATCGTCGACATGGCAAGCCTTGCTGGAAAGTATGTGGGCCCTTGGATGGCTGATATGAATGAAGGCTTCGAGGATCTTTCCCCTGCAGGGGGGCTTTTTCTTACCGCAAAATATGTTCGAGCTGATATTGCGGCGGAAAACGATTGCCGACGGAGCGCTTCTGAAATTCTCGACTGAAATGGTGTCTTTTCAGCAAGACTCGGATGGCGTCACTACCCTGTTCAACCGACTGAAACCGGAGAGAAAACGCTGGTGAAGGCAAAGTATGGTCGCTTGTGACGGCAATCGTTCTCCAGGTCGCGAGAAGCTGGGAATTTCGGTTAGAGAGCATGAATTGCTGAGTCAGTCTTTGACCATCTATTTCAAGGCTGATGTCTCGAAATATGTTCCTGGGAAACATAACGGCGTCATATACATCAATAATCCACTTGTACGAGGCTTCATCCGCAACGACAAAACGGGGAAGCAGTGGTTCTCGGTTGCGAATACAGCGGGCGAGCAGGGCACTGAGGAAAGAAGATTCCGGCGGATAATATTACTGATGAACGAGCTGGCGAACACCTTCGTGCTGCCTTTAATGCAGACATTGATTTCAAAATTAAGCTCACTGCAAAATGGCGCGCAGTTTATGATTGCGCCGCTACCTTCAACAAAGGCCCCATCGTTGCTGGGGATGCAGGGCACAATATCACCCCACATGGTGGGTTCGGCGGCAACACTGGCATCCAGGATGCTCATAACCTTGCCTGGAAGCTTGTTCTTGTTTTGAAGGTCCGTGGGGAAGAGCTGGTTGAAGTGACTTACACTGCTCAACGACATCCAGTTGCGCGCAAGGCTGTAACCTGGGTTTTGAACGATATGTGAGGCGCACTGCACCAGAGTTGAAGGATTCATCACCCAGCCTGGAGGACGCGATCGCCGAACCGCACCTGGAATTGAGATATCGGTATCATTCTCATGCTTTGATGAGCAAATAGCTTGGATGGAGGATCCGGCGACTGCATTTGCTCGCCCTGGAACACATGCGCTGTATGTGAGGGTCGATGCCGCGAACCGAGAAGACATCCCTATCGCTGATTTGTTTGACTGTAATTTCGTGATGCTGTTCGGAAAGAAAGCGGAAGGATGGCAGTCAGCAGTGAGGAGACTCACATCTACTGAGACCAGGCCCCCCGCCCATTTCAGCTTACCATGGTAACTCTATGTCCGGGGACTTTTGACTCCTTTTTTTGGAGGTTTTCTGTCGCCGCTTTTGGAGTCACTTGCACCCAAAATGCCAAGTCCAACCCCTGCAACCCTGTCAGCTTTTCTTGCCTAGTTCCCGCACCGCCCCATCCTGTCATGTCTCATGCTTCCTAAAATTCACAACAACTAAACGAGCCCAAAAATGGACCCACGTCCATCCCGTCCATATATTATCGACGCTTCCTCCACCATACCCGCCTTGCTAGAATATCGCCTTGTCTGCACTTAGAGAAGCCTGACGCACGCGTTCACTTGCCCTCCATCAACCCGCCGTCTTTACTCGCACCCTATCATAGTATACAGCCCCTCCTTCCCGCTCCCATTTGATGCCGGCTCTTATTAAATTTAGCAGCCTGTTCTATCTAGTCTGCTGTTGGTCTGTTCTATTAATTTATAATTAATGTTATTTTAGTACCTATTAAGCCTCTTTCTACTTTCCTTTTAAACTACTAGCATACGTGTAACTATTTGTAATAAAAAAATTGTATAGTTATATACATACTTGATAGCATAAACTAACTAAATTAAAATACTAAACTATTTAATAATAGAAATTATAACTTAAACTTAAATTTTTAGCTAAATATTATTAAAAACTTAGTAAAAACTTTTAAAAATTAAAAATAGTAAAATATAACTATTTATTATTAATAAAAAATAAGTTAAAATATTATAATTTAAAATCTAGCTTAAAAAGCTAACATTTTTTAAATACTATAAAAATATTAAAGTAGACTTTATTTTACTAATTAAGAATATTTTAAAATATAATATATGTTTTCATTAGGAAAAAAATTAGTAGCATTTTTACAACATTTAATAGTATTTAACAGCTATTTATATATTTTACGTATTTTACTTTATAGCTTATAGTTTTAACTTTAAAGTAGTATTAAAGCTGCTAAACGTAATACCGTCTTATAAAATATTATAAAATACGTAATTATATTCTCTAAAGCTTTTATTATTATTTATAATATTTATATAATTTATTAATTATATATATTTTATAAATTTAACGCTTTGCGTTAGGAAAAAAATTAGTAGTATTTTTATAACATTTTATATAATTTATTTTATAGCTTATAATCTTAACTCTAAAGCAGCATTAAGCTACTAGATATAATACTATTTTATAAAATACTATAAAATACGCGATTATATTCTCTAAAGCTTTTATTATAGTTTGTAATATTTATATAATTTATTAATTACATGTATTTTATAAATTTAACGCTTTCTAAGTATACTATATATCTATTTATTTCGTATATATAGTATATATACTTTTATCTATATATTAAGCTAGCTTTAACCTGTAATAAGTAGTAATTAACTATAGAAAAATATAAAATATGTAATACTAGCCCTTTATACTACTAATAAGCTTTATACTAATTATATTTATAATTTACTATATATATACACTGCAGTTAACGTATGTTGTATATTTTAAATTATAATTCTAAATTAGTAGCTACTACTAATTTATTATATAAAGTAATAAAATAGTATATAAGATTTATTTGCTTTCTTTTTTTTTTTTTTTTTAATTTACTTAAAGTACTTCCTACGCCTATTATTTAAACTTATAAATTTTAATATAATCTATCTATCTTTAGTCCGCACACGGGCCTTTATATTTTTTAAAATATTATTATTTATAATATCTATACTTATAGTATCCCTAATAAGAATATACTATAAAATATTATTATTAATTATTTTTTTAATTATGTTAGTATTTTAAAAGATTATAAGATATTTCTGGACAGTAGTAAGATTATAGCTATAGAGTATTAAAATTATATTTTTAGTATACTACAAAAAAAGAACCTTATATATAGGTTTAAAAGATTATAAATATAGAGATAGTTAGATATTATTAGAATTCTATTATAACATATTAATTAGCTTATATATAGTCTATATTATAGTATATAGAAATAGTAAATTATTATAAGTCATAGTAATTAGAGGTGTATATTATTATAAGGTAGTAAAATTAATAAAATATTTATACTTATATCTTATAGTATAATTATAAAGCTATTATTATACTCTAAGTTTAAGTCTTCTAGATCTTTTATAATATCTTTATAAAAATTATTAATTACTTATTAACTAGATTATATTTATTATAATATCACGTTTTATATTTTATTAATCTATTATAAAAGTAGTTTATGTATTTTATTAGTGTATTTAGGTTTATAGCTTTTTTATATATTCTATAGTCACTCCCAAGTATCTATAGTAGTATTTAGTAGATATAAAAGAAATATTATTAAGTCTTATCTATAATTATTATATTAGCCTTAAACTTTAGAGTTATTTTTATTTTATTTTTATATTCTTTAAAAGCATGCTATATTACTAGGTAGATTAATTATATTATATTAAGCATTATTAGTACAAAAAGGTCAGCGCTATTTTTATTAAGAATAAATAACTTTAAATTAGTATTAAAAAATACACGCTTAATACAGCATGTAATAACTAGTAACTTAAAATATATTACTTTATACTAGTTTTTATTAGTTATATTAAAATTAATATATATAATACTAACTAGGCCGCCTAGCGTAAAGCTATTATCTTTAAATAATTTATTTATTTTTATTATAGTATTAGTCTCTAGCTCTAAACAGTTATAGCTTCTAGTAATAACTTTATATATTATATTTATTAAGAAAGAACGAAACACGCTAAGCTAGTTATATAATTATAATACTAATTAGCATATTATTATTAAATTTAGTAGTATTATATTTTATATGTTACTATTTCTAGTATTATATTTAACACTTTACTAGCTACTATATTATAGCTTTTTATAATATCTATTACCTTATTTCATATCCGTATTATTATTATATTTAGGCTATTAATATTTGTCTCTGGCTAAAGAAATAGACAAAGGGCTTTAGGGAATAAACCTATTATTATTTATATAATAAAACGTGATAACGTGATACGCTATATTACTATATTAATAGAGTTTAATATTTCTTTAGTTTATTATTTATAATTCTTTTATAGTAGTTATTCATCTAAGTAACGCCTTTATTATTTATAGGATATAAATTTATATACTATAGTCTTACTTAGTATTAATAAGTTTCTACTTAATAAGAATAAAATAAAACACTAAGATAATACTCTTATTAAGGTTAATACTATATTACACTATAGAATATAGTTACATTAGCTAAATCTATATATTTATGTTAATATAAATTATTATATTAAATATAATATTATCTCCTTTTAGAGCTAGCTTATTTACTATATATACTTTCTTATAATTTTATTATCTAATCTATTTATATGTTTTACTATATAAAGGAGGCGTTCTTATACTTAGTAGCTAATTTACTAATAATTAAGTCTAGTATTATATTATATATCTATTCTAGAGAGTAGATAGTAAGTAACTAAGATAAATTAATAAAACTAATTAGCTCTTATATAAACGCTACTACACTAAGAGATACTAGACATTTTATAATCTTATTACTATTATATTCTAAATAATAGTATATTTAACTTTAATATTCCGCGTTAACTCTATTACTAAAAGTAGTTAATATACTAGTTTATTAACTATAGATACTTTAGAAGGGTGGTCTTTTAATTTATATATTATAAACTAAGTAGTTTAGCTTACTCTAATATAGGTTTATTTTAAGTAAGTCTTTTCTAAGTAGTATATAAATAGAATCCGTTTTATAATTAATATATATTCTATAACTAGAGTATATAATAATATAAATAATAGAAAGAAATAAAAAAATAATAGGTATTAAGTTAACATAACCTATCTAGATTTTTATAATTATAGGAATTTATTATTAATTAGTTTAATTTTGCGCTACCTATAGAATATTAGCGTATATTATAGTAATTTATAGTAGTATTAGCTATATATCTCTTTTATTACTTTATAGCCTATAGTTACTTTCTTATAAACCTATTAACTTATATCTTATTTACGTGTTCAAAATCTTCGTTATATATAGTATTATATATATTCTAGTTATTATAGCTATTTATAAAGAAGATATCTATAACGCTAATATCTATTAGTATAAAAAAAACTAGTCTTATAATATAATTAATATTATATATTTAGAAAGCATCTAGTATACGCTTTATCTTTATATTAGGTAGCTTTATATTTTATACTTTTAGTATTCCAGTCTTTACGTTAATTTTATTTTTATTATAAATATAAAGAGTTTCCACTAAAGCCCCAGTATATACTATGTACTTATTATTACTATTAAGTTAGTTTATATTTTAGATTAATAGTAGCAGCTGAAGCTTTTCTATTTTATAGCTATAAAGACTATTATTTACCTACTTATATTCTTATACTATTATACTATTATAGTAAGGCACAGCTGTATCTGACTACTCTAGTATATAATAAATAAAAACTTTATTAAGTTTATCTAAATTAGATGTATTTTTACTAAGGTGAATGTAATAAATAATACTATAATAAATACCTACAGACATTATTAATACCTATTTAGTATTAATATTAAGTTAGTTAATATTTTAGTTTATTTTTTAGATTTTATTAACTTGCTTATAGTATTCTCTTATAAAGAGAGCTAGCTTAAATATAAGGCTTATTATTCTTATTTACTACTATACCTTTTTAGCTAAATACTAGAAATTCGTGTTAATATTTTAGTCCCTAAGTGCTTAAGTATTAAAGCTATTAATATTCTATATATATAAGTAATATATATATATATTAATAAAAGGACTTAGTTATATTATTTATATTATATTTATTTTATGTATAGTGCTAATTATAGTAGTCAGCTTTTATAATTAAAGCTTAGCTTAAATTATTATATTTAGGTATATAGTATTATATTATATTATCTACTTCTTATAAGTATTTTATTTATTAGTTTTGTAGTAAAATCCCTTCTATAGCTTATAAGCCTACTCTAAATACTTTATATCTATATTTTTAATTAATCTAAATTTCTGGATTACCTTTAGATAGTGGGTAATAGTATATAGCTTAAAAATATTAAAGTTTAAAAATCCTATCTTACTTAGTCAGAATAAAAGGAATACGTTTTTAATTTAATTTATTCTATATATTACTATTTTTATATACTAGAGTGTTATATCGTTATGTATTATATACTATAATAATATAGTAAAATTAATAAAAGCTTAAATAAATAATATGATGTTTTTATTATACTTTAATAAAAAAGCTATAACTAGAATTAATTAATATAATAGAGATTTATATATTTTTCTAGTCCACTAGTGAATATTTATCTAATTATTTTATATTATTATATTAGTAAACTGTTTTACTTATGTAAAGTAAGTAATAAAAAGTATTTCTATAAGTAATAATTACTAGCTATAATTATCTATATATAAAATATTAAGTTTTTAGAATTTTCTAGTTTATATCTCGCATTAGAGAAGATTCTGGATTTAATTTAAAAAATATTTACTAGTAAGGCCTTTAAGCACTTGGTGTAGAAAATTAAATACTATTATTATATAAATATTAAATAATTTATAGTTCTATATAAAGTTATAGAAAGAGTAAATATAATTTTTATTATTTCTACTATAAACTACGCGGTTCTTCTGTTATTTATGTAGCTATATTTATATAATTTAATATATTTTTAAGAATTATAGCTATAAGATAGCTATTACTAGATTATGTTATTAATTTAATAGTATATAGTAAATTAAGTAGCTGTAGCTGCTTTTAATATCTATAAATATAACTTACTCCTTATAGTTAGCTATAAATATAACTAGAATTAGAAAATAATATTAAATATACTTATTTATGTATTAGAGATATATATATTTTTTTACTAGCCTTTTCTAATACTTCACGCAGTATTAGTATTCATGTTTAAATAATAATAATTTTATTAAAATTTACGTTTAAATATAGCTTTAAAGGCTTTATGTTGTCCTACTAGCCTCCTAATATAGTTACTAAGTATATATACTAGAAAATATATAAGTAGTAGTAAAGCTAGTTAGTTTACTAACTATTAAATACTTAGTCTAATATTTTTAATTATAAAATAAACTAACTAAGCCTTTTTATTACTAGTATATATTATTAGTTATGTTTTGTTATTAGTTAATAGGATTAGCACTACAGTCACGCTATATAGTAATTATTCTTATATTTTCTATTACTAGTTTATAGTATAAAGCTTATTATATACTCTTATTTTACTTAACAAGTGTTACCTTATAGGCGAGAAGATTATATTACTTTTAAAAGAAATATAATTAATAAATAGTAATATTATATATAGCGTATTATAGTAATACACTAGCAGCTATTAATTATTAATAATAATAGTTATTATTTTCTATTATAGTTAAGTGTTCTTACTTTAGTTATATAGCTATAATAGTTTTTCTCTAATCTCTTTAGCATTCTAGTAAAAGAAATACTTACTATATATTTCTTATAGTTATATATTACTTAGCTATGCGTTAATAGCGTGATCTGATATTTTATAAATTATTTACTATAAAACTTACGTATATTCTGTCTTACTATTAAATAAATAAAATAGTATAAGTATCTTCTCTAATCTACTATTAATATATTTAATATATAATATACTATTATATAATACTATAATATTATTAATAAGTAGTAGATTTTTTTAATTTTATTTTAGAAATTTACCTACAACGCAGCTAGTAACCTCTTTAAATATCTTAATTTAAAAGATATTTATAAATATTTCTATATAAGTTTACTAGTCAGCTTTAGTATTTACTAGGCTATATTAACTATTTTAAGTAACTAAAATTTCATTATATTCTAAGTCTGCAGTCTGTTTTATTATTTTCTTAATAATATTATTATTTAAAGCTTAAGTAAATAACTATCTAGTATCCTATTCTAATTTAGTTTTATATTTAGTTAACTAGTGTTTTTCTATACCTTAATAGTGTACTAGCACCTTTTTTTTAGTATTTTTAATATAATTAGGTTTATATATATTCTTTATTTAGTTTTATTAACTCTAGTAGTATTACTTATATTAGATTAGACTACTAGTACTTTTTAATTTAGTTCTACACTAAATATATTATTACTAGATAGTATTTATTTATAAGTTATAATATATTCTAGTATACGTTTCTCTAACGCTTTATTATTTATTAGTATTTTACTATTAGTATATTTACAGTAATAATAGTCAAAAAGTCCTATTATTCTATATAGTAAGATATAGTTATAGTAGGTTATTATTAAGTTATATAGTAATTAATAATAAATTACCTTAGAGAGGGCAATTTGCGTTAAAATGTATTATTTTATTATAATATTAAATTAGCTAAAGCTTAACGCACTAGTAATAATATATTTTCTTTATATTTATAAACTTTTCTTTATACTAGTTTTATTGCTTCTGATACTCTTACTATTATTTATAATAAACTATACTCTATAATATTAATATACTATTAAACTTAAGTAGTATGACTCTATAATAGATTTAAAAAAATATATATAACTTATTACTGGCTTAAGTATTAATACTAGCTGATTTAACACTATTAAGTAGATTTTTAAGTAGATTATTATAGAAAAGGGTCTATTATATACTTTATTCTATAAAAGATTAAATATATTACTATATGAGAAAATAATTTAGAAAGTTATTTTTTAAGTAATAGAATATAAAAGAGCATTAAAGTTATAGATATATAAAGTTATATAGAATATACTAGCCTATACATAATTAAATATACATAAGAAAATAAAGATATAAAAGTAGCTTAGTAATTATATAATTAGTACAAAGAATAAACACATACTTAGTATAAATTTATAAATTATATCTATATATAGTTATATATAAATCTATAGATATAGTTTTAATTAGTTATTAATATTACTCTATAGTTAGTAGCTAGATAGTATAAACTTAGTCTTATATATAGATATAGTCTTAAGTCTAGTAATTATGTTTTTTATAACTTAAAAACTACACACCATAAAGTACTAGTAGCTTATAAAGATGTATATAACTACTAGTATAGATTATAACTTAGTTTAGATATAAGTTACTAATATAGATATTATACTTATATGGAATAATAGAGCATTAAGGGCTGCCCTATCTTAGATAGTTTATAGTAAAATAAACTAGATAGTATTTACTACTATTTATAGAGATAATATATAACTATATATTACTATTATAAGCGTGTTACTAATATGTATATAGCTCTATTCTTATTATAATATATATTAAATAGACTAGTAAAAAGTAGCTAATTAATAGAATAACTATTATTTTATATAAGATAGTCATTAAAGTTATTAAACATATTAAAGTTAAATACTATTATTATAATATATATATAATTACTTTATCTGTTGGTATTATTAAATCTTTAGCTAAATATAGTATACTATATAATACCCTAATTTACTATATTATGCTCTAAGTAATAGTAAATTATAGGTATTAACTAATAGCTATAATTATAAGTAGCTCTTTATAAAATATATATTTAGTATTCTAGCTACTACTATTATTAATATATGTGACTATTATTAGATTATATTTTATCTATCTTATTATTCTTTCTACTTATTATGCTATTTTAATTAGTTAAGTTCTAATTATTTTTATTTTAGTCTCTATTTATTTTACTACTATAACCTTAGTCTTTATTATTATTATTATTCTAATTAGCATCTTATGTCTTCGCGAAGTTAGAAAGACTAATATTAAATTCTAAGTTTAAATTATATAAAATAAAGTTATTATTATGCTCATGCTATTAATAAATCTACTTTATAACTATACTAATATTAAAAAAAACTATTAGGTAGTTATAGTATTTTTTTTTTAACTACTTAAGATTAATAAACACTTTATTATCTTTACACTATTTAATAATCTTATAGTATATAGTATTTATAAAAAACTTGTCTTTAGTATAGTAACTTATAATTATTAGAGTATTACTAATAATAATTAAACTTACTTATAGTTTAGTAATTACTAATAAATTTTTAACTATATTTTAAACAAACTTCAGCAGACTAGTGATAGTAGTATTATAGATTAGAAATTTAACTTAACTATTTTAAATACTATTAATAGTAAAGGCCTAAATCTGGTCGACTTTTAGCGTAATTTCCCGTTATATAGTGCTAGATAGTTAACTATAATACTATTCTACTAAAGTATATAGTCTTATAGTATAGATAATAAGCTATATTATATATAGAATAATAAGGCTAATTTATACTAGCTTAATACTAAAGTTAATTAATATTATTATAATATAGAATACGCGCTGTGTATAATCTATGTTATAAATAAACTTACTAAATTTATTTACCTACATTATACTCTTAGTAGATAGGAATATAATAATATAGTTATAATAAAATCTCTTCTTAAAAAAAGCAGCTGCTAACTTAAATGTGTTTTTATTTCTAATATTAAAACTAATACAAAGCTAGCCGTATAACAGAATAGTATTTATAAAATATATAATATTTTTAATAAACTAATATTATAACTATAATTATATAGTATCTGCACTGGCTAATAGTAGACAGCTATATAAAGATACTAATTTTTATTAACAGAAAAAGGTGATAGTATTTAAACTAAGTATAAACTTAAGTTAATATATATTACTAAGAAAGATTTAAGGTATAGAATCTCTTTTTTAGATATATATACCTCTCGTACTGCTTACGTAAGGCTTATTTTATATAAGTTTATTAAAACTACCTAGTTCAAACGCTTTATTAGCTTTATTATAGAAAATAGAATATAAAATACTAATAGTATATATATATGTCTATAAAATAATATTAGAGATTATAAGAATAGTATTTACTTTCTTTACTAGGTTTATAATTACTATATTAGATAAGAGCATTAGAGCTGCCTTATTATTACTTATTATCTTTTTTTTTATTATAAGCTAATTAAGGCGCTGACAGAACTTAATATATTTAGCTAAATTAAAGTCTATAATAAAATATAAATTTCTATTACTATTAGAGATATCTATAAAACGTAGTAACTACTAACCTTCTAATAAATTTATAAGCTTAAGGTGTTTATTAAAACTAGTAGTATTACTAGTTTTAAATATATAGTAAATTAGTAGAGCTATACTTAATATATGGGTATTACTATTAACAAAATAATTATTATATATATTATTATTATTATTAATATATTTAGAAGTATTATTAATACTTAGCTGTAGTCTATTATATAATAGTATTTTATTTAAATACTTTAGTCTTAGTTACGCGCATGTGCTGGTGAATAATAATAGAAAACTTTAAAGTCTTATCTTATAACTAAAATATCTTATAATTAGTTATAAGAGCAGTGTTAATATTCTTGGCTAGTATATTAAGTTAATAATTAAGAAATAAAAGTACTTAGATTTTATAGGAATCCTAATACAGCACTCTAAGTTAGTATTAGTATTATATTAATATAATTAGTAGTATTAATTTACTAGTGTCTCTTAGACCTTAGACTAGTAGAATATTACTAGTTATATATTTAAATACTATACAGGCTTATTTCTACTCATTATTTAGAAATAATAAAATAAATTAATAGGTATTTTTAATTATGATAATACTATACTTATTAATATCACAAGAGAAGTAGTTAATGTATAAAAGATTAAAAAAATTATTAATTATAATAATCTAGCGCTTAATTAGAAAGACGCTAATTCTTTATTATATATATTATAAAGTATTAATCTCTTAAGCTATTCTGATCTTAAGGATATGTTTATATATATAATATTTTATATTCTAAAACTTAATTAGCGCATTACTTAGTTCTCTAATAGTTATAAACTAATAGCTATTTAAGATATGCTTCTGCTTAATATTAGGAAGCAGAGCAAATATTCTATTTACATAAAATTAAAAAATAAAGTAAGAGTAGTCATAGCTAGAGCTAAATAGTATTATATTAATAATAACATTTTTTTAGTTAGTAGTACTATCTAAGTCTTCTTTAAAAAAGGTTATGTTAATAATTAAGTTTATATAAAGACTAAGCTCTAGAGCTATCTAAATAGCCGTAAAAAAAACTCTATTATTATTTCTAGGAAAAGTAATAAGACAGATAATAGTAAGTATGTAAGAGTTTTAGTTAAGGCCTTTTATATTAATAACCACTAAATAAAAGCTAATAGTAAAATATTTAATAAAATAGTTAAACTAATATCTTGCTGTAATCTAGTAGGATGGCTGGGTATCTACTAAAAGCTATATATTTAACTAAATATTAATAATACGTCTGTTCTACTAATAGAGTAAAAAGTCTTTATATTTTTACTTATCTAAACTAGTATTTAAGTTACTAATAAGACTATTAATCTACTTAGTACTAAGTATAAAAAAGTAAATAATAATCTTTAAATAAGCTAGTAGTATATTTTAAGTATAATAAATTTATTAAGTATATAGTTTAAAATTACTATTAATAAAAAAGTATTTGTTAAGTAGAGTATATATACTATTATCAGACTTATTAAAGGCAAAGGTAAATTTAATATAGTATAACTATAATATTATAATATTTTACAGGAAAATGTATTTAAGATATTTAAGTATTACTAAATATAATAAGCACTAAACATCTAAGAAAATAGTATTAATAGTATTTATATTAATAATACTATTAATATTTATGTTTGTGAATTGGATAAGTGCTATTTTATATATACAGTTACTATACATCTCACTATTCTTATAAAATACTATAAACTTAATATTATATAAAGTAATGTATTTGTTAACGATTTGTGTTACAAACTATATTATAAGTTAATTTTTATTTAGTAAGTTAAGTGTATTATGCGGCTTATTTATCTTAGTATTATTATTACTACCCTAAAATTTAATATTCTCTACCTAGTTATTTAATGCTTAATGTGAATTAACTAAATTAAAAAATTATTAGAACTATAAGCTATTATCTATTTTAGTACTATTTAAAGAAATATTACTAGAGCTTTATTTAGTATTTATAGGCTCTAAAAGAGTAATAACTACACTAGAAATAATAGTATCTATTATATTAGTTATATTTAAGGTAATTATAATAACTGTTATAGGTAAAGCCTTAAATCTATTTATATAATTATTAATAATATATTCTATACTTCCATAATTCTTATAGGGTTAACTATAATAGGTTGTAATATAAGTAATTAAACTATAGTTTAAATACATACGTGTTAGTTAATAGTACTTTTATACTAATTTAAAATAATCCTACTTTTTATAACTTTTTATATTATAGTTATAGCAGGTGTTTTAAGTACAGTTGCGCTTAAAATAGCTAGTTTTATTATAATTATAATAGATTTATAAGATTTATTTTTTAAGGCATGTAGCGTACATATAGCCTGTTAAGCTATAAATATAATATTTTAGAGTATTAACTATAGATATATAGAGGCTACTAAGCTCAAAAAGCCAGGCATTACTAGGCTAGAGGTTATTATTAATAGGTAAACTAGTATTAGTAATATCTATAACTAAAGAATACTATAATTCCTTTCATAAACTTCTTACAGTCACTAATATAGTTAATGTTATAGTTAATAAAATAATCTATAAAAAATCTATCCTTAATAGTAGAATATATGTTAAGTGAGTTGTTTATAATATTCTCTTAGTATACTTAAGTCTCTTACTAGATATATAGTATAAGAACTGATCTGTTTAATCTATAGGCTAATAAGTCTTCATATCTATAAACTTAGCTAGTATAAGTTTAAGTAGTAAGTATAGTAGAACTATTTAGTCTATATTAATAATATCATCAAGTAAAGGCAAGTAAGGTTTATAATAGAAAGTAAAATTAATAAATAGAAAAACTTAAAATTAATTTATGACTTAAAGTCTTAGTATGACTATATATAATAGTATGATATATATTAGAGCTAGTAGTAACTAACATACTAATACTTACTATTTATAATATAATATAAGTTTATAAGGACTACTTTATCTAGCCTGTTTTATAATATAAGTTAGGTAATAGTCTAGTATTATTAGGCTCTTATAGTTTATAATATAAGCATATAATATAAAAGATAAAAGACTTAAGAAAAAAGAAATTTAAGTAAATAACTTTAAGTCTTAGTATGCTTTATATAGTATTTAAAGTAAATTAAAACTTAATAGCGCATTAAACGCGCTATATAATTAAATAAGATATTATAAAAAGTATTACTTACTTTTATACAACATTATATATTACATACGTCTTAATAGAATAGAGCAGATAATATAAATAGTTAATAAATATATACTAATAGTATATACTTACTACTATAAATTATAATAAAATACTAATTTATACAGGATTTCGTAATAGAGAGTATTTTATATAAGTTTAAGTATATACTAATTATTACTTTCTATATATATACTTTTATCACACCTATGTGTTCTCGTTACCATATAAGATACTATATATAGTAAGTAAAAGATATATAATAACTAGAAAAATTAATATTCTTTTCTAATTACTTAAAGGCTTAGTAGAGGCTGGAAATTCCTTATTACATAAAATAATAACACAAGATAAAAGTCTTTAGTAATATAGAAATAAGTAAAATATATTATTTTTTATAATAAGTACTAATAGATAGCTACTAGTTACTTTATATTATTATATATCTTATATATAGATATTAATAGTTTTATAGATATTAATAGTCCTATAGATATTAATAGCACACGTTTTAACTAACTCTATATAATAATAATAATACTAGTAATGTTTTATATATTATATTAAAATAAGTAGTTACTTTTTTACTAGAACTCTACCTAATCACAGCTATTCTCATTATTTTATTATAGTTAGAAAGTTTAAATACTAGTATATATGCCTATTAAGAATGTATAAGTTAAATATAAGTATATATAAGTTATATCTAGACTTACTTATATTAAAAACTATAAGAGCCTAGTGGTGCTAGATTACTACCTAGTTTATATTATAAAACAGGCTAGATAAAATAATCCTTATAAACTATAAAATTATAATATAATTCTATTAGTATACTATAATATACTGTATGCTGTTATAAAAGAAAACTAGAGACTTTAAGTCTTAATCTATAAGATTAGCAGGTAACTACCTAATAATAGTAGTAGTTATAATAATAAGAAAATAGTAAAAAGTATTAATTACTATAAATAGCTTATTATATATTTCTTTTATAAAAGTTACTAGTATATGTGCCTAGATTACGGGTATTATTATAAATTAAAGTAAATTTACTATATTTTTTTACTGCGTCTTTTTATTATATTTTTATATTTTATTATATATTTATTTTTAATAATTTATTTTAATACTTAACACTAGTGCTGTCCTAACTAAACTGTTAATTAATAACTATATTCTTTAATTTAATATTTATTAACATATTCTTATATATTCTATTATCGTGTATGTGTTGTTAATAAAGTATTATAATAATAGCTAGTTTATAAATAAAGCTACTAAAGTAGTATAAAATATACCTAAAACTAAGTAAAAATATAGAGTTCTCTAAAGGCTTCAGATTAAGTCCTTAGTAGTATAGTAGTTTAAAGTAAAAGATTATAAAAGTTATACTTAAAATAAAACCTAAGAACATAATTTATTATAGTAACTTAGATAATATAAAATGCAAATATATTATAGAATTTTATGTTAAAATGCCAGAATTTAACAACACACTAGAAAAATAGAAAAAAAATATAATTATAAGAATAATAAAAAATATATATATAAATAATGTAAGAAGAATATAGGTAGTTTTTAATTTATATAAATATAAACTTTAATATTTATATCTCTACCTATAGACCTGCTGCTATCTAAATCTAGTTACTAAACCTAAATAATATTATTCTATTAATAGGGTATACTTTAATAGATGAACTTAATTAAATAGTTATTATATAATATTTTATTTTATTTAACTAATTAAGTAGCACGTGCACCCGTTAGTAAAATTTTTTTTTTTAATTAAAATCTAGAATATATATAGAGATAATATATTAGAAGTAATTAGAGTACTTAAGGTCTTATATATTTTATCTAAAAGTAAATAAATTACTTCATTAAAGAAACTAAGAAAGGAATTAGAGGTTTATAAGAAATTTTATTATATAAATATACTTAAAAATAGTATATACCTAGCGTTATGGAAGTATGAGTATTTTGTTATTTAAAATAATACTAACCTAAACACAGCCCTTAACCAGATAGTAAGAAATAATATATAGACTATAATACTTATAATACTACTATTATCTCTAAACGTTTATTTTATGAATATTGTTAAAATATAATCTTTTATCTTTATAATATAATTTATACCCTAAACCTACAAAGGAAGCGATAGAAAGTGTAAAATAGTAATATATATTAATAGTAATAATAGCAATAATAAACTACTTTTATATAAATAAAGGGTAAAACGGATAGTCCTATATTATTTACTTTTAAGAGATAATAGGAAAGAGGAAATTTACTCTAATAAACATCCTAAAAATAGATTTATATTAACTAATAGTAATATAGATAATAATAAGGTAAATAATAATAGCATATACGCGCCTAGTAATTTTAATTCTAGTTTTAGTAATAAAAAAGAGAATAATACTTTAGATAATAAAGACAATAATAATAATAAAGTAAATAATAATAATAAAGAGTATAATATTCTAGATAATAATTTTAATTACCAGGATATTAATACGGATGAGTTGTATAAGCTTAATAAGTAAAAATTTTTTATATTCTTTTATTAAGCTAGTTTAGATAATTTAAATAGTCTTTTTATTTATATATAAGAAGTAAACTTAAAGCTTATTTATAGATACTTTTTATTTATTAATCTTAAAGCACTTACAGAGACAGATTTAATTAAGATTCTAAACTAAAGTTTTAATATTAACTTTAAAATTAGCCTATACTAGCTAGCATTTGTGGTTTAGGTATTTATATAAGAGAGAACTATAATAGAAGGTAATATTAATATAAATTTACCTAGCTTAAAAAACATAATAATATTAATTACTTTTTATTTTATAAACTATTTTTATTATTAGAATATAATAAATGTAGAGTAAGCTAGAGTATATTAGAACTAGTCTCTTTACCTATTTAAATTATAGCTACTTAACGTAATATGCCTGAGCATAAAACTATAGCTATTTATATATTATTATAAATAATATAATAAGAATCTTTACTTTATTAAGTTATAGTAAGATATTATAGTTATTATTATATCTAACTCTAATCTATCTAGTTTCCGGAATGATATTAGACGTATGCTGAAAAATAGCACAATTATATAATACTCTTTTCTATTTTAGATTATAATTTATATACTTAGTTTTAATATTAATAAGCTCTCTAGTAAATTAACACTAGATAAATTAGTAAAAATCTATAAGAACATCAACTAGTCTAATAAAAAATAATATAAAAAAGAGAATTAAACATTTATAGTTAGTAAAAATATATAAACATATTTATAGAGTAAAACTATATTTATAAGACTACATACTAAAGAGCGTAATATTATATTAATAAAAGTACTATAATATTTCACCCGCTTTATAATAGTTATGATGTAAGGTTATATTAAGTTATAACTAAAAAATAAGTTAACCTATACGTGACAGACTACTTAGTTATATTCTAGAAAAAAGAACTCTATAATTAGACACATTTATTAGCCTGTTATATAGATTAAATATATATTCTAAAACAAGTACTATCTAAATATAAGTAGTAATATTATAATAGACTTTATTAAAGACACTATTAAGAAATATTATAGGGCATATGGTTATAACCTTACTGTGTAAAGTATATCTAGTATACTTAATAATAGTAATCTAATATAGCTTTTAAGATTTATTATAACTAGACTAAAGCATAACTAATAGGCTTAGATTAAAAAAAAAAGGTTTATTTAGAATTCTACATAAGCTTACAGATAACAACGTTAAGATAAAAATAAAAAAGTTTAGTTATTTTTATAAAAAAACAAAAACTAATCTATATGCTATGATATAGAACTCTAAATATAGTAAACTAGCTGTATTTATCTGCAGAGTAGTGCTAATATTTCAAATACATAGAAAAAAATCAATATATTAATTTAATAATAAACTAGTTATTTTAAAGGTTAGTATTTTTAAGCTTAATACTATATATATTAAGCCCACTTAAGATAAAGCAGCTATTATTAGAAGACTAGAGAAGGAAAGTTAAGATAGAAAACAAGCATAAATATACTAAGCTTATAGATAAATAGAAAGTAAGTAGAAAAGACCTAAGTCTAGAACTTAGTAGGCCTAGTATTACTATCTTAGAGTTCTATTATATCGTAAAAATAGTAGTAACTATAGCTTAGGTAGTTAAGTACTAAAATAATAACACATCTCTAGTTATAAAAAGTCAACAAAGTTACTTAACTATAGACATATTTATTAGAAAGTAAGTTAATAAACTATAGAGTGTATTTTTTTACTATAAATATTAATAACTAGTTTAGACTTAACACGAAGTTTAAGGCCGCTCTTACTATATATACTAATATTAAGAGACAAAAGAAAAGAGACGGCTTATAGTATAAGATTCTTATTATAATTCATAACCCTCTTATATTAACTGCTTAGGAAAAAAGACTTTATTATATATATAGCAACAGATCCGCCTTCTACTACGTAGCTAGTATAAATAAAAAAAAAATAAAGTTCTATAACTATTTAAAAATAATAACTTTAGATAGATTTTATTTTATATTTTTATATTAGTTATACTGGTGCTAAATGTATAGTATGTAAACTATACTATTATAATAAAACTAAGCTATAAGTACACAGAGATTAAGTAGATGTTTACTAAAATAAACTAATAAAAATAAATAGAACTATAATACTATAATTATATCTTAGTTAATAATAAGTCTAGTATTAAATAGAGAATAGTAAAGTCAACAGAATTTACTAAGATAGTATAAAAGTTAGTATATAGTAATAAAAAAAATATAGATATAATAACAGCATCAGACAAATACAAACTTATATTTTTAGAAATATAAATAGTATATGTATTCTACTAAGCATTTTAGAGATTTAATTTTAAGAAGTTATTATAAAAAGAGATAATAAGATAATAGTTATATTTTATATAGTATTATTATTAGTATGCTATAACTACTGCAAGTTATCTACACACTATTTAGATAATATATATTCTAGTAAATTCCATATAATAAAGTAGCATACATAATAATAAAGTAAATTAAAAACTTTATAGTCTTATATTAATTTAATATAATCTTATTACGTATATTGGCTACTGTCTGTACTCTACTAAAGTTTATATATATTATAGTATTTTATAGTATTTTATAGTATCTTATTATATACTTATACTTAAAGTTATAATTAGTTATAGTTTGTAGTAGAGTTATAAGTAGAGTCGCGTTTAGTAATTAAATACTATTAAATACTTAAATAAAGTTATAATTAGCTATAGTTTATAATAGAGTTATAAATAGAGTTACGTTTAGCAATTAAATACTACTAAATACTTAAAAATACCGGAAATGCTAGAATAGCATGAATATAAAATTCTTAGCCACGAATTTTTTTCCTGATGTTACTACAAAATAAAAATAGAGATTATTTAAAAAAATTAAAAATTAATAACTTATTTAATAATATAGATATTAAGCTAAAAATTTAATACATTATGTAATTAAATATAAACTATAAATTTATAATTTTTGGATTACGTAATATAGAGTATACATAAAGATTTTTAATTAAGAAGTAGTTAAAAATTAGCTTTTTCTTCATTTTCTTTTTATGTCATGGAAAATTTCTAAAAATATTTAAACAAATATAGAAAAATACCTAAAAGAGATTACGTAATTAAAACTTTATAGACTTATAGTACGTATTTTATTATATAATATGCTAAATTTCTAGCTTAATAGCTCTAATATAAAATATTAATAAAGCTAGACTTTTATAAAAATTTTCTATAGTAAAGTATAATAAAATATTATATATTTTTTTAAATAAAATTTAAATAACTTTTTTTTTTAAAAAAAAAATAAGTATTAATAAAAAGTTTAAATATTAATAGTAACTTTATTAAAAATATATTAGTTAAAATTAACTAAATATAGAAAAAGAAAAAGTTAATAATATATAACTAATACTCTAAATATTTAAAAAAAAATTACTAACTATAATAGTATATTAATAAGTTTTTAATAAAAAAGTATAATTTTAACATACTTATACATAAAAAGCTAGTTATAAATATAAATAATTTATTTTCATTTTTTATTACTACTAAATTTAAAACACTTTAATTTTTTTAAAATATATAATATTTTAACTAAAAACACTAGTTTTTTTTAAAAAAAAACTAGTACTATATATGAAAATAATAGTAATAATAATAGTAATAAAAAAAAAACTAGTAATAATAATATTATTTTTAATACTAATAAAAAAGTTTTAAATTTAAAGAAAGTTACTAAAGTTTTATAATATAAATATATTATATTTATACTTTTTTAAATTAAAAAAAAATTAAAAATTTTATTATAAAAATAGATTTATAAGTTATAAAAAATTTAAGTAAAATTTTAAATAGTAATTACTATATAAATAATTTTTTATATAGCTATTAATAAAAATATTAAAAAATTTATTACTTTTATAAAGTTAATTATTTTATTTTTAATTTAATAATATATATAATTATTTTTAAAACTTTTACTACTATATTTTAACTAAAATATATATTTATAAAATAAATATTTTAGTTTTAAGTTAATTTAGTACAAAAAAGTATATATTTAAAAAAAATTATAAAAAAATAGGTTAATATTTTAATAAATAGTTTTTACTTTAAATAGAATTTAAAGTTTAAATAAAAAACTTTTATATTATTATATTTTTTTTTATTTAGTAATTAGACTTTATAGCTAATATAATAGAAATTTTTTAATTTTTATAATATTTAGTGTAAATTTAGTAAAGTAGTTAACACTATTATAATTTAAGCTTATTTATAATAAGTTATAAGTTATTAAAATACTAAAGTTTTTTAAACTTATATTAATAAATAAATTTAATATAATATATAAACTTCTTTTTTTAAACTTTTTTTATTAATACTTTTTTTTAAATTTATAACTTATATAAGTTGTAACATTAATTTATAAACTTTTATTTAGTTTATTATTTTAAAAATTAATTTATTTATAATATATTTATTAATAATAAAGCTTTAAAAATAGTGTAATAAGTTTTTTTAAAAAAAATAAAATAAATATATAAAACTTTTAAAAAAATAAAAACAGTTAAAAGTAAAATTTATAATTTATATAAATAAATTAACTTAGACTTAAAATATACTTAAAAGAAAATTTAAAAAAAAGCTAGTGAAATTATTATTATTATTTCTATTTACCACCTGATTTGGTTCCTATAATGGGTCTATACAGGCTAATTCCTTCTATAGAAAAAACTTATTAATAAGAAAATCTATTAATATGTTATACTAGAGGGGTGCTGGTGCTCTACTATTATAATACTTTTTTTCTACTTTTTTACTTTTTATATAGTCTATAATTTTAGCTATTATGTTTATGTCTTATAAATAATTTTATCTTTTTCTTTTCCTTTTACTCTCTTTTTCTATCTCCTACTAATTGTCTATGCTTTAGAATGGGCGGAAGTTGTTTATTTTCTTAGTATTAATTACTTTTACTACTTAGAACTAAGTAAGTAATTTTGTTTTTATAAACTATTTTATTACTACTTAAGTACTATCTCTCTAGCTTAGTATTTTTTTCCAGTTATTCTAATAGAAATAACGCTATTAGTTTAGTTCTCTTTAGCTTAAAGTAGTAAAAAAAAGTATAGTATATAATTTATACTAACTAGCTATAGTTACACTATAGGAATTTATTTAGAACCCCTATTTTTACTAGCCAGGCGTTAAGGCTAAGGACTTTTATATATAATAAAAATAAAACAGTAGCTTCTACCTTTAAGAGTCTTTTATAAAGTAAGATTATAGATATTTTCTATAAAATATACTAGGTAAATACTGTTTATTCTTTTACTATATTTTACTATTAATATTACTACTTTATATCTGCCTATTTTAAAATAAGAGTAGCTATATACTAGCAGTATTAATAGCTACTAGTATAGTATATTTATAATTTTTCTATACATTTTTATTCTTATTAGTGTTAGTAGTTTCTAGGGTTTTCTTTTATAGAGTAGACTAGAACTTCTTTCTTACATTCTTTTACCTAGTTTTAAAACTTTTTTAGTAGAGTTAGTGGTTATATTACGGTCTGCTATTAACTTACTAGTAATATCCAGATATTATTTAGAGTACTTACTATCTTTTTTTCTATTAGGTTTTAGCTAGTGTCTAGAGTTCTCTAGAGAGCTATAGTATCTATATAGAATATAATTAGTAGAACTACTATCTTTCTCTTAATAGCTACTATTAGTGTTCTTTTATATACTCTTATTATCTTATAAAGATACTAGTTTTAGGTCTTTTAAAGCAGCTGGATGAGATTTTTTATTATTAAATTACTATTATTATAAGTTCCCTATATCTAGGTACTATAGAGTATTATTAGGTGGATAATTATTATATATAGAAGACATAAGCGTCTTATAAACAGGCTCTATATTAATATAATAATTTATAATATAGCTTTAAAAGCTACTATACCCTTCTCTGCTACTTTATAAATATATTCTTTTTATTAGAGCTTTAGGTCTACTTAGACTCTAAGTATATATATACTTAAGCTTTAGAGAGTGGCTTTATAACTAGTAATTTATATAATTAACACTAAGTCTACGCTATTATAACGTCTTTTTCTAGTAAAGTATATAAGCTAGTATTTTTTTAGTGTAAATATAGCTTTATAGTATTTTACTTACGCTATATATTAATTATATACAGCTATTAGATATTAGCAGTTCTTAATAGTAGAGTTTCTTTATAAAATAAGATTTATATTATTAATAAAGCTAAATACTAGTGTATTGCTGTTTAATCACTAAAACTCCTTTAAAAGCTCTAATATAAAGAAAAGAAATAAAATTAGTGAAAGTAAAAATCCCTATAGAATATCTATTTATATTTAAATTTATTTACTTTAATATTTAGGAAATATGATACGCGTTTATTAAGCAGTTAAAAAGCTTTATATAAAGTAAATTATTTATTCTAGTAGTCTCTTCTTTCTTAGAATATATAGCAGGTGTTTGTGAGAGATGTTATTAAAGACTTTAGTTAAATTTAAATTTAATATTAAGATAACACAGCCTAAGCGCACTCTCCATGCTGTTTAAATACTAGAAATAAGTATACTAATTACTAAGAGTATTAAGTGCTTTTTTCTTACTTTTATTTAGTTTTATAGAAGTAGTTTATATTTCTTAGTAGCTACTATTATTAAGTCTACTACTTATTTTTTAATTACCTTAGCTAGGGTGTTTTCTAGCGTGATTAATTAATAGCTTTTTTTAAAAAAATAGTTCTTCTTACCTTCTTTACGTAAAGTAATTATAATTAATTCTTTAAGACAGGTTAGTATTATTTTATTTTTAAGATACTAATAAACTACCTATATAAGCTCCTAAGCTATTAATAAGAATATAATTTTTAAGATCTTATTTAGTATGTTATTAGGGCTTAGGGCTTTTTTATTTAGAAATTCTATAATTAAATTACTTATTATCTCTTTAGATATATATAGATTAATATCAATTCAAGTGTGCTCTAGCTGTGTTTTATTATTAATATCTTTAAAATCTACTTTATTTATATTTAGAAAGAATTTTCTAGCTAGGATTTCTGTCTTTATAGCGTTGTCTTTAGTAAGATAGTTACTAATAAAACTTCTAAAATTAGAAAAATAAAAATTATTTTTTATTATATTAGTACTTTTTTTACTCTACCTTAAAAGAGTCTATAATCTCTTATTATATAGTTTTATAAGGTCTACTATAAATTCTTATATAAATTATCTTTAGTTATTTCTTTTTACTTTTTAGATTTTCTTCTAGAGCTGGTTAGACAGTGCTTTATAGCTCTAGTAGTTATAATTCTCTTTATAGTTATAATATTAGTATCTTATTTACTTAATACTTATAAGAAATTAGGCTACTTTTAGTAATTATATTTTACACACTTATAGACTAGGTCTTGCGTATAAATAGTAAGACTTAAGAGTATATATAATTTCTTTCTAGAGAACTTTCAGAGATTCCGGGGCTATTATCCACTTAAGAATTTTAATATCTAAGAGGAATCCTTTTATATCTAGTTTTTTAAGCATATAGTATTTATTTTTCTTTTATAAATAAATAGTAGTATTTATTTAGATTTATATTAGTATATAATCTTTTATTAGAGTCTACTTATCTTCTGTTTTATAAAAGCTAACTCTTTTATATATTGTGTTTAATAGAAATGTGAGGTTAATAACGCTCTCTTTTTATCCTCTTTTTTAAATTAGTTTATCTTATAATATAGCGAGTTAAAGACCTTATACTTTTATTTTAAAAAGTAGATATTTTATTTATGCTTTACTTATAACATAACTTCTTCTCTATATTAGATAGTATATATTAAACTTTTTAAAGAGTATAATTTCTTCTTCTGCTTTTTTAATAGCTTTATTTATTTCTAGCTAGGTCCTAATCTATTAGTAGTTTTTATATAGGTTATAGATATTAATAATAGTAGTCTCTAGCCTCTCTAGGTTAAGCTAGAGTACTATAATAAATAGACTATATTATTTATATCTCTAATACATAGTATTAATATTTTAGCTAATTATAAAGTATATTTTTATTATAGGGTTTTCTTTATATACTAGAGCATATCCACATAAGCAGTATATTAATTTAGTATATTTATTATATACTGGTTTTTAAATTACGAGTATTTAATACTCTACTTATATTACTTTATTAAAGAAGAGATAACATACACTTTAATTTATATTTTAATAGTTATATTAGATAATAATAAGTTTACTTATTTAAAGTAGGTATATAGTTTTTTATGTTAGTATTAGAATTATTATTTACTTCTACTTAAGCTAGGTGTATGTTACTTGTGTTTAGTATAAGCCTTAATTATAAAGTATCTTTATTTATAACTTTTACATAAAAGGGTTTACCTAGTTCTTTTTTTAGTAATAGTCCTTTATATAGATTACCTAATAAAGTAATCTGTCTTCTTTTTTTTCTTATTATAATAATAAAGTTATTCTATATAGAGTTTAGTTATTTTGGTTTTTTTTTTCTATAATACAGATACGAAGCGTCTGCTTAAAAAGGGCAATTTTTTTTATTTAGATTTTTTCTAGATAGCTCTAGAATATCTTATACTCTTTTTATTACTATACTTTATAGGCTTTTCTATAGTTTATATAAAATACCCTTTTCTAAGAATATTTTATTATGTTATATAGGCTTACGTAATGTCTATACTATATTTTTTTTTATATATACTTTAAGTATAGCTCTATTAGCTATATTAAAAGTATTATTTAATAATTATACTATTATTAAATAGCCTTACTTTAAAGAGCTGGGAGTTAATAACTAGTTTATTTTTTATAATCTTCTATTAGATCGCCTGTGTGGGTATTCTAATAATTAGAGTTTTATAAATCTTTTCTAGCTTTTCTTAACTACTTTTAGTGTTTTTATAGTGTATCTCCTGCGCCTTAGAGTCATATAGCTATTAGATTTAGGTAATAGCTATATCTAGTACTAGCTATTTAGTAGCTTTATATATAGTATATATTAGCTTAAAGTTATCTATATTTCTTTTCTTATTAATTTTTATCTTAAGTGGAACTCCTAGAATTTCTAAGAGATAGTTTTTTTTTAGGATTTTAAGTTCTAGTATATCTAGTCTATTTATAATTTAGTTTTTTATTATCTGGAATAGCACGTGAATGTTGATATTACTACTCTTTAGAGTATTTATAGTAAATACTTCTAGTATTATCTTTTTAGTTATTTCTAGTATCTCTTCTAGATCCTTTCCTTAGGAATTCTTAAGATAGATTCAAATTATAGTCTTCTATAATATAGTAGTTATATTTATTATATATAATACCTAGGTAATAACAGCTACTTAAGTTTTATTTTATAATTAGAGAATCTCTAGGCGGTTTCTTTTATATATTTTTTTTCTAATTTTATTAATTCCAGCTTTAATCTAGTTAAGCTGTGTCTTATTCTTATTTTAAATAGCTTAATAATATATCTAAAGATTTTAGACACGTTATAGTGTTTTCTTTATATTAGTAAAAATCCTACAGTATAGCTTCTTTTCCTTCTCTTTATTAAGATTATCCTTAATTTTTTTAATGGTTTTAATTGCTTTCTGCTAGTCTTAGTTAGGCTAATATTTATCCTTTTCTTAATATTACTTACTTATTTATTAATTACTTTCTAACGTATTATGGTTGTGGTTTTTGTAACTATAGAGATAAGATTACAACCCGCTATCATCACCCATGCTCTATAGATAAAATATAAGGGGTTTATTAGAAATAGTTAATTACAGAAAATTAGATTCTACTATCTAGTTTCTTTTTAAGCAGTTTTTGGGCTTATTTAGCTGCTATTATAGCTTTCTTTTCTTAATCAGCTAGTAAAATTACAAACTAAGTTTTTTAATATAATTAAAACTAAAAATATAAAAAAAATAACCTAGCTTATTTACTTTTAAGTTAAGTAAAATAAAGTAAAAACTAAAACTAGTTAAATAAGGCTTATAATAAAAACACGTTATTTAATTATTATATAAACATTTTTTAACTTTATACTACAAAAGAAGCTTAAATACTAAATTAATATAATTAAAGTTTTAATTAATTTTTATTATATTTTACGTACGTTAGTTAAATGTAAACTAGTATAAAATTAAAATTAAAGTATTTTACTAATATTAAAACTAATTATTAAACTACAACTAGCTTCTATTATAGTTATAAATAAATAGTATATTTTCTATATTTAGAAAGTAAAAAAACACGTTAAAAAGTAGTATTTTAAGTAGTTTAAACTAAACAACTTAATTTTTTACTTAAATAAGTATTATAGACAACTAAATATAGTTTATTATAGTTATTTATACTTTTAAAACTATATAGCTATAGTATATAAAGTTTTACTTTTAATATATTTTTTATAATAATTATATTACATTTCAAATTTTAAGTTATAAATAATTAAAATAAATTCTTAAATATTAGTACTAACTATAAAGCTATAAAAATGCTAGCTATTATTTTACTAGTAAAATAACTAAATTATATTCTAAAATTCTTAAAACTAGAAACTATTATAATTTTTAATATTTTCAAATTATAAAAAGTTTATAAAAGCTTGTAAAAACTTTAGCTTTTATAGTTTTCTCCTAATAGCTCTAGTTATATAAAAGCTTTTTTTTCAATAATACATATATATTAAAGTTTTTTTAGTTATAATAAAGTATATAATTATTTGTAAATTATACTAGCTTTAGTTTATTATTATAAAGTTATTATATACTAATACTTTAACTTATATACTAATGTAAACTTATAAATATTTATATACTTATTTACTTTTCTATACACTATTACTTTAAACTATAATAAATACTTTTTTAGTTTTCTTTAAATAATATAATTAATAGAATTTTTTTTTTTTTACTAATAATTTAAAGTTTTATATAGTTCTTAATATTAAGCTCTTTATGTAAAGTAAGTGTATACTTATATAAATATATAATACTTAGCCTCAAAACATAAATAAAGTATATAATTTTAAGTAAAAAAAGTAGTAAAAGTATTATACTAAAAAGAAATTTAAAAGTAATAAACTTATATATAAAAATAAAATAATATAGTTTTTTAATAATTATATTTTAAATTATAAAATTTAAAGCTTATAATATGAAAAAAGAATTATATAATTATAAATAATAAACTAACTTAATAAATACTTAAAATTAGTACTATTAAAAAAATATATAGTAGCTATTATTAACCTATAATATTTCTTAAAAAGTAAAATTATAAACACATATTTAATTTTATATAAATAAAGTTTAAATAACTTACTAAAAGCTTATATATATAGTAAGTATAAGTAGTAGTAGTTGAAATTTATAAATAAAATAGTTATAGTAAAGTAAAAATAAGAAAAACTATATAATTTTATTAGTAGAACTAAAAAAAATTAATAAAAATAATTAATAAAGTTATACTATATACTATTATAAAGTAAGTTTTACTTTAAAATTAAGTTTTTAATTTTTTTATAATTTTACTATTAAATAAAAGCTTAACACTTTATTATTTAATAATTATAATTATAAATAATAGTAAATAAAACCTATTAAAATAACTTAAGTATAAAAGTATTATAAAGTACTAGAATTTTCTACTTTATACTATAACTTATATAGTTCTTTATTTTTTTTATTACTAAAATATTACTAGTAAGCTATAATTTTACTTTTATTAACATAAGTTATAGTATAACTTATACTTTATTAAAAGTAAGTACATAGCCAAAAAAAAAAATTGTATATAATATATAGTTTAACTAAATTAATAAAATATTTACTAGAGTAAATATTATATTACTAAAAAAAACTTACATAAACTAATTTTAAGAAGCTGAGAAAATAAAACCAAAAAGTATTAATAAAAATTAAACTTATTATTTTAAAAAGTAAAATAATAATATTTTAACAAACTACTATTTTACTTATTTTTTATGTAAGTTTATATAAAGTATAACTAACTTTAATTTATTTACTTAAAATAGCTTTTACTTATTATAGGTAAAAATACAACTTTTATAATTACTTAAGTAAATTATATAACTTTTTGTTAATAAATTATTAATATACTTTAACTTATACGTAAATAGTAAGAATAGTAAGCTAAAAAATAAAAAAATAAAAAACTACTAAAACTTTATAATTTAAAGCTTTTTTTATTTACTATAATAACTTTATATTATTTTTATTTTTAGAATTTAGTAGTTATAAAGTAAAAGTTTTTAGTTTACTTAATTTAATTTAATTTAATTTTTATTTAAAATAACTATTTAACTTTTATAAAAAGTATTAAGTTTTTATTACTAAATATTAAAAGGTTTAAAAAAGTATAAATTAAAAAGTACTATTTACTATTATTAAATAACTTAGTATTTTATACTAGAGCTTTACTTAAAAAGTTAATAACTAAAACATAAAACTAAAAAAATAGCTTAATATTATTATATTAAAGCTTAAAAACTTATTAAAAAAATATTTTTAACTTTATATTTTATATTCTATATAATAATAATAGTTTTTAGTTTTACTATACTTACTTTAGTAGTAATAGTAGTAAAGTTATTTTACTTAATATTAGCTTTTTCTTTTACTTTTATTACTATTATTATTATTATTATTATTATTATTATTATTATTATTATTATTATTATTATTATTATTATTATTATTATTATTATTATTATTATTATTATTAATTATTATTATTATTATTATTATTATTATTATTATTATTATTATTATTATTATTATTATTATTATTATTATTATTATTATTATTATTATTACTATTACTATTACTATAGTAGTAGTAATAATAGTAGTAGTAATTATTACTACTATTATATATACTTTTTACATAGTTTTAACTATTTTATAACTATAAAAAAAAGTAGATAGTAAATTTAATAAGTAGTTTATTTATATAAAAATTAGAAAATATATATAAGTTTTACTACTATTAAAAATATAGTAAGTAGGTATTATATAAGTAATAAAAAATTATTATTTAAGAAATTTAAAAATAGTAGACTAAAAATATTAATATAAGTACTATAGTAAAAAATGTAAAACTTATTTAATAATATAGTTAATTATTACTTTATTAGCTATATTAAGTCTTAAATTAATAAAAAAAAATATACTTTATAATTAATAGTAGTTATTATAAAACATGAAATTTACAAATTTTAAGTTTAAAAATATTTAGAAAGTACTTGTATTTTATTTAAAATAGTAAAAAAAGTAGAAAATTTAAAAGTTTTATAAATAGTAAACTAAGTAAGTATATTAGTAGTTATTATAAAAAGTTAGTATTCTTATTTACAAATTTATAAAATACACAAAATATTTTTATAAAAATAACTTTGATATAACTTTTAAGTATTTAAAGTAATTATATATAGTATATAGTTAGTAGAATAAAAAATTAATAAAATTATATAAAAGTATTCTAATTTATTTACTAATAATAGTAAAGTAGTTAATTTTCTAAAAATATTAAATTAAGAATTCTACTTATAAATAACTAGTATTTACTTAAAGCAAAGCTTATACATTATATGTATTTACTTAAATTTAAGAAATAAAAGTTAGTAAATAAAACTTTTAACAAACTTTTAATAAAAAGCAAGTTTTTATAGTTAAAAAATAATATACTAATTATTTTTCTAGTATTTATAGTTTAAAAAAAATGTAATAGTTAATAAAAAACTTATTTAAAAAAATAAGTAGTTATAAATATTTAAAAATTAAATAGAATTTTAATCAAAAATAGTTATTTAATTTTTAGTTATTTAATTATTGTTACATGTATATAAAAATTTTTTTTTATTAGTAATTAATATAATAGCCTACGTTTTCTAGTTATTTGTGTTTAGTAAAAATTATTATAAAATTACAATAATTTTATATAAAAAGCCAAAAAAATAAAATACTATATTTATAAAGCATTGTAGTTTTTTACTATATACTTAGTAGTAAACTAATAAAGTAATTTAAACATCTAAGTATTAAAGCTTTATATGTAAATTTATTAATAATATATTAGTAATAAGTTATATTCTAAAAAAGTATTTATAGTACTTTAACTATTTATAGTATTTATATAAAAAGATTTTATATTAAGTAATTTAAAAGTCTATTTTAGTTTTCTATTAGTAATTTTAATTAAATAGAAAATTAATATATTTAAATTATATACTCTTTAAAAAAGCTTATAATAATTTAAAACTTAAAATTTTTAAAAATACTTTAAAATATTAAAGTATATAGTAATTTAGTTTAAATAGCTTTAATAATATATTAAGTATTATTATTAGTTTATTAAACTATTTATATATAAAATGTTGTAAATGCAAAATACAAAGCTTTTAAGTTTTAAAGTTAAATAAAGTGTTAATTAATTAATTGTTTTTTTAACTATAAAAGTAGGTAAGAATATTTCTTTATTTACTAACTAATAATAATTACGTAATACTATACTATTATATAATTATATATAAAGTTATTTTTTAATACTATATTCTAAGTATATTTATAATATATTTTTACTTTTTAAAAAACCTTTTATGTTCTTATAAAGAAATCTTACTAAAAAAATATTTATTTAAATTTTAAGTTAAGTAAACTATTTTTTTCTAAGCTTTTAGTTAAGGTAAACTTATTAATATTATAAATACTATTAGTACAAAAATACTAGTATATAGTAAAGTATTATTTTACTTAAATTTTTTTTTAATTATATAAAAATAACTATGTTTAAATTGTGTGGTTAGTTGTTAATATTTTAGCATAATATTACTATATATTTTCTTTTATTATATAATATATAATATTTAAAAATATAGTAATACTAAAGTTATAGAACTTAGCTAATCTTTTTATTAAATATATATAATAGCTACTTAGTAAAGTAAGCTTAAAAGTGTTATTTATACTTATTATAAAAGCTATTAATTCTAATTTATAAGTATATTTATACTAATCTAAAAAGTATAAAATACTTTTAAAATAAATAACTTATATTCTTAAATAGTATAAATTGTGTTACTAGTAAGTATAAAAGTATTAATTAAAAGTAGTATTTTTATAAAGTAAAAGATTTTAGTAGTAAAGTAAGTTTTTACATGTTTTAAAAGTAGTAGACTTAAATTAGCTTAAATAAAAATTTAAAAAAAAAGTTCTAATAATAGCTTTAAAAGTATATAGTATATAATATAATTAAATTCATATTAGTATTTCATAAAACTAATTTAATAAAACTAATACAAACTATAACTATGTTTATTTAAAAGTAGTAAAATAGTAAACTTTAAATAGCATAAAAGTATATTACTAGTAAATTTAAAAACTTTAACTAAATATAAAATTTTAGTAAATTAAAAGATTTTAATTCTAAAAAAAAGTTTTTTAGCTACTAATTATTATAAATATAAGGCATAAAACTGTTAAGTCTTAAAATTAAATAAAGTATTAATTAATTAATTATTTTCTAACTATAAAAGAAAGTAAAAAAAATTATTTATTTATTAACTAATAGTAATTATATATAAAGTTATTTCTTTATATTATGTTTTAAGCATATTTATAATACAAAAAAACTAAACTATTAAAAAATACTAAAAACTAATTATACTAAAACATACTATATAAAAATAATAATATTATTATTTCTATTTACCGCCTGATTTGGTCTCTCTAATGAGTCTATATAGGCTAATTCCTTTTATAGAAAAAACTTACTAATAAGAAAACTTATTAACGTGTTATACTAGAGAGGTGTTAATACTCTATTATTATAACACTTCTTTCTTACTATCTTATTTTTTCTAGAGTTTATATTTTTAGCTATTATACTTATATCTTACGGATGATTTTATTTTATTTTTTCTTTTATACCCTCTTTTTCTATCTTCTACTATTGGTCTAGGCTCTGGAATGGGCGGAAGTAGTTTATTTTCTTAGTATTAATCACTTTTACTATATAAAACTAAATAAGTATTTCTAATTTTATAAACTATTTTATAACTGCTTAAGTGCTATCTCTCTAGCGTAATATTCTTTCTAATTATTCTAATAAAAGTAATACTATTAGTTTAGTTCTCTTAAGCTTAAAATAGTAGAAAAAAATATAATATACAGTCTACACTAGCTAGCTATAATTATACTATAGGAACTTATTTAAAACCCTTATTTTTACTAGCTAGGTATTAAGGCTAAGGACTTCTATACATAATAGAAGTAAAATAGTAGCTTCTATTTTTAGAAGTCCTTTATAGAGTAAGATTATAGGTGTTTTTTATAAAATATATTAAATAATTACTATTTATTCTTTTACTACGCTTTACTATTAATATTACTATTTTATATCTACCTATTTTAAGATAAGAGTAGCTGTATACTAGTGATGTTAATAGCTATTAGTATAATATACTTATATTTCCCCTGCACGTTTCTGTCCCTGTTAGTGCTAGTAATTTCTAGAGATTTCTTTTATAGAATAAGCTAAGACTTTTTTCTTATATTCTTTTACCTAGTTTTAAAGCTTTTCTAGTAAAGTTAGTAGTCATATTATGATCTGCTATTAACTTACTAGTAATATCTAGATATTATTAAGAGTACTTACTATCTTTTTTTTTATTAAATTCTAGCTAGTATCTAGGGTCCTCTATAGAGCTATAGTATTTATATAAAATATAATTAATAGAACTGCTATCTCTTTCTTAATAGCTACTATTAGTATTCTCTTATATACTTTTATAATTTTATAAAAATACTAGCTTTAAGTCTTCTAAAGCAGCAGAATAAAGTTCTTTACTATTAAATTACTATTATTATAAATTCCCTATATCTAGGCACTGTAGAGAATTATCGGGTGGATAATTACTATATATAGAAACATAAGCATCTTATAAACAGGCCTTATATTAATATAATAATTTATAATATAGCTTTAAAGGCTGCTGTGCCCTTCTCTACTGCTTTATAAATATATTTTTTTTATTAAAGCTTTAGGTCTATCTAGACCCTAAGAATATATATACTTAAGCTTTAGAGAGTAGCTTTATAACTAGTAATTTATACTATTAACACTAAATCTATACTATTATAGCGTTTTTTTCTAGTAAAATATATAAGCTAGTATTTCTCTAGTATAAATATAGCTCTATAGTGTTTAACTTACGCTATATATTAATTATATATAGCTATTAGATATTAGTAATTCTTAGCAGCTAAGTTTCTTTATAAGATAAGATTTATATTATTAATAAAGCTAAACGCTAGTATATTATTATCTAATCACTAAAACTCCTTTAGAAGCTCTAATATAAAGAAGAGAAATAAAATTAGTGAAAATAGAAATCCCTATACGATACTTATTTATATTTAAATCTATTTATTTTAATATTTAGGGAATATAATGAGCGTTTATTAAGTAGTTATAAAGCTTTATATAAAATAAACTATCTATTCTAGTAGCCCCTTCTTCCTTAGAATATATAGTAGATATTTATAAAAGATGTTGTTAAAAGCTTTAGCTAGATCTAAGCTTAGTATTAAAATAATATAGCCTAAACGCACTCTCTATACTGTCTAAATACTAGAAATAAGTATACTAATTACTAAAAGCATTAAGTACTTCTTTCTTACTCCTATCTAGTTTTAAGAAAGTAGTTTATATTTCTTAGTGGCTACTACTATTATATCTACTATTTATTTCTTAATTACCTTAACTAGAGTGTTTTCTAGCGTGATTAGTTAGTAGCTTTCTAGAAAAAAGTAATCCTTCTTACTTTCTTTACATAAAGTAATTATAATTAATTCTTTAAGGTATATTAGTATTATTCTGCTTTTAAGGCACTAATAAACCGCCTATATAAGCTTCTAAGCTATTAATAAGAATATAATTTTTAGAATCTTATTTAGTATACTATTAGGGCTTAAGGCTTTTTTATTTAGAAGTTTTATAATTAAATTACTTATTACCTTCTTAGATATATATAAATTAATATTAATTTAGGTATGCTCTAGCTGTGTCTTATTATTAATATCTTTTAAATTAGCTTTATTTATATTTAGAAAGAACTTCTTAGCTAGGATCTTTATTTTTATAGTGATATCTTTAGTAAAAGAGTTACTAATTAAACTTCTAAAATTAGAAAGATAAAAATTATTTTTTATTATATTAATACTTTTTCTACTCTACCTTAAGAGAGTCTATAGTCTTTTATTATATAGTTTTATAAAGTCTACTATAAATTCTTATATGAATTATCTCTAGTTATTTCTTTTTACTTTTTAGATCTTTTTCTAAAGCTGATTAGATAGTGTTTTATAGCTCTAGTAGTTATAATTCTCTTTATAGTTATAATACCAGCACTTTACCTATCTAATACCTATAAAAAGCTAGACTATTTTTAGTAACTATATTTTACGCAGTTATAGACTAGGTCTTATATATAGATAGTGAATTTTAAAGGCATATATAATTTCTTTCTAGAGGACTTCCAGAGATTCTAGGGCTATTATCTATTTAAGGTTTTTAATATCTTAGAGAAATCCTTTTATGTCTAGTTTTTTAAGCATATAGCGTTTACTTTTCTTTTATAAATAAATAATAGTATTTATTTAGATTTATATTAGTATATAGTTTTTTATTAGAGCTTATTTATCCTTAGTTTTATAGAAGCTAACTTTTTTATATATTATGTTTAATAAAAATATGAGGTTAATAACGCTCTCTCTTTATTCTCTTTTTTATATTAATTTATCTCATAATATAGCGAGTCAAAGATCTTATGCTTTTATTTTAAAAAAATAAGTATTTTATTTATACTTTACTTATAACATAGCTTCCCCTTTATATTAGATAGTATATATTAAAGTCTTTAAAGAGTATAACTTCTCTATTATAAACGGTAATAGTAAGGTAACTATACTTAAGAAGCTAAGAGAACTAATAATAACAGCTAATAAAACTTTAAAATAAAAATATATATTTAAGCTTAAAAGAAAAAATTGTAAGTAAGTATAAGATATATTAGCATAAGCTAAAGCACAGGCTAAGAAGTAAGAATAGAGATATAGAACTATACTAAAGGATTAGAAGCAATAGCTCACGTGATTAAGAAAGACTTAGTAAATAAAGATAAAATAAGATAATAAAACCTCTAGCAGCTCTAGTAGTCTCTAGTAGTATCTAATATACTAAATACTAGTACAGAATATACGCACGGAGGGTTCACTATAAGTATAAGGCATCAGACAGTTTATAATTACTTTTAGTTCTTTATAATTACTCTAAAATTAAGATTTATATCTTAAGTAAAATAGTTTAATACTATTCTGTTAAATCTTAATTTACTATATTAATTTCTCTCTATTCTCTACTAAGTTAACTAACTTCTACTAAGTCTAATAAGCTATCTAATTTAGAAATAAAGGAACTACTAAGTATTACATAAGTAATTAGATAGCTTATTACTAGTATAATTTACGTTAGTAAGTTAGTAACTTATAATATTATAATTACTATCTTAAAAGGTTAGAAAAGATCGTTAAATAGAATTCTAATAACTAACTATTAAGAGTTTATAATAACTTATTATAAGAATAAATAAGAACTCTACTCGTTGTTAGAGAGCAGTAGTAAAGAGGAAGTTATAGTAGAACTTTTATTCATAACTAGAAATATATCTAGAGAAATAAAGAGTGTATAATAAGTTATCTAAGAATAAAAAATAGCTATCATAAAGCTATATAATGCTTTAGTAAATTTATAATAATAAATTAAAACTAAATAATACGCTATAGTAATTTAGAAAAGAGGAATAGCTAAAATACAACCTCCTAAAAAGTTTAATAGTAGTTAAGATAAACTTAAGACTTTTATAGCAATAATAAACCTCTACTATTAATTTAATTAAAAGTTATTTCTAATTAATTAGGATTGGATTCTGGTAGCTGGTATAAATATAATAGGTAGAGCTATATAATAGTTTAAATTACTAGTAAAAAACTATTTTATTAATAAAGACCTAAACTTAGGAGCAGTAGGATTAACTAACTATAATAATAATATATAACAAGCTTTCAAGAATTACGAATGCTTTAAATAAGAAATGATTATAGTCTTTAGAGAAATTAATAAAGAAATAGAGGTAATTTAAAAGCTTTAATAGCTTAAGTAATAAACGTTAGTAGCTAATTATATAGTAGAGTTTAAGTAAATTTAATTATAACTTAATTAGGTAGACTAACCATTAGTTATAATATACTATAAAAAACTAAAAAACAGAATTAAGGATGAAATCTCCAGAGGAAAGCGGCTAAGTATCTTATTAGAAATTATTAAATAAATAGTAACTATTAATAACTAATAGTACTAACAAGAATAAGAGAAAAGGGTATATAGGAGATTAATAACCTATATATCTAAGAGAAATAAAAAAGACAATAAAACCTATAATAAAATAGATATTAATATTAAATAAGTATTTATTAGAAAGGGGTAAGGTAAGTAAGTTAAAAAATAAATAAAACACTACACACGTAAAGTCTACTTAAAATATAGAAAACAAAAACACTTTATTAAGAATTACAAATAATAATAATTAGATATTAAGAAGACTTATGTTTAGATTAAGGTACTAAAGGAGATTAGGGTAGCAATAGTCTAAGTAAAATAAATACAAAACATAATAACTAAAGAAATAATTAAGAAGAGAATTTAGAAGAAGTAATATTAAGTTTATGGAAGTTATATATACCTTAGTCAGGAATGCGAATTATCATATTAGAAAATTAAGAATTATCTAATAGAATAATCTAATAATATAATCACTATAATACGAAAAGCAGTAGTATAATAGTATAATACGGAAACTAAGAAGGAGATATAAAGATTTTATAAGATTATAGAAAAAGAAAATAGACCATTCCATAAGAAAGATCAGAAATTTAGGTAGAAAAAAAATTAAAAGATAATAAAAAATAAAGAGCTAATATCTATAATAATTATATAACACATACACTAAAAATACTATTAAATATATAAATTAGAGTACTACTAAGGGGAATACTGTGTTACTAAATACTAGAAAGTTACCTTAGAAAATAGGATATATAAATACTAATAAGTGTTATAGTTAGTAGGAAATAAGCAGCATAAAGGACTAAGTAAATAAAAACTAGCTATATAAATAAAGGAAATTTACTAGTAAATACCTATACTAGTTATAACTAGCGTAATGTACTATCACCCTGTTGAACACTATTAGAAAATAAAGAAAGAAAAAAACTCTTTACTAATACTATAGGTACAGAATAATAACGCTGTAAATAGAATAATAAGAAAGAAATACTAGATATATATAGCTTCTAGTTATATAGGAAAGAATTATAAATAGAATAAACACGCCATACATATCAAAAAACCAAAGATAAGAAAAGTATTATAATGAATAATAAATAAGAAAGAACTTAATCTATAATAAGAACTAGTCTATACGGATTCAGAAGACGAATTATAGGACCCAAATTCAAATGAACACAAATAACTATTATGGGATAAATGCTAGATAGGATATTAAAAACACTAAACTAAATACCACTAGAAAAGATAATTAGCTACAGATTCACATAAAAAACTCACATATTAAGAATGTTTCTTCAGATGGAAATGTTAGGATTATAGAAAATAAGCTAGAAAAACGTATGAAATACTTAATAAAAAAGCATGCTAGCTCCAGAAATGCCTAATTTATAGACCTAAAAAGGAAACACTAAAGAAGTAACTGCTACTTAGAAGTTAGCTATAAATAAAAAACTAAAAGGCCAGTAGACTATAACTAAGCCACTAGAGAGCTAAGAACTAAAGATTAGAAATAATATATTAATTATATACATATAATTAGACTAGAGGAAATACGAAAATAAGCTATATATAAACGCATATATTAACGATAATTAGATACTAGTACTTATAGATAGTAGAGCTAGCAAGACACTTATATTAAATAAATAAATATAAAGATACTAGATACTAACTAGAGTTTTAAATAAACCTATATAAGTAAGACGCGTAGATAATAGTCTAATAGTATTTAAAAAAGATCTAATTAATCTTAAAACACAAAATATAACTATTAAAGCAGCAGGTTATATAGATAACTGTTGTATTAAGATTATAAATCTAGATAGTAAAGATTTTATCCTAGGATAGAACTAGCTAGCATAATAGAACCTAATAATTAATTAGAGAATAAAAACTATAGAAATTAAGAATAACTATCACAGACAGCTATAAGCAAGAGCTATAATATAGATAAAGAAAATAATACTTTATAATACCACGTTTATTGTGCCAGACGAATATTAAGAGGAATTTAAAAAATAGTTCTTTAAAAAAGCTAAAGACTAGTTATTAGAATACTAGAAACAGGACCATAAAATCACGCTTAAAGAAAAAACGGATTTAAAACTAGGACTATTATATCAAGTACCTATATACTAATAAGAGGAATTACGAAAATTCTTGCAAGAAAACTAATAAAAAAGATATATATAAACTAGTTAAAGTAAGATAACATTACTAATACTCTTTATACTAAAAAAGAATAGAAAACTAAAGGTTATGTATTAATTACAGACATCTTAATAAAGCTATAATTAAGAATTATTATCTAATACTATTAATATTAGAACTTATAGATAAACTTAGAAGAGCTAAGTGGTTTAGCTTTTTTAACATTAAGAATAAATACTATCAGATATAAATAACTAAAGAATATAAATAGATAATAGTATTTAAAATAAGATACAGACTATTTAAATATTTAGTTATACTAATAGAACTTATAAACGCACTAGTAATCTTTTAAGTAATTATTAATTATATGCTAAGGGAATATCTAAACGTATTTATAATAATATATCTTAATAATATGCTCGTATACATAAATAGGATGCTAAAAGAATATATTAAATATACTAAGAAAGTACTAAGAAAGCTTAAAGAACACTAGCTATATATTTAAATAAAGAAATGTATATTCCACAGAACTAAAGTTAAGTTCTTAAGATACTTAGTATCTTAAAATAGGATAGTAGTTAACCTAAATAAAGCTAAAAATATTCTATCTTAGCTAATACTAATAAATACAAAAGAAGTTTATTCTTTTCTTAGATTTACGGGTTTTTGTAGATAGTTTATTAAGAACTACTTAAGAATTACAACACCCTTAATAGACTTACTAAAGAAAGATTAATAATTTAAGTGGGAACAACACAAAGAAAACGCTTTCACAATATTAAAAAAAATATTCTAATAACTACTAATATTAAAAATGTTTAATTTATGACTTTAAATAGAGATATATGCGGATGTATTAGATAAAGCTATAAAAGCTATCCTACTATAAATATAGAATAATAAATATAAGTATTTAGTAGATTTCTTATCTCATAAACTTACAACTACTAAATTAAACTATGATATCTATAATAAGGAATTACTAGTAATAGTTTAAGTATTTAAGAAATAGAGACATTACTTAGAAGAAGCTAAGCACTAAATTATTATATATTCAAATTATAAGAATCTAACGGCATTTATAACAATAAAGAAGTTAAATTAATAATAAGTTAGGTAGTAAGAACTAGTTTCTATATTTAACTTTTAAATACTTTATAAGTTAGGAAAAGAAAATATAGTGGCTAACACACTTAGTTAAAAAGCAGATTATATAAGGGACATACCGGAAATCTATAATATAATACTTAGATAAAGACTAGACGGATCTCTAGGAAGCTTATAAATAAATATTAGGACAGTAGTCATTATTAAAAACACCTAAGAAAAATAGATAAGGAAATTTAATAATAGACAACTATACTAGAATCTAGACTAAGAAATAATTTATGTACTAGATATATTATAAACTAAGCTTATTAAGAACTAACACTTAGCTAAAATGCATAGACATTAAGGAATTAAAAAAACTATAGAACGAATCAACAGACACTTTTGGATTTCTAGGATATAGAAAAAGGTTAGAAATATTCTTTTAGAATGCATTAAGTGCAAAAAGAATAAAGCATTAAGACATAAGAAATATAGACTTATGTAACTAATTCCTTTACCAGACCTACCATAGGAATTAGTTATAATAGACTTTATTACAGGAATACTAATAATAACTACCTTTAGAGGTTAATAGTATGACATAATACTAGTTATAGTGGACTGACTTATAAAATACATATACTTTAAACCAACACATACGGAGGTTAAAGTAGATAAATTGGTAACTATACTCATCAGGTTACTAATAGCACGATATGGGTTACCATGAGAATTCATTACGGATAGAGACAAATTATTCACATCAACATTCTAGAAAACGTTTATAGGGAAGCTAGGGGCTGAATATCGCCTCTTAATAGCATTTTACTTATAAACGGATGGACAAACAGAACGGACAAACCAAACGCTGGAATAATATCTATGAATATACGTTAATAAATAATAAGACAATTGGATTGACCTACTACTGATAGTTGAGTTTACATATAACTCTGTAAAGTTATCAACTACGGGAAAATCGCCATTTTTCGCAAATTACGGCTATGAGCCTACGGCTTATCGAGAACCACAGATTCTAGACAAGATATTAGAATTAGCAAGAGTAAAAGTTAACGAATTATAGTGATTTCACCAAGACATAGCAGAAAAAATCACTTAGAAAGGAGTTCTCAGCAAACAGCAGAAAGACAAATCTAGAGTTGAAGGACTAACCTTTAGAGAAGAGAATAGAATTTTCCTACTATGAAAAAATTTGGAAATAAAACGACCATCAAGAAAACTGGATCATGTTAAGTTAGGACTATTTAAGGTTAAAAGACAAATAAGATCTGTGAATTACGAACTATAACTACCTAAGGACACGAGAATTTATCTAGTTTTTCATATTTCAAAATTGGAACCAGCACTACTGAATGCCAAACTACAGATAAAATTCAAACTCAAGGAAGATGCTACTGAGTATGAAGTCTAATGAATCTTGGACTACTAGCAGTTCAGGCGTTAGTGGAAGTATCTGGTTAGATAGAAGGGTTACGGACCTGAAGATGATACATGGGAGCTAATCAGGAACCTGAAGAATAGTTTAGAGCTAATTGACTAGTACTATTAGACGAACTAATAAGGGCTGTATCCTACAGAAAGGACGACTACAGCGTGTTCTAATCTAAACCAAAGAAAGGCGAAGTGGGTTGGGAAGAAGCCAGCACTACAGGTTACGGTGTGCGAGTTTCTTGACCCTAAGAACGAGCTTTAGCCTCCTTAAAAGCCTGGACTTTATGAATGGAGGCTATCTTTTGATTAAATATCTCTTTCTCTTTGGAATCCACTTTCGCAAGCTCATGACGAAGCTGTAATTCTCGAGCTTAGAGCTCAAGACACTGATCCTTAAGGGAGTCAAGCTGACAACAAAGTTTTTCCTTATCGCGATTAATACGATCCTATTCCGGCTGCGAGATAATTAAGTCGCATTTCATGTTACAATCGGCACAGGCTGAACAGTGACCAGAACTCAGATTCATAAGGCAATTATTGCCTTGACAGGAACAGTTTGAGCAGGGTGTCAGCATGTGATGGGGTTCGCTACAGATCTAAGAAGCTAGGTAGTAAGCACGTATTAGAGATGACTTAGGACGTGTCATCATTAGAGAGCTGGGCAGAAAAGAAAGGAAGTTAAGGGTCTTATAGCCTGGAACACAGAGCAGAGGACCTGCTACCTTTATACTGCTTATGGAAGGGAGAAACTATCTTCTAAAACGAAGACTTAGAAGAGGGGGATAATGTTATAAACGGTAATAGTAAGGTAACTGCACCTGAGGAGCTGAGGGAACTGGCGACAATAGCCAACAAAGCTCTAGAATGGAAACGTATGTTCGAGCTTGAAAGGAAAAATTACAAGCAAGCACGGGATGCATTAGCGTAGGCCAAGGCACGGGCTAAGAAGCGAGGACAGAGATACGGAACCATGCCGAAGGATTGGGAGCAGTAGCTCACGTGACTAAGGAAGGCTTGGCAGATAGAGGCGGAGTGAGGTAACAGAACCTCTAGTAGCTCTAGCAATCTCTAGCAGTATTCAATATACTAAACACTAATATAGAATGTACGTATAGAGGGTTTACTATAAGTATAAGGTATCAGACAGTTTATAATTACTTTTAGTTCTTTATAGTTACTCTAAAATTAAGATTTATATCTTAAGTAAAATAGTTTAATACTATTCTGTTAAATCTTAACTTACTATATTAATTTCTTTCTACTCTTTACTAAGTTAACTAACTTCTACTAAGTCTAATAAGCTATCTGATCTGGAAGTGAGGGAACTACTAAATATTATATAAGTAATTAAATAGCTTATTATTAGTATAATTTATATTAATAAGTTAGCAACTTATAACATTCTCCTTTTACTTTTTTAATTACTTTATTAATTTCTAGCTAGGTCTTTATCTGTTAGTAGTTTTTATATAGATTATAAATATTAATAATAGTAGTCTCTAGCCTCTTTAGGTGAAGCTAGAGTGTTATAATAAATAAATTATATTATTTACGTCTCTAATACACAGCATTAACGTTTTAGCTAATTATAAAATATTTTTTTATTATAGAGTCTTCTTTATAAGCCAGAGCGTATCCACATAAGTAGTATATTAATTTAGTATATTTATTATATACTAGTTTTTAAATTATAAGTACTTAATATTCTGCTTATGTTGCTCTATTAAAGAAAAAATAGCATATACCTTAATTTACGTTTTTATAGTTATATTAGATAATAGTAAGTTTACTTATTTAGAGTAAGTATAAAGTCTTTTATATTAATATTAAAGTTATTATTTACTTTTATTTAGGCTAGATATATATTACCTGTATTTAATATAAGCCTTAATTATAATATATTTTTATTAGTAACTTTTATATAAAAGGGTCTACCTAGTTCTCTTTTTAATAATAGTCTTTTATATAGGTTATCTAACAGGGTAATCTATCTTCCTTTTTTTCTTATTATAATAGTAAAGTTATTTTATATAGGGTTTAATTATTCTACTTATACTTCTCTTATAATATAGATATAAAATATTTACTTAAAAAAAGCTATTTTTTTTTACTTAAATCTTTTCTAGGTAGCTCTGGAATGTCTTATATTTCTTTTATTACTATATTTTATAAGCTTTACTACAGTTTATATAGGATACTTTTTTCTAAAGATATTTTATTATATTATATAGGCTTATATAATGTTTATACTATATTTTTTTATCACATGCGCTTTAGGTATAGCCCTATTAATTATATTAAAAATATTATTTAATAATTATACTATTATTAAATAGCCTTATTTTAAAGAGCTGGAAGTTAATAACTAATTTACTTTTTATAATCTTCTATTAAATCGCCTGTATGGGTGTTCTAATAATTAGAGTACTATAGATTTTTTTTCTAGCTTTTTTAGGCTTTTTATAGTATTTCTATAACATATCTTCTACGCCTTAAGGTTATATAGTTATTAGATTTAGATAATAGCTATATCTAATACTAGCCATTTAGTAGCTTTATATATTATATATATTAACTTAGAGTTATCTATATTTCTTTTCTTATTAATTTTTATCTTAAGTAGAACTCTTAGAACCTTTAAGAAATAGTTTTTTTTTAGGATTTTAAATCCTAGCATATCTAGTCTATTTATAATTTAGTTTTTTATAATCTGTAATGGTACATGAACGTTAATATTATCACTCTTTAGAGTGTTTATAGTAAAGGCTTTTAGTATTATCTTTTTTACTATTTTTAATATCTCTTCTAGGTTTTTTCCCTGGGAATTCTTAAAGTAAATTCAGATAATAGATTTTTATAATATAGTAGTGATATTTACTATACGTAATATCTACGCAGTAATAGCTACTTAAGTCTTATTTTATATTTAAAGGATCTTTAAGCGGTTTTTTTTGTATATTTTTTTTCTAATTTCATTAATTCTAGTTTTAATCTAATTAAGCTATGTTTTATCCTTATTTTAGGTAACTTAATAACATGTCTAAAGATTTTAAATATGTTATAGTGTCTTTTTTTTATATTAGTAAGAATTCTATAATATAACTTCTTTTCCTTCTCTTTATTAAGATTATTCTTAATTTTCTAGAGAGTTTTAATTACTTTCTGCTAGTCTTAATTAGGCTAGTATTTATCCTTTTCTTAGTATTATTTACTTACTTATTAGTTACTTTCTAACGCGTCGTGATTGTAGTTTTTATAACTATAGAAATAAGATTACAACCCGCCGTCGTCCCCCATGCTCTGTAGATGGAATATAGAAGGTTTACTAAAAATAATTAAGTACAGAGAATTATATTCCAGTATCTAGTTTCTTTTTAAATAGTTTTTAGGCTTATTTAGCTACTGTTACGGCTTCTTTTAATTTTATTTATTTTTAAAAATAATATTAATACTATAAAAAAAAGAATCTTTAGATTTTATATTATATAGTTTAAAATGTTTCTAAAAATATACGTTTTTTAGTATATTTTAATTTAAACTATTAATTATATATAAACTTAAATACTTTTAAAAAATAAAGTTTTAAAATTATAATTTACTATACTAAAGATAATTTAGTTAATATTTAAAATATTAAAGTATCTTTTAGTTAATTTACTTTTTTTTAAAGTTTTTACTACTTATAAAGTAATTATATTAGTTTATAAATATTAAAGTAGTAAGTTTAGTTTAAACTATATAAAAAGTATAGTATATAATTAACTTTATACTTAAGTTAAAACTACTAATTATGTTAATAAATTATACTATAATAACTAATATAATAACATAAATATTTTTAACTAGTTTATTAGTTAATAAACTAAATATATAGTACTAAATACTTTATTAAAGTTTAAAATTTTTTAAAAAAAAAACTTAATTTTTTTTTAAAACAAATGCTTTAATTAACTTATTAGTAAAAATATATAATATAAATATAAAAATCTTTTTATACACTTACTATACTATAGTAGTAAAATTAAATAAAAGCTTTAAAAACTAGTTAAAAAAAGTATATAAAAAAACAAGTACTAGTAAAATATAATTGAAATTTTAAAACTATATAAACTTAAAATAAAAAAAATGCTAATTTTATACATTTTTTTTAAAACAGACGTTTTTTAATTACATTAATTAATAAATAGTTTTTTATAGTTAGTAATATTAAAAGTATTTTAAAATAACATTTTTAAATAAGCCTATAATAAGTAGTATTATACTAGTTTTTATAAAGCTTATAAAACTATTAAAATAAATTATTATATTTAAAAGTTTACTAAGTATTTACACAAATATATTAATTACTATTAAAAATATAGTTAATATTAAATAAAATGCTATAAACTATATAGTTAACTTTATTTAATTTAAATACTTTTTATTTTATTTAATATAGTTACAATTAATTTTATTAAAATATTACAAAAAAATAAAGAACTTAATATAACGTTTTTTATAAGTGAGTGAACTATATAAGCGAGTGAACCACTTTTACCAAGAATTACCTTTTCTCTAATAACTTTACGAAAACTTAGTATTATTTAATAAAAATTTAAATTTAGCTTTTTAGATATTAAATACACCTAGTATTAAATTTGCATTATAATTGTCTTACGTAATTATAAGTTATTAAGCTTAGAATCTACACTACTTTAAAATAATGTTTAGCTATTTATATTTATAATATTACTTAATAATAAATTATAAAAACTTAAATACAAAGTATTAGCGCCTAAATCTATAATATATTAGAATTTCAAAGCTATAGTATTAGTAGTTTTTAAGATATTAAAAAGTGGGCGCTAAAATTTCTCCCTACTTAAAGATCTTAAAAACCTACTTATTTTATTACTTTAAAAGCATAATATAGTCTAAATTATATATAAAATAGCTTAAGTTTAATATCTGTAGTTTCTTATTTAATAGTTATTAAAATATTAATAGCTAAAAACTAAATTTTAAAAGAGTAAATTCTAAGCTTAATAACTTATAATTACGTAGGACTATTAGAATGTAAATTTAATACAAGGTGTATATACTATTTAAAAAGCTAAATTTAAATTTTTATTAAATAATACTAAGTTTTCGTAAAGTTATTAAAAAAAAGGTAATTCTTGGCAAAAGTGGTTCACTCGCTTGTATGGTTCACTCGCTTATGAAAAACGTTATATATAATAGTAATATACAAGTTTTTTTAAAAAAATAGTACTTATTTTAAAATAAAAAAATAGAATATAAAAAAATAATATAGTTGTTTTTAATAACTCTAATTTATTAAAGTATTTTGCGTACAATTATTAGTAACTAAAATAATAAATTTATAAAAATATTATAAAAAAGTATTTTTAAAGTTTTAAAAACACAAAGTTTTATATTAACTATATACTATTTATAAATAAATAAATAGTTTAAGTAAATAAATTAAAATTTTAAAATTATTTTAAGATTATACTTAATAAAAAAATATAATTATTAAATTAAAGTATTACTTATAATTTAAAAAGTTATAAATAATTTTATAAATATATTAACTAGTTTAATACTTAATAAAGTAATTTATAGTTTTAAGCTTTTTAAAAAATTATTAATTAATTATTTATGTAAAAACGTATTTAAAAAAAAATTATATAAAAAAAATAATAAATATACTTATATTTATAATAATTTAAAAAAAAATAATAATATTAAATATACTTTATTAAAATCAAAACTTAGAAACTTTATTAACATTTAGTTTTATAAAAAATTTACAATTTTAAAAGTTTATTAAAATATTAAATAATAATATAAACCCTATTTTTAATTAAGTAAATAGTAGAAAATAATATAGTTAAATTAAAGTTTTTATTTACTTAAAAAATTTTATTTACTATATTAATTAAAGACTTAAAACTTTTTAATAAAAATAATTTATATAAGTAACTAATTTTTAACAAACTTAGCATAGTTAAAAACAAATATAATAACAAAATATTAATATAATTTAAGGTTAAAAAGTTATTAAATAAATATATAATAATAGTAAAAAAATATAAAAACCTTGTTATATAATACTTACTTAAGTAGAAAAACTATAATTTTATATATAATAAATAAATAGTAGTAAATTACATTAATAAGAAACTTACTACTAAATTTAATTATTATTTATTACTAAATAAAATAATTACTATATATAAGTAAAAAAGGAAACTAAAAACCTTAGTATTAAACAAATAAAATAAAAGTAAAATATAATTATTTAAGTAAATATTATAATAAGAAAAGTAATAGTTTATAAAATTAAATAATTTTTTTTAATTAATAGTGTATACTGTTTAACTTTTATAATATTTTAGTTTAGTATTAATTCTATTTAATAATAATAGTTATAATATAATATTATTTTAATTGTTATAAAAGTTTAATTCTATTTTTATTATTATATAAAGGTAAGTCTGTTACTTATATATATTAATAAATATTTATATATTACTTTTATAGTTAATAAAATAATTCTACTAATAACAATATAAAAATAGAATTAAATTTTAAGAAACTTTAATTTAAATATAAATTTAAGTACTACTAGTACTTATTTTAAAGTATGTTTATTTTAAGAAAAAGTTAATAACTACATTTTTTAATACTTTATAATAAAATAATAATAACTATTAAACTTATTTTACTTATTAAATAAATTACTACTATAGTGGAGGAATTTGCTATATTAATTAGAAATAGAGTTTAATTAGTCTAAAAAGGTTTTATATAAAAAAAAGAAGTAAGTAAATTTTGTTTAAACATTTATATAATTTATCTAACAATATTTATTCAATCTTCTTTAATAAAATAGTTTAATTAACTATTTTATTCTATTTATCTGTATTGAGTAAAACTATTAAAGTAATATAATTCTTACTTTACTTTACTATACTACTAATATATTAAGTAAAAGCTTAAGTACTATTTTGTATTATTAATTAAATTTATTTAATAAAGTAAAAAATAAACACAATAATATTTAGCTAAAATATAATAGTAGTAATATAAAGTTTTATAACTACTTTTTTTATTATAATAAACTAGTTAATATTACTAAAAGTAACTTTTTATTTACTAGTATATACTTAATAAATAAGTACGTAAGCTAGCTTATTATATTATAGAAAGTAAATAAAATTAAAAAGAAATACTAATTAAGTATTAATTAGTTAACTTTAACTTATAAAAATAAGTAATACTAAACTAAAAACTAAAGAATTAATTTTTTATTATATAAAAGAAAAGTTAGTTTTTAAACTTGCTAATAAAAAGTAATACTTATTATATAAAAATTTATATAAAGCTAATAAATAGTACTAAATAGTATTAATTTTTATATAAAATAAAAGTAAGTAGTTTTAAATTATATAAAAATTGTATTTAAAATAAACTATTTTTATTTTTTTAAATATTAATGTAATTAAGAGTTTAGTACTAAGTATAAAATAAAGTATTTTTTTTTTACTAAATATATAGTAAATAGTAAAAAGCTAAATAAAATATGTTTACTTAAATAATATACTATAACTAAATTTAGTTTTGTTAAATATACTTAATAAACTTAAGTAATAAAAATTACTACTACTTTTAAAAACTTATAAACTTTAAAAAAAAAATATTATTAAAAAACTTTATATACTAAGTAAATAAAATTACTTAATTATAAAAGTAAAAAGTGAAATAAAATAAAAATTATAGTTAATAATAATAAAAATTTTCTAGATATTAATAATTTTTTAAAAAAATAGTACTAACTATAAAAAGTAAATAAAATATTAGTATGTTATATAAAAGTAGTATAAAAGTATATTTTAAAATACTTACTTTTAAGTTTACTTTATAAAATAGTTTAAAATTATTTACTACTATTACACTTAATTAAAAAACCTAAATATAAGAAATTAAAAAAAAATAAGCTTTAACTTTACTTTATAATTAATAATAAAAAGTAAACTTTAATAATAAGAATTTATTTATAAATAAAAAAAACTAATTATACTAATATTTATTAAGCTTATACTAATAACATTATATATAAATTACATATTTACGTCTTTAATAAATTATAATAAAATAGAGTTAATTAGTTAATACTAAGACTATAAAAATTTATAAACTAATATACTTATATTATTTATATAAAATTGTGTATATATAAGTAATATAAATAAGGTAGTATTTTAAATTTTTATTAATTATTTAAATTAAATTTAAAACTACGTTTATAACTATAAACGTAAGAAAATAATAAATAACTAAATAAAAGTAGTAATTATATTTATTATATACTAATAAAATATATAAATTAAATAAAATAAAGTAGTAAAATTAAAAATTTTATTAGCTACTAAATTTTTATATTAAAGTAGATATTATATTTTTAAAATATATATTAATATAAATATATAAAAGAATATTAAAACTATTAATAATATATTTTTATTAAACAAAACATACTTAAAGTATATACATAGTATTTTTTATTTAAAAAAACAAGTATTTTATAAATTAAATAATAAGTACTAAAAATTTAATAACTATAAAATTTTAGTAAAAGTATACTTTTACTTTAAAAAGTAATTAAAGTTATATAAACAACATTAACTAAGCAATTTAAACGTGTTTAATAATAATAAATATTTAAATTTAATAAAGTAGAACTATAATAATAAAAAGTTAAAATAAATAAATAAATATAGTAAGTAATAAAAAGTTAAATGTAGAAGTTATTAATTTTAATTTCTATATAAACAAAAAAACCTATTTAAGTTAAACTTTTAAATTAATTATTTTTTTAACTTTAAATATAATAATTTATTTAATTCTAATAACAATAATAATAAACTAATTACTTTTAATAAAAAAAGTATTATTTTAAATAATAAAGTAATAAAAGCAAAAGTTAAAAAAATTAAAAAGAATAAAACTATTAGAACTTAAAACGTTTTACAAAACTTAATAAAAAAGTATAGTAAGTATGTAATACTATATAGTAAATATAAAAAAAAGTTTATAAAATAAAAAATAATAAAATAAAATAGTTTATAAAAAACTTATAAAAATGTATAAAGTTTATAAAAAAATTAAACTTAGTAAGTTTATTTAAGTTATATAATACTATTTTATTAAAGCTTAATTACCTTTTTAAAAATAAAAGTAAAAATAAGAGCTTTACTTAATAAAGTAATTTAAACAAAAAGACATAATAACTAAAGTATAGAAATAATATTAAAAATAATGTTTTAAAAAATTTAATTAAAGTAATTTTAGTTTTTTAACTTATTAATTTTATAATTTTTAGTTTTTTAATATAATGTATTAATAAAATATTAAAAACTAACTACACTTTTTAAAAATAACTATAGATAAATTTAGTACAATTAAAGAATTACTAAATAAAATAGTATAGTAGTATATATTATTATATTTATATAAATAGTACTTATATTCTTAACAAGCTTACTTTAACTAAAAAATTAAGAGAAAAATAAAAGAAACTATATTAATTAGATTTTTTAGTCTAAATCTAATACTTTTATAAAAGAGTATGTTTGGTTTACTTAATATAAAGTTTAAATAAATAGTTTATTTTATTTTTTATTAATAAAGAATATTTTACAAAAGCACTAATACTTTATTTATTTTTTTTTAATTTTATTTCTTCTGGTGAGATTTCTTTATGAGGATGTAAAGGGCTTAAGAAAGGAAAATATATCACAAATATAAAGCTAAAGCACTATATAGAAAGATATCTTTATATAATATCACATGAGAGAACAGTATCACGTGATTAGATTAATTAGTAAAACGAAGAATATTCTTTCCTATTTCTATAGCTAGTAGAAATAATTAACTTTTATATAATTTTAAGACTTCAGAGTATTATGTATCGTGCTTTTTGTTATAATTTATTATAAGTTAAATAAAGCACAATTAGTGCTACAAAAGCTAGGCTTTTTTCACTTACTAGTTATAGTTATATATACTTAAAAATAGTTATTAGCTAATTAGTCTTATAATTAAGTTAATTCTATATAAAAGGGCAATACCATAGGTGGCTAGATCTTTTTATATTTAGATATTATTATAAACAGTAATAGTAAGATAACTATATCTAAAGAGCTAAGGGAATTAGCGACGACGGCTAATAAAGCTTTAGAATAGAAACATATATTTAAGCTTGAGTAGAAGAACTATAAGAGAGTATAAGACACATTAGCATAAACTAAAACACAAGCTAAGAAATAAGAACAGAAATATAGAACTATATTAACAGATTAGGAGTAGTAGCTTACGTGATTAAAGTGAAACTTAACAGCTAAAAGAAACAGAAAAGCTAAAAGGCTTCAAACACTTCTATCTCTTTAGATAGTATCTAATATACTAAACACTAGTACAGAATATACGCACAGAGGATCTGCTATAAATATAAGGCAATAAATAGTTCATAATTACTTTTAATTCTTTATAGTTACTCTAAAATTAAGATCTTATCTCTAAGTTAAGATTTGAACTTAAGTGAAATAGTTTAATATTATTTTATTAAATCTATTATATACTTCTCTTCCTACCTTGTGATAAAGTACAAACTCTATTCTATTAAACCTAAGACTATTTATTCTAAATATAAAAAGAGCTAGAAGCTTATTAAGTAACTAGTTAGAGTAGAGCTACTAAATATAAAACGTACTATTAAGTAAAAGCAACTTATAATATTATAATTACCCTTTCAAAGTATAAAAGAGGACGTTGGATTGATTCTAATAATAAATTTCTAATTACAGTCTATAACGACCTATTATAAGGACGAATAGGAACTTTATTCGTTAGAAAAAAGTAGTAGTAAAGAAGAAGTTATAGTAAGATCTTTATCTACTACTAGAAGTACATCAGAAAAAAGTAAGAATACATAATAAATTATTTAAAAATAAAAAATAGCTATTATAAAGTTATGTAATATTTTAGTTAATCTATAATAATAAATAGCAGTAGGCAAGACTAGTAGAGAAAAAATAGCTAAAATATAACCTTTTATAAAGTTTAATAGTAATAAAGATAAACTAAAAATCTTTATAACCATAATAGACCTTTACTGTTAATTTAATTAATCTTTATTTATAACTAACTAAAATTAGATTCTGGTAGCTGGTATGAATATAATAGAAAGAGCTATAAAATAGTTTAAACTACTTATAAAAAATTATCTAGCTAAAGGAGACTCTAACCTAGGATTAGCAGAACTTATAAATTATAATAATAATATTAAAAAAACCTTTAAAAACTATAAGAGCTTTAAGAAGGAAATGATTATAGTCTTTAAAAAAATTAATAAAAAAATAAAGGTAATTTAGAAGCTTTAATAGCTTAAATAATACACATTAGCAGCTAATTATACGGCAGAATTTAAATAAATTTAATCTTAACTAAACTAAGTAAATTAACTTCTAGTTATAATATACTACGTAGGACTAAAAGATAGGATTAAAAATAAAATTTCCTAAGGAAAATAATCTAGTATACTTTTAAAAATTATTAAATAAGTAGTAACAATTAATAACTATTAGTACTAAAGGAAATAAGAAAAAAAATAATGCTAGGCTAGTAATCCATATACTATAAAAAAATAAAAAAAATAATTAAACTTATAATGTAATAGAAATCAACTAAGTATTAAGTATTAATTAAAAACATATAAACTAAGAAGTAAAAACAAGATAAGTAAATTAAAAAACGAATAGATTAATATATATAAAAAGTATATCTTAGTTACGGGAAAGAGGGACACTTTATTAAAAACTATAAATAATAAAGAGTAGACGTTAAATAAGCTTATGTTTAAACTAAAGTACTAATTAAAATTACTATAGTTTAAGTAAAACTAGCTAGAGACTAGATAACTAAAGAGGCTATTATATAACGAATTTAAAAGAAGTAATACTAGATCTATAGAAAACACACACACCTTAAACAAGAATACGAAATATTATATTAGTAGGTTAAGGATTATTTAGTAGGACAGGCTAATAATATAATTACTATTATATAAAAAGCTATTATTAAATAATACTAGGCTAGCTTTATAGAAGAAGTTAACTAATTCTATAAGATAATCTAACAGAAAAAAGGATCCTTTAGAGCGGAGAATCAGAAATTCAGATAATAATAAAATTAAGAGATAATAGAAAGTAAAGAGCTAATATCTATAATAATTAGATAATAAATAAGCTAGGAATACTACTAGATTTATAGATTAGAATATTATATAAAGAAATATTATATTACTAAGCACTAGAAGGTTATTTTAGGAGATAGAATATATAAATATTAATAAATACTATAAGTAGCTAGTAATAAGTAATATAGAAAACTTAGTAAATAAAAACTAGCTATATAGATAAATAAGATTTATAGATAAGAACTAATACTACTTATAAGTTATGTAACCTATTACCACCCTATTAGACATCTAGAGTTAGAATAGGACTAAAATAAAAAACTAGAGAAAAAACCTACTTTATTTATTTTATAGATATAAGACGAAGAAGCTGCTGAAAGGACTATATAAAAAAAGTGCTAGATATATAGAAAAAAGACGTATACCAGACGAGAATATAAATAGATAGTCTATACTATACAAGTTAAAAAACTAATGATAAAATAAGTACTAAAATAAATAGTATAGAAATAAAAACTCAACACATAGTAAGAGCTGATCTATATGGATTCTAAAGAAAAACTTCAGGACCTAAAGACTAAGAAATATAAATAATTAGACTGAAATAAGTGCTAACTAGGATACTAATATTACTAAACTAAATACCACTAAGATAGATAGTTAGCTATAGAATTATATACTAAACTAATAACTAAGGAATATTTCTTAAAATAAAAGTACTAAGATTATAGAAAAGAAGTAAAGAGTAAGTATAAGATACTACTATAAAACTAATACTAACTCTAGTAATGTTCTATCTATAGACTAAAAAAGGAAACACTAAAGAAATAACTACTACTTAGAAGTTAATAACTAATAAAAAACTAAAAGACTAGTAAGTAATAACCATGCTGCTAGAGAGCTAATTTAAGGTTAAAATATAAAAGTTATCACTTAATTATACACGACTTAAATGAAGACATGAAAATAAGTTATATATAAATATATATATTAATAGCTTTTAGACATAAGCACTCGTAGATAGTAGGGCTAGTAAAACACTTATATTAAATAAATAAGTATAGAGATACTATATTTTAACTAGAGTTTTAGAAAAACCTATAAGAGTAGTATATATAAACGATAGTCCGGTAATATTCAGAGAAGGTTTAATTAATCTTAAAATAGAGAATATAACTATTAAGGCAGCAGGTTACACAGATAACTGTTATATTAAGATTATAAATTTAAGTAGTAAGGATTTTATACTAGGATAAGACTAGCTAGCATAATAGAACTTACTAATTAACTAGAGAATAAAGTCTATAAAAACCAGAAAGAACTACTATAAATAAACGTAAGTTATAATATAAATAAAGAAAATAACTTTTCATGATATTACGTTTATTATGCTAAATAAATATCAGAAGGAATTTAGAAAATAGTTCTTTAAAAAAGCTAAAAACTAATTACTAGAATACTAAGACTAGGACCATAAGATTACACTTAAAAAGGGAATGGATTTAAAACTAGGATTATTATATCAACTATCTATTAATTAGCAAGAGAAGTTACGACGATATTTAAATAAAAACTTAAAAAAGGGATATATATAGGAAAGTAAAAGCGCTATAACATCACCAACACTTTTCATACTAAAGAAAAATAGTAAATTAAGGTTATGTATTAATTATAGACATTTTAATGAAGCTATAGTAAAAAATCGTTACTCTATACTCTTAATATTAGAACTTATAGATAAACTTAGAGGAGCTAAATAGTTTAGTTTCTTTAATATTAAAAATAAATACTATAGAATATAAATAGCTGAAGGACACGAATGGATGACTATACTAAAAACAAGATATAGATTATTTAAATACTTAGTTATACTATTTAGACTTACGAACGCATCAGTAATATTCTAGATAATTATTAACTATATGTTAAGAGAATATCTAGACGTATTTATAATAGCATATCTTGATAACGTGCTTATATACACGAATGGGATGCTAAAAGAATATATTAAGTATACTAGAAAGGTACTACAAAAGCTCAAAAAACACAACCTATATATTCAAACAGAGAAATATATGTTCTATAGAAAAGAAGTTAAATTCTTAGAGTATCTAATATCCTAAGATGGAATAGTAGTTAACCTAGATAAAACTAAGGACGTTTTATTATAGCCTATACTAACAAATATAAAAAAAGTTTATTCTTTTCTTGGATTTATAGGCTTTTGCTGATAATCTATTAAGAACTATTTAAAAATCACAGCACTCTTAACAGAATTACTTAAAAAGAACTAATAATTTAAGTGGGAAGCTAAGGAAGATAAAGCTTTTATAATTCTAAAAAAAATATTTTAAGAACCACTAATATTAAAGATATTTAATCTATAACTTTAAACGGAAATATATGCGGATGCATTAGATAGAGCTATAAAAGCTATTCTATTATAAGTATAAAATAATAAACATAAATATCTAGTAGATTTTCTATCTTATAAACTTATAACTACCGAGTTAAACTACAACATTTATGATAAAAAACTATTAGTAATAGTTTAAGTATTTAAAAAATAGAAACATTACTTAGAAGGAGCTAAGTACTAAATTGTTGTATATTTAAATTATAAGAATCTAACAGCATTCACAATAATAAAGAAGTTAAATTAATAATAAATTAGATAATAAGAACTAGTTTCTATATTTAATTTTTAAATACTTTATAAAGTGGGAAAAGAAAACACAGTAGCTAATACACTTAGCTAATAAGTAGACTATATAAGGGATATACTAGAAATTTATAATATAATACTTAAGTAAAAACAGGATAGATCTCTGGGAAGCTTATAAATTAATATTAAATATATAGTCATTATCAAAAACACCTGGGAAAAATGAATAAAGGAATTTAATAATAAATAACTACTATAGAATTTAGACTAAAAGACAATCTATATACTAGATGAATTATAAACTAAATTAATTAAAGACTAATATTCAGCGGAAATGCACGGATATTAGGGAATTAAGAAAACTATAGAATAAATTAATAGACACTTCTAGATTCCAGGAATCTAAAGTAAGGTTAGGAAAATTCTTTCAGAATACATTAATTACAAAAAGAATAAAGTATTAAGATATAAAGAGTATGGACTTATGTAACCTATACCTTCACTAAATCTACTATAGAAATTAGTTATAATAGATTTTATTACGGGAATACTGATAATCACTACCTAAAGAGGTTAATAGTATAATATAATACTGGTTATTATTAATAAACTAATAAAGTACGCTTACTTTAAACTAATCTATATAGAAATTAAAGTAAATAAACTGGCTATATTACTAATCAAAATTTTAATTACATGATATGGAATGCCACGGGAATTTATTACAGACAAAGACAAATTATTCACATTAATATTTTAAAAGATGTTTATAGAATAACTAGAGGTAGAATACTGCCTCTTAACAGTATTTTACCTATAAATAGATAAATAAATCAAACATTAGAATAATACCTATAGATATATATTAATAAACTATAAGATAATTAGATTAACTTATTACTAATAGCTAAGTTTATATATAACTCTGTAAAGTCATTAATAATAGGAAAATTACTATTTTATATAAACTATAGTTATGAGCCTACGGCTTATTGAGAACTATAGAAACTAAATAAGATATTAAAACCTATAAGAAGAAAAGTTAAGAACTTATAATTACTTTATAAGGATATTACATAGAAAATCACTCATAAAGGCAATCTTAGTAAATAAATTAGAGATAAATCTAAGGTTAAGGGACTAATCTTTAAGGAGGGAAATAAGATTTTCTTAAAAAAAAAAAATTTAGAAATAAAACAACCATCACGAAAACTGGATCACGTTAAGTTAAGACTATTTAGGGTTAAACAATAAACAGGACCTGTAAATTATAAACTATAATTACCTAAAGATATAAGAATTTACTTAGTTTTTTATATCTCTAAACTAGAACTAGCACTATGGGATGCTAAACTATAGATAAAACTTAAACTTAAGAAAGATACTACTAAGTACGAAGTTTAATAGATTTTAGACTACCAACAGTTTAGGCGTTAGTGGAAATATTTAGTTAAATAAAAAGATTACAAACCTAAGAATAACACCTAGAAGCTAGTTAAAAACTTAAAGAGTAGTTTAGAGCTAATTAACTAGTATTACTAGAAAAAATAGTAAAGGCTTACTCCAGGACTAAGTCTAAGATATAAAGAGAATATAGAATATTTTACTTAAAACCTAAGAAGAAAGATAAAGCAGGTTAGAAGGAAGCTACTACTATAGATTATAGTATATAAGTTTCTTAATTCTAAGAACAAGCTTCCGCCTCCTTAAGAGCTTAAATCTTATAAATAGAGGTTATCTCTTAATTAAATATTTCCTTCTCTTTAGAATTAATTTTTGTAAGCTCATGACGGAGACGACGCTCTTAAGTTTAAGTCTTCTAATTAATAAATAAAAGATAGTAATAAGTCTTAATAGCTTTATCCTATGTTTTCTTAAGCTAATAACGGAGTTTTTCCTTATTATAATTAAGGTAATCCTATTCTAGTTATAACATGACTAAGTTATACTTTATATTATGATTATTATAGGCTAAGTAATAACTAGAGCTTAGGTTCATAAGGTAATTATTACCTTAATAGGAATAATTTAAGTAAGGTATTAGCATATGGTGGGGTTCGCTATAGATCTAAGAAGCTAAATAGTAAGCACATATTAGAGATAACTCAAGACGTGTCATTATTAGAAAGCTAGGCAGGAAAGAAAGAAAGTTAAGAGTCTTATAGCCTAGAACATAGGGCAGAGGACCTGCTGCCTTTATACTGCCTATAAAAGAGAGAAACTATCTTCCAAGACGAAGACTTAAAAGAGGGGAATAATGTTACGAACGGTAACAGCAAGATAACTATATCTAAAAAGCTAAAGGAATTAGCGATGATGGCTAATAAAGCTTTAGAATGGAAACGTATGTTCGAGCTTGAGCGGAAGAACTGTAAGAGGGCATGAAACGCATTGGCACAAGCCAAGACACAGGCCAAGAAGCGAGGATAGAAATATAGAACCATGCCAACAGATTGGGAGTAGTAGCTTACGTGACTAAAGCAAGACTTAGCAGCCAGAAGAGACAGAAGAGCCAGAAGGCTTCAGACACTTCTATCTCTTCAGATAGTATCTAATATACTAAACACTGGTACAGAATGTACGCACGGAGGATCTGCTATAAGTATGAGACAACAGACAGTTCACGATTACTTTTAATTCTTTGTAGTTACTCTAAAATCGAGATCTTATCTCTAAGTTAAGACTTAAACTTAAGTGAAATAGTTTAATACTATCTTATTAAATCTATTATACACCTCTCTCCCTATCTTGTGATAAAGTATAAACTCTATCTTATTAAACCTAGGGCTATCTATTCTAGATACGGAAAGAACTAGAAGCTTATTAAGTAACTAGTTAGGGTAGAGCTACTAAACGCGAAACATACCGTTAAGTAAAAGCAACTCATAACAGATATTCTATTAGAATTTAGAAAAAGAGGCTAAAATAGAGATTTACGTAGTTCTTTTACTGCCTATAAAAGTAATAATCGAACCTCTAATACTAGTTATTTAGGTAGAAAACCCTAGCGTGGCTAGGAGCTTTAGAAGTATTAAATTAAGAAATACATAAACCTAAAGAGATTTAGAACTAGACTCTAGCCTTAGGATCCTAAAATAAGCCTTCCGAACAAGAGTATATAAACAGAGATAAAAGAAAAAAAAGGTGTTTTAGGTTTCTATTTTATTAGTATATTAACTAGTACTATTCTTCTAATATCTATTAGCACTAAGATTAAGTGCTAGAGGAAATAACTATAGTAATAAAATAATATAACTTATAGAGAACTACTATACACGGCTATATTTATTTATATAGATTATAAGATATAAGGCAGAACGTTGGAACGGATAGCGTTAGAGTTATAGAGTATTAGAATAATAAATATTAATAGCTAGCTAGTTTCTAGTTAATGTGATTTCTATACTTTATTTATAAAACTATTATATTATCTATTATTAGATGGCATCATACTTATGTCTAAGATATAAGAAAGGGATTTTAGAGATAATAAGGTACCTAAAAGCATAATTATTACAAAGAAAAGACTAGAATTATTAAGTAACTTAACTATTAAAAAGGCTAAATTATGAGATTAGTAGGATAAATAAGTAGGGTCATGCAAAAGAGTATTATTTATATTCTATAAGTATAGAGTTTATTATTATCTAATATATAGGCTTACTTGACGCACAATTTTCACATATTTTACTTATATAAAAATAAAGTTTTTAAGCCACATAGAATTAATAAAATTATAAAATTTTTTAGAGTAATAAGTAACTGACTACGGAGAAGCCTATAAGCTATTTAAATAAATTACGAAATTACTAGAAAAGAACTATTTTCCGTTTGTGTTAAGTATATATAGAAGTTATTTCTACCACTTTATCTATATATACACCCTTATATTCTTTATTAAATTTAATTATAATAGGCTTAATAGCCTTCTTCCTATCTTTCTTTACTTATTTAAGGTCGTTTTAAAGCTGCTTCTTAGCTTTATAAGTAATTTTTATCTCTTATTTCTTAATACACTTCCGCTTATTCTTAGTAGCTTATTTTTTATATTTAATAGCTTAAGTAATCTTATACTCTTTAAGAAGCTATTACTTTTTAGCTTTCTCTTTCTTTTTATAAAGCTTTTTTTATTCTTTTTCCTTTTTCTTAATATGATTTGTTTTTTTTTTCTTACGTTAAAGATTATATGCCTGTTAGACTTTACTTAAGCTATAAAACTAAACACCACCATTCTCTAGAGAGTAGATATTAAAGATTATTAGTTTAAACCTTTAGCGGCGCTTCTGCTTAATAAATAGAGCATTTTCTAAACCTTTAACTTAAAGTTTAAGAAAAATAATCTCTATAGTTAGTTAACTAATCATCTAATAAAGCTTCCGAGCCTTTTTGTTATAAAAATTAGAAATAGTCTTCTTTAAAAGCTTCTTAATATATTTCTAGTTTTTAGTACTAAGAATAAACTTTAAAGACTTACTAGATAAAGGCTTATTTATTATTAACTTTAGTAAATTACTTAAGTATATGCTTAGGATTCTATAGGACTAAGCTAATTACTTTTTACTTAACTTTAATATTTTTCTTTATAACTACCTTACGCTAAGTAGTTTAAAATATATAGAAAAAGTCTTATTTTAAAAGTTTACATAATCTTTAGTACTTTATTAAAAACTTCTTGATTTTATTACTATAAGTGGACGCTAAAGGACTAAATACAGTAACATTAAAAGACTATAAAGTATATATTAAATAGAATAAAAAAATCGCTAGAAGGATCTTATATTTATTGTAATAGTTAATAAACTTTATTATTATATAAGAGCTATAGCTATTAAGTATTAATAATCTCTATTTTCTTTAAGCTTTAGCCTTTATCTCTTTATTAAATATATTAATAAGCTACTTATATTCTAGGTTGTTATTTATTTAGTTGCTTAGTAAGAAAATAAAGTTATATTTATACTTAGTAAAATTAAAGTTCTATAGCTAGGTATTTTAAATATTATTAGAAATAATTTAATAAATAAAGCTTAGCAACAGTACTGAGCCGTTAGTATATATATAGCTAATTAAAATAATTCACTCATAATTTCTATTTTAAAGTTACTATTTTAGCCTAGTTTTCTTATATTTACGCTGGGAAAAATATCTTTTGTGACTATATATAATACTAAGAAGAAAGCCCTTCTTATTTATATTCTATATTATATTTAGATTAATATCATACTCTTTTATTTTTCTACTTATTAATTTAAAATACAAGGCATATTTGAACGCTGAGTTGGCTGATTTATGAGCTTTATTAATTAGATCACTATAAGTATAAAGAATCTCTTTTAAATAGTAAGTTCACTAGTGTTTAGCTACTCTCTACTAGGGCATTAATCTCTACCACAGATTTCTTTAGCAAAATTACGTAATATTTCATTCGAAGGTGGCAGGCCTCTCTCAGTAAGCTTATTAATGTAATTAATAAGAGTTCGCGATTATTACTTATCTAAAACTTGCTGATTTTCATATTGCATAGTCTGTAGACCCTGTACACTACGATGTCTTTTAGACAGCGTTAAGCGATTGCAGCCAAACTCTTTTGCAGTACGAGTATAATTAGGAGTTTCTCTCGGTTTCAGCGATTCCAATGAGGCCAGCGTGGCCTCAAGGGGGTTCATATTAGTAGAGGTCGAATTATGTTGAAAAATCGGGTGTTGTGCGAGGTTCGCCAAATTTGCGATTTTTGGTGTTCGTTAGTGAGCCCGTGCGTCAGGTGATGACAGACTCTATATATCTAGTTAAATATGTGTATTAGTGAAAAGGCCGCCTAATTTAGAGGGATTGCCCACTAATTTTCAAGGCCTTTTTCTGTACTAATGCCAACTAGATTGCCTAGCGAAGAGCCCAACGTGGGGTGTGGCTGTGCGTGATTCAATGGGTCCTGTTCTGGTTCCCGCTCACCTATTTTTGGCTGAGCCCTTGGCATATCTTGGCGTCCGCCCCGCCGACATTCTGATTTGGGGCTACTGCCGAAGCTCTATAGGCTCGGCGATTTAAACGCCGAACTTACGAATGTGCTTACACCTCGCCGGGCCAACTCAAGCTTCGTGCAAGGTCAACAAATGTGAAAATATTCGTGAACAGAGCTTTCAATATTGTACCCTTCCTGCCGCAGTAACAGCTGGGGCACAATTCCGTCCGAAAGTGCTCGAAGTTTTACGTCACAATACATGTGGACTTCCCGCTCATGGCGAGCACTGTGGTACGGGCTTGCGTTCGCTGCCATTACAAGAAAATCCGTGTACGAGCCACAATTTTTCCCCACATTCGTGATATAGCCAGGCTAATGGTCAGTGTTCTGGGTATCGCCAATGTCAGAATTGCACGAGCGCTGGCGTCCTATGCGAGCCGTACCGACGACAGAAAAAGAGGGATGGCTTAGAGTGAGTTATCCAACGCCTTCTAGACCCGCCTACAAGCGCTGACTACTATCACCAGAGCGCTCAAGTTCTTCAAGGACAGGACAGAATGGCTGGAGGAACAACTTCGCCAGCGCTTTAGTATCTCGGTCAAAGACGTCGCGACCGGAACTCCCTTGCAGTTCAGCCTAGACCCCGAGACTGCAACAGCCGATAGCGAAATCCCACAACGACTGACACACCCGGAAGGCACGATATCCCCATCCTCCAACGTTCAGCGTCAAAAAACCTCTGATGCCTATTCCCCAGCCAACGATGCATCGGAGATAAGTCTTGTAACTTTAAATGCAACAGGGGAAATTAGATACCTCGGTCCTTCAAGTGGCATCTCTTTCGCATCATACGCAACTACCTTGGCACGATCGTATTCTTCTAGCCAGGGCTCGCTCAATGCTTGTACTGCTGGTCGACGCCATGGAGTCGACGATACCAATAACGTTAGAGGAGACGAATCGCAAATTCTCTCTTCTGATGAGTGTCAAGTCCTGTTACGGTCTTATCGCATGTGGATTGAGCCTCTGTATCCTGTCTTAGACCCTGAAGCCTTGGACATCCTTGTTGGAAGTTGCCTCACTTCACAGTCTGCAGATACAACTCATCCAGTACCAATTGCCGAACAGAACATGGAGAGGGCAATTTTCTACCTAGTCATGGCCCTCGGTGCTATCAATGTTGGGAGCTTCATCAAGCAACTACAGGTTCAGCCCCAACAGGGGTCATTTCAGGACTTGTCCGTCTCCAAACGATCGGCTGCCGACTTCTATCGCAATGCAATTAAGTGTGTTGACGTCAGCGCTCAACATCTTGTACCGAGTGTTCCCTTCATACAAATACTGCTATTGATCTCAATCTATAGCTCATATGAACCAGTCGCGTCAAGCCAGTGGCAGTTGACTGGAATGGCAATGCGGGTAACTATCTCTCAGTACTAGTATACATTGGCTGCTAACATTGTGTAGATGGCAATCGAGATAGGAATGCACAATCCATCTAGAGCTTCAGGTTTATCTGAGTCAGCGAAAGATCAAAGGAATCGTGTCTTCTGGTCTGCTTATGCCATCGAGATCAGCCTTGCATACAACCTCGGACGTCCTCCGTCGATCGGGGAAGAACACATCACCGCAGAAAAATCGAATGTTTCGAGCACGACCTTGTTCAGTTCTCTTCATATCAGACATAGGCAGATCCAAAGCCGTGTTGTATCCCAGGTCTATTGTATCAACAACAAGGCGAGGAGTATGAGGGAAGCCCAAAATACGATCGCCCGACTACAGGAGGAGCTTGATGAATGGAAATCTACCATACCACAGCTCAGCCAGCCAGAGGGTGATGCTCCTTATCCCTACAGGCATGTATCTACATTTTCGTCCATCGTTGCTCATGGGCTAATCTGTATGAAGCTTTTGGGTCCGGCTTTACCATGGTACATCTTTTGTCTTGCATCGATCAAGCCCCTTGTGCCCTAGTCCTTCACGAGAGTCACTAGGAAAATGCCTTCAATCAGCTGGCGCTTATATAGAGGATATTCTCGAGTTATTGCGGGAAAGCAACGTACCTCTTTCTTGGATGCTTGTTCAGGGGGTCCTGTTTGCTGGGCTGAGAATATTGATCATGGCAAGGACGGGATTCAAACAGTTGGACCCACATGTAGACCTGCTTTCTCTACTCGTTGATCTGCCCGCCTGGACTAGGAAGTGCTCTGTTTGTTTGGCTATTATGAATGAGCGTTGGTGCGAGGATCTCCTGTCAAGACTGCATTCACAGTTTGAGATCCTCGTGAACGATACTTTGCGGTTGATCTACTCTACTGTTACTTCTCCTGGAGAGATCGATACGCTTGGAGACGTGTCCGTTCCATGGCAGTCGGCGATGACAGCACCAACTCTTGCTTTGGATGATTTCAGTTTCCAGGATGCTCCTATCCCAGATGGTGGTCTCACCGGCGCTTGCTATGACTTTGAGCTCATGAGGGACATAATGGGGTTTGATCCCACGCAAACTTTCTGGGACACATTTCCTCCCGGTTAGTTTTTGCTTATTATGTATCATGTTTGTATGGCTGCAAGTCGCATACAATTGGCAATAGTATATCTCATCGATTGGTGTTGGGTTTAGGCTGGAAGGCCTAAGCTATAGATTGTCTTTCTATATAACAACAGACTATATCATGATCTCAACCGAGCCACAGCATCTCGAATTGCCCTAATCGCCTCATTTAGTAGAGGTAGGTCCACCGTATTTTCGTTGGCTAGTACCGAAGCCAGAAGTTCGCGCCCTCGCTCATATCGCTCTGCTTGGTTATTGAAATACAGATAACTAGTTGCCATACGCAGTCGGTATCGACCGCCCGCCAGACCGTTGTCTTTTTCACCAAAAGCTGAGCCCGGCAAAGCTGCAATTCCGCATTCTTTGATCAACCAGCGGGAAAGCCCACAGCTGGTCTCAATGCCCAGATCCTTCAGCCGCTTTGCGTATGGCTGGAAGGATGGATATACGTAGAAAGCGCGTTTCGGTTCCGGAACGTCGAGACCACATTCTTTCAAGGCCCGAAACAGTGCTAGTGTGCACCTTCTATGTAGAGTTCTGACCTGGGCCCGGTACAGATCCATTTCCGGAGTTGTGTCGAACGCAATTGCTGCCGCTTCTTGGACAGGAGCTGATGCTGCTGACCAGCATTCCGAGGCATACGCTAGAATTGCTGATTTTACACTTCGTCCAAATTCAGTCGAAGGAAATATAGCGTACCCAATACGCCAGCCGCCGGCAGAATATGTCTGAAATATGTTGGTAAGGTAGTTGGGAGGGTCTTGACTTATACCTTGGAAAGCCCGCCCGTCAACACCATTCTTCCAGAACTGAAACGATCACGAGCGCATGCGCTATCATTCGCCCCATCGGTGAAATGGAGGTCAGAGTATATTTCATCACTTATAAGAGTGATACTACGGTCTTTGCAAAACGTAGTAATCGTATCGACAACTTCCTCTATATAAACCTGACCAGTTGGGTTGGACGGACTGTTTATAAGCATAATACAAGGATTACCACCGCTGTTGACCGCCTGTTCGTAAGCAAGAAGGAGAGATTGTTCTTCGTGCAGCGTCAGTGCAAGGCTATACGATGGTTTGGGGAACAGAACCTGTCATGGCATGGCGATTCTCCTCGCTCGTTTCTACCCAGAACAGTCGCTTGCCGGCGTGAAGAATCTGTGGCTCATAGCTGACCCACGAAGGTCGTGGCAGAAGCACATCTCCTTCTAGAATGTCGAACAGTGCGAAAAGAAGCGGCTTTGAGCCCGGCGCTATCACAACTTGTTCAGGAGCTACCACGGACCCAAGGCGGCGCGTTTGGAATCGAGCAATGGACCACATCGTTTGTCAGCCATAATCGAGACATAAAGGCTTATGTCTCAGTTTCTCTAACCTCTCTCAATTTCATCAGTCCAGCTACCGGGAGGTAGCTCGTGGTGAGAGTAGCATCTTTGTGTGCAATGGCAACACCGGCTTGTATAGGGAATGTCGCTTCTCCAAACCCTAAATGCACAACTTTGCGGCCCTTCTTCAACTCTTCCTGAACTAACTCATTGATTTCGAGGGTGGCAGATAGGCGCAGCTGGCTTGCAAGAGGTGTAAGGATAGATGTACCGTTGACGAATGAGCCCATCTTGAACAGGTGGTCTCAGTTCTAGCGCCTTAGCGATGCTCAGATACTGCTGCATGCTTCGAGCGAAAATTTCTGAACATTTATAATCTCTAGAAGCCTTCTTCACTCTTCAAGGAACATGCACTGCGCAGTAGAGTCGGCGAAATATCGCCGAAAGGTTAGAAGTCTAAACATGGTCTGGACACGCAGCGATAGGCAGTCGGCGCAGTGAGGAGATAATGCCGAAGCTTGATTCCGAACTTCACATCTAGACCTTGTGTCAGAGTAAGCCCGGCGGATAGGTGGACCGAGGGCGGAGTAAACGGGGTCGAAAAGAATCCGTCGGTAATGTGCAAGCCTCCTATTTCCGAAAACAACCGCAAGCTTTGACTTAAGTTCGCCCAGGAAATAAAGATGAATAACACTCGTCTCCCTTGTCTTACCGCGACTGCTGGCACAAGATTTAGAACATAAAGGATGGACATATCATAATTAGTGTAAATTTCTATGGTCTGACGAGACTTGAGTTAAACACGGACGCCACATAAAAGCACACGTGTTACGCCGGCCTGAAGAAGAGTGGCATAAAGACTGTATTAAGGAGAAAGTCCAACAGAAGAAGGGATGGATGTTCTGGGGTTCTTTTCATGGCAATATAAAGGGTCTGGGTTTCTTTTAGGAGAAGGATTGGGGGACAATTGGAGCGGAGACATATTAATGGCATACAATACCTATTATTGCTCAATACCTTTGTGATATTAGTGGATTAAGGGGGATGGTTAACGAACTTCTTTTTATGCAGGACAATGCCCCAGAACATGCTGCAAAAACTACAAAGCAGATGCTTAAGGATTATGCTATTATCCAGTTTAAGTGGCCTCCTTACTCTCCCGATCTTAACCCAATTAAGACGCCGTGGAAATATATGAAGAACTATCTACAGGCTCTATATAGGAACGACAAGTTTAAGTCCTATTCTAACTTAAAATCAAAGGTTGAGGAGGCGTGGGAGAGTGTAGTAACTCCAGGACTACTACAGAAGTTAATTAAGGGTGTGCCAGCTCGAATGCAAGCTGTGTTGGCAGAACCGCGGTAGGCAACCTTGCTATCTTACGCCAAGGTGGGCAGAACCCAGGGTACAGATGCTAACAGCATCATTGATGCGATCATATGTCACCGAATAGCGCCTCTATCACATTAGGCCCTCTATCACACAAGGCCCTCCATCACATGAGGCCCTTATCACATCAGGCCTCCAACACATTAGGCCCCCACTGCATCAGCAGGTTGTACTCTCTTACGTACAATCCACCTCGATTGTGTATATAGATCGAGTTTTCCACTCATTTAATTGATCATGGGTTGCTACATTGATTCCCTGCACTCGGTTACATCATACTGTCTTTACCACCCATGTGATTATCATGTACTTAAGCAGTTATTACCTTCAGGCAATTAATGCATCATGTTCAAGACAATATTTATGAGTACTTCCAGCTGCCAAGACATGACCTCCATTAAGCGGTAATTGATGCGGATGGCAAGTTTACAAAGTATTAGAGCTTGTAGTATAAATAATAAATAGCGTACCCGGAGTTATTTCTATGTTGCAGAGTTCTGCTGCTTTTTTCTGCCGCAAAGGCGGTGACGACTTCTTTACCCCCGGCACCTCCGTATTGGAAAGTTTCAAGACGCGACTGCGCTGAATCTCGTGCGGAGGGGGTTCCTGCCTGGTGCTGACAGCGTGGCTATGCAGCACGGGTAGTCCGGCTCCGGCTGTTGCCCAGTTCATGCATGGTTAAGCGGGATGGTCCGAAGTTCGCTAACCCTGGTCAAAAGGTCCATTCTGTTTGGCCGTCGAGAACGCCTCAGCGCCAAAATGACCCGTTTCGGCCCTATAATTAGCGCTGAAAGTAGGTCACGCGAGTCCGACACGAGAGTTAGGCAATGATAGGCGTCTCCCCAGCCTCGCATCACTCCACGCGGGCTGGTTCCAGTGATCCACATAAATCCCGTTGGCCCCCGCGATCTAAGATGGAGCTGTAGTTCGCACACCTAGCTATGTCTTACAATCTAGATGTAGATTTCTTTATCAGATTTAACGATCTCGACCCTGTAGCGCAAGACCAATGCATTTTTCTCACCAAGGAAGGCCGAAGATGTCGATGGTTTTGCCGAGACAACAATCAGGCAATCGAACTTCATCGACGTATCACTCAAAGCGAGAACGTCTTTATCGATGATATCATAGAGTATATCTTATGCAATTGTTGTAGAGAAGCTAGAGCGCAGCACAGAGATCGCATTGTGAACATCGGACTCTTGATACCGTTAGCTGAGCGATGGTTAGATGAGATTCTAACCCAACGACGGTTAGAAGAGACCCAGAGACAAGCTGCCGAACCGTCTACTCCTGCAAATTCCGCACCGACATTGTCGGCTAGTAGTCCAGCTTCTAGTACCTACGCTACCTCTGCTACATCAACTCCTAGTCGTAATACGACGATCGAGACCCCTTTGACTAATCCATCCTACTACCGGTCGGGTAGCCAATCGTCATTCAGTACCAGTTCAACACCTTCGAAACCTGACGCGAGCCCAACACCCGCCCCACGTACCTCTCTCATAATTTCAAACACTACGCAAGTCGGATTACAACCTTTGGGAAGCGAAGCGCCCTACAACCTCCGCTCCCGCGAAGTAAACTTTTCCGCGACCCCTGTCTCGAGACTCACCGCGCTTTACTCCCAGGCCTCCCTATCCGAATTCCAACCCCACATACAAGAACCCTCTCCTAAGGACGCCGTCTCATGGAAAATCTGCGAACCTCTGTATAAGCGAGACTTTGAGACTGGATCGGTTTATGTCTTCAACCGGGCTTCTTCTCCAGGCCACGTTAAAATTGGTTGGACGGCTGTTTCCGTTGAGGCCCGTCTCGAGGGTTGGTCGAAGTGTGGATATATACCCAATAAATTGTTCAGCGTGGATAATGTTCCAAATGCGCAGCGCGCTGAGACCCTCACGCACCATGAGCTGATCAAGGAGTGGCGCCGGGAGCGGAGGTGCAAGGCCGAGCATTGTCAAGTGAGTCACCAGGAGTGGTTTGAAGTCAGCCAAGACAGAGCGATACAAGTGCTGGACAGCTGGGCAAATTTCTTCAAGAAGGCTAACCCTTATGAGTGGAATGGGTCGCTAAAGACTGAGTGGGAGAAGGTTGTAGGAATGCTGGTTGCGAATGGTGAAATCGTCACGTCAACGAAATTACTGGAGCATTACGAGGCTTCTATCAAGAAAAAGGCAGCGGTCAAGAAAGAGCCGGTAGGTGTGAAAACCACATCGAAGATTGAGGAGCAGCGACGCGTTCCAGGCGAACCGAAATATAAGGAGCCAATGAGCTATGACGAAATTTCGGACGGCCTGGCTTCGATACGGGCTGAGCTGGAGGCACTAAGCAAACCGAAACTTCAGCTAAAGAGTGAGACATTGCCTTCACAAATACCAATGGCCGGAGTCTCCCCTCCCAAAGCGGAGAAAGAGTCCAAGGCGGATCCGCAAGTCAACGCGAGGCCACTACTAAAGACCGAACTAGTCTCTAAAGCACCGTCTAAAGGACCGTTTGTCTTCTCAGCTGGGTCTTCATCTAAGATTGAGCCGTCTTCGAGTGATGGACCACTTTTGGTCAAAGAGCCACGGGCCCAGGCACAGCCGCTGTTCAAGACCGAGCTACTACCCAAGAGCGACTCGCAGTCTAAAGCGACCCAACCACCCAGGAGTGAATTACCGAACAATAACGGAGTACTATCCAAAACCCCACACGTCTTTAACTCCGAATCAGCGTCCAAAGTTGAGCCCTTCTCGTTTAGTGGGTCGTTGTTCATGAAACAGGCACCGCTTACGACGGAGTCACTGTTTACGAAAGAGCTACCAGTCAACAAAGCATCACTTTTTGAAGCACAATCGTTGTTCAAAACGGACACTATTTTCAAAAGCGAGTCGTTGTTCAAATGGGATTCATCACCAGATACCAAACTATCCTTTGGCACCGGAGCGCAATCACAAACACCGTCCATTTTTGGGGCTAAGCCGCCTTCCAAGGTCGAACAATCGTCGAGTATTTTCCAGCCGTCTACTAAAGAGCCGCTATTTAAGACACAGTCACTCTTCAAGACGGATCTGTTTTCCAAGAGCGAGCCGCTCCCCAAATCAGATTCACTACCAAAGACGCTCTTCGATACTAGTGCATTCCCCAAAACTGATTTCGTCTTTGAAGCAGTTTCATCGTCTAAATCTGAGCCCTTGCCGAAGACTGGGTCCTCGTCCTTCCAGTCGCTGTTCAAAACGCAGTTGGTTCTTGAGAAGCAAACGCTGCCCGAGGACGAAGCACTACGCGGGAAGGCGGCGTCGTCCTCCTCGAAGGGCGCGTCAGTTGATGAGGAGTTACTGCCTGAGCAGATACCGTTGCCTCCTTCACCAATTCTCGAAGCTACGGATGGTGATCAAGATGCATCAGCGCCATGGGGAACGGATATCTCGGATGCGTTGGTCAACTTATATCTTAACGAACAAGCGGAAAGCTTGGACCCGCCGACGACCTCGGTTACGGAACGTCAGGTGGAAGACGAAGAAGTGAAGCCGAATAACGAGGACGAAGTGAAGCCACAAAGCGAGCTTGTCAAACAGACCGTACAAACACACGAGCGAGAGCTGAAGTCTCAGGAGGACGATGAGACCACGATCGTGGAACAGGAAACAGAGTCTAGCGTGGTAGAGTGGGTTGAGGAGGAAACACTAGTCGACACCCAGGCGCCATTGGCTTTGGAGATGGCGGCTTTAAAGATTGTTGATAAGCTTGCTAACGTAGCTTCTACCGAGGTAGCAACCAAGGCTGAGAACGGATTAGATGGAGTTAAGGTAATGGAGAGGGAGGTGTCTCCAGATGTTGAGGTTGTTGCGTTATCATAGTTGTGGCCTTTTGCTTTATTTATCTTTTCCTTTATTTTTCTTTTTCTTTACGGTAGTAGTTTCGGGCAATGGGTGCATGCCTGCCATTGTACAGTGGTTCGAGTTCATAGTCCTTTGATGTATTATGCCCACATTCTCGCGACACCGCCTGGAGGCCCTCGATGAGCACGTGTATATCCCCCAGTAGGATATGGAGTTAGTGCAAATGTGGAATGGCGTAAGCTGTGTAAGCAATGCTTATGAGTGATATCCAACGGTGAGGGGGCGCAAGAGGTTGTCACCACAAGCAGTGCCAACCCGCTCGGGCCACAGCGCTGCATCGCGGCCATAGTGTTATAAATTTAAAATCTACTGTATAATTTAAAAAAATTTAATTATAAAGTAATTATAATACGAGAAAAAAAGGTATTCTAAAATAAATTTATAAACAAATTTATACCGTACTTAATTATAAAACTTTTAGAAGTATATTTTATAATTAAATAGTTCTTTTAGTATAGAAAAACTAAAGCTAGGTATAACTCTGTTAAGACCTGGGTTTCACAGTTTTTATCCTTAACCCAAGAATCACGTATGATTGGATCACCTATCTTTTGGCCTCTAATATCTTGGTATCAGCTGCTCCTCCGTCTACTGCCCACGTGCCGCTACATCTAAGTCTAGATCTACTAACGCTTAATTCAACCTTGTTATCAACTCATGCTAGTGCAACTTTGACCTGAATTCCCATATTAGAATTCTCTCTAATAAACAAGCTTATGTCTGCGTGCGGCGTAATTCCATGTATACACAAAAGAGCTTTTACAACTATTAGGCTATCGGATCTAGGCCACTACGTATCATATAATAAAATTAGTTATAATAATAGTAATAAACTACTTACTACTATAACTAATACCAAAAATAAAGTTACTATTTTTATTACTAATTAAGTAGATTTTTTTTATAATAAGCTAACTTAAAAAAGTAGTTAAATTAATATAATATTAAATAAATTTATAATAGAAATTATGTACATATTAACTAAATTCAAATTTAAACTTAAAATAAAAATAAAAAGATAGTATAAAAAGTTATATAAAAAGTAAATTTTTTTTAATTAATTTATTTAAATACTTTTTAGGCCTTTATTAAATAACTAGTATATAGTTTAGTATATAAATATTTTCTTAACTTTATAAGTATTTTTCAAAAATTATATATATATTAGCTTTTTATACTTTTTAATTTTTTTTATAATATAGTTAAATACTATAATAATAGTAAAAAAATAATAAAAATATTTTTTAAAAATAATAACCTATTTTTAAAATAAATAAATATGATATTATTTTTTAAAGAAAAAACCTTAAATGTTATTATAGTAACTATTTGTAATAATTTATAAAGCTTTTTATAAAAGCTTTTTTTATAAACTTTTTTTTATATTAGATATTTACATATTAGTTTTATATTAGTATATAAGCTTTTACCTAAATATTTTGTTTTTAACAATTTTTTTTTACACAATATTTTAAATTATTACTTAGTACTATATATAGTAATTAATTAATACTTTTTTATAAGCTTTTAATTTTTATATATATTACTTTAATAATATTATATTATGTTACTACTACTATTATTATTACTAAAATATTTAACTTTTTAAATACTTTTATTTTAACTACAAAATTTATATAATTATTTAAAAGGTAAATAGTTATAATACAAGACTTATTTACTAAAGTACTAAAATAATAGTAAGTATAACTAAAATATTAACAAGTATAATATTAAAAATTTATTAATACTTTTTAACAAAATTTATAAAATGTTTAAAAATAAACTATATATTTTTTATTTTACTATTTAAGTAACTACTACTAAAGCTTTAGTAAATACTATTAGTTTATTTATAAGTAGTTTAAGTTTTATAATTTTAACTTTACTTATAACTTTAATTAGTACTTATTTTTAAGTTTTTTAAGCTAAAGTTAAGTAAATAAAGTTAATTTTTATACTAAGTTTTACTATACTACTAGTAATAATAAATTTTGATTACTTACTTAACTTTTTAATATATATTAAAAAGTAAAAAAAAACCTATTTATTTTTATTAAAAAATTTCCTATAAACTTAAAAATAATACTAATTAATATTTTATTAAATACTTTTAGGTTTTATACATATATTTAAAACTAAAAAAAAACTTAATAATATTTATAAACCTTTTTATTAGCTATATAAAAACTTAAATAAAAAAATTACTATTTTAAGTAAACTTAATTTATTTTTTAAAAGTTAAAAAACTTTACTACTTATTTTACTAAGTTTTATAAACTAGTTACTAATATTAAACTAAATAAAATTAGTTTAATTATATAGTTAAAAAAAATTAAATAATAATTTTTAATAAAAAATAGTAAATGTTAAAAATTTTAATATACTAAATAACTTATTATAATTTAGAGTCTACAGCTTTTATATACTTAAGACTTATAAAAGTATGTAATATATTCTTTACTATATAGCATAAAATAGTATATAGATTTCTTTAATATAGTAAGTATAGATATAATTTATATTAAAAGTTTTAGTAATTATATAAAGTTATAAAAATACTTACTAACATAATATTCTAATAATATAAAAATATAATAAAAATAGTTTAACTAATTTATTATATAATAATTTAAGAGAAATACTTAATGTTGGAATAATAACCTATGAATGAGCGGATTGTTGATGCCACTAAGGCCTATTACGGATCGCTATTGGATGGCTATCGGATCTAATTCAGCCGTTAAGCGAACCTCTATCTACATAGACCACTCCATCCTATCTTTTTAATAGACAGATAGTATAATACAACTCGTTACCAGATACCCTTCCCCGCTTTGAGATCTTAAAGTTCCTGGGTGGAATAAACACTAATTAGTGGATTATATTCGAGTGTAGTCTGAAACTCACCTGAAAATCCATAGAACAGCAATGTTTACTTAGAAGAGATAGAGAAGAAGAATACGTCCCGTAACCAGTCGTCACGTAAAGCCCTACTCTGTGCTAAAGGAAGAATACGTCCCGTAACTAGTCGTCACGTAAGGCTTTTAAGGCTACTAAGAAAGGATACGTCCTGTAACTAGTTATCACGTAAAGCTTCTTAGCTGCTGCGTTTATTACGCACGAGATTCCTCCAAATCTCACCCGTTTCAACAAAGAGAGAGTACGATCTGTAAAAGATATTTACCAGTATCAAAAGTCGTCCGTACAGGCTCCCTTGTAAAACGGTATACTGATAACGATTTAAAACAACGCCGGGAACGCTCTTATAGAGTTCTAGCCAGCACTTTAGCCTTCTTCTCCTTCTATTCCTTCTCTAACCCTAAGTACAAGCAGTACTAGCTCTGTTACTGTCCTAATAATGATCTGATAACGCCCTAGGGTTGCACCGCTACGGACTCTAATAACCTGTCGCTTTAAAATACCAACCTGACCGTTACATCCCATAACGATCTAAATACATCCTATAACGATTTAAATACATCTGATAACGATCTGAAAATGTCTTTTTAAGTACCGGAAGAATTTAAGGACCGCATTAATAAGTCGTTATGGGGTAAATTAATTAACCTATCTAAGATAAACAACACCATAACTAGAGTAGATACATAGATTATTTACTTTCAATCTATATATAAACACCGTAACAAATATGACTACGATCTGTTCAAAGCTTTTATTATAGACTTTCTAGATTAGACTAAAGAGATCTTTAAACTAGCTAGTCTAAATATCAACTGGAGATTCCGCAACTTTCTACATCATAATAGTATATATATTACGATAGATAGATCTTTTATTGTAACTTGTTTAGCAGAACTAGTGAATAAAGAAGAACTATCTAAATAACCACTAGAAGAACTCTAAAAGGAAATAGGCTAAAAGTATATAAACTCCTAATAAAATAAAATATCCTTAAGGTATATAGAATACTTCTAACCTAACTCTATATCTCCCCTGATAGTGCTAATAGTTTAATTAAAAGTAGAAATATAATTAGTAATATAAATAATATAAACCTGATTACTAAGATCTAGCTATTTAAGACAACCTTTAAATGTATGGGACCTAAATAATTAAAGCTATTATCTTAAAACTACTCTAATAAGAGCCTAATTTAGCTTATTAGTATTAGAGTAATAATTTTAGCTACTACTAAAACTTCTAATACTACTATAAATTAGCTCTGAATTTAACCCTAAAGTGTATAAAATCAGCCTTTATAAAAACTATCTAACCTAAGAAATTATAAATATTAGTAAATACTATAATAATAATTTAACTATTTAATTTAGAGGTGAACTGTATAACTTCCTAGATATAAAGCTACTAATTTTTTATAATAACTATATTTAGTGTGCACTCCTAGTCTATAGTTAGCACATAGCTTTTTTATTTATACTTAAAAGTAAAATAAGACAGTACTACTATAATAACCTATTTAATAAGAAACTATTATTTAAATAATTAATCTAAAGAACTAAGAATCGCTTCTACAGTTTAGAAAACTACTAGATATATATATAAGAGTAGTAAAGTATTATACTATAAGGCACTATCACAACTAATCTAGATAAAACTTAGCTTTAATATTTAGATATAATAATTAATAAACTATACCTTATCTAAAAAGGCCTTCTATCTGAATAATAATCTAAGATAATACTAAGAGACTAATTATTTAGTGCTTATTAAGGTATTAAAGAATATAATCTAGCGCTATATAAACCAGAAGATACTTATAAAAAGCTTTATAATAAATTATAAACTATTATTAAAATTATTAAAAGAAACATCCGAAATAGTGTAGTACTTATAACTAAATTAAATAAAATAAACAACTAATTCTAGACCGACCGCACATACGGAAGAAACAAAGAAAAGTTTAAAAAATTCTCTAAACTAAGGTTCAACCGGAAAAGATCTGATAATAATATAAAATATAACTAAACTAAGAAATACTTTATCTATAAAATTATTAGATACTGGTTAATAAAATACTCCCTAGAGGAACGCTAGAGAAGCTATAAATAATTCTAAAATAAATCTATAAATCCTACAAAGAAGACCTTTCAATAATTTCTATATAAGTTTAAAGGAATTTAACTAGAAAATTAGGTTACTAAAGAAGAAACAGAATAAACCGTTAATTAGTTAATAACTAAGTTTAATAAAGATAACCTGAATAAGATAGAATAATTCTTTATAACTACTATAAGTAACTCTATAAATAGCCTAAATCTAGTCTCAATCCTTAATAATAAAATAATATTTTATTAATTTATAAAAGATGACCTTAAGATGAGTACTGAAGATATATTTATTTTTACTATAAATATATACTAATACTTCTCTAATACTTTTTAAGATATCTTATTAGATAGTGGTGCCGTAAGCATTTTAATTATAAACCAAAAACAATTTCAAACTCTCCAAAAAATCGAGAAAATAGAGCTTAATAAGAAGGATGCTGGATTACATAAGATCTAATTTAAAAAAGAATCTATAATATCTATTAGTATAGCTTAAGTTCAGATTCTAATTAGACTTATAACTTTTTATATTATGCTAATAAGAACACTATTCTTACTCTACTTAGCAGATATAGATAGACTTAAAGTTAAACTAAACAACTTTATAAATAAGCTAGTATAAGAATTAAAGAGAATATTAGTTATTTGAAAATAGAAACATTTATAGTTACTCTTGTAAAATAATAAAGAGATAGCTGTATTATATTTTACTAAGCCAGAACTCTAGTAGTTACACAGGAGATTTAAATATTCTTTAGTAAAGAAACTAACTAATTTCTTATAATACGTAAATTTAGAAGACCTTATAGACAAATCTATCTTATAAAAAATTACTAAGAAATGTTATGCTTACTAGATATCCAGAACAGCCCTAAAACAATTCTAATTCCGCTTAAAAAGTAATAAAGAGTTTAACTTTAACTATGAGATCATAGTAGATATCTTCTATCTAAATAATTATCTAGTAATTTATATTATTAACTTTATAACAGGGTTTTAAGCAGCACGATTCCTGAAGAACTAAATAACTAAATACGTTTAAAATATACTAAGGGATTGCTGGATAGATACTTACTTAAGCCCCCCTAAAATGCTTAAGCATAACGCTGGAAAGAACTTTACATTTTCTAAATTTCATTTAAAAGCATCCTCTATAGCCATCTTAGTCAAGGAAATACCTGTTAAAGCTTATAATAATATAGGTAAAATTAAGTAATATCACGCACTATTAAGACAAGCTTTTAATATAATTAGATTTAAAAGTGGTACTAGCATAACTCTAGATAATACACTATAGTTAGTAGTAAAAGTAGTTAATGATACTATAGAACTAAATAGCCTTATACTAATACTACTTATTTTTAGAGTTTATCTAAGGATAACTAAGATATTACTATCCTCACTAAATGTCTATAAAAGGGCAGAAGTAATTAGGAAAGTAATATATAAGATTAAGAAAATTCATACTTAAAACTAAATTATACTTGCTCTTGTAACCTGAAATGGCTCTAATACTACTCTAACTATTTAATTACCACTCTAAAGTAATATTAAAGTATAGAGAGAAGTATTAGAATAAACAGGCCTATTTAAATTACTTAACGTTAATAATAAAACTTGTATAGTTAATATGCCATACGGACTAATATAATTTTAATTAACTATTATAAAATCTTACTTAGTTAACCCTAAAGTTCCCTTAATATAATTTGTAATTAACTCTGAATATCTCTTTATATAGTTTCTTACAGACTATACCTAAACTGAATCTATAACTAAATTTATTAAAAGAGAATGAGGAAGACTACGTAAGATTTAAAATATTTTTATTAACAAAAAAAAGCTACAACACCAGGAAGAATTAAAAAGACTTTAAAAATAAAGAAAGATTATAACACTTAAATAACTATTTAAAGCCTCAGATAACTCTAAGATTAAAGTATTACTTAAATAAGAAGTCTTTATATTTAAAGAGTATAATCAGAGCAAACACGGAGATACAAGAATCTTTAATTTAAGAATAGTTTAGGAAGTTAAAGGACTTAGAACAGACTCATTATATAAGAAGTTAAGGCTCATTATTTAGGAATATATAGATATAAACAAGGACCTAATTCTAACCTAATCCCTAACTTTTTAATAAGTAAGTTAAAGATTAACCCTAGTAATCACACCTATACTAATAATAGAGTTTAATTATAATCTTTGGATTTGCGATATAACTTAGGCGTATATATAGTTTAATATATGTTTTATATATCTAATACTAGCCTAAATTCCTTACTAGATCTAGTATCTATACCTAAAGAGAATAATCATGCGTATTATAAAACTACTATACGGTATTATAAAGATAGGTACTTATTAGTAGGCTATGTACTTAAAGTACTACTATAATAAACTAAATATAAAATCGTTATTCTTTAATTTATGTCTTCTTATCATAAAGGATTACTTCTGGACTATATTTGGAGTTATAGATATACAGATAGATAACACTCTCATCCTCTGCAATAATATATTCTCTAAATTGGAAGAGAAATAAATTAGGATTACTCAAATTACAGCCAAACCAAAACAAAAGCTAGATCCTGAATTTAAACTAATATTTAATAAATGTCGTATTTAAAAATCCGATGATTAAATTTATATATAATAAAAGGGATAAGGCCTTAAGCTCTAACTTATTAACACATCTAAAAGTGACCTAAACTAGTGATATATTAAACAACAAGTAAGGGGAGTATATATTGTATTAATTTATTAACTTAAGGTAATATTTAACCTCTCTATTACAGCTCAGCATCAAAATCCAGAGAAAACTAATATTAATACACTGAATAAGTGAATTTAATGGCAGATTAATAACCCTAACAGGGGACTTTATTATATTCCATTTAACATCTAAAAGTGCTTACTATTCGTATTTGTAGATAGATTATTTATAAATAATAAGGATATGAGTTTTTAACTCAGCTTCCTAATCATTATCAGAACTAAATTACGGGAGAATAATAGCTTTGAGTTAATAGGAAATATTATATACTACTTTTTAACTAAGAGCAAACGCGTAATAAGGAGCGTTCTAGTATCTAAAATATATAGAATAGTTTTAAAAGTAAATATAGCCTACGCGTTTAATATAATACTTAACTAAATTACATAAGAATTAAATCTGTCTCAGATTAATACAATCATTTGCATAGATTTATATTCATTATATAAGTATCTAGTTAAACTCAGAATAACTAAAGAGAAGCGCTTAATAATTAATATCATAGCCCTACAGGAATCATACAAGCGTTAGGAACTCTATAAGATTTAGTAAATAAATAAAATAGATAATCTAACCGACGCCTTTATAAAAAGAGATAGTAATAGTTTACTAATAAGGTTCATCAACACCAACAAGGCACATATACGAATAGATAGATGGATAGAAAGAGAAGAATAGATCTATAAAAAGAAACTATAAATATAGAAATAGAATAATAAATTAAGTATTTAGGTTTACTAGCGGACTGCTACTATGTTTATAGGGACTAGCCCTAAAACCCCTCTAACTATAATAATAACCACCACTACTACTATCGCCCTAACTATGAACTAGTCTAGAAATTAAGGTAGGTAAAGCCTTAATGCTCTTCTAAAGAGTATTAAGCTTTTCTAAGATACCTCAGATCCCCTTTAAAAGAGTAAAGACTAATAGATTAGTCCCTAACTTTTTTATTATACTTATTATTATATAAATGACATTATTAAGAGCATAAGCCGTACGCTTAATAGCTATTATCTTTTCTAAATCTATCTTCTCTTTCTTCTTTAATACTAGATTATCTATAGCTGCTTAAAAAGCAGTATACTCCTCTCTAATATACCAGAAAATCTGATATCTATTAGCTAGTAAACTTAGATGACATTTAAGGCACTTACAGGAATATATTTCTTATTCTGTAATATATAATATGCACATTTCTTTAAGTTTAACTTATTAAACTTAAAGATAACGTGATGTCTATAACTGAATGTCTGTATAGAACGTAGATAAATGACCTAAAAGGCCTCTAGAAGAGCAGTAGGAGGGCAGGGAATTAGCATATTAATTAGTTAACTAATTAATTAATTAAAATTTTTTTAAAGGACTTGAAGGACTTGAAGGATTAGAAATTAGTCTATAGAAAGAGAAAATAGTAAGAGATAGCTCCTTTTATGCCTAAATCTAACACCAGAAATAATTAGATAACCTAATAATAGGGATAGCTACTATAATAGTAAATAATTAATACTACACAGGACTTAGACCAAACTCCTAGCGGTATTAGACCTTAAATAAAAACGAATAATAGAAATAAATAATAAGAGTAAAAGATAATAAATCTAACTTCGTAATATAATAATAGTATAATATGATAATTAAGAAGGGACCCCTTTTAGAGTCACCTACGCATTATTATAAGACGTATTTACGTCTATATTTAGAAAAGAAAAAGAAAAGTTACTAGTGTTAGAATAATAATTTATAAATAAGCAAATTATTAATACCACTAAGGCCTATTATGGATTACTATTAGATGGCTATTGGATCTGATTTAGCTATTAAGTAAACCCCTATCTACATAGACCACTCCATTCTATCTTTTTAATAGATAGATAGAATAATATAACTCGTTACTAGATACTCCTTCCTGCTTTGAGATCTCAAAGTTCCTGGGTAGAACAAACACTTAAAAATAAAAAAATAAATATAAAGAAAAACCATTTAAAAGCCAAAAGAAACGCTTTTTATATAATAAATTTTCTATTTATAATTTATTTAGTACTAAGTTCTACTAAATACTTTTAGTACTACTAAGTACTTATTAATACTTATTAGTACTTTTAGTACTTATTACTTTTATAACTATATATATAAAATGTTACGTTTTTTTTTTACTATTAGCTTTATTAATTACTTTAATAATATTAATTAAAAGCTTTACTTTATATTTAGTTTTCTAGAGTATATGTTTTGTTTTTATTTTAGCATTATATTTTCGCGTATACTTTTTTGTTAATAGTTAGTAATCTTCTTTTAGTTAGTTTATTACGTTTTAATTATTACTTATAATAAACTCTTATTTATTATAATTTATAATATAACTATACTAACTTAACATTTTTATATAACAATAACTTATAATACTTACTAATAATATACTATTTTAAACTACAACTAATATTATAAAAAAAACTTTAATACTATAAAAATTAATATTTTTAACTATACTTATATTAAGTTAACTAAATAAAAAAATTATTAATTAATACTTTATTACTAATATAGTAAGTTTAGCTACTTTTAGTAAAACTATTCTATTTTTTTATTTAAGTTCTAATTTAATAGTTTTTTTAAACTTAATATATTTTAATTAACTTTTATACTTTACTACTAAAAAGTACTTTTTTATAATTATTTTATATATTTTTAATTAACTCTAATATATTTTGTAGCTAATAACTTAACTACTAGTTTTAATTTAATTTACTAAGTTATGTTCTAAAAATAAGTTATTTTTTAAAATAATTTTAGTACTAAATTTTTATTAACTTATTAACTTTTTATTTAATAACTAACTTATAAACTTATTAAGTAAACGTTTTATATACTATTTAATAAAATAATTTATTTTATTTTATTACTATTTTAATTAATACTAAAGTAACTAACATAAGTTATATTTGTAAATTATTAGTTTATACTTAAAAACTCTATTTTTTATTACTTTTAAATATTCTATATTTTACTAGTTTTAATAGTAAATACTTTAAAAAAGCTATATTTTGCATATTATTAACATGACTTTTTATTACTTTAATTATATTAAAAAGATTTATTTTTTTATAATAGCTATTAGCAAGTATAAACTAATTTTTAGCTAACTTTAAATAATAAAGTATAAAGTTAATTTTAACTATAATATATAAAAGTTATTATTTAAATTTTTTTACTATTAAATATACTTTTTTTAACTTTAAAACTTTTTATAAAAATTTATAACTTATTTAAAAAACTTTTTAGTAAACTTTTTACTAAAATGTTTTTATTTTAATACTTTTTTTATATAATGTTTTTAAATCTATTTTTAAAATTATTACTAACTACTTAATTTTAACACAACTACTAGCTATTTAAAATAAATTACTAAATATAAAAATTAAATACTTATTTAAAGTATTTTATAGTAAACTATTTATTAAAAAGCTTTTATTTAAAACTTAAATATCTACCTAAATTTAATACTAAACTAAATAAAAACTTTACTAAAAAGCTTTTATAAGTATTTTAAATTAAGTATAAATATTTACTTAATAAAAGTAGTTTTTTTTATATAAATATTCTAAAAACACAAATATAAAATTGTTACTATTTTAATAACTAATATTAATAAAGTTTTAGCTTTAAAAAATACTACTAATTTAGTTACTAAAGTTTAAAAAAATTACTATAATACTCTTAAAATATTTTTACGTAAAAAAGTTAATAAGCTACTTAAATATTATTTATATAACTATAAAAAAAAAATTTTTAAAAAAAATAACTTAAATTTAAACTTTTTATAAAATATTTTAAAATAAACTAAAAGTTTTTAAAAACTATTTTAATAACTATTTTGTTAAAAAATTTATTAAAGTAAGTTTATTTTTTATAACTATACTAGTTATTTTTATAAAAAGAAAATCTTTATTATATTTTAGTAAAGTAACGTATGTTATAAAACTAAATATTATTTTTATTTTTAACTACTTTTACATAATAAAAATAAATAAATAGTTAACAATTTTTAAACTTAATACAGTCTATTGAAATATTTTATTATATTATTTAAACTAGCTAATTATTATAGCTAGTATAAACTTATAAATAATTATAAGTAGATATAAATAATAAAGTACTATATTAAAGCTACTTTAGTATAAAAAAAAAGTAAAAAAAAAAGTAAAAAAAAAATTATTTAAGCTTTTATAAGTAATTTTAGTAGAATATTATTTTACTTCTAATATTAAGTAATAAAACTTAGTATTAGTAAAAACGTTTTATATTACTAAAGTATATAATAAGTTGTTATACTAATATACTAAGTATGTTTTAATACTATGTAAATAACTTTTTTTTAGTTATTTTTTAATGTATTTTATAGAGCCTATTTTAATAATATTCTAATTTATAGTAATTTTTATATAAATATTAATAATATATAAAATAAGTTTTAAAAGCTTAAAAAAAGTTAGCTTTTAACTTAATATTAATAAATATAAGTTTTATTAAAAATAAGTTGTTTATTTTAAGTATATAATTTTAATAAAAAAATTAGTATAAATTTTAATAAAGCAAAAAACTTTTTTAACTAAAAAAATTCTAAAATTATAAAAAATATAAAAATATTTTTAAAGTTTGCTAATTTTTACTAGTAATTTATTAATAACTATTTTTATATAATAACTTTACTTACAATTTTAATAAAAAAGCTACTTAATTTAAATTTAATAATATTTACTAAAAAGTATTTAAAGTTTTAAAGTACATATTTATAACTACTTTAAATTTTTAATTTTTTTTATTTAAAATTACTAATTATTAAAAAAGCTAATTTTTTAAACTATATAACTATTAAGAAACTTTTTTAGAAAAATAAATAAAGTAAACTAAAACTTTAAATACTTTTTAAAAAAAATTAAGTTTTATTAAAAGTAATTATAAAATTTATAATAAAAAGCTAATAGCTATTATATATTATTTTAAATAATAAAAAATTTATAGTAATTTATTTTTATAAAACAACTAAACTAATAACAAGTCTATTAAATTAAATAATTATTTTAATTTAACTTTATAATTATATACTAATTTAGTAAGTAAAGTAAAAAACTAAATACTTTTATTTATTAATATATTTTATAGGGGACTAACCCGCCCAGGTGATCAGCTTACTTTAATATTAAAGTTAAACTTTAACAGTAAAATACTTAATAACGTTATAATAAATTTATTTAATTCTAGATTTAATAAGATTACTCTAATTCTAATATATACTTCTTATAAGTTTTTTTATTATGTTTTAGCTTACTTTAGAGACTATAGCGCCTTTTTACTAGCAGATTACTTTTTATAGCATTTTATATAGAAAACTCTTTAGCCTTTTCTATACTACTATTATTAATAGAAGCTATTATATTTTTTATTTTACTTATAGTAATTGTCTCTCTAGCTTATATATACTTTCTTTTATAATTTTTATGTTTTATTAACTTTTTATTTGCTGTACGAAGAGCCGTAAGCTTATTATATATTAGTATTATTTTATATACTATTATCTTAGCACCTTTTTATAGCTAATTAATTAATTAAATTATAGAAGTAAATAAGGAATCTTAGTGCTGTTAAATTTACTTATAAATTAATATAAATTAAGAGCTAATTTCGCGCGTATTATATAGTATTTATAATTCCTATAAGGTCTCTTATAATAGCTCTAGTATAAGCATATAAAGGCGTACGTTAATTTAGGATAAGATAGTATCTAAGTTAAATAGAACTAGACTAGTATTTAAAAGCTTTTTAAAAAGGCCTTTTTATAAGCTGCTATAAAAGCTAAAAGAAATTATTCTTTAGTAATATATTAAACGCGTTAGTATAAGAGCTCACTAATTTATATACTATATACCTTTTTTAAAGGCGTAAAATAGCCTATATTAAGTAGCTACACCAAATATAACAAGTATAAGAGTATATAAAAAGTAATAATTTTCTATTCTTTATAAATCTCTTAGAACTCTAGTGAGTTGTGGCTTTTATAACTGTTAATAATTAGTAATCAGTATACTCCTATAGTGTGCTTTTTTATATACTTATTAAAGTACTTTAATTAATGTATTTAATAAGTGAGTGGGTTAGATAAGTGAGCGGGTTACCTTAAAACTCACTAAAAAAATCAAGAATTTACACTTGAATATCTCAACAACCACATAATGATAAATTCTGAAAATTTAATAGGTAATTGGTAATACTTCGAAATAGATACCATTGGATTTTTAAGAGCTAGTAATTAATCGTTATTGAGATAGTAGTATTTTGGCCCCCAAATTCACCTTTTCTTAAATATCTTAATAACGATTAATTGCTAGCTCTTAAAAATCCAATGGCATCTATTTCCAAGCACTACCAATCAGCTACTAAATTTTCAGAATTTATCATTATGTGGTTGTTGAGATATTCAAGTGCGAATTCTTGATATTTTAGTGAGTTTTGAAGTGACCCGCTCGCTTATCCGACCCACTCACTTATTAAATACGTTATATAACTTTAAGCTTATTATTTATTTAGCTATTTTTATTAAAATTAACTCTCTAATTATAAGGCAGGCCTTGTTCTCTAAATTAGGTATTAATATAGTATTTATTTATAAAGATAATAAATAGTAAAAGTACTTATTTTATTATGTTAATTATTTCTATAACTATAACCTATATATAATTATCTAGTTAAATAAGCTTATACTTTTCTTAATATTTATTAGTACTAGTTATAACTATTTTAGCTACTATTACCCCTATTATAAAGCTAGCCTTATTAAAGTTATAGGTATTTTTATTCTAAATTTTATACTTTTCCTTTATCTTTTAAACTAGCTTAAACTATTTGTTAATAGGTATTAGATCTTTATTTAAAACTTACTATTAATTATACGTATACGTAAAAACTATTTCTATCTTATCTCTATACTTTATAAATAAGTTTATTTAGTTCTTATTAATACCTTTTTTATTTTATGTGTTTAGTAGATTATTAGTTATTACATATATCTAAAGCTTTATAGCCGGAAATTCTTATATATTAAGGTTAAGTATAACGTTTTTTATAAGCGAGTAGGCTATATAAGTAAGTAGACTATCTTAATTAACTCTCACTACTTTAATAGCTAATAACAACCTATAATTATTAACTATTATTACTAGAATTAATGGGTAGATAGCTAGCTTTAGCTTTAATTTATAGATATTTTCTTATATTATACTTAGTCTGCCTACTGTGACGGTACATGCAGGCACATGCAGGATTACATGCGGGATCACATGCGGGATCACATGCAGGATCACATGCGGGACGCGTCAGCCGGCTCTATCAATGTATATAAGCCTCATCACTCGAACAACCAAGCCTTCAGTTTAGTTGTTCTCGTCAATAGATCAGTTAGGTTCTGCACACCATGCCGACGTGACATTACAACTAAACTACAGCGTCACTACGCCGGAGACGGCCGGGAGAATATCTTCGAACGAAAAGGATTGATCACACCGCACGACCACGGCCACGCCAGCGTTCGTCAACAAAAGGATCTCTCCTCATCAAGGAATCAAGGAATCAAGGAATCAAGGAATCAAGGAATCAAGGAATCAAGGAATCAAGGAATCAAGGAATCAAGGAATCAAGGAATCAAGGAATCAAGGAATCAAGGAATCAAGGAATCAAGGAATCAAGGACAAGGAATCAAGGTATCAAGGTCACTGTTTTTTCTCCTATTAAAACGCTACAAGGCAACGCCAACCGATCCTCTTGAGGCCCTGCGAGCTGAGTACCAGAGCGCACTCACCACACTACAACGCGAGCTTGAATCCCTACGCAACCAGGTCGACGAACTACGCGCTGCCGCCGCCAGCCAGAGTCAGCACCATCAATCACCTCCTACGTACACCAGCCGCCCACGCCAACAACTCCCTGAGCCATCAAGGTTTGATGGGAAGCCTCATCACTTTCGAACCTGGCTACCTATAATAAGGGCAAAGATTCGAGTTGATGGAGAAGCTATAGGCGACTCAATCGCACGGTTCTACTACGTGTACGGCAACCTGGAGACGAACGTTCAAGCGATGGTTTTGCCTCAGCTAGCAGAAGCTGAGACCCATAGCGAAGCTGAGGATACCCTACACAATATTCGACAGGGAGACAAGGAGTCACCGTCAAGCTACATCGCCAAATTCGAGCGCCTCATCTACGAAGCTGGAGCTCAGGCTTGGCCGGACTCTATCAAGATATCTACACTTAGAAATGGCCTTAACCTATCAACGCGTAGAGCCCTGTCGACACAGCTATCAGTCCCGTCATCCTACAACGCCTTCCTCCGTACGATACAGCAACTATCACGGACGGCTGCCGTCAACTTATCTGATAGCGAAGATGAGATGGGACTAGCTTTCTAGGCTCTCACTGATTAATCAACACCCTATTGATATCAGCTCGAGCTTCAAAGGGGGGTAATGTGACGGTACATGCAGGCACATGCAGGATTACATGCGGGATCACATGCGGGATCACATGCAGGATCACATGCGGGACGCGTCAGCCGGCTCTATCAATGTATATAAGCCTCATCACTCGAACAACCAAGCCTTCAGTTTAGTTGTTCTCGTCAATAGATCAGTTAGGTTCTGCACACCATGCCGACGTGACACCTACAGCGTTTATAGTATCTAGATTATTATAGGCTATTAGCTTTATATCTCTTACTAGAAGCTATTTCTATTTTTATTTATATATTAATATTAGCTTAAGCTATTATAGCTATACCTTCTATCTATAATAAAGTCTCTAGTCTTTATATATACTTCTTTTTACGCTTTTTATACTCTGATATGATATTATTAGCTTATTATAAGGTGGTTATTTATAAGTGTATTAGAATATTAATATATATTATCATTAACACACCTTTAATAAGCTAGTTTAGTAATTCCAGAATTAATATAAGTAAACTATTCTAGTACTGTTTTATATATTTATATAGATAAATAAACTAACTATTTAATTTAGTAATATTACTAGGTATCTAAAGTTTCTATAGAGTTGCCTCTATAAATAGCTTAGAAGTTTATAGCCTAATATCTAGCCTAAATAGAATAATATTTAAGTTAAATAGAATAAGGCCTATATCTTAAAATCCTTTACATATATTACTTTTAGTAATTAAGGCTAGATAGGCTGTTTTAAAGAGTAATAGAAAGTTAAGCTTAGTAATATAAAAAATATAATTTTTAACTAGCTTATTAACCTCCTATCTATAGGCCAGCTTAAGAGGCGTAAAGTAGTTTATATTAAGAGATTATAATAAATACAACGCGTGTAATAGCATATAGAGTGTATAAATATTCTTCTTCTTATAAAGTAGCTAAAATTTAAGAAACTCGTGACTCTTATAGTTATCTAGAATTAATAAATAATTAACGCCTATAGTTTTATTTTTTATGTACTTATTAAAGTGCTCTAGCTACTTAATATTTATTATATTTATTATCTAGCTATTCTTATTTAGTGTAATCTTTAAGCTTAGTAGTAAGTTACTATTTTTATACCAACAAAATAAGTAGACAACACTAGTAAAGATAATAAATAGTAGAATTAGCTAGTCTTAACTATTTATACTTTAGATAATTATAACTTATTTCCTATTATCTAGCTATATAGTCTTAGGCTAATTATATTACTTAGAGCTTATAATAACTTTAGTAGTTAATAAAACACCTATCTAAAAGCCTGTCTCATTAAAGTTATATATATCTTTATTAGTAATACTATACTTTACTTTATAGTTGTGTATAAAATTAAATTATAGTTATATAATAGCAGAATCCTTACAGCAAGCATGTTAATAATTATATTTCTTATTATATTTTATCTTAATTTCTTTAATCCTTATAATAAAGTTATGTAGCTATTAGATATTAACTATTAAATTAGATTACTTAGCTAGTAGATAATTAGCTATCTCTTTTATATAAATAAGCTAAGGCGTAAATCCTTGTGAATTTAGGTCTAGAATATATACAACTATCGCCCTCTCTTCTTACTTTATGAGTTTCTTTAAATTAAGCTTATAATCACGTTATAAACTAATTCTATTAATTTATTACTTAAGTATATTCCTAGAGACTTTATAGGTTACTATTATATATTATATAGTCTAGATTTAATCTCACTAAATAGCTAACTTAGCTAGTAATAGTCTACCTTTACTATAGATAAATTCAGTCGTGATTTATTAAGCTATAGTTATTAATAGTTAATGTATTATAATTTTTATTTTAGGTGATTTATTTACTTATATAGCCTATTTACTTATATAGTCCACTCACTTATATAGCCCACTCACTTATAAAAAACATTATATTTAATAAGTGTGTTCTCTTTATATAAGGTAAGCTATATTAATTTAGATTTAATATCACGCTTTATAAGTATCCTAGTAAGAGAGTAGTATAAAGTTATTTAAAAGACTTAATAAAGTAATATAAGCTATTATATACTTAATAAAGTAATATAAGCTATTATATACTTAATAAAGTAATATAAGTTATTATATACTTAATAAAAGGTCTTCCTATTTCGCCTAAGTAGCTATAAATAGATTTAATATAATTTAAAATTATATAGCGTTATTAGGTTAATATATTATAATATTAAAGTTAGTAAAAAATATTTTAGTATTAAAATAAGTTAATCACCCAGGCAGGCCAGTCCCCTATAAAATACATTATATATAAAATACTTTAATTTAAGAAAAAGCTTATAAAGTTTAATAATAAAAATTTTTTTACTTTAAATTATTTAATAAAATACTAGAATTAAATTTAACTAAAATAAATTAGTTTATTTAAAAATTTTATTATTAATATAAAATAGAATTTAATTTTTTAAAACCTTTTTTTAAGTAAGTATAAAAACTAAAAATGATAGTTATACTACTATAATTAACTAATAATAATAAATAATAATAAACTTAAAATTAAAATTTTTTTAAATTATATATAATTCTTTTTATTAATAGTTATTTTAGTTGTAAATTTTTTTTTTAAAATTTATAATATAAGTATTATTAGCTTTAAATATTTAAAATAATATATTATATTTTATAAGTGAGCTGTGCACCTAAGCGAGCTGCGTATCTTAAAATTTACTAAAATCTCAAAAATTTCCACCTTAATATCTTAACAACGACTTAATAATAAATTCTAAAAATTGAAATTTGAGCTTTTATATATACATTACAGCTTTCATAAGAGTTGCATAAACATTAGTTGAGTAGTTTCTAAGATATAGCGATTTAGCTTTATTTTAGCTTCTAAATTACTATATCTTAGAAACTACTTAACTAATGTTTATGCAACTCTCATGAAAGCTGTAATATATATATAAAAGCTCAAATTTCAATTTTTAGAATTTATTATTAAGTGGTTGTTAAGATATTAAGGTGGAAATTTTTGAGATTTTAGTAAATTTTAAGATGCGCAGCTCACTTAAGTGCGTAGCTTACTTATAGAATATAATACTAATATATTTTTTTATTACTATACTTATTAAAAATTTAAAACCTTTTATAAAAAGTAATATAACTTTTTAAAGCTTTTATTTATTTATTTTTTTAAAAAAAAAATATATATAAAAATAAAAATACTTTTTTGTAAATTTTATTAATAACTTTCTAAAATTTAAAAATTGTACTAATATTATAGTTATAGTTAACTATTTTATAAAATACTAATACTTAACTTTTTATAATAATATAGCTATTATAAATATAATTTACTTTTTATACTAATATACATAAATAAATTATAGTCTTTTAAAAATAATTATATTAAACTAAAATATATAATTTAGTTTTACTTTTTATAATAAACTTTAATAATAATTATAAATTAAACTTTACCTATTTTTTATATACTACTTAAAAACTAATAGCTAAATAGAAAAAGTTAATAATAAAATAAAATAAGTTTTATATATATATATAAACTATTAAAAATTAACTAAGTAAACTAGCTTTTTTTAGTATAGTTTAGAGCCAATAATACTATATTTAAATTTATAAAAATTTTACTATTTTTAGTTAATATAAGCTAATACCTTTAAATAAGTTTTATACTTTTTATAAAAACTTAAAAATAGTTTTACTAAGTATTATAAGTGTTAGAAACTAACTATATAATAAAAAAATAACTAATATTTAATATCTAGTTTAAAAAAAAATTAGGTTTAAGTTTTTTAAAAAAATTCTTAAATTAAAAATAATTACTTATACTTAACTATTAAATAAAAAATATAGTTTAATTTAATATATAAAATATTAAAACTAAATAACTATTTAAAAAGTTAAACTTAAAAGTTTTAAGAAAATATTCTATATTTTTAAGTAGTTTCTTTATATATATACTAACTTACACTCTTTAAATTTTTAAGAATATACTTAGTTTTTTATATATTTTTAGTTTACCTAACTCTATTTAAATTTAAATACTTTCTAAATTAGTAAAGCTTACTACTAAAACTTATTAAAATTAATAGTAATACTAAATACTATATTAAAAAAAATTAAGAAGTTATACTTTAATTATAAATAAAAATACTATAAATATTTAGTTAAATAAACTAAGTATAATAACTTAATATAGTAACTTATAAATAATTTTTAAAACATAGCTACTATAAAAAAATTACTTTTAGTACTTAATTTAATTTTTTATTTAAAACTTAATACAAATACTTATTATAAAAGTTTAAATTTAAAGCAAAAATATTTTTATAGTAATTATTTATAATATTTTATAAAGTTTTTTATAAAAGTTTTTTTATAAAGTTTTTTTATAAAGTTTTTTTATAAAGTTTTTTTATATTATATGTTTATATATTAGTTTTGGGTTAGTATACAAGTTTTTATTTAAATATTTTTATTTTTAGTAATTAATAATAAAATAAATAAAATTATTAGTATTTTTATAATAATATAAGATGCCTAAGTAAATATTACTATATATAATATTCTTTAAAATATAAGTATAGTACTATTACTATATAAGTATAGTATTATTACTATATAAGTATAATATTATTATTATACTTATGTTATACTTACACTTTAATAATATTTAAAGTTATAGAATAAAAAGCTTACTATTTATATTTTAGCTTAATAGAATTTAGCTTTAGTTTATTTTATAAGTATTTACTTACTACTGTGACTAGTACTATAAGGATAAAGACTAAATAAATTTAATTATAGCTACCAGGCAGTATTATACTAAATATATTAAAACTAAAGAAAAGAAAAGAAGGAGAGCTTGCTATGAATAGAAATTAATACATTACTAAGCTAAGCAGAATAACTAATTTTATAGTACTTTAAAAAGGTCTTAAGAAAGCTTTCTTTATAACCCCCTAGTAGCATTAAGTAGCATTATATAGTATTATATAGTATTATATAAAGCGTTATATTACTCCTTTCTTAGGTCTAGTAATTATTTATAATTATATTATTTTATGTCTGAAGCGCTGCTAAAGCCCTTTTTTAACTGCCCTATTATTCTCTTTTATAAGTTTTATTATTTAACTATCTTTCTAGGCCTATAGCTATATCTCTAGTCTTATTAATGGCTTTAGAGTATTAGAATTTACTTAGTAATAAACCTCTATCTTATATAGTGCATTTATAAAACTTAAAGTATTATACTAATAGTTATTTTATTTCTAGTCTACTTACTATACGTGATACTAGAGCTTTAAGTGGTAAACTTAACTTACTTAAATTTCTATAACCTCCTATTCTAGATAGCTGTTAACCTTAATTAGGGGTGATTACTTTTAAATTTATTTTAAAATAAATAATAAAGCCTTATATAGGTAGTTAATATAAAACTTATTTAATATCTTTATATAAGCTAGTAGCTCTATTACGTAGAAGTACTTCTTTTATCTTATAATAGGAAATAAGCTAGTGTTTTAGTTATCTAGTTTAGTACTTAAATATTCTATTAACTAGCCCTTATAGATAACATAAATATAATTACTAATATTAAAGTTAGGGTCTTAGTAATAACAGTTAGCCTATTTTAACTATTTATTTTATACTTTCTTTAGATTAGTAATAGCCTATTATAAGGTCTTATATATATAATTAGTAAATAATTAAGCCTTTAAGTATAAGAACTTCTCCTATATAGGTAACCTTATAACCTTTATACGTTTTAACTAATTAAAGTATAACTAAAGCTTTTAACTTAGCTTAAGCTTATATAGTAATAGGCCTATTAACTTATGTAATAAAATTATCTAGGTAAAATCTATAGCTAGTAGTTTATCTACTTAATTATTCTAAAAGTAACTAATAAAAGGCCTTAATTACTAGTTAATATATTAATTTAGTTTTTCTATATTTCCGTTAGTTTATGGATGGTAGACTATTAATAGCTTTTACTTAATACTAGTAAGTCTATAAAGTTTATTTATAAAGACTAAAATAAATTATAGCTTTTTATTTAATATAATAGTCTCTAGTAGCCCGTATACTTATTAAATGTACTAGTAGTAGAGTTTAGTAATATTAGTAGCTATTACTATTTTAAAATATAGTAAAAAAAAAGCTTACTTACTTAGTTAATTTATTATTACTAGAGCATTATTAAAACCTTACTTATCTTTAAGAAATAACTTAAAATTTATAGAGATATATTACTAGCAGCGTTCACTAATTAGTAGGGGGTATAACTATTTAAAAGTTTTATTATAGTAAATATATAAGATATAGCACTTATAGTAAGCTTATATATAGTCTTTTATATTTTAGTATAGTGTAGGCTAGTAATAGTGTTTAGCTACTAGCTTTAGTATTTTTATAATATTTAAGTACGTAGTAACCTAATAAGTATAAACTTTATAAATAAAATAAGTTCTTAAATATCTCTTAGTATTAGATATAGTTAGCTTGTTAAAGTATAGTAGTAGCTTTTTTAGTAATAATAACTATCTAAGCTTACCTTTACGCGCTTATACTTAAAATAGCTTTAGTAACTTATTTTAATAATTAACTTATAGTATTTAGTTAACTAGAATATATAGTAGTAGCTTAATTAGTTTTTTAGTTTTAAGATCTTTAGCTACTTCAGTAGCGTCTATTACGGTAAGAATTATTATAAAATTAATAAATATCTAAGTTTATACAGCTTAGTTCTTATTTTTTTATATTTTTAAATTCTTAGCTTTACGTAAGAGCGTGTTGGCGATTATATTAATAGAACCTAATTAATACTTAATTTTAAAAAAGTACTTTATAATAAACTCTACTTAATAATAAAGTACTCTAGTGCCTTATAGTTAGTAAGAATAGTAAATAGTATAGCTTAAAGGCCTATAAGCAGTTTATACTACTTATATAGTGCCTAGATAATAACTAGTAGCTTTTTATTATAAATCTTATATTATATCTTCTTAGTATTTATGGTTTTTAAGAAGTAGCTAACTAGCTACTATAAGTCTACGTTCTTAGTATCTTACTATTATGTAAGTATTCTAGCTATAATGCTATTACTAGCATTAGTTTCTACTCTTATAAATAGGTATAATAAGTAATATACTAGTATATCTAACCCTAGTACTAGCTACTTAATAGCTTTAAATATTTTAAACTCTATTACTATTAGTGGTCTCCATAAGCCCTTTTACATAAGCTTAATAAGTAATTAAATTATATAACTATAGTTCTTTAGAAATTAATAGTAGAAATTATAGAAACTTAAGAAAGATTATATACCTTTTAATATAGTAGATAGCTGCTAGTTCTTAATAACCTATATTTTTTCAAGATTCATAGCAAGACTATTCGTGCTAATAATAAAGTCTAGAAACTTAATAAACTAAATATAGAACTTGCTTTTTTTAATATCTGTCTGTAAATTAGCTTCTTTAAGTTACTATAGTACTTTCTATACATGCGCTTTATACTTTAGTAAGTTTTTTAAATAAATTAAAATATCATCCATATAAGTAATATAGAAGTTATTTAGGTAGTTAAATAATATACTATTAATATAGTACTAAAAAGAAGTAAGGCTGTTATAAAATCTAAAGAATAAAATATAGTACTTATATAAGCTATATTATATTTAGAATGTAGTAAGCTTCTCTACATTCTTTATAAGCTAGATCTAATAAAAGGTCTAGTAAATATTAAGCTTAATAAAAATCTTAGCTTTACATAGCCTAGTAAGAGTCTTATTAATTAGAGATAAAAGATACTAATCTTTTTTTATAAGTATATTAAGCTTTTAATAGTCTACATAAAATCACCACCTTTCTCTAGGCTTCTTAGTAAATAGAACTAGAAAGATAAATAGTATTTTACTAGGAATAATAAAACCCTTCTCTAGATACTCTACTAGATAAGACTTAACTAGTTCCAGCTACTTAAGTAATATTCTATAAAGAGAACTAGATATAAGCTTACTTATAGTACTTTTTTTTAAAATAATATTATAATCTATACCTGTTTAATATAGTAGTAATTTATTTAATACTACCTTTAAGAAGACTTCTTTATATCTTAGAAAGATATTAGGTAGTAGTTTGTATATAGTAGTAAATAAAACCTTAGCTTATTTATTCTCTAAGTTATTATTACTAGCTTCTTCTTTACAATTCTTAATAAGCCTGTTAATTTTATAGAGACTAGTTAAATTAATTACTATTTTATTAAGTTTAGTAGTTTTTTTGAATCTGATAGTATTAATAAAGTAGGTATTTAGCTCTATAAAGCTAGTAGTCACCACTTTTAGCTTATTTTATAAAACTAGCTAGTATTCTAGTACTTTATTTAAAAGCTAATCCTTTATCTTACGTAAGCTATTCTAGAAGTTAGTTATAAAAAAAACTTATAGTAGCTATTTAGGCTTAGTATAATTATTCTTAATATCTATACATAGTAAGTTACTAGGCTTAGGCATAACTAATGTTATTTTTAGTTAATAGCTTAAGCTAAAGGCTGCTTATAATTTACTTAAAAACTTACTTATATATATAAGTACTCTAATAGGTCCTAATAGTTAAAAAGTAATATTACTAATTATAAGGTATTCACGGCGCTTAATGTCCTTCTAATATTATAAATTAATTTTATTATAGTTATTATTTAGTATATAACATAGTATAAACAGCTCGTGCGCAGTATTATACTGCTATATATAGTTTAATAGCTATACTAGTTATTATTAACAACAGTTAATAAATACTCCAGCATATTTAAATTATTTATAACCTAGAATTATATTATATTTACTTAAATTAGTAATTAGGATGAGTAACTTCTTATAAACTCTGTTAATAATAAAATTAAGTATAATCAGTTTACTAATATAAGCTCTTATTTAGCTATTATAATCTTTAGTATTAATAAATTAGAATAGGTAAATAGCTCTAACGCTTAAGTACTTTTTTATTTTTATAAAAGTTATTTATTTAGCAGTATCCAGCAGCAGGTACTTAAGTTTATTAATATATTAAACTAAATCTTAGCTTTATTAACTATTAGATAGCATAAAATAGTTAGTAACCAATCTCTAACTAAATAGTAGATATTAAACTATAAATTAACTAGATTAATAAGCTTAAAACTTACTACTCTAATAAAGAGAGATTTTAAGTAAAAGACTTGTCTTAAAGTCTCTTATTTCCTAAGTTCTATTTATTAAGCTATAAATTAGTATCTAGTAACTTTACCTCTTTATTAAACTTAATCATCTTTATAATAGTCTGATATTATAGATATTTTCTAGTAAAATAGCTTTTCTCTTTATATTTATAGTAGCTAGTAGGTAGGGATAATAAATGTTAGAGTACTAGCATATATAAAATACTAATAAGCATAGTAAGTAGCTGCTTTAGGTTTATAGAAAATATTATACTATATACTATTATTATATAAATATTAGGCGTTATTTATGCCTTCTAGATAGATTATAGTTATATGTATAGATATTATTTCTATTTTTTCTATATCTACACCTTCTCTATAGCTTCTTATAGGGTTTAGTTAAACTATTATATAGTACTATAATACTTTTTAAAGTCAATTAAGGCGTCTCTAGTCTCGTAGTTAATTTAAATTCTTAGTTTATTATAGACCTTCTTATACAGCTTATCCTTCCACTAGTTATGTAATAATCTTAATTTATTAGCTAGTCTTATAAACTTAGCTTAAAACTAGTTAAAGTTATTTTTAATAGTTATTTTTATAGCTCGTAGTTTTTACTTTACTTTATACTATAAATAAGAGTCTTTAAAAAGCCTTTATAGAAAGTTAAGAATATTTTTAATAGTTATTATATAGCTTACTTCCTTCTATATAGTAAGCTATAGGCGTAGGTATTTTAATATTTTTTTATTTACTTAAATTTTAACATACGTAACTTGTGTTTACTTGGTCTTATAATAGTTAATATTAAGCTCTAGTTTATCCTTAATTACGCTAGTCTACTAGTAAAATGTAGGTAATTATTTATTTATAAGTATTAATAAATCTAAAAACTTTACTAATTACTAAATTATTTAGCTTATAGTAGTTATAAAGGTTTAATTAATTATATATTCTAGCATAGCTAGCGCAGATTCTAGAGCCTTTATTTATAGTAATAAAAGAAAATATAGTCTAATATTTAGCGCCTCCTATTATAAAGCTATTAGCTTTTTTATTTTTATTAACTTAAACTTAAACTACTAAAGCTTATTCACATGGCGAGTATATTTCTTATACTAATATATAATATAATTAACTAGAACTATAAGCTGTTTTATAATATTTTATTACGCTATACTCCAGCATAACTGTATTAATATCTTTTCTATAAACTTATTAGAATTTACTATTTACTTTACTGCTAGTGCTACTTTACTAAGTTTTAAATTACTTAGTTATATAATTCTATTTATTATATTCTCTTTATAATCTTTCTATAGGGCCTTTATGTAGGTCTGAATCTCTATAGTAATATCTATTTCTAGGATTTTGTTTTTAAACTATAGTAGTAGTTTCTTCTCTAGTAGTCTCTTTACTACTCTAAGCCTTAATTCTTATTCTTCTATTATTATTATAGAATATCTAGTTTGTAAGGGTGGCTTATTTGTAGTAGAATTTACTTATAATTCCGAAAATACCTAGCTTTATATAAAACTTTTTTTTTTTTTTTTAAATACCTATCTTTATAGAGTTTCTAAAGGTAGATTTTTTTTAGTACTAAGTACTTATCTCTATAAGGTTTTTAAAAATAGATAAAATTATTACTCTTACTTAACATATTACAGCCTAAGGGACGGGTATTCTATTATTTTCTAAAGCTAATTAGATAAGTTTTAATGTAATATAATAAGCACTATAAGAATAAAAATTAAATAAATTTAATTATAGCTACCAGACAGCGTTACACTAAATATATTAAAATTAAAAAAAAAAGCTTATTATAAGTAGAGATTAATATATTACTAAGCTAAACAAAATAACTAATCTTATAGTACTTTAAGAGAGTTTTAAGAAAGTTCTTTTTATAATCTTCTAGTAGTATTAAGTAGCATTATATAGCATTATATAGTATTATATAGTATTATATAGTATTATATAGTATTATATAAAGCATTATAACTACTATATTAACTTCTTATTATAATTTTTTTTTATATTTACATATTACTAGCTATTTATATAAAAATAAAAAATTTAATAAAATTTTTAGCTAGCTTATATATAATATATATTTTTTACTAGTTTTATTATACTTTTTTTTTAAAAAAAAAAATTTATAAATTAAAGAAAATATAACTTTATATATTTAGGCTTTTATTTACTAATATAGTATATAATAAAAAGTAATTAATTAAATGAAATTTTACTATTATTACATTACTTAATTATAAAAGCTAACTATTATATTTATATATTATTTTAAAATTCTAAATTATATTTTTATTAAAATAGCTAGTAATGTTTTTTATAAGTGAGTAGACTATATAAGTGAGTAGACCACCTAAAGCAAGAATTATAATATATTAACTATTAATAACTATAGCTTAATAAATCACGACTAAATCTATTTATAGTAAAGGTAGACTATTACTAGCTAAGTTAGCTATTTAGTAAAATTAAATTTAGACTATATAATATATAGCAGTAACCTATAAAGTCTCTAGGAATATACTTAAGTAATAAATTAATAAAATCAGTTCACAACATAATTATGAGCCTAATTTAAAGAAACTTATAAAGTAAGAAAAGAGGGCTATAGTTGTATATATTTTAGACCTAGATTCACGAAAATTTACGCCTTAGCTTATTTATATAAGAGAGATAGTTAACTATCTACTAGCTAAGTAATTTAACTTAATAATTAGTATCTAATAACCACATAACTTTATTATAAGAACTAAGGAAATTAAGATAAAATATAATAAAAAATATAATTATTAGCATGCTCGCTGTGAGGATCCTACTATTATATAACTATAATTTAATTTTATATATAACTATAAGGTAAAGTATAGTATTACTAATAAAAATATATATAACTTTAATAAGACAGGCTTCTAGATAGGTGTTTTATTAACTACTAAAGTTATTATAGGCTCTAAGCAACATAATCAGCCTAAGACTATATAATTAAGTAATAGAGAATAGATTATAGTTATCTAAGGTATAAATAGTTAAGACTAGTTAATTCCACTATTTATTATCTTTACTAGTATTGTTTATTTATTTTATTAATATAAGAATAGTAACTTACTACTAGGCTTAAAGATTACACTAAGTAAAAATAGCTAGATAATAAATATAATAAGTATTAAGTAGCTAGAGCACTTTAATAAGTACATAAAAAATAAAACTATAGATATTAATTATCTATTAATTTTAAATAGTTATAAAAGCTATAAGTCTCTTAAATTTTAGCTACTTTATAAAAAGAAGAATATTTATACACTCTATATACTATTATATGTGTTGTATTTATTATAGTTTCTTAATATAAGCTACTTTACGCGTCTTAAGCTAGCCTATAAATAGAAAATTAATAAGCTAGTTAGAAATTATATTTTTTATATTACTAAGCTTAACTTTTTATTACTTTTTAAGACAGCCTATCTAGCCTTAATTACTAAGAATAATATATATAAAGAATTTTGAGATATAGGCCTTATTCCATTTAACCTAGACATTATTCTATTTAGGCTAGATATTAGGCTATAGACTTCTAAGCTATCTATAGAGATAACTCTATAGAAACTCTAGATACCTAGTAATATTATTAAATTAGATAGTTTATTTATTTACTTATGTAAATATATAGAGCAGTACTAGAATAGCTTATCTACATTAATTCTAGAATTATTAGACTAGTTTATTAAAGGTATATTAATAATAGTATATACTAATATTCTAATATACTTACAGATAGCCACCTTATAACAGGCCAATATTATTATATTAAAGTATAAAAAGTATAAAAAAAAGTATATATAAAGACTAGAGACTTTATTATAGGTAGAAGGTATAACTATAATAGTTTAAGCTAATATTAATACGTAAATAAAAGTAGAAATAGCTTTTAATAAAAGATATAAAATTAATAATTTATAATAGCCTAAGCGCTGTAGACGCTACAAGTAGACTAAGTATAATATAAAAAAGTATTTATAGATTAAGGCTAAGGCTAGCTATTTATCTATTAATTCTAGTAATAATAGTTAATAGTTATAGGTTATTATTAGCTGTTAAAGTAATAGAAGTTAGTTAAAATAACCCACTCACTTATATAGCCCACTCACTTATAAAAAACGTTATATATTAAGTTTTTTTAAAAAAAAAAAAAAAAAAAAGAAAAGAAATCTAATATTTCTTAAAAAAAAAAATTTCAGTTTAAAGCCTAATTATATTTGTAGAAAATTTATTTAATAATAAAAAGCTTTTAGCTAATTTTTTATAAGTTTACTATTTAACTACTTTTTTAAAAAAAAAATTTAATAGTATTAAAAGGCTTTTTTTTTTTTTTTTAATAATAGATAAAAAACTTTTAATTTACTAATTAGCTAAAAGGAAAGCTTATTTCTACTAGTAGTATTAATATAAAAAGCTAGAAAGATATAGGTTTTTTTTTTAAATACATGAATATATAGTTATAAAGAGTTTTTTTTTTAAATTACCTAATACTAACATAACTCTATTTTATCTATACTATATATAGTATTATTTAGATATTACTAATAAATGTTTTGAACTTTCTATATTTTTATTTTAGTACCTATTAGTACTAATATTACCTTACTATAGCTAGAGTGTTTTTTAAGATTATATTATTTTTTAAATTTATTAAGCTAGCTAACGGAAAACCCTAGTAGAGATTTATTTAAATATTTAGGAATTAGAAACTAAATTTCTTAATTCTTTTATAGAAATATTTTACTAGAAACTAGGCCTCCTTTATACTCAATTTTTTACTACTAAGAAAAGAGAATAGATTTAAGAATAGTCTAGCTAGCTTAATAGTTTTAAAACTAGCTTAAAAAGGCGTTAGTAATAGCGTCTTTAAGATATTTAAAATTATCTAAAAGTAATTTAAATATAATAGATTAGTTTAGTTTTTTATTAAATTTCTACTAAAACCATAAGATACACGCTTTATAGTAGAGATAAGTATTTTAAAAGTAATAAAACTAACTTAAAGCTTTTCTTTTAGTTTATAAAACACTTATATACGGCATCATGATATAATAATATTAACAATTTTACTAATAATATATTATATATTAAATAAGGTGATATTTTAATGGGATTTGAATTAAAGCATTAAATTTTTATTATTATTAGGTAAATCTATCTATAGCAGGTGGTTAATAGATAAAAGGAAAATTTTTACTTTATATCTTAATAACTAAACTTTCTAACTATAGATAGTAGTATTAACTTAATTTATTTCTATATATAGAAAGTTTTTTTTAGTTTTACTGTATAACAGCTACTTATCTTAGATACTATGTAAAAGTAAAGACTTAAGTCTAGGTACTATAAACAGTCTCTTATAGCTAGACTAAACAAGGTACTGTTAATATATTCTAATAACTAGAGATATATAGAGCCCACTAAAAAGCTAAAAAGCCTAAAAGAAAGATTATATGAAAATATTATATATATTTATATTAAAATAATAGCATTTTAAGAGTTACTCTCTAGTATATTATTTTTAATAATAATAAAATTATTTATTATACTAGCTTTTCTACCTAGCCTAAATAGTACTAGATATAGTGGCCTATTATCTAGTATATTATTATTCTTATTTTATATAAAGTAGTAAGCTATATGGTTACGCTATTTATAGTTAATATAATATTTACTAAAGTGTTTATTTACATAGCAACACTCTAAAAAAAGCTAAGAATCTAAAATAGTATTATAGTAATTACTATATAGGTTTACCAAAGCCCTTTTACAAGATTATATAAAAATAGTATTAATATATAAAGGCTAATATGTTGCTATTTAATTTACTTATATACTACTACATATAAATTTAATATTCTATTTTAAAAAGACTAGTAGTATTTAAGTCTATAGACTATACACAAACAGAGCTAGCTATTACTTTCTAATAAAGAGAATAGAATTAGTATTAATACTAGTAAACTAAGCGGTAGTAATAATAGTATTATAAATAATAATATTTTATTAATTATTAGTATTATACAGCTATAGGAGCTAAAGCTTAGATAGTTTAAAAAATTAAGAATTAATATTCTCTTAGGTTATAATAAGCTAGATTTAGTTAACTCTTATATTTTTATATAACTACTTATAGTTAGTGTTGTATAATTTTATATACTAAGCTAGCTATATCTAAAGCTATCTACTTATAAAGCTAATAAACTTAAATAGATAAAAAATAAAAAAGAGATCATATAAACTTACCTAATAGCTATTATAGTAAAGTTAGTAAAGAAAAAAGTTATTATATAAAATAACTATTTTACTTATAAATATAGCCTATATATAATAAGTAAGATTATATAATATTAGATAACTTTTCTTTTACTACTTATAATAGCCATTAATTAAAGTCTTATTTATTTAGAGTATATTAATGTAATGATCCAGGCCAATAATAGTAATTAAGTAAAATAGAATAAATTTAATAAAAAGTTAACTATATACACTATAGAGACTTAATAGCTTACCTTTATTAAGTCACTAAAATTATATAATTACGTATAGAGTTAAAGTTAAGATAACTATTTTAATTAATTATTTTAAGCTCTAGCCTATTATATTACCTCCCTTCTTATAGACTAGGTAGAGGCTTTTTGGTAAATTATTTACCTAAAAAGCTTTTATAAGCCTATTTTAAATTCTGTTTACTATAGCTTCTTCTAAAGCTCTTATTAGTAGTTTACTAGTAGGAGTTTATATCTACTTTTTTACAGAGACATTATATACTCCTTTTAATAGTTTAATATTATTATATTTTCTAGCTAGCTTACTAGCTCTATAGTTATTAATATATAGCCTTTTTATTTTATTTTATATTGTAGCTAGTGGCCTTGCTTTTGTTTTATCTATATTTTAGTAACAATATCCTACACTACGTGCTCTTTATAGTTATCTATCTAAATTAGTAGTAGCTAAAAGTTATCTATAAGCTAGCTTAATAATAGGTTATTACTTACTAGCTATAGTCTATCTATATAAAACATTGGGTTTGGCTCTGAGGGCGTATTTAGCTTTATAGTATGCAGGCTAATTATATTTTCTATAGTATATTTAGCATTCTTTTAGTCCAGCTTCTTATTTCCTCGTCTAGTAGAGAGTTGGTTACTGAGCTTCAGCTATACCTTGTCTTTAACACATAGTTACGAAGCTTTATTCTGATATTAGTTTGCCTGTCTTTCTTACTCTTACTATGCCTTAGCTATAGTTGTCTGTGCTAAGTTAATATACTCTTTCAGCTTTCCTATAATTTCCCTAGCGCTAGCTTTTGGGTCTTGAGCTGTTACATTATACCTAGTTCCAATATCCACTTGCAGCGGTTCTATATTGTATTCATGCTAGAGAAAGAACGGGCTTATTCCTATTAAAATAGTGTCTCTTCCCTTTACTGCAATCTCAGCCATTAGGCAGAGCTTCGCCCAGTTTACTTAGTCCCACACAACAAACACTCAAAGACAGGCCTCAACTGTGCTATTCATCCTTTCTGTTGAACTATCTGTTTACGGATGGAACGCTGTCGACAATCGCCTTTTGATTCTTAGGATTTCGCAAAGCTTAGTCCAGAACTCGCTGATAAATTAGCTGCTGTGATCAGATACTATAGCGTCAGGAATCTAATAATAAGCAACAACCTTACAGATAAAAGCCCATGTTACTGTCTTGATATCCATGTTTGGAAGAGGGCAGAGAGTTATGTCCTTGCTCAGCCTATCAGTGATTACCAATAAGACCATACAGCCATCACTTTCTGGTAATCCGGTTACAAAATCCATTGAAATCTCCTTCCAAATACGATCGGGAATGGGCAACAGGCGTAACAGCCCTTGCTGGTGATCTCTCCATGGCTTCATACGGCCACAGACATCACAGTTTTGAATGTAACACCGTACGTGGTTCGACATCCCTGGCCAAAAGTAATCTCTTATCAACATTAGATAGGTGCTCTGCCGCCCTGGGTGTCCTGTCGCCTGCGACAAATGAATCTAGTAGATAATTAATGTCCTTAATGGCTCTGAGTCAGGCACCCACTTCCTATTCTGATAATAAAGGGTTCTATCTTCGTTAATCCTATACTCAGCCAGCGAAACCTTTAGTTCGAGCTCTGAAGGAAATCTCCGCTCCTGATTACGGAGGGCCTGTACTACTCTTATATACACTTTATCATCTAGTACTGCATCATGCCATCTTCGTTTAAGCTCATTATGAGACTCCTAGGCTTCAGTTGTGCTATCTTCTGTAATCATCGAAAGACCAATTCAAGCAGAGAAAGCCCATACTGCTTGCCCGTCATCATTCAATTCAAGCTCTTCTTCCTGACCTGTGACTACTAGCTTCAATAGCTGAATCATACGACTCTTCAGCCTTTTGTCGTCTTCTCCACTCGGGCGATCTTATTCACGTCTTGACAGTGCATCAGCTCATACGTTTTCTTTCCCTAGCCTATATTAAATCTCCATATTGTATCAGCTAAGGAATAACTACCAGCGCGTGTGTCTTTCGCTTAATTTCCGAGGCCTTATAAAGTATTCAAAGTTCTTATGATTAGTAATAACCCAGAACTTTTTAACGGACTGTAATTCAGCATCCCATGCTTCTAGGTAATGAATAATTGCAAGGAGCTCTTTGTCGTGTATCTTGTAATTATATTCTATAGGTAAGTTCTTCTTTAAAAAGTACGCACATGGGCGTAGCACGCCATTATCGCCATATTACAAAAGGACTTCCCTAGTCGTGTGGCCTAAAGAGTCGGCTTCTAAGACAGTCTCCCGGTCAGGATTAAATTAGGCTAGTACTAGTTCCGATATAAAGATCTTCTTTAGCTTATCAAATACTGCCTGCTCTTTATTAGTCCATTGGAACGGCATGTCACTCGTAAGTCTTGTAAGTAGGGCAGCAATTTCTGAAAAAGACTTAATAAACTGATGATAGAAATTGGCGAATCTAAGAAAGCTTCTAACTCCTTTTACAGTTATTAGAGGCTACCACTTAGTAATTGCTTTTATCTTAGCGGGATCTATTCGAATTCCTTGCCCTACTTCAATAATAAACCCTAGATATTTCGTGCTCTTAGTTTCGAATTCGTATTTTTTAATATCCAGATGTAAACCTGCGGCGCTAAATTTCTCTAGTACAAGGTTAACCTACCAGCAATACTCTTCTAGTAAGCCTGAAGAGTAAATAAGTATGTTATCAAGAAAAGCCGAACAGAACTCATCAAGATACTTCTGTAGGGTCCAGTTTATATACTGCTGGAACATACTAGAGGCTCCTGCTAGCCTAAAAGGTGTAACCAGTTATTTAAAGAGTCTGAATCTTGTATGAAAGGCCGTCAGCCATTCATCTCCCTCTATAATATAAATCTTATAGAAGGCTGCTGAAACGTTGAGCTTAGTATACTATCTTACTTTATTAATCTAGCTGAGCGTTTTATGGATTAGAGGAAGAGGATATTTATCCTTCTTAGAAATCCTATTAAGCGCGCGGTAGTTAATGTAGAAGTGAAGACCTCTATTAGGCTTATATATAAATAGTACTAGAACTATAGCTAGAGAGTTGCTTACGTAAATAAAGCCCTTCTCTAGTAGCAGTATTAACTCTTTTTATAGTACTAGTAGTTTCTTTCTTAATATATTATACAGCAGTCCCCATAGGACCTTAGGGTCCTTTCTATTAATCTTTTTAAGTTTAATATAATAGTTTATTCCGGGACCTCGCAGCGGTGGAAGCTTGTCTACTTTCTTCTCTAAAAATAGCTTTAGGTACTTCTAATAGGTTTTAAGAAGTAGTATTCTAGAATCTAGCTTTAGTTTAAACGCTAAGGCCTTTTAAATGTCTACTAATAATGCTATAAAGATGTGTATTTTACTTTTTCTTTTTAATCTATCTATTTACATTAAAAAAGCAGTTGTGCTGATTTTTATTAGCTTTTACTAACACAGCTTCTTCTTTTTCTTACTATAAACTTTTATTTTTAAAGCATGAATATAAAACGATTTCTTTGCTGGTGTAATTATAATATTATTTTAATTTATTTAGAGTTTGCTTAGAATAAGATTAAACCTAAGCACATTATTAATAACATATATATAGACTTATTTAGTATGTTTTTTGATATTAAGGTTAATTTATGTAATTTAAGTAACCCTTTTAGGTTTTTTATATACTTTAATAATCCCTTACAGGGCTATATTAATATGCGCTAAATAGACTTTAGCAGTAAAAATAAAGCTTATAAGACTATAGCATAAATACTTAGTATTAATCATTATATATATAATATTTATCTAGTTAATTAATAAGTATATAGTAATAGAGTCTATATTTATGTGTATATTCTGAAACTTCTATTATTATTTTTTTAATACTATTTTACCTATTTCGGCTAGGGGTCTCTGCTTGTAATAATAAGCAAAAGTTATTCTTTTCTTAATACTTTTTTTTTTCTTCTTTATCTCCATCTTCTTTATCTCTTTTGTTAGTATTTATTTATTTAGTTTTTATTAATACTATAGTAGCTAAGCGTGACTGATTTACTCTTATATATTTATACTTATTTTTTATATAACTAGGAGAACTATATTAATAATAGAGACTTTACTTATAGTACTACTTAAATTTCTTTTAGCTTAATTAAAGTATTTTAGATTAATAATTTAATGACTTTACTACTCCTACACGTGTAGGTATTACTTTCTAATTTATTAATTTAGGTATTAATATAAACAGTATTATATAGATAGCCGTAATAGTCCTATAGTTACTTAATATAATCTATATAAGGTTATTACTAATATAAATTACTTTCTAAGTGTATTTCTTAAAGCTTAGTGTTATTAAAAGGGCTATAATATGCTTCTAGAGCTCTCTATTTAATCTCTAGGTAAATATACTCTTCTTTATATTTTTATCTAGCTAATCACTTCCTACTAGTAGTAGCTTTTTATTAAACTTTATATAATACTTTTTTATTAACTTTTTTTTCTATTTTATGCTTTGTAGCTTGTCTAGAGACTTTTATCTTTAATACTAGTCTTTAAACTAAAAGTCTATAAACGTTTATATTACTTTAAGGGTGGTATTATTTCTTTAGTTAGAGAGCTATAAAAAGATAGTTTATACTACTTATTTTTTTTAAATACTAAAAGAGATAGTTTATTTATTCTTTCTTACTACCTATATAGTATCTATTAAATCGTAACTTAGTTTTAGCTTAATATTTAAATATAAAGTAAAGAGACCATATGCTATTAAATATAGGGAGTTTAAAAAAATTAAATAGTTTAATTACTAGTTTAATTACCAGTTATAGTATTAGTATAAAGGGAGTTACTAGTATTATTACTAGAACTTATAAAAATAGCCTTAATAGAGAATTATAATCTTCTAATATAGTTAATTTTTTAGATATTACTTATAACATGTTTATAATCTCCCTGAGTGAGGTGCTATTACTGGCTTTATTTACTAAAAATAAAGCTTTCCCTTTATCACGCTAAGTAGGGTAGTTATTAAGTTTAATCTCTACTTAGCTTATTATTACTTTAATAGTAGAAATTTCTAACCCTTATAAAGTAAGCAACTAGTATAGTTTATAGCTAATTTATTTATTATTATATTCTATATCAAGCAGGTTCATCACTCGGGCTATTAGTATAAATACTAAGTAGTTATTAATATTTATTAATGCTTAGTATACTACTAAATAGCGCTTTCCTAATACTAAAAATCTTTTTATTTTTTTATAAGATTAATTATACTACCGAAGGCCTCTCAGCCTCTATGAGAAATAAAGTTAATTAAATCTAAATATAATAATCCAGGCTAATAATAGTAATTAAGTAAAATATAATAGATTTAATAAAAAGTTAATTATATACGCTATAAAGATTTAATAGCTTATTTTTATTAAATCACTAAGGTCACGTGGTTACGTATGGAGTTAAAATTAAAATAATTATTTTAGTTAACTATTCTAAGCTCTAGCCCATTACAATTAAAGTAAATTAAAATTATATAATAGTTAATATTTATATACTATTAAATCTTACTAGGCTTGTACTTTAAGTGTTATATACTAGTAACTCTAAAAAATTAGTTAAGTTAAGCTTTTTAAACTTATCTTTTTTTAGCTTTATTTATAGGCTTTTAAGTTAAAAAGCTATTTACTTTTTTTTATATATAAAACTAGTTTCTTAGTTAGCTCTATTTTAACTTCTGGCTTTTTTTTAATTACTGCCTTTTTTTTAACTATTTGCTTTCTTTTAATTACTTTTTTTTCTTTTATATAAGACTTTAGAGTAGTAATATTTACTAATAGATTATTAAACTTTTCTATTTCTTCTTTAAGATATTTCTTAAAGTATATATAGATTTAGAAGCTATTATTTTGCTAGTTAATAGAAAATAAACTATTCTTAAGTAAAGCTTTAATTATATAAAACTTCTTTATACTCTTAGAAATTCTTATTAGTCTATAGCTATTAATTATTATAGTAAGTAATTACAGCAGGTACTAATATACCTCTTATTATATAATATTAATATCTAAAAAAATATAGCGGTTAATGAAATTGTTTATACTTTTAATATAAATATTTACTAGTAACATAGAAACGCGGTTTATTACTTTATAAGTAAATAAAAGAGTTTAAATTATATAAAAATACTTATAAAACACATGAGACTTAAGAACTATATTAATTTAGTTCTACTTTTAGTATTATATAAAGTAAAGATAAATAGTAAGTTATTTCTTCTAAGAGCTAGCTTTTTATTTAAATAGTATTTAAAATAAAGAACTAGTAGCTACTTAAGAAGCTAGTAACTATTAGTAAATAAAATAAGCTTTTATATAAGCTTAAGTACGTCTAGCTTTTTTAAGCTCTAATAAAAAGCTATTTACTTTTTAAAGTATTTATATTTAGAAAGTAGTAATAAAAATACCTTTCTTTACTATTTTTAGTATATTTATGTTAAAATCTATAACTATAGTATTAAAAGAAATCTTAGATTTAAATTATATAAAAAAAGTTTAAAATAGTATTAAAGATTTATCTTTATTTTTTTAGCTATAGTTAGTATAGTATGAATTAATAGTAATACTAAAATAAAATACTTTATTAATAGAGTAGAATAAAAATAGCATTATATTATATAAAAAGAGAAATAAGAAAGAGAAAAGAGAAATAAAGAAAATAATAAAAGATATATAAAATAGATTAGATTTTATATTATTTTTTTAAAAGAAGTTATACTTTTTTCTCTTAATTATATAATGCTAAAATACATGCCAACTGTTATTATAAAAAACTTTATTTTTTTAAGAGTTTAGCTAAATATAGATTCTCTGTAAGACTACATAAATTAATTAGAATTTACTTTAAATTAAAATCTATCTTTATATTTGCTTGTTATATAATTCTGTTATTAGATTCTAGTAATAGCTACTACTAGTTCTAATTTCTAGTTAAATAATTAAAAAGACTTAATTCTAGTTAGGTGCTTAAATTAATATAAAACTAAGTTTAATTCCTAAGCTAGAGATAAATATTCTTAAATAAATTTATATAATTTAAAGGCTAGTTTATTCTTATATTATGTAAATTAAAGCTAATCTTAGCTAGTTAAGTTATATACTAATTGAGAGTCTTTAAAGGAAGAAAAGTACTAGCGTTTTACTTTAAAATCTCATCTCAAATTATATAAAACTTATTCTAGTTATATAGAATATCCTAACTTTAAGTAGGTTCTAAAAGCTAGTTATATAATATATATAGCTTACTAGTAACTACATTTAGCTAGTTCTTTTACTTTTAAATTCTGTGTAAGTTTTAGGTTTATATAAAGCTAAAAATCTCTTCTCTTAAAATAGGAATATAGATAGCGAAAATTGCTACTATATCTGCTAGTTTATACTTTAAGAAGAGATTCTCTGCCTAGAGGTTTTAAAAGTATATTTATATATAATTAGAAAAAAGCTTATTTTGTATGATATTACTTACTCTCTACTAGAAAAAAAGGCCTTTTAAGAGCTGTTATTACTAAGATTTAATTCTTTAATTAGCTATACTTATTTTGTATATATAATAATCCTAGAATTTAAGATCTAGCTTGCTAGTGGATGATAACCTAAAATAGGTATATAATATCTGTAAAGTTTCTCCTCCATAATCAGTGTTACGAACGGTAACAGGACGACTGACGATTCAGTCAAAAAGGCAACCGCACCCGAAGAGCTGAGGGAACTGGCGGCGACGGCCAATGAAGCTCTAGAATGGAAACGTATGTTTGAGCTTGAAAGGAAGAACTGCAAGCGAGCACGGGACGCGCTGGCACAGGCCAAGATGCGGGCCAAGAAGCGAGGACAGAGATACGGAACCATGTAGGGAGATTCGGAGCATCCTGTCACATGACAAGAAGGCTTGGCAGTCAGAGATGTCAGAAGGAGCCAGAAGCTCTAACAGCTCTAACAGCCTCTAGCAGTATCCAACATACTACCAACAAGTATACAATGTACGCACGGGGGATCTACTATAAGTATGGGGCGTTGGACGGCTCACGGTTACTTTTGATTCTTCGTAGTTACTCTAAAATTGAGATTCACACCTCAAGTGAAATAGTTCAATACTATCCTGTTGAACCTCAACTTACCGTATCGCTTCCCCTACCTCAACTGAGTTTAACCACCTTCCACTAAGTCTAACGAGCTATCCGATCAGGACGCGAGGGAACTGATTGACGTTACACAATCAGTTGGACGACTGGTTACCAGTTTAACATTACGTTAGTAAGTTAGCAACCTGTAACAATCAGATTATATAAAGACAGAATAGATTCTAGTTAATTTAATATAGAAAAGATATTGCTAAACAACGCTAACTGCTATAGTAGTAGAGATTTCTATATATATTTAAATAACATACTATAAGTACGCGTTAATACATGTATATATCTTAATACCATACAGTTTCAATTTATCATATCTATTAATAGACTAAATCTAGTTTGGGCCTAGTATGATGTACTTTTCTTTATGCCTCTAGTAGTCTCAGTTTCGTCGTTCTACTGCATGTGAATATATCTGTTACGGACTGTAACAAAGAAGGCGCAGGCGAGGAGGCGCTGCTGTGGAAGAAACAGTATGAAGAAATGTGCAAGCGATGCCGAAGGGCAGAAGCAAACTGGCGCAGACAGAACTTGCGAATGGGCCTGCTCCGAAGTAAGTTCAAGTTCTATAGGGAACAACACCCAGAATAGGTAAGCGGGTCAGGTGACCAGCTACGGCGGGACACCAGGAAGATGAGTGCTGATGAGGAAGATGAGAGTGGGCACGGGCCAAAGCTGAACTCATCTTCCCTCATCTTCTCTGGCAGTATCCAACATACTTCCAATTGGTATACAATGTACACACGAGGGATTTCCTATAAATATGAGACGTGGAACGGCTCGGGGATATTTTGGATTCTTCGTAGTTACTCTAAAATTGAGATTCGCACCTCAAGTGAAATAGTTCAATACTATCCTGTTGAACCTCAACTTACCGTATCGCTTCTCTCTACCTCGACTGAGTTTAACCAACCTCCACTAAGTCTAACGAGCTATCCGATCCGGAAGCGAGGGAACTGATTGACGTTACACAGTCAGTTGGACGACTGGTTGCCAGTTTAACATTACGTCAGTAAGTTAGCAACCTGTAACAATATCGTATAATAGACTTTCATTAAGCGGTCCCGGGCAATAATTTGGAACCTTTGCCTAAAATGAATAGCAAGATACTGCTTTCCATATCTATTAATTAGGCCTTTCTTAAGTTCATCTTTAATAAGTTCTCGTATGCGCTTATCTGCTTCAGCCTAAGCCTCCTGCCTACAGATACAACGCCGCAGGCTAAGCTCAAATCAAAGTCATACGAGGATATATTTACTAATGTCAAAACCTTCCTGCCTAAGCTCATATAGGATCTCTTTGTCTTCAAGACCAACCTTGAAGAATAGCACTAGGATACGAGCTTTCAAGGTCGTAGAGACATCTAAAGGAAGTCGGCGCCCAATTTTCCATTCCCTAAAGCGAGTTTTAATCGTACGATCTGTGACCTTGACTTCATATTCATCTCTGAGATATTGCGACAACTGCTTGTATGTTAGGCCTTCCTTGAATAGCCCAATTAGCTCAAGCTGGTATGGGTCAATATTTATGGAGGGGCGGCCAGCTATTTTCAATCAGCTGTCGTACGAAGCTAGGATTTAAAAGGTATACCTGGCATGTTTTAAGAGGATGGCGGTGGATTTTTGCATCTGCAGAGGGTTCGGTGTGCGGGGTTGGGATGCGAAGCGAATTTTTCCCCTTTGCCTGTTAACCGCCCGCCGTATCTATCGTATGCAAAAGTTGGTAGAATTTCTTGGCGACACCTCATGATTCGCGCTGCGCAACAGCACTTTTGACCACCCATATCTCAGCAACGCTTCAAGATAGCTAAAAAATCCCAAAAGATCCAAAATGTGCATATAAATAAGGTCCACTAACAGAATTTTTAGACTTGATAAAGGCGTAGTTAAGATGTTAATTTTTATAGTTGCTGTTAAGGTTCTAAGGTGTCGCCAGTGTTTTTAAGCTGTAATTGAGAACACACCTTCTATCTCAACAACGCTACAAGATAGCTAAAATATTCTAAAAATCTAGAAGATAGGTAGGAAAAAGAGCAATCTATAGAATTATAGGGCTCTCTAGGAGCGTTGTCAACATGTTAATTTATGTAGTTGCGCAACGTCGCGCAGCGCGAATCGTGAGGTGTCGCCAAGAAATTCTACCAACTTTTGCATACGATAGATATCGGTATAAGGGAAATCGTATACCGAGACCAAACTGTACTACATACTTCGCCCAACTCCCACGCCTCAAATTTCACTAGCATCCATCTCCTCTCTTAGTCATCCGGCTCTTAGTGCGCTCGGGAACCGTCGGAATGCTGTTTGCGATGAAAGTTTTGAAGACACGCCACGTTTGGCAGACTAAAATCCGGGGCTCCTCCGAAGACAATGAAAGAGACATGTCGAGTCTCTCCGGCAAGCAGATGAATCAGCCGCTCTGGAAGGATCTCTCAGCTGACATTATTTCATTATATTTACCCCAATTAGTGACAATGATAGCTGAATAGGAACGGTTATTCTACCTTAGTGAGTGCATATAACCACCCGTCAAACTGATAACAGTGACTGCTGCGAACCGCATTATCATGATCGTTCTATAGTGCGAATGGGTTTTTGCTTTACTGAAATCTACATCGCGAACATCCCGTAGACCTAGGGAATCTTTTCCCGCTTCTCGCACTGGTTCATGGCAAACATGCCTCATGCGAGTCTCCCGAAGACTCCAGGTTGGCGAGAAGAATTAGGCATGAGAATTTTAGCACTCTAGTATGCATATCGGCCTGTCGACCCTGGAAACAGCTAAGGTGCATTTGGGGTGTTCTCGTTTTCTTATGGCTCATGGAGACACTCGCAGCAGTGCTATGAACCAATCCACTAAGCGACTGTCTTGGCACCTCTCTCTCCCTCCAGCTCTGTTACCTTCTCAACTTGAGCTCGAATCACGTAAAGTGTGAAATTTCACTGTCACTTCTACCCCTCTTCGATATAGCTGGATCATCAATGCAGTCTCGGTTATCGCTTGTTGTGATTTTCGAATGCCACAAAGCAATTTACACACTCCAATCCAACACTGAGAACAAATATATATCCTGGAGTCGGTCGCTCTTATGCTCTTCCAACCGACTGATCCCACTTTACTCCCGCAACAGCTGCTTCTGCGAGGCAAACCGTCTTTTCTCGTCTGTTGTTGTTAGCCTACGCCTTCTCCTTGTGATCTCAGCGCAAATCGAAGCCATGCCGGTACGAAACGCGCAGTCGATGATGCTGGCAGTCTACGAGACACAAGGAAAGAAGGTAAGAAGCGTGGCCATCACAGGAAGAAGCCTGCAACAGAAGCTGATGCAGTCGGTAAGTGTAGGCGTGGACATCTCGAGAGCTATGCCACAAGCTGATTCTTCTAGCAACTCCTGAAGATCAACCTCAAGACGGTACAAGTCAAGGAACGGTCGAAGGACCCGAGCCACCTGCTCAAGGTCCAGTTTACGAGAATCAAGGTCAAGCCAATAGCCAAGGCCTCACGGCACCGCGGTCTGCGCCCGAGCCCATGGAAACAACCTCAACCGCGATGATCGGACCTCAAGAGGGTGTAACCGAGTGCAGGGAATCAATGTAGCAACCCATGATTAATTGAAAGAGTGGATGCTACGTAAGAGAGTACGCAATCTGCTGACGCCATGAGGGTCAGAGGTGAGAGATGGCGAGAGCACTACTTGATGACAAAGAGCGCTACTCGGTGACAGAGGGCGGTGGTAGTCAAGCTCAGGTATTCGCAAATAAGAAACCAACAGGTATGTACTCTCCGAGGTACCTAATTCGTCCGGCTAATGTCGTCTAAATGCCGATAGTAAGCTCATCTCACCGTTTGGGCCCATGCACATTTAAACTAAGCTCCTTTCCGAAAAAGTCAATTGCGTCAATCGGATCCTGGATGCAGAGTCCTCCGAGGGATATGCGCTGTTCCGCCAGATCCATTCAGGACCGGATGGACAAACGAGTGAAGAATTTGCCGCATGTTGAAGTTTACGCAGCGCGGCTGTCAGCTTGCCTTGAGCTGGCGCAATTATCCCGCCCACAGGGAGCGAGTCAACAAACTAGACCTCAACAATCTAGATGGAGCATCAGTAACCCAGCATTCTTCCCAGCAGATGAGGAGCGCCAAGTTGAGGACAAGAAGGCTGCAGTCCAGCACAATATATCGTTATGTCCCCAAGGAATCACGCTGGCAGCAGCTCAACGTGGTTTAGCGATGTCAGCACCTGACAGTCAAGACACCGGGATGAATTCAGTTCCTGCGTATCATTCTCGGCTTCAGAATGCGGCTCAAGGTATCTCTGCGACCTCAAGATGCGCTAATCCGGGCGCTGGGATGCTTTCAAGCCTTACATATTAACCCCAGTTCTTAGACAGAGAGCAGACTCAAGAGATGCAGCAAACTCACGTCGGTTACGGTCATAACTTCGCACCCAGCCATCAATCGAGTAACCGTAACTTTAATTATCACTCCGGATCTGGCGCCTTGAGTGAGATAGGGGGTCGTCTTGTCCCCGGTCAATAGGCTTCCCCGGTTGTACTACCGACGGGACTTGTTAGATATGAACAAAACCTGCCAGGTGTCAGCAATTCGAACTCAGCTTACCCTACTTACCGTCCTACTACCACTGGCACAAACACGTATACTTCAAGTCGTATGCCAAAACCCCGTCAATGGCTCTGTGCAGCCTACGCGCTCTGCTCACTACAATCAACCAGCGGCCGGGAATACTCATACTCCGATCCAGCAGCCCACATCACCCGCCCGCGACCCCAGCCCAATACTGTCAGCCTCATCCAGCGCATGCTCGACAATCCATACCTCGCGTACCTGATCCCGGCACCACAGCCATGGCCCGCACCCCAAAGATGTCTCTGGCTACAGATACGGACTTGTTCACATTCAGGTGGAGGGAATATATGGAGCTGAATCCGTTGAAGCTGGGAGAAAAGGAGAACCCGTATTGGGCGGGCTTGCTGGCTAATCAGCGGGGATCCGGATTCGAACGATGAGTCTCCGTGGAAGGGCCCGGCGAGATATGCGAAGAAGGATGGGAATTATTTGAATTATTGGGAGGGGAAGGATGTGGGGTGGATCAGTCAGAAGTTCTCGCCTAAGGCGAAGTAAAGGATTTTGGTAAGTTACATGTTTGGATGTCCTTGGAGGTGCTTGGCACGTATTTGAGAGGAGTGGGACGCGTCCTGGATTGTACAGGCGAAATGGGAAAGGTTTAAGTCCACCTTCGATCTTGAGCTGCACCCCACTCTATATTTCCAGCCGAACCAGAGTTCTATCTGTCTAGGTACCCGGATCTGGCTCGATAAAGCTTCGCTTAGTCATGAACAGAGATTGGGTAGAACTGGAAGAAAGGTAATGGGTGTGGATTGTGGTCTCAAGATATGTCCCCCTCCGCTGGTTGCTTTGGATCGGTGCTGATGCTTCTGCTTAGGTCTATTCGTGTCCATTCGGGTTTTCGCTCTTGTTGCGTGTATTCTGGAAGCGGGAATGCTAAATTTTAAGGCTTGCCAAATCATGAATCATGGTGTTGATGTGCGCGTAGTTGGGGCTAACCCCGATTTTGTTATGGATATGTCGTTCGATGCCGCTGGGGTAAGATTGATATTGGAGATGCGCTTAAGCGTTCGTTATGTGGCATACCGGTTTTCCTTTTCTTTCGCTTGCTTATAGTGTTCTTCCTTCCCTTATCAGTGCCATTTTCCTTCTTTTTCGTGTTGCATTCTTCCTTTTACATATGGACTACGGCGCCTCTGATTGCCGCTATCATGGTTCAGGAGTTCTGGGTGGAAAGCAGGTAGCAACAAGCCTATTCTCGATCAGTAGATTCAAACGTGCCCCTGCTAATATATTTAGATGTCTGCGCACAGTCTCGTGCTGGGAGTGACATTCGATGCCGTCGCCATCATTTATCGCGGAGATGTCGCCAAAAGGCAAAATTTAAGGCGAGTAAGAGCATACCTGTCCTCAGTTAGTATATTAAAACGCGGAATTATTAATACGTATAGCTATTTACGCGCAATCCCCTCCTGAGTGTGACTTTGAACGTCATCGCCATCCGTTCCCGCGCCTTATCCGTTTCTTCGGCACATCAGGCGTCGGAAGGTATTCGATATGATTCGTTCCGCATCGAAAGTGCCCGCGAATAATCTCCAATACCCCGTTGATGGCCTTTCGCGGCTTTCGCAGGTCTATATTGCCAGGGTTACATTCTCTCGATGTGTTTTCGAATCTTGTCGTGGGTGACTTGCAGGGAAGAGCCCAGCTGTCAGTCGACGATTCCATTATCCCTTACCTTCACCCCATATGTCAAAGCATTGTGTACTAGCCATACCGAGGATGCAAGACACACCTTCTTCACGCTACAAGCAGTCATAACGATCACACGATATCAACATAGGACCACCCGGACGACATGTGAATACTCCCAACTATCATGGGTCTAGCAAGCTCCCCCCACCACATTGAATCCAACATTTGGTGAAACATTCGCCCTCGGGCCATATCTACACCGAATCTAGAGGTCATCTCTTGCTCGCATTCATTGCAAATCGCTCCAGAGAAGCGATCTGGTGCCCCCCGGCATCACAACTTGCCCCATCAACGGCTCTTTCGCTCACTAGAAGACCGGCGCATGGACCTTCTGAGTTCATCCCATCTCCAAAAGATATGATTTCCCACCTTCACACTTCGAGCTCCGAGGAGCTCCGGGGCCCGTTTGTCTACCCGATTGGCATTGTTACAGGAATTTCACCGAATTTCACATCCACATCGTGATAGCTAGATTGGACTAAGTGACTTCTTGCTCGCTATCACGAGAAGGGGTGACTATGCTGCTGTGGGGCGCGTCCATGATGGAGCAGTTGGAACGTGCGCTTCTCTTTACCAACCCTAATATAATTGGCCCCTTGTGTTTACCTGAACTCGTTTTTCTCCTCTCTTTTATGCACGCAAGCCGTGAGATGGCCATCTCCTTTGGTAAAACGATCTTTTGCAAAGCCAAAATGGACGGTTCGAGTTCAACTGGTCTGGGTAGCAAGCAGGGCCGCGACGAAGACTTCACATCTCAGGAGCAACCGAGAAGACCGAAGAGACGATGGGGGTACGAGTGAAACCAGGATGGCAAGTCTACTCACACTCAAGTATAAGCGCATTTTACATATCAAGTATCGCTAATAAGTCCCGCAGAGTCCCAGGCATCAGAGCATATAGCCCCCGAAGCACCCTCAAGCACATCTTCCGCAGATGGTGATTTTGAGATAGACTCGGATTTTAAAGGCGACGTTGTAGAAGACCTTGGGTCCGAATCCGAGAAAGAGAGTCGAAGCGGACCTTACACAATTAGGCCTGCATACGTCTCCCCCTACGATGCATTTAATTGCGGTGGCGGTAGCACGACGCTCACTCGATCAACCCACAGTGGTCATACCTGGGAGAATTTGCCTCGGCAACTCCAGGAGGACGAATTCTCGGAAGCGTTCATTCATAAAACGAATCCGAACATCCATTCTTGAGAACCACAGAGAGGCGGGCCAGTTGGTGGGACAGAGGGCTTCCGAAGGGGCCCTAGACCTGGCGAGGGGCATGTAGGATGGACACGGGGGAATCATCCCGACCCACCCGCAGGCTGGGATTCTCCGAACATATCACTGGCAGGACATCGACCAGCACGACTCACACACGATACTCGAGCCCCAGAACCGAATCCGATTCCATTCCATGAGTTGGCGCGCGGTATAATGAGATTCCCAGAAGGCAACGATGCAGCCGATATGACCCAGGCTGTGCAGTTCACGCTGAAGGCAAAGAAGGATTATGGAAAGACGTACAAGTTTCCGACTGATCTTCATCGTATCTTGTCCCAGATTAGACTCCCTCGTCTTACAAATGCACACACGGATAGTGAGGTTCAGAGACGGTATGAGCGGTGGCTCAAGGAGGCAAATTCCTCAGCTCGTCGACAGCGGGGTGAACAGAATCAACAAGGTAGTGCACAAGTCCAGACTCGATTGGGAGGACGAATGCAGTCACAGGCTTGCGGACTCAGCCAACATGATGAAGATATTTTGGCGAGTCATCTATGGGCAAGTGCAGGCTCAGAGCCCAGTCCCGATTCGCTAATTCGAGACGGGCCGCAGCCTCTCGGTTTCAACATTAGCGAACGAGCCCAGGTCATTCGGGCAGCGAAGTCTGAAGCGGGTAGACATCAAGACTATACCTGGAACATAGATTACCATTCCCTGGTAGACTACGTCGCGAGCCAACGGATCGCTGATCTGAATCAGGCCCTGAGCCGCGATGCCGCTCCTACTATATTCGGGGCCGCGCCCGAACTCCTTCGAGATGTTAGTCCTAAGGAATATACGTCAACAGAACTTCGTGCCATAATTAATTTTGCGCGGTCTGAACACCAGCAAGTGATTGAGTGGAGGAATACTGGGTCTCATCTCGAGAGGTCGAGGCGCGTTGCGCTCGATCAACCTCGATTCGGATTGGCACATTTGGTAACACTCATTGAAACTCAGCCTAGGGACTTGCTGCCTGAGTTCAATCGGCTGAATGCTGAGGATAATCTGGCGGTCTCAGAGGAGCAGAGCGCCAGTGCTACCTCCGCGTATGGAGCTCTTAGCACTCCCGCCGCAGCCCGATCTGGATTCGTTTCATCCAACTCATATCCTGCAAGAATCTTTGGATACCAACAGCCACCTTCACGTTCGGAACATCACCAAGAGCTAGGCACGGATTTGGTCGCAACGGAACAACTACTTCGAGATCTCGCAGCGCCACCTTCTGACAACCAGGGTGATTTTGCACGAAGCGTCCGATTCGCTCAGTCTGAAGCCCAGAGAAATGTCCCCTGGACTAACTCGATAGAGGGCCTGAATCAGGTCCGGAGGCAGCTCGGCTCACATCATGCTAACACACAAGCCGTGCAAGACTATGCTCGAAGTCTAGCTCAATCCAACTACCGCCCAGCACGTGGCTCGGCGAGAAATCAGACAGGCAATTACTTAGTCCCTGACCAAGGCACACGAAACCCATCCCGACAAGCTCGGGTTCAGACGCAATCTGCTTTAAGCAATCAAAGTTGGAGCCTTTGCCCAACCACGAATAAACATTGCGGATACAAATTTGCTTGCCACCCAGCAAGCTCCTTATCCGCCGATCACCCAAACGCAAATAGATGAAGGTATAAGGACGGCAGGTAGGCCAGCGAGTTCCAGTTCCAGTAGACTACCTCCATGGACGAGTAATTCAGTCCAACAGTCTCAAGAACCGCTCAATCTTTACAATTCTGGTACAGATTCCGTGCGGCCAATAGCACGGGTTCCACCGCGCGCGATTATGCCTATGGGTGAGATGCAAATCGACCCCGCGACCAAAACACAAGATGAACGCGTGGCCGAAACGTAGGACGGGCTTGGGCTTGAAGCGCAGAAGGAACCTGTTGATGAAGCATAGGACAAATGTGTGCCCCAAGCTCTAGATGAGCCTGTGGTAAATGGGGAAGACGAACCCGTAGCTGAAGCGCGAGTCACTACCGCGCCGGCAACTGCGCCGTCCAACAAGGACCGTCCTGTGCCACTACTAGATCGACCACTTCCAACAGAATACGAGGAGCTCCCCGGGCCTCATTCGAGCGAATACCAGCCGACGGGTCGCTTTCGCCGTCGACCAGTCCCCGCTTCTCTTCTCCGCAACCTGCCCGAACCATACCCTGATGACCTTAGCACTCGCGCCCGTTGCATCCGCTTCGCGCGCTCGCACTCCCAGCGGAGCATTAACTGGAGAGATCAGCAATCGCATTTGGATAACTTCGTTGGGAGAACCAACGGGTATGGTTTGGAGTTACTGAGGAGCCGGGAGGACCGTGGTGGGACTAATCGTTTGTCAATAGCCGTTTGAGAGGCGATCAAGCCATGTTTTGCTGGAAACGATTGGGTTGCTACGGATATCTTTGAGATTGTGAAGTGGATTGGTTGGGAGAAGGAGATCCTGGAATGCGGGATGGCTAATGGGAGAATGAAAGTGGGTGGCAGGGATATGCTTTGAGAATTTCATTGTCATTTTCTATGCTATCTTCGTGTTGGATGTCCCGGAGGTTCCAGGTACAGGTATAGCTGTAGCGATTATCCTTTTACTGTTCTCATAGGATTTTCGCTAAGAGAGGTATCACCCTGGATATGGGGCAGTCTTGGCATACGAAGCTGTATTAGAGAAATTGAAATTAGATCTCACAACTTTTCATTAATACTTCTAAGTCGGTTTCAATCTCATATCATGTCTCTCACAATACGCGGCACTGCGGCCATTCCCGCCAATCTAAGTCGCCTGGACTGACTTCCTTAGCACGTGATATATCCATTCACTCCCCGCACATCAGTCTTAAGGATCTCGGCGCAACCTGCCTAAGTAGGTAAATCAAGGAACATCTGTGGAAAATAGATGAATTTCTGACTTAGCATGCAGATGTAGAACTCCTGAAGTGTAAGCATGCCAAGATCTGTCTATGCAGATCGCCGAGATACCGGGTTGTGGGGAGCCGTGCGGAAGGGTCTTGGAAAGGGTAGACGAGTCACAAGGCGCGTCGGTCTTGGAGCGAAGGAGGGCGACGATGAGTTATCGTAGACCTTCCTCAACGGGCAGGATTCAGAACCGCAGTGTTCTTTCGGGCCCGTTCTCACTGCTCATTTGGTTGTCTCATGGATCGCCCCTCCATTTCATCTTCATCTTCGCTCCCACGTCCCACGCAACAGCAAGCGGGCAGCTAGGTATCGTCGTTTGAGATCGATACTGGCATCCCATTCTGCTTCATGCAAGACCCACTCTTTTTCCAATATTTGGCATGCAACTTTTGCCGTCTCTTATGCCTACAGCAACATAAATCCGTCGCTTCGCGCTTCTATCTCATATTCCGATTTAAATCCCAAATGTATCACATTCCCTCATTCAACATCATTCAAACCACACCATCACTCACCCACATCTTTTCCTGCAATCTCAATCGTCATACTCATCGGAATTCTCATCAAAGTGATACCTTCTCCCACAATTTTTGCATCAAATGTATGGACTGAAAGGAACTTTTTCAAGTCCACTTCCGATACCATCTTCAGCGTATTTTCTATCAGGGCTGGATTGAGTTCATCACCTCCTAGATTCGAACATACTGGCATTTCGAGCATCGTTCACTTCACTTCTTCTTCATCCTTCTTGACTTGCTAGCCCAGTGAGGTTATCAGCAGCAGCCTCCGGTCTTGCACTACCTCTCGCGTTATATGCACCGCACAGTCCTGGCGTGCGGGACTTATGCCGCCTGTTCTTAATAGGCACGTAACCCTTCACCCACTCTTGGCCCAATGGTCCTGGTATTTCCCGCCCGGCTTACCGAAATATGTAACTCGGCGAAAAGGTTTGGAAAATGGAGGGATGATGGGCTTCGCGCACTGATGAGCTGTTCTTTTGCGAACATGCCAAGACATGTCTTAGATAAGCTTAGGTGAATGGCTGCTGCTCTGGGGTCGGGTTTAGGATAATAATTGCTTTCGTTGGTGGGAAGGCTACTCGTGAATTTTAATTGATAGATGGCTGTGCAGCGTATCATCCCACATATAAGGGATCGCCTAACTCGCAGGCTCAGCCCTATCAAGAAATGCATTGAAATTCTATAACACTACGTCAGGAAAAATAACAAACTGCGCCTAGATATTCTCACGGAAATTTCCATCGTCCTCTCGAGGCTCTGCCGTCCTCCTCTCCGCTATCGCTCACAGCCTTGTTGCATCGGTCAGTTCTTGACGGGTGTCAATCTGCAAGTCGCCAGTAGCATTTCAACCTGCCTCGTTGCCTTGAGACGCCACAATATACCATCCAGTTGTTCACAGTCATCCGCAGTCCTTATTCCAGGCTACCAATTCAACTTATGCCCAATCAAACCAACTGATCCTAATACAGTTGCTTGCAAAATCGGCTTCCCCTCCAACAGCACAGCGAAGATTTTACCCCACCACAGAATCAGATCTCTTGGCATCTTCCTTACCAAGCTAAGTTAATCGTCAAACAACGGTACATGCTGGAACGGTACCAGTGGCTCGTGTACTCCGGAGCCTAGGTTCCGCCACATGTGGCTCAGCCTTTCCATCAACCATGTTCTCCCACACTTCCATCGAATTCAGTATATCTCGGCAAGGGTATGGCTGGAGCGGGTCAACCGTCCTCCCTGCTCAGTGGTGGTGACAGCTAGTGCTAAATCACTTTCATTACCGTTACATATCACTCATAAGCAAGCTTACGCAGCTCTACCGTTCTGCATTTACGCTAGCTTCCGTTTCAGAAATGGCGCACAGATCGTGTTTTCGCAGCAGGTGACGGGAAGCAGCGTGGCCAACAGTCCGTAGAGCGTAATTACGGATGCATTCGAGAGATGAATACGGTCGGTATTAGAGCTACGATACTATTGTACAAAGACGAGAATCGTACGCTACGCAGCGTAATACGTACACCGTAGGAGACCGTATACTGTACCTATTTTTAATCAATCTCGAGAAGAACTGGAGCTGGTTTCTCAAGGCCTTTGATCACAGCTTCGAGATCGCGGAGATGGCTGTTGACGACCTCATTGCGCAGCCAATTCTTCTGTAGCTGTAGTGCCTCGATCGTTGATGCCCCTAGCTGGTTCCTGTCGTCGGTGATGGTCCTCTTAGCAGTGCTGAAGGCTCTCTCACAGTCGCATGAGGTGCAAGGTATCGAGAGATAATCGAGGGCAATCTTGAAGAGCGTAGGATACTCCTTACAGCCAACCTAACGCCACCAAAGTAACGGATAGTTAATCAGAGGATCCTTCTCCCGCGGATCGATAGCAGCAAGGTCTTCAGCTAAGACGGCGTAGTACAGCTCGAGCTCGTTGACCTTCCTCGCACGCTTGTGGCCCTTGTGGCCGGTGAGTAGAGAGAGATCGATATCCATTGTTTTCACCTAGCAATCGTCGTGGGTATCAGCAGGAAGCCTTTGACGTAGCGGCTATAAAAGAAGCTCATCTCAAGGCTCACGAGCCTCATCCTCGGCATCCAGGTATTAACGAAAGATCTCTCTTATGGAGAGCTCAGCCTTCTTGTGCCAAGTAGGGTGCTTTTGCTAGTAGTCCTTAAACCACAAAAAACAAAGCTTTAAATAAAGGATAGTTGCCACAACATAAGAACTAACTTTAGGTTTAAGAATTAGCTTGCCCTAGTACGTTGTAAGAATAGTTTAATTATATGCCACATAGCTACAGAGATAGCACTTATTAGAGTAAGTAGTATATACCTTAACCTTTTTATATAGCTATTCCTTAAGTAGCTATAAGATAATAATTATCTACTAAAGAGAGCTATATTTAGATTTTAAAATATTACCTTCTAGGTACAAGGTTATTTTATAGAATATTTCTAGGTATTAGTAGAGCTTAAAAACCTTATTCTATTTACTTTTATTAATAGTATTTTATACAAAATTATAACTATTACCTTTTTTTTTATTATATACATAGTTACTATAAAGCTTATAATAAACCTATTAATAAGCTTTTCAAGCTCTTAATAGCAAAAAAGTATTAAATAAATAAAGTACTAGTATATATTACTATCTTACTGTAGATTAAAGGTACTAAAGCAAAAAAAAAAAAAATTCTTATTAATAAGCTCTTTTTATATAAATAAAAAAAGCTTATAGTATTTATTAAATACTAAAACTAAGTTAATAAAGTTATAAAGCTTTTTAATAACTTTATACTTTTAATAGAACTTAAATTACTTATAAAAAGCTACTTAAGTAAGCTTTTGCTTAAATTTACTTAATTTTTTACTATACAAAAAGCCTTTAATAATAAGGTTAATAATATAGTCTATATAGTAAATTTATGCTAGTATTAATAAGTTAAGTTTTAGAGCTTTATTTAACTTAGTAATAAGCTTATTTTTATTATTTAACATATTATTTTTAACAAAAGCATAAAATTAGTAGATAATAGAGTATTTTTAAAGTATAGTAATAATAATATAAGCTTAGGTAGCTATAGAGTAGTTGCTAAAAATCTAGTAAAAAAAAAAATAAGTAAATTATACTATTAATACTTAAAGTTTATTAGAAATTTAAAGTTAGTACATTATACTTAAAATTAGTATCTTTAAACTAATTAAAGAAAGTACTAAATTTAAAATAGTTAAAGAATTAAACTTACTTATAAAGTATACAATAATAGTTATAAATAATAAATAATTACTAAATAACTAAATATTAATACTTATAAAAGCTTTATAATAACACCTTAATTTTCTTTCTATAGTTCTTAAGAATTGCCTTAATATAACTAGAAAGCGTTATTTTACTAAATAGTAGCATAATAAAAGCTTAAGTTAATTCTAAATAAGTAATAGTTTAGTAGCTATTAAGATAGTATTATAAAAGCTTATATTCTTTAAAATTATCTAGTTAACTAAAGTACTTTTTAAAGCTTTCTTAGTCTATAGCTATTTTAAGAAAGCTTAATTGGCTCTAGCTACGTCTTTTACAATTTCTTATAAGTTTACTAAAGGTCTTAGAAGATTCACTACTAAGCTACTATTAATAGCAATTTAATAGACGTTCTTTAAGTGCTCTATAATATAGTAAGTACTATTATACACTTTAGTATCTCCTTTAATTTTTTATAGGTAATAAGCTTTGTAAAGCCAAATCTGTAAGCTCTTATTATTTGCCTTAAAATACTATAGCTCTGCGCTATACTTTTAGATTACTAAGGCTTCACAGCTATCTTAAAGCTAACTCTTATGTTTCACCTAGTATCTAAGCTGATAAGACGCTAGCCTCTTAGTGCTGCTGTACTAGATGTACTCTTAATTAATCTTAAATGTAATGCAAGAGTTAAATAAGCCATCGTTAGGATACTCATGAGAGAAGAATGTGCAGGGCAAGCCTTGTGGGCTCTTAGCTAGTGATAAAGGTGACGCGCCCGGAGTTGCTACTTGAGCGCAAGTAAGCTATTTAGAAGCAGTAAAGTAATACGGCTGCTAGAGCTCCTTTCTCTTGCTGCTGCTTAAAGCTTAAGAGGCGGAAACACGCTAAGATGTACGTACGAACTTCTTTATTGCTGACGGACTCATGCTGATGAAGATGAAGAGAAAAAGTAGGTGTAATTGTGCGCGAAAAGCTCTGTTTGTTACACCGTCAAAGCCACTGTTATACTGCGTTGATTGGCTATTAAAATAACGCGTCAACGCCTCTGCGCAAGCTCCTCGACAATGGCCTCAAAAATCAGATGAAAATAGGCTCCCCTTATTACCAAGGGCATCAACAAGCTGTCCGTATACGCCGTATATGATTATAAGAGATGTATGCTACTTACGGCAACCTAACGAGCTACGATAGTATTGTGGACACAAAACGTACGAAACGTAGTGTATGGATAGTCCTACGGACTGTTGGCCACGCTGACGGGAAATGCAGGTGCAGGTAGGATCTCTGGCTAAGAGACTTAACCACACTGCCGCGTCAGGGATAGTTATTATCTGCTTTAGGATCAGTACTATAAACACTATCGAATATGGCTTCATAAAGTTAAGATCCTGCCCGTTAAGGCCCAGAGGCGAATGGGAATATTCTTCGAGCAGCAGCATGGGTAGGGGAACCCAAACATCGTTAAAATCCGGCTCGACTATGGCGTGGAGTTGAACTTCTTTTGGAGCTAATGCGCCTATCAGAATTGTACGTAGGTCTAACGTGTTCATTTCTTGGCGCTCACGCCCAAACCCTACTACAACATCATGGAGGTCTTATTTAGTAGCATGAAGTTCTCATAAATATTGTCTTTAAAGGAATGATTGAAGTCGATTAATTGAATTACCTAAAGCTGTAGAGACTGTGTTCATATGTGCATGTTCCTAATTACGTAACCCCTTAATGATTCGTTCTGGTGCATCCACATTCAGGCATCCACGTGTTTCTGACGTGGCAAGATTGCCGTGCCAACACTCCCTCTCAAGCTCATTCATGTCACGATACTTAGCATAGTGTTTTAATTTGGATATTTCATTAATCACCGCTCCTTTTGCTCCTTCTGCTTGGATCAAGTCTATAGTAGTTAACTAGGCGGAGGTAAAGTTCAGGACTAAGCGCCTTAGTTAAACCATCTATAATTATCTTAGCTATTGGAAGGTAGAGCGTAGTGACTCGTCCGTTCTATACCTACTCCTATACGTAGTAGTATTAAACATTAATATATTTACTGCGCTTATAGAATTTAGGGTTCTTACCTAAAGCTATAGCGCTTTTATTATCTGCATAAATCTTAATAGATTCTTAATAAAGTCCTAATTTAGTAAGTAGTTATCTAAGCTAGATAGCTTCTCTAATAGCTTAATATATAGTTATATATTTCGTCTCTATAGTTAATAGTGCTACTGTTAGCTAATATTTTAAAAACCAGCTAATAGGTTCTTTATTTAGAGTAAAGATATAGACTCCTATTAAGCATCTAGTTATAGAATCTTTAGTAAAGCTAGTATCTATATATCTAGTAAGTTTACTATTACTTTTTCTATTAAATGTAATATAGTAGTTGATTGTACTGCGTAGGTAGTTAAAGATTTTCTTAAGTACTTTCCAATACTCAAGCCTAGAGTTATTTATATACTAAGTAAGTAATAAGACTATAAATACTATATCTAGCTATATGATAATTATAGTATATATAATAGATTCTAATTAGGCAGTGAATTCTTATCTTAAAGCTTTAGTAGTAATACCATTAAATAGCTTAAGATATTAATCTATAACTATTAGTATTTTTACTTTACGTCTATACTTACTATATCTATATTTATTAAGAATCTTTTTAATATATGCTTGTTAGCTAAGCGTAATTGTTTTTACACTATAGTTATATTTAATTTCTATTCCAAAATAGTGTCTAATACTTCTTAGGTTAATTATCTTAAATTCTTTACTTAGTTAATTAATAACTTACTTCATGGCTAGCTTATTACTGCTAATTAGTTTAATATTATCTATATAGACTATAATCATAAGTCTCGTGTAAATATTGCTTTTAATAAAGACATTATTATCTACTATAAGTAGCTTAAATCTAATTTTAATAAAAAAGCTTATAAGTTGTTTTTTTTAATTACGTGCTAACTACTTTAGCCTATATAGATCTTTTTTAACTCTATAAATAAGATATTTCTTACTCTTTTAGACGTAACTAGGTGCTTACTTAACGTAGATTTTTTTTATTAAAATCTAAATTAAGATATACCGTTATAAAGTTAAGTTATATAATATTATGGTTAAATAGTACTATAAGTATAAATATTATTTATACTAAAGATACTTATATAACTCTAGTATATATTTAATTATTATTAATACTAAACTATTATATAAATTCTTTTCCTATAAATCTAGTCTTATACTTAGTAATTTAATTATTGGCTTTTTTTTTGACTTTAAATATCTACTTTCCATCTAGTACTATACGCTCTATGGGTAATTTAATAAATTTAAATATTCTATTCTCTTAATATTACTTTATTTTAATATCTGTAGTATCTTTTTACTTTTTATTATTTAGCTATTTTATTACTTCTATAAATAATTTTAGCTCTAGGTTATTTAGATCTAGCTTTTTATAAATACTTATATTAATTATAATTAAAGTATACTCTAAAGCATTATTAAGATATAAGTAGAAGCTTTAATAGGCGTGGTTAATTTCATTAAGTATTACTATATATAATATATAAAAATGCTTATTAGGGGCTCTAATAAGTGTAATTACCTTCTATATACTTACTATAGCTTTTATTATTACTAGCTTTATTAAAATTATATATTTATACTTATTATAGAATTTTAGAGATAGTTGTCCTCTATTATTACGTATTAATTACTATAGTAGTTCTATTAAAAAGAGTAGCTTCTAAATTAGTAATTCTATCTTAAAGCTTATTATAATATCTTATTATACTTTTTATTTTAGTATTTTTAATTATTTATAGCTTAATATAAATCACACTTTACGTATGCTCTTTACTATATTAAGTATTTTTTTTTTAATAGTATAAAGTTTAGCTTATATAGCCTGTTTAGCTCCCTCTTATAAAGTAAGTTCTACTTAATTTTAACTATAAGTTTATATACTCTATATTATATAGCTTTTTAGCTATTAGTTATTAGTTTAAAATTAGAACTATAAGTTCCTGTAGACGGCTGCTATACTTTTTATTTAAAGTTAAAATTATTCTTATCTTTTATAAATTAATGTTTATTATATAGTTTATAGTTATTATTAGATTTAAAATTTCGTTCCTCTGTAACCTAGTGTGTCCCTTTTTTCTAGATTTTAATAATTAATCTATTAAATTTATCTATAAATCCTATAAATTTTTTTTAATTTTATATAGTATAATCTTTTTAGATTAAGCTCTTTAGCTATTCTAGTAATATATAATAGTTTTAAATATTAGAATTTTAGAAAGATCTGGTTTGTATCTATTGATAACTTTATATAATATTTTACTATTAAGTTTTTATACTAGACTTCTATTTTTTAGCTCAGCAGTATATTTAATTACTAGTAGCTAAAAAAACTTTAGAAGGTTCTAATCTACTAGTATTAATATTATTTTCTTATAAAGGTAGAATTAGGTTATCTTAGTAAGTCTATTCTCTTATAAAGTGTTATACACTATTAGTTAGTAAGTAATCTCTTTTTTTTTATCTATTCTTTAAAGTCTTAACTTATGAATATAGAATCTTAGTTTAAGAAAATATATGTAATAGAGACTTTCCCTTATGCTTTCTAGTAAGCTTATAACTTTTTTATATAATTTAGAGCTTTATCTTTAGAGCAAATAAGTCCTACTTTTATACTAGTAGTATAATTATTAGTTATAGAAATATATCCACGCTTTTAATTATATCTTTCTGGTTTAATTAGTAGTATAAGATTTAAATAAAGAATTTCTCCTTCTCACTCTACGCACTATTATTTACTAAACGGTTATTTTTAAAGCTTAGATTTTAAGTAGTATATATAAGTACTATAGTAATAGCTCTTTAGCTTTAGTCTAGTAATATTCTTTATAAGCTTTATAAAATTACTATATTTTATATATTCTATTATTTAATAAAGCTGTTTTGTTAATACTTTTTTAGTTAGTAATAGCTTTATAGCTAGTGCCATATAAGGGTCTGTTTTTACTATATATATAAGAATAATTCTATTTTTTTTATATACTACAGCTACTTTATTGCCTTTTTAATCTTTAATTTTTCTATTTTTCTAATTAAGAGTATAGCCCCCGCGTCTTATTCTTATGGCTAATAAAATATTAATAGAGCTGTCTAGATAATACTAAATATTTTTAATAGTATAGAAAAAAGTTTTGCTGTTCTAAAGCTAACATAAAAGCCATATTATTCCTTTACTTAAAATTTATATAGTTTTATTTATTCTGCTTAGGGCTCTACTAGCAGCATATATCTCAATAAACTAGACATAATTATTATAGATATTAACTTTTAATAAAGTGTCGTACGTTGTCTTGCTTTTATCACTATAGATAAAAAAGCTTAAAGAGATATTAATTAAGGTATTAGTTAGAGTAAGCTATATTACTTTACTATCTTTATTTTTTTAAAGATTCTTTTGCTTCTTACGCTAGCTATTTATAGCCTTTTCTGGGTGCTTAAACTAGCAGTCTTCTTCTTTCTTACCTTCCCTTTTACACTATAGGCAGGTCTTTAACTTGTGTTCTTTACTTATACTAGGTAATTTACTTTAACTTTAACTCTGCTTCTTACTTCTTATATTTATTATAAGAGATATAGCTTTAGATTAAGATTTGTTTACAAGCTCTTCGTTATGGAGTTAACTTATAAGAGTATTATACGAAAGCGATTTAATACCCATATCACGTTTTTATTCTTAGAAAGAGATAAAGTATGTTCTAAGATTGTGAATCATTACATGCTTAAGCATAAAGTCAATTGTAATCTTTTACTGTGTAATGTCTTAGATAAGGATTCTAAATTTATTAGTGTAGTCTTCTATGTCTTTGCATGAAACATACATCATAATCCAGATCCACTCAGCAACTAAATACTTCTATAGTTCAGTATTAATCTTATAGTGCTTAATAAGGGTGTTGATGACCTATTAAGCTACTAGAATTCTATTAACCTTTCATGCTGGCACATCCTCGCAATAGATAATAATATCATTAATCGCTTTGTTATTATTAGGATGTAGTACCTAGTCATCTTAGTCCTTTATAAATTCCAGGGCAAAGTCGAAGTCTTAGTAGTCGCTTATGTTACCGAATTTTAGCTTCTTTTCCAGATTAGTTTCTGTCTGTCTGGGTGAGGGTGTCTTTATCTTAATTATCTCTCTAACTAGTGAATTATCAGAAGCAACAGACGTTCCATCGCTACTTTGGCATAAGATTAATAGAGGAGTCGTTTACTAAGTACTTTGTTTGTACGGAATAAATCTGACTACGTCCCATGTGCCTTTTACTGTTATATGCTTTTTAAGCCTAAACAGCCATATGATAAGATTTGCAGCTCCTTTAAGCTTTGGTACTCCGGTCTCTTTTGTCATTTTTAACAGCCGTGAGGATTTAATTGATAGACAATTTGGATCAGGTCGTATGAAAACGAGTGATATATGAGATTCGCAAAGCGGGCTCATAACCTCATGGAGGTCTTATTTGGCAGCATGAAGTTCTCATAAATATTGTCTTCAAAGGAATGATTGAAGTCGATTAATTGAATTACCTGAAGCTGTAGAGACTGTGTTCATATGTGCATGTTCCCAATTACGTAACCCCTTGATGATTCGTTCTGGTGCATCCACATTCAGGCATCCACGTGTTTCTGACGTGGCGAGATTGCCGTGCCAACACAACAGTCTCGCGGAACCAAAGACCGACCAACGTGTGTTATTATCCAGATAGAACTGCTTCTCTTTATCAGTTAAATTCCTTTCCCAGCGCAACGTTCGGCAATAGTTTGCGTCCCATGAGCATTTAAGGTAACCTCTAGTGAGCAAACTAAATATCCATGTTCGCTTTGCAGGCACTAAATTTTGCTGTATACTAGTCAATCTAAGTTCTCCCAAAGATGGCTCTCCAAGTATTGGCCGAAGGGGAACAAAAAAATGTGAAGGGTCTCCTCGACAATGGTGCAGGCGTCAATGCTCAAAGCGATCAATACCGGAATGCTGGTCAGATGCCGCTATGGTGGGCCGCAAGAAACGGGCTCGGGACTGAGGTGAAGCTACTACTTACGATGGATGGTATCAATCCGGGCTCCAAGGACACAGAAGGTCGGACACCGCTGTGGTGGGCCGCACAGAACGGGCACGAGGAGGTGGTGAAGCTGCTGCTCGCAAAGGACGGCGTCGACGTAAACTCCAAAGCCCAATCCGGTTGGACGCCACTACAGGAGGCCGCAAAGAACGGGCAGGAGGAGGTAGTGAAGCTGCTACTTGTAAAGGATGGTGTCGACGTAAACTCTAAAGACAAAGACGGCCGGACGCCACTACTAGAGGCCGCAGATAACAGGCACGAGGGAGTAGTGAAGCTGCTAGTTGTAAAGGATGGTGTCGACGTAAACTCTAAAGACAAATATGGCCAGACGCCATTACAGGTGGCTGCAAGGAATGGGTACGAAGGGGTAGTAAAGCTGCTGCTCGCAAAGGACGGCGTCGACGTAAACCCCAAAGCCCAATCCGGTTGGACGCCACTACAGGAGGCCGCAAAGAACGGGCACGAGGGGGTAGTGAAGCTGCTACTTGTAAAGGATGGTGTCGACGTAAACTCTAAAGACAAAGACGGCTGGACGCCACTACAGCTGGCTGCAAGGAATGGGCACGAGAGGGTAATGAAGCTGCTGCTCGCAAAGGACGGCATTGATGTAAACTCTAAGAACAAAGACGGTCGGACGCCACTGCGAGATGCCGCAGACAACGGGCACGAGGGGTTAGTGAAGCTGCTACTCGCAAAGGACGGTGTCGACGTAAATTCCAATAATAATACATACGACCAGATGTTGCTAAAGTATGCCGCCAAGAAGGGAGACAAGGGAATGGTGGGGCTGCTGCTCGCAAAGAACGACATCGACGTAAATTCTAAGGACAAAGACGGTCGGACGCCGCTATGGTGGGCCGCAGAGAATGGCCACCAAGGGGTGGTGGAGTTACTTACTCATAGAGACAGCGTCACCTTGCATATGCTGGTCGAGGAAGGGGCACACTCACTAGTAAAGTTGCTCTTGAATGCTGCATGTAATCCCGATGCCAGGGATTCCCTCAACCGAACTCCATTGCATATCGCAATTTTGTTTGGGCGCTCAGAGATAGCGACTGAACTTATCTCTTCGGGAGCAAGCATTAACTATAAGGATGGCAATGGTATGACTCCACTACGCCTGGCCATCCTGCGTAAGAGCCGCGATTTCATTGAGTTGTTGCTCAAGAGCTCAGCACATATAAATGGTATCATGGCGACTGAATGGCTAGATGCATATGGGAAACAAGTACCAGATATTGTAAAGCTGTGGGAAATGCGGAGCGGAGAGAAATTTGTGCGCTTCATTGAAGAAGGAGCAATCCCAGGCGAATTGAGGCAAACGTCAGCTGAACCTAGGACAGACAGGCGTCTCTTATAGGTCTTCATTCTACTCATCTCAAAGAAGAAGCTTACCAAATTTTGCAAGCCTATTCGCAAACTACTTGCTTTGGCAGAAGGGCCTAATACCTGACTTAGCTGAGTCTTTACAACGCGATAAATTGCAAGTTTTCCACCCAGAGTCATCTGATGGTGCGGGCGTGACTTTTTCTGTCACTATTTGGTTCCCCGCCGGCCAGGGCAGAGACGACCGGAAACATTTCAAGATCCCTGACTGGGGGAAATGTGGGATAACATGGACTATGGTGTCAAGCGCGAACCCGAACAAAGAGTCAAGTTGGAGGTCAACCGACCACTTCAGCATGCTTCCATATGGTTGGATACCAGAAGATGGTGTTGACTTCTTTACTCAGTTTATCCTCCATCTGAAAGACAGATGGTTGAAACTATGTAACCTAGCCGAGGAGCATCTAACTGACTGTGTGAGTCAGCCCGAGCAATTACCCACAGAGTTGATTTAATTGAACTTGCTAACGGAACTAATTATAATACAGCGTCTTGACCAACTGCATGAAAAGGGGGAAGGTCGTGAACTCATACCCCGGCTTGCGGAAGACGCACGGGAGTGGACCAACCTTCGTAGGATCTTGAAAGACCAAGTTAATACTGCTGGGAATTTTGCTGTTGATTATTGTTATCGCTATAACGAGAACAAGGGTCTAGAAGATCTGAAAGGTGTCATAGATGGCTTTGCAGATACAGTTAGTGATCGGATCAGCCAGCTCGATCAGACAGTAAGGGATCTTTTGCAGTTTGTTAGTATATTGGCCGTTCTTCCCAATAATTCGTCAGAGCTGATCTTGTGCAGGAATTTGCCTGGGTCTCGATCAATGAGGCCCACAAATCAACGAGCCTTGCGACAAGTATGAAACGCCTCAGTTGGGTCACGGTAAGATTTTGTTTAATTTCGTCACGTACTTAACTAAGAAGCTAATATACTCAGTTCGTTTTCCTTCCTGCAATGTTCGCTTCGGTAAGGGTTCACGGCATATTCAGGCGTCCAATTTCCAACTACATAAGCTAATTAAGCGATTTTGTATACAGAGCATATTTAGTATGAATGTAGACATTTTCAAAAATGACCCGGACTGGCGTTGGTACCTTCTCTTTGGGGGAGTTTCTCTGATATTCACTATGTGTGGATGGCTTATTTTTAAATGCTGTCCTGTTCGTGATAGTCCCTTAACAGTCTGCTATTTCTTTATGGTACTGATTAGCGACACAGATTGAATCATGGATGGAAAGAAATATTGGACAAAGGATACAGAGCGCTGCGAATTATACAGGGTCGAGATCGAAGAAACCCAAGGAGCCGCAGGAGCCGCCGAGATGAGCGCCGTAGAACCGAGTACCGTAAGACTAGCACTGAGGATCAGATTAACGAAGGGTATGACAACTGATTGTTCCCTTTGAACATGATGGAAAACAGGCAGCGTGGCAAGTAACATAATGGATTGCATAAGCAAGAAAATGCTCAGAAGGTAGTAAGGACTGAAAATATATCTCCATCTCCCAAGCAATGAGTCATTCAACACCCAAGCAGAGTCATGCCAAGACGTCCAAGCAGTGGAAGCCTTGCAATTCGCCAACAGAACAAAACACTATCCTTCAAAATCCCAAGGCAAAACACGGTTATGGATAATCAGTGCCGCGCTTCTTCTGCTCTCAATTTATCCCTAAGAGGCGGAGGGCGGACCGTGGAGCGCGACGCTTGACCACTCGTAGGGTTGCAAATCTACCGTATATTGAAAAAAATGCTTGGATATACCGTATATGTATAATATACTGTATATGCTGTATATGGTATATTGATGATTAATCCACATTTGTAAGCTTTGTAAGCTCTGAAATCCGATCAATATCCTTAGCAATTGCAAGGCCTTCTGCAATCTGTGAGAGATCTCTTAGTCATCTTCAAGCTCATCTGCCTCATTCTCCTCCACCTCGTCCTCGTCAAAGTACTGAGGATCCTCGCTCGCGATTTGATCTCTAATCCTAAGGTTTGTAAAGAGATATACTAGCATCTCAACCTTAGGATTAGCAAGTCGATTTCTGCTCTTATTCTGGATAAAGCCGTGTACGCTCCAATTGCGCTCTACTGGCCCTATGGTCGGATTGATGCTCGGGGCATAGATGGCCAGATCTTTAAGATTACGAGAACAATCCTGATTCTCCCACCAATCAGCACGATCTTTTCTATTCTCAAAAGCAAACCAATTTACGTTATTTACCTATATACCCTTTCAATTGTAGAGGTCTCGGAGCTCAATATGGACACCAGAAGCTTTCCGTAGGTCATTGTTGTATCGCTCCAAAAGGTAGTTCTAGATCTCATCATTCATCTTAGATGTCACCACTACATGTCGTTCCTTGCGCGCCAAAGGATCGCAGAGGTAAGCAATAGTAAATATAAGCCTATGGACCTTACTAAACCGGCTACCAATAATTTCCTGAATTTCCCCAATTGGTAATGCGGTAGTATACGTGGTCCATTGAAGGAGATATTGAAAATATATAAAGTTCCGAAATGCTCTAGGGCGTACACTTTCAAGAGCAATCAACACCTCTAGGAATGGCCCCAGGAACTTCTTAAGTATAGAGAGCTACTCCCAGAATCAATAGCTCTATATAATTAATTTTATATAATTGAATTTATCCTTCTGCTCTGTCTTAGGCCTATCTCCTAGAATTTCTTGTGGGTTACCCATGACGGTCTCAATAAAATCGCGATTGTCGAGAAGACTTGACATAGTGGTGTATTTCCCTTACCACCGCGTTTTCCCAGGTAACTGCAAAGCAGGGCGCTGTCTTCTAAGATTATCTGCAGCTAAGTTTAATAATCCAATAAGGGTATATAAGTGTTTGAAGTATTTAACGACTCCTAGAACGAGCTTAAAGAGGTTACCGATTAAGGATATACTAAAATAATCACCAACAGTAAGATTGACCATGTGCGACGCGCATCCAAGCATTAATAAGTCAGGATATCGTTGCTCCACTAATTGCCAGGAATCCTCATATTACTCGCATTGTCGATCGTAATACACACTATTTTATTAGCTTTTATCTCCTCCACCACCTGAGTGAGCCCATCCGCGATATATTGCCCTATGCGGCCGTCCTTACCTGTAGGCACCATTTTCAAGAAGATAGCGTACATCCGGGTAACAGCAACTTAGTTGATAATTGCCTCACCACGTAGGTTTGTCTACCTATTAGAAACCAGCGTAATCTACTCAGGGGACTTCTCTAAGGCCTTCTCCATCTTCTCCTTTATCTCTTTGTACGCTTCCGTCAACAGTGGGCCAGCAATACGATATCGCGATGGGGGATCGCACGCCAGGCGTATGCGCTTCAGGAATCGCTTGAAAGCAGGATTTTCAACCTACAATCACCACATGGTCACTATAACTGCTCCGCCACCTCCCACAGTCAAGAAGCGACTCACAAAGTTAAATGGCACCCTAGAACTGTATATTACGTCTGCCAACAGCTTGTTACACACAGTAGCGTCCCGATCGCTGATTCGGTACTCCTCCTTTAGTAGCGTCGTCTGCCCTCGAGCTTTCTTCGTAGGAGGACTTTTTCCACCATCAGATCGCCTATATCGCTCATACAGGCGCTCAGGAAGCTTCCGGTAAGTCAACATGTAGATTTCGATTCGTTAAACAGAGTTACTAAACCACTCGCAGAAGCAGTATCGACAAACAACGCTAGGATTGACTTTGCCTGGCTGGGGGTTGACGTCGACGTCCTACTGTTGGAAGCTGAGGTTGATGAAGCTTGCTTGATTATTTTAGGCTTGCGTGGAGCTTATATACATAGCCGAGGTCACGTGTGCTTGGCAGTGATTGCAATTCCAACACACCCCCTCAAGAGCTGCCTAGCATAAGTCTCCAAACACATGCTCTCCCACCCCCTATTGGGTCTACCTTTAGGTCCACCTGAAGCTCTTAGGCCTAGCATAAGTCTCCAAACACATGCTCTCCCACCCCCTATTAGGTCTACCTTTAGGTCCACCTGAAGCTCTTGGGTCTGCCTCTTGGGTCTTGCCTCTGTGCTAATAATGCCGTTGTGGTCATCTATCGCTAGGTCTTACCTCTGTGCTAATAATGCCGTTGTGGTCGTTTATCGCTGGGTCTTGCCTTTCGAGCGGGTGTGTAGGAGGCGTCATTTGTCAGGTATAACGGTAGTACAGAACAAATCTGACAACGTCCTATATGCCTTTAGGTATAGGGTTTTATGGTGGGCCTACTTGATGTAGGGCTTTAATGGCCTGCAGTTTAATGTCGTGCTTTACCGGACGTATTGGTGGCCTACCCGACGTAGGGCTTCTAGCCGTCAGTTTAACGTCATAATGGACGTCTCTGGCCTACTCGACGCAGGGCTTCTAGGACGGTGGCTGTGGCTCTGGCTCTAGCATCTGGCTCTGGCATCTGGCTCTGGCATCTGGCTCTGGCATCTGGCATCTGGCATCTGGCTCAGGCATCTGGCTCAGGCATCTGGCTCAGGCATCTGGCTCAGTCGGTCGCAGTCTCTGTCGGTCGTAGTAGGGAGATTGTAAAACTGGTCTTTTCGTAGCCAGGACGGAAGCAACGATATACTAACAACAGGCGTAGCGGAAGGAAGGTTGGCATGTAATGCTAGAGCCTTCAAGCGAAGCCGGGCTCATAACCTGTTGGAAGCTGAGGTTGATGAAGCTTGCTTGATTATTTTAGGCTTGCGTGAAGCTTATATACATAGCCGAGGTCACGTGTGCTTGGCAGTGATTGCAATTCCAACACTCTTATTACTAATTAAATTCGTAAAAGGGGCTAATCTAAACCATGAAATCCTACTGTGACGTTAGGAAATCATCGTCAACAATATACGCGTTATAGGAGGCAAATCCGCTACGAGGTCTGTACACGCTGTCGCAGCTTTAAACAAATTCGATGACTCAAAATAGATTACGCAGTTCTTACGTAATAGCTATAACGTCATATTTACATGTAAGCGGGGCGTAGATACGCAACTAAAGCTAGCTGTCAGGCTACTGGTTGCCTGGTTACCCCTCACTACTTCTGATACGAGAAAGCGGTGAGGTTTCAAGGGTATTTAAGCCACCTCCTTACAGGAGCTGCTGCATTCATTCTCCATTCTCTACGAACTCTCGAATCCCCCTCTTTTACCTTATCAGTATGGCTTCTTCAGATAAGGGAGCGTTCGCTGGCCGATGTATCTGTGGGTCAATTAAATACGAATTCAAACTGCCGGAAGGCGCGGACTTGCCAAAGGTATGTCCTGTGCGGTGCCATCTGGCCCAAACGAGCTCACTCCCTCATATGAACCGTTACTAACATCCTCTCCAAGCAATCGCTCTGCCACTGCAACTACTGCAAACGAATGACCGGTGCCTGCTTCAACCGCATCATTTTAGTCCCGCTCCCGAGCATCACGATCGTATCAGGAGAGCCAAAGAAGTTCACTCAGCTGAAAGATGCACCGCGTGGAACCTTTCACTTTTGTGCGGAATGTGGTACCCAACTCTACGCTGTGCATGACGCGTTGCCAGGGCATGGGGTTGTGAGAGTCGGGAGCCTCGATCGCCAGGCTGAATTTACGGATGTGGGGATGCACCTGAATTGTGAGAATGAGAGTACGTGGTTGAAGGATGCTTTGCAGCAGGAAGAGGGAAGATTCCCGGGGTTTCCGCCTATGTCATAGAGGTTAAAATGGAATCATTGGCGACTCAGGCCTATTTGAACAAAAGCAAATGGAATGTTTCAATTCATCTGTATTTCATGCTTAGTAAGATAGCTGGGAAGCTAACTAACGTGTTCCACCACTCACTGGTAGAGGTACAAAGGGTGCGGCCCGGTGCATAATAAAAATACGAGCTCTCTGCCCCTCCCTAGTAAGCGAGGTTTCGGCCATTTAGAGGCTCTCGCTTAAGGGTCTTGGCACCCCATGAACTTCAGTTCTGCCTCCGTCCTGACTACTTCAAACGCGTGGCAAAGCTCTGCATTGAACACCAAGGCAATAACAACTTTCGCGCATAATCTTAGCGCAAATTCGACTTTATTTGCACCTATTTGGTCAGTTCTGTGGCTATTTGTTGATGACGGGCAATTTTCCTGAGGTTGCCAAGAAATTCTTGTATTTTCATTATGCACCGAGCCGCACCCCTTTGTAGGGACATTACTAGATTCTGATAGGGCAGCATATGTTCTAGGCTTCGAGGCATTAAGGCCTTGCAGCACTGGCGGGGTCCATTCTATGACGAGCGACGAGCTGCCGCGATCCGATTGCAAATAACATGACTAACTTGTTAAAAACAAAGCATAAGCACCGCTAATCAGATCGCGTCTTGGCACGGCGTAAAGAGGTACAAACTGATGCAGGAAGTGATCGACCCCCACGTTTCAGCCAACCGAGCAGCCACCACATACATATTTTTTAAAGCTCTATTTCTCAACCAACACCTTTTCAATCGCTTCAAAATGCCTTCGAAACCCATAACTGACTGTCGAGAATATCCAGAACACATAGTTCATGGAATTTGGGTGCTGTCTTGCTTTAGACATGGCGCCAAAAAGATACAGAAGACTTATTCTCTTCCGATTAGTAGCATCAAGTCTATCCTCAAGCGCTTGCGTAAGAACAAGGAAGAACCCTAGCGTCAAGCTAAGTGAACAGGACGGCCTTTGAAGCTTGACAAACGATCTAAAAGGCGCTTAGTTTGATATATTAAGAGATTTCCGTTTGAAACCTACAAAGTGCTAGAGACTCCTTTAAAGGCTACTTAAGTAATATGCATCAACCCTATGCGCAAATATTTTGCAAAAAGTAAGTATTACGTATTCAAGCTGTGACGGCCCGTTACATGCTACATTTACACACAACGCTGTTGCCTGCTACAGTTACATGACATCACATGACACCCCTTCACTAGCGCCCCAAGGTCGCTCTATAAAAGCCTGACAACTCCTCTTCTTTTACTTTCTCTTCTTCATACTAGAGTAGCTCCAAAACAGCCCACTTTTGCTCGCAACTACTTGCAATTGCCTATGTGAGATTGCTGGCCGTGACACAGGTCTTGCTAGAAGCCCTATTTTAAGGCCTTACATTGAGTGGATTGACTGCGCTGGGCTCAACTTATAAAGAATTAGAATTAAGAAGATTTTACATACGTAGGCTTCTTAGATGAATTAACCTTTGAAATTAGGTTAATTTCTTTGACACAATACTACAAGAGAAAGAAAGGGAAAGGCCGTGTACATAAAATTTGATATCTTACACCTACTTTTAAAAGTGGAAGAAGTACTATTAGTGTATAAAGAGCTATCTTATTTGACTTTAAAAGTAAGCTAGTAATTTTAAAGAAAGGAACTAAGATGAACTTAACAAGATACTGCAACAAGATTGTTGCACCTTACACTCATCCTTTCTACATGCGCATTGCTGAGAAGCTTGGGATATCTTTGTAGTAAGAAGATAGAGCTTTATATTATACATCAAAAATGACTTCAACTTTTCTGAGAAGCTTGGCATGGAGTCAATGAGATAGCCTGCGCAATCTCCAGATTTGAATCTAATTGGGAACCTTTAGGTTATCTTGAAGATAAGGATTAACAAGAGAAGACACCGAATTCACAATATTCAAGAGATGGAGCATGTCTTGAAGGAGGAGTGGGAGAAATTAACCTTTGAAGATTGGCAGAGGTGTATTGCATCAATGCTAGCTTGAATTCAGGCAGTCATCAAAAACAAAGGAGGTTCGACTCGTTAGTAGATTATTGCAGCACCAAATGATTCTCCAATATCGATTGTATCACTAAATTGAATAGCTTCATAATTGATTCGTATTTGGTTGCTGAATCTCGATTGAAATTAGTAGTGTTGGTGGCGCTTGGGTATGCGCGAGTCAGGGGGGTCGATCACTTCCTGCATCAGTTTGTACCTACTCCATCACCGCAGTACTCCGGATTGCCAGTCACCAGGGGCTAAGTGGTAATGAAGCCTCATGCGATAATGAGCCAAAAATAGAATTTTCAATTTATCGCCCCGAGATTTCGAAGTTCTTCGAGTATCTATAATTTAGCAGGGTAGTACTGTTCCAGCACCTTTCCAAGTGAAGAGAGAATTCACCAACGGGGTTGTAACTCCCATGTGATTTTCCCGTTACAATTAAGAATCTGGTGGATCAGAGGGTGAAAATTATATATTACTAATTATAAATGTCCCAAAGATATAAGTAAGCCTTGAGATCTTAAGCCGTGCAAGTCCCTTCGGCACGGTGGGTTTTTCGTTACACAGGGAAGGAGGTTACTCCCTTTACGGGCTTCCCACCCCCATTTCCCTGTCAAGCCACGATTTCTCTCTCGTTCACTAGAAAGGGGGGGGGAGCCCGTACATGTTACCCCTTCGTACGAGCCACTGGTACCGTCCAGCATGTACCGTCGTTTGACGCTTAACTTAGCTTGGTAAGGAGGATGCCAAGAAATCTGATTCTGTGGTGGGGTAAAATTTTCGCTTTGCGGTTGGAGGGGAAGCCGATTTTGCAAGCAACTGTACACCACCGAGTCAAATGGGCACGATCCATCACGAGTGCGTTTTACGACAACCCATCGCCCGACTGTGGAGCCGGAAGACATGAAAAATCTGGCTACCGTTGAAGCGAAGCGAGAGAATTTGATCGAATTCCTGGACGAGTTGAATAATGTGCTCCGCAGCGACAGGAAGTGTGACAGAGATTCTACTGCTTGACCTAGATTGACTCCAACAGCTTGTGTTTTGTTAAGTGGAAGGGAGAAGACGCCTGAATCGTCAGCATTGTCGACGATCATCACCCCGCGCCCGTTCAACTTATCACATAACCAGTTACGAACAAGCCGTAAAACATCCGCTTTGTGGTTGTTCCAGCTACCCATCCTCGTCGTCTCGGCAATTCTCCCGTAGCCCTCTTCGAACCTCGCTTGCTTGCCTGCGTGCACCCAGAACACCCATGTTGTCGGTGACTCGTCCCGCACTTGATAGAAACATTGGATGGCAACCTAGGACTTTCTATACAGAAGGTAGCTGACCTTCGATACTAGCTTGCAGGACCTGCTGTCTACCTAACGACTCTAAGGCTAGGAAGTGCTGCGCGAGATGCTGGCTTAGCGCATATCTGACGTATCTTGTCGAGATTGTCCCGGCTGACAAAGTGATCCTCCCGCCGAAAAGGAACTGACGAGGATGGGGACGGTTTTGGATGGCGGCCGTGTAGTACATTGACAGTGGCTAAAGAAGGGCCTCTTATAGATATCAAACATGGTATCTAAGGATAGATGGCTCACCATTATATATATCGCGCCCTGCATCGCCTCTGCCTTATTGGACTATGTGATCTGTGATAGCCTCGCTTCGGTAGTTTTGGGGTGTGCGGCTTGAATGTGAGCCACTACATGTCGAAAATAGCGCTGTACGGGAGTCCGTAGTTCCGCAGTAAGAGAATGGAGCTGTGAATGATGTGCATGAGCATGGCTTCGGAGGTCCCTGCTGCCCGCCGCCAAGACGCGGATGACGGACACCGGTGCACCGAATTGGGTGGCACATAGACCAGCGCCAGGGCACTTGGAATCCACTGTGGTTAATGGATGCGGCAGTGCTTATAGTAACTGCCACAATGCCAAGCCCATAACAGTGGTTGGTTTCAACACTTATCCACAGCCTTGCACAGCTTTTCTTCTGCACACAATGGCGGGGTAGAACGCCATCTCTTACAATCTCATCTCTCCGGGATTGGAACGTCTGCCTGTCTCCACCTTGAACACCAGCACACCTGACCAGCATGGGCGAGCCGTTGTCGGTCATTGGCGTCGTATTGGCTATCCCGGCCGTCATTAAGTTGTTACTGGGCTACTGCTCGGATACCAAAGGCGCGAAAAAGGACATCCAAGGCCATATCACTGAGCTCTTTACCCTCAAGGGAATACTAGAGCACATCAAGAATCAGCAGGATACCTTTCATGCTGGTCCAATTCCGTCAATGCCACCTAAATATGCCTCTAAAGAATTTCTGCAAGTCTTAGCAGCTACGAACCAGATCCTGCAGTCGTTGCAGATGTCGCTCGAGCCAAAGCAGTCATGTTTTGGGCAATCAGTTCAACGAATGACGTGGACGTTCAAGAAGGGAGAGGTGGAAGAACAGTTTCGACGGCTAGAGAGAGCAAAGACTTGGTTCATAGTGATGATGACGGCCGATAATCTGTAAGTAGCTATAATAGTGAAATGTCGTACGCTATCACTAATATCGGAGAAGGTCATCCTGTCAGGGCATACTATCGGATATTTCGCGGCTCACCTCAGAGATCCAAAACGACCGAGAAAATAGAGAGAAGGAAGCCATAGGTAAGCTCTCAGTCCCCTTGGACCTGGGATAGCCCCTAAAAGAACACCCAGGAAAGCAAAACGCAGAGTTGTTGCAATGGCTAGCGCCGGTCGGACCGGAGCCGGCCCATTCAATGGCCTTCAAATCGCATCACAACGGTACCAGTGCTTGGTTTCTGAAAGGCCCACTGACTCACTTTTTGGAGACTCCGGAGGGCAAGGCAGCAGTCTTGTGGCTCCAAGGCAAATGTTCGTCAATATCCACTTGTATTTATTTTACGATGTATTGTACACAAGGCTAAATCTTATCAATGAATTCGCAGCCGGATCCGGAAAGACGACATTGATGTGAGTTTGAAAATTTTCCATTGTTCATGGCATACGAAAATGCACATCTGCTCTAACATTTGACTCTAGAGCTTATATCATCGAGCACATCAAGGCATTGAACGCTAAGGCAGAAGACATAGCACTCGCGTACTTCTACTGTTCTTTCGATCACTTAGCAACTCAAGATCCTATCAACATCCTCGCATCGCTGGTTGCACAATTATCATCGAGAGCACCTCAAATCATCGATGATTTCTCCTCAAAATTCGCCGATGCAGTTAAAGCGAAGTTGCCGCGGAGTCTTTCTCTCGAGGATATCGAGGGAACATTTGTTCGAAATACTGCCCAGCTTTCTGGCACTCTTCTCCTTGTGGATGCTGTCAACGAGAGCGAAAAGTTCATGGACGTGACAAAAATGTTAATTAAAATGGTCCGGAACGGCAATAACGTGCGACTCATTGTTACAAGCACAGGTGGCCTTGGCAGCGAGATGTCCACAGATGATGTGAATATTACCCACTGCAATATGCACTCTCTGGACATTAACAAAGACATTGGCCTTTATATTGATAGTAAGCTCGCCAATGACGCAAATCTCATGAAATTGAGTGAGCCTCTTAAGATCGAAATCAGAGATGCGATTGTTAGTCGGGCGGGGGGAATGTAAGTCCTATAACCACAAAGTAGTGACGCAGCTGCTGATTTGTTCCAGGTTTCGATACGCCCACTCTCAGATACAGCGCCTTACCAGGCAACTCACAGGGCGTGACATAAGAAGGGCCCTTGCTGATATGCCACGAGACCTCGACGAGACGTATGCGCGCATTTTAACGAAAATAAGTCGTGATTCTACCATCCAAAAGTATATGCAACGTGCGCTCCTATGGCTGTCCTTTGCGAGCCGGCCCCTCAATCTTCACGAGCTGTGCGATGCGATTGTCATCGAAGACGATGACACTTACATCAACGATGACAGCAGATTGCACGACCCTGAAATTATTATCGACCTAGCCCATGGCCTTCTTGATTATGACCGGAACAGCATGCTGCTTTCTCTAGCACATTCATCCGTGAAGGTGTTTCTCACATCAGAATGGATACGAACAAGCGAGGCACGGGCCTTTGCACTGGAAGAGGAAGAAGCACACAGGATAATCATGCGCAAATGTCTTGTTTATCTTGGCTTTTCCGAATTTCAAGCTAGGTGCGGACAACCTGTACGATTGAATTGCGCAGGAGCGTCGAGGTATCCTCTACTGGGCTATGCAGCATTTAATTGGAGTTTCCACGCTAGGTGTATCCGCCAGGAGGACTGGAGGACTATCGATCGATTTCTATCAACTAGACTCATGCCAAACGGCGGCAATTATGGATACTGGATTCAATATATCACTGGCCCGGTTTCCTGGCTGCCAATGGAAGTGATAGTAGCAACGTCGCCGCTGTACTACGCAGCGTCCTTTGGATTCACACGGCTGATTAAAGCTATCTTGGATTTCGATCCTTCGGTTAATCTTGAGGACCCCGGAGGTCAAGCCGGCTCCACTACGCTCCAGGTGGCCTGCTTTCGCGCCCAGCGAGAGCCTGCTAGGCTACTTGTCGAGGCTGGAGCGAATCCGCTTTGTTTAGATGGCAGCAGATATGGTGAAGGGTTCTCTTCCCTGTTCTGGGCTAAGCAGAACGGATGGGATGACATCGTGAAGCTCATGACGGAGGTCGCTTCTAGGAGAGGCTTCAGAGATCCGGTGCGCCGCGGCGCAGCTATAGCGACTGACAAAGAAGCTCAAGAGATCCAAAGGGAGGCTATCAAGTATATTGAAGCCGTTTCGAGCTCACTTGGCACACCAGAGTCGCAGTGGGAGTGAGTCTCGTCATATCGTTTAGCCATAGGTATCTAGAGAGATTTCTCAAAGGCCAATTTGGCTCACAAACAAGACTTCATCTCCACGTATGTACCTCTGTGGCTACTCTAACTTCATTTCTACTTCTAAATACGTTCTCGTCTAGCTGGAGAATGGTGATTACCAATTCTGGTTGCCGCGTCCTCTGACCGAGGTGGGTGGAAAGTTCTGAACGAGAATATTCTTTGCTCATGATTTTGAACAGGATGATCGGCTGGCGTTGTTACGTGAATTGAAGAGATTGAGCATGGCAGAGTGACAAGGCTTAATGCAACAGGAGGAAACGTTTACCGCAACCACTGAAGCGTCCATTTATCGTACTGAGACACCAGTATTCGAGTTACAGTTAGGCTGCCCTAAATAAGTGCTCATTAAAACACAAGCGGGATCCGATGAGCTCATAAGAGGGCACAAATCCAGCTGGAGGTAGTACAACTATAACAAGGTCTCGCAACTAATAGGCTTAGGTCACTAACCGCTTGTCCAACAGTCCCTTTTATACCACGTCGATATTACCTTTGCTCTCAATAGCTTAGAAATCAATTAACACAGATGAGACGCCCCACTTCGCCCCCTCTGTGGCGGCAGATGTGGTAAGGGCAGCCTGGCAAATCGTCGCAGGAATGTTCGGTTCGTCAGGAAGACTGTAGCTTCGGAGACGGATCATGTCTTTGGTATCGCGATCGGCTGTACAAGCGAAGCTAATCTCATCATATTTAGATCTTCATGTATCTGGAGGAATACTTACGTTCTACATTCACGCTCAGCTCCGTCATTAAGCAACTCTGTCTCGGATGCGCCACTGTGTACCACCACCTATTGAATCGCACTCTCCAGTTTCGCTGAGTCGAACCGCGGCTTGACTTCCCCTTCATGTTGACTGGAATACGACTCAGTTTCTCGCCGAAGACGGTTGACACGAGATCAGTATATGTGCCAATGCATTCATCCATGCCCATTTCGAGCAGGCCAAGTATGATCGCAATAAGCTTGTTGTCATGGTTGCGTCAGTCGACACTCATCGAAGAACACGCCCACCTAACCGCCGGTGCTGGGGCCTCCGATAAGGTCAAACACTTCGCATGGCTTTACCGCAGGAAGGCTGTTCCTCTTTCGTTCGTGATTCAGTCGATCCATGATGCTTTTCAGAATGCAGAGCATTGGGAACCCTCGCACACCGCCGCCATCGAGATACAGCAGACAGAACCCTGTGCTGTCGAGAGGATTTGGTCGCCGCCGGGCTTGGTGGACGTGGCCTGATCCATAGCTCGATCCATAGCTCGATCCATAGCTGGATCCGCGTCCACAGTCGTACTTGCTGTGCATGTGTGGGGGGAATCTAGCACGATGAGAATGTTCACCTCGGGTGCTAAGCATTTCTTAGGCTTGAAGGGCTATATGCTACTCAATTACAAAGGGAAAGGAACTCGGTTCCGGGAGATGGTACCAACAATTGGCAGTGACCGACACTAGACGTGAGAGAGAAGGCACAATGGCCGAGCTTGAATAGCCCATACACAATTCTGATCATTATAACAGCGACCCTGTGTATGTGCACTAGACTTGGTTTGAGATCAACACACCCAGGGAGGCTTTCCATACCATGGGTTGCTTTCCTAGCTGGTTGAGGGTAGTCGACGCTCCATTCCCTTTACGGAGCATTCATTCACTACAGCTGCATGTATCGCTTATGATGCCAATATACTTCCATGTTTAGGATTAGTCTATAATTCTTGTCGAAATAGAGAGTTCATTAGTGAAATGATGTCACCTATCCTGCATCGCGGGTTCGCACGCTGACCTCAGCTCCACCCCGCTTCCCCATCCACAGCCACAGAGCTACTTTAACCCATCATGGTTTCACTAAAAAGAGAGAATTAGATCGGCTTGGTTGAAATAAAAGAAGGAATGCCGTTAAAAAAGACGGATATCTGATGATGATACCAATCCCATGTCAGCACCCTACCGCATACGTTCACTTTCACAACCCCTGCATGTTAAATCCACCGGTAAGAGAGAAGAACTCAATTGTATAAGCTCCGCTGACCGTAAGGAAGTTCCTGCCATGGCGGATGTACCGCCCAATGCCGCTTTCCACCTTCCAACACCCTGACTTTGATGTCCTGGAGCTTTCTGTAATCTGCCGGGTCTTCAAAAAATTCAATATGGTCCATAGATAGCACCGTCCTCTCGATCTTCGCCAGAGCTGCATCCGCTCGCCGCATCTTATCATGTACTTTTTGTCTATTAAACGCTTTAACATGTCGAAGATTCCATATTTCTACGTCGAGGGCGTATCGGGTTCGGATGAGGTCTCGCAAGTCACGTAATTCTTCAGCAGTGACCTTTTTCCCTTTGGCACGATAGATGGGGAGGTCGCCTGGTTTCGCGGATTTCGCGGGCTTCGTCGGAAGTGTAGTAACCTCGGTCGATTTGGAACGGGTGTGGAGGAAGCTGAGCCTGTTGGAAAGGTTCAGACTACTGCGTTTCGGTAGTTTCATGGTAGTAGAATGTATCCCCTTGCCAAGTGGTAAGAGTGGTTGAATAGAATTTCTCTCTTAGATCGTACCATGTACTTACTTCTGGTCGAGCGAACAAGGCTGACGCCGATATTCAAATGGTTATGCAGTCCTCGGTCGTGTTTCGACTGGAATTTCCGTTAGCTAGGACGAAAGAATTCCCTGACAGAAATTATATATGGCCGAGAAACGCGCTCAACACGCAGGAGGTGAGTGGGATTACGGAGTGAAAGGGCATTCTCAGGCAGGACGGAGATGATTTAGTGCGGGAGGCTTTGGGTGTGCGCCCTCTCTTGGCCATTGGTGCGCCTTGCTGCCTTACAAATCATTTTTCTTTTGGCGATATACATGTCCATTTGGCATTCATGCAGATCTCAGCTGGCTATACGGCTAGAGGTTCAGCCTACTTACTGCGGCAACGAGGCTGAACTCTGTGGCGAACTAGTGCGAGGACTGCGCTTCCTTCACTAGGAATTGAAAATTCCCGACGCATGACATCACGCAATGGCATATTGACACATTCTGGGTAGGTTTGCTCTGCCGGACTTCAACGCCGGAGTTAATGTAAAACCAGGGAACTCTATTGTATTACCGGGGATCATATGACTCGTACTCTCCTTTGCACCCTCCAACGACGTCCACTCGATCCAATTCTTGTCCCTGGGAATTTCCAAATCGTCGAACCTCAGGCTTCAGCACAAGTTCAATAGGTTTGGATCCCGTTTTCGTTCCTTTCAGCACGTTCTCACTCGAACCGGGTACAACAACTATTATCCGGTGACGCTGGGAACCGATGTCCAACCAAAGCCTTCCAGCTAGTCTAACAAGGTCCTGTAAAGTCTGAAGTTTTCTCTCGTCGAGTAAGGATATTCTCTTCACCGCCTGGGAGATCTCTTCTACAGCAGTACCTAATGTCTGGTTGTATCCCTGCTTTCGCTTTTGCCTTTCCTCAGACGGATTTCGTGCCTGCTCGAGCGCCTCCAGACACTCCTTGACACGGTCAGATCGCCACTTCTCTGAACCCTCTGATGGCTCCGGCCAATGCGGAAATTCCTTGGAATTCTTACCTTTTAGCTGTTAATTGGAGATTGAACAAGGGAGTAAGTGCCACTTACCCCGACCATACCCCTGCGTCCATTCGCGTTGGAGTAACTCACCCTCCTCGCCCAACACTTGGAATGGGGTGAAAAAGATCCTTCTATGAAGAATGTACCAGATACTGCTTTGGACAATATGTTTCTTTAGCTTCCTGGTGTTCTCGGACCGCCGTAGTGTATTCTCTGGGAAAGGCCAGTTCTCTTGCTTACGTGTATCCCATGGGACTCTGGAGAACTCATCTACCTCGCTTGCTAGCTTCTGAAAACGCGCTGCTATCTGGGGATCCGATAAACCCTTGAAGTGTTCACGAGCTACGAGCGCTCCCTTGAGCGTTTCGATCTTCTTCCTATAGCCCGAAGTCCGGGCTACGAAGTCATTCTTCGCTTTTTCTTGTTCAGCCTGGAACTCCTTCCGCATTCTCTCCTCCTTTGCTTCGGCTGAGCTCTCAAGCTCGGCGATTCTTGCGTTCAATGCAGCGATCTCTTCTTTATGTCTTGCTACAGCGTCCGCCAGTTGGTTCTCATATCCATTTTTCGTATTCTGGTGGGTTCCGTGCCAGTCCATTCTTTCCTTTACGAAGTTGGTTTTCAGCCTTTCTATCTCTTGCTCATGGCGACGCTGAGTTTGGAATTTCTCAGCCTCCGCTTTACCTTTCACCTCCTCCATGGCTTGTGCTTTGTCTCCCTGGTGAAAGTCTTTCATATTTCGCAATGTCGATTGGTGGGTGTTGCGCAGAGTTTCCTCATTGCGTTCGAGCTGTTCGATGCGGAGTTTAAGTCTTGTGACCTCTTTCTGGTGCTCAATGTCAATGCTGCGCAATTTTCCGTCATGGGTTTGGCGAAGCTTTTTCTTGTCATTTTCCAGCTCGAAGATCGTGTCGTTGAGACTGCTGATTTCAATTCCGTATGCTCCCTCAATCTCGGCAATGTGGCTCGCATATTGGCTTCGCAAATGTTCCAAATCCGTATGATGCTTATTTTTCAATCCACTGATTTCGGTCGAATGTTGATTGCGGACGTTCCTCAATTCTGTGTTATGGCCAATCTTTAGCTCACTGATTTCACCTCGCAGTGTCTTAGCCGTTCCTTGAAGCTCTTTGATTGTCTTTGTCTGATCTTGGATTTCGTATTGCAGTGTTTTGACCGTTTCATTAAGCTCATGAATTGTCCCTACTTTTGTTTGCGTGTCAGCTTGCAGCTGCCAAATTGTTCCTTGGTGTTCTTTAATTGTTTTTGTCTGTTTTTGAATCTCGCTTTGCTGCATGTCCACTGTTACTTGGAGTTTTTCAACCGCCAGTGACTTTTGTTGGAGATCATGCTTCAATGCCTCAGTTCTTCCTTGAAGTTCTCCGATCGTCTTCTTTTTTGATTCGATTTCGTCTCGGAGCGTTTCTGCTATGTTCGAAAGCAGTTTGTTTGTCTCCGCCTCCTTTTTAATCTCACTCTTCAGTGTTCGATTCGTTCCTTCAAGGACTTTGTTGATTTCGCCCTCCTTTTTGAGAGCTTCTTCGCTAGCCTTCAAGTCGCCTTCGCACTCTTTTAAATCTTTCGCCTTTCGGGCAAGTCTTTCATTGAGCTCCTTCTGATCGTTTGTAAGCTCTTCAACCTTTTTCTCAAGGCTCACAAGCTCTCCAGACGCAGACTGATATCTTTCGAGTGCGTTGCGAACTGCACCTTCAACACCTTCTGGACTTTCTGGATTCGGAACTCGGAGCTCAATGCACTTTTCCTTTGTCTCCCGGAAAAGGTCACATATCCGACCTAACATCTCAGCGCTTGCATCGACCGCTGTGATGTTCGGCTCATGAGTGCTGTCTACGATGTCCTTGATGGTAGGCTCGGTGGCAGGCCCAGGAGCAGGCTCAGGGACAGGATTGGAGGCAGAGTCGTATATACTATCTGGGGTTGTATCTGGAGTAGTCTCGTCGATGATAGTGTTAGCGATAGAGCCCACGTTAGACTCGGATTCAACTTCTGGGTCCAGCTGGGCACTCGTCGCGACCGTATGCCCAGTGGGTAACTCGGCGGGAACATCGGCGGGCAACTTGATAGGTCGTTCATTGAGTCTTTGCGTAATTATCTCCGTCTACTCAGGTTTGTCTACGTGAATATTGATCCTAGAGCCTCAGGGAAGATTACTCACACCCACAGGATTTCTTTGAGGCGAAGGCTTTTGTTCCGGCCTTGGAGGTGTATCTGTACCGATTTCATTGATCTCCTGAACAAGCTCCGTAAGGCCCACATCGCCTGGCTGGTTTGGGAATGCCGGAAGCGTTTTGTGGGTATCTGAATTATCATTCCTGATCCCTAAAGGTCCATCATGCTTCTGCTTTGATTTGTCGTGGGCTATTTGAGCTGCTTGTGCCGCAGTTTTCGCTGCCCGCGGCTCTAGCTCACTGGCCGTCTTTGGAGATTTCGTTAAAATTCCTTTTGCTCTCTTCAACACCAACATCTTCCTCTTCGTCTTATCCCACACCATGATTGCATGTGTGAGGCGTCAGCTTGGAATGGGTTCAGTGATGGCGATGGCAGATGTAATCACATCGACCCAGCGGTATGAACCGACGGTATGAAGTCCACCAGTTTTGAAAACAGCTTCCCGCTAGCTGAAAGACATGGACTTAGCAATTTCTGCAGGAGCTGCGCTGAAGGGTAGGTGGAATGGTGTTGCGCTCCGACCGGTGAACCCCCCACCAACCTTCATGCTTTTGCGCACGGACGGCTGAAGATGCCCGGATGTGCCGTCTGCGCAGCTCGTAAAATCCAGACTGAAAAAGTATTGGGTGGCTTGCTTTCTCAAGGCAGTCCCATGTACAGCCACGACGCCCTGCACGACTCGTCGCAAGATAAGCCACCCAAAGGACAACTCATCAAAGAATAGCGTAATGCCTTGTCGTATGCAGCCATTGATGCTTGAACGAATCGCTTAAAAGTGAGGCTTCAGGTAACATTCCGCAATTCCGCTCCGTTATTTGAGCCTCACTGATGCTTGTCGCACCTTTCCCACTTCCCCACGGCCTGGCTATCACCTACCTCCGGGCGTAATCTTCCTTGATGGTCCCCATCGTTTTAGAGTATCACTATGTCGGACAATTTTATCACACAAGAAGAATCTATAGTCTCTCCTGTCGAATTGGGGGAGTATTTGAGAGAGGAGAGACGTGCTGAACAAGAGGACTATGTCGCGCAGAGCATACATCTTGAAACGGAAGATGGTTCTATACAGGAGAGGCGTCTGGTCATAGGACTAGATTACGGCACCACTTATACCGGTATGTACTGGCACTCCTCTCTCGCGAAAAAGGTATCGGACCCTCACACCGACTTCCAGGGATTGCTCTCGCGACGCCTTTCGCTGATGTATGCGACATTGACGAGATCGACGTCCTCAGTAACTGGGGTCCCCAAATGGGCAATCATGACAAAATCCCAAGCGCCATCTCGTACTCTAAGCCAAGTGAAGCCATGGAACAGCAATGGGGCAGTAGTCTCAGCCCTGGCGCAGTTGCTATGGTGCATACCAAGCTTGAGCTTGATGTCCAAGATGTTTCGGAGGAGCTCGACTTCATCCTTCAGGCCTTGGATGGGATGAAAAATCTCCATTTCCAGCATATCAAGGCATCTGGGCCACTGCCGGATTATACAGACGAGAGTGCGGAGAAAATTGTAACGGACTATCTCACCAAGGTATTTATATATCTGCACCACGTATTGGGGGATTTCACGAGGGAATTGACGGACATAATTTCGACTGATATAGTCGTTACGGTGCCCACGGTAATATTGTCTCCTGTGTCTGTATCTTTGTTTCACGTCGCTGATTTAATGACCAGGAGTGGGGATACAGGGCGAGGAATTCAACCTACCGCGCGCTTACCGAAGCCGGATTCAACAAGAACTCTTTCCCAAATTTAAGTGACGTAATATTCGTCACCGAACCAGAAGCGGCAGCGATTTACACCGCAAGATATCTCAAAGAAAAAGAGGCTACAGAGTTCCTTAAAGTATGCCTCGAAAATTTTATTTTATCTTTCTAGGCTGACTTCATTGAATAGGAAAGGGAATGTTTCATCCTCTGCGATGCTGGTGGAGGCACAGTGGTGAGTAGATTATCTCCAAATGCCCTCTCCTACTTTGGATCGTCATTGATGCTTTGGGGAAATAGGACGTCGTGTCATATAGAGTTATAAAGCTGCAACCATCACTCAAGCTTCAGAAAATCGGTGATCCAACAGGTGAGAACATCGAATATGTTCATTTGAAAAATATGTGCTAATGAAGATGGAGGGAAAAAATGCGGGTCAATATTCATCGATATGGAATTCAAGAAGTGGCTAAGGAGTCTAATCGGTGACAAAAATTATCAAAAACTGGACCCAAACACAGAGGCGAACAAGATCAGCTCACATGCCACGGAAGGCGAGGCAATGCGAATTCTCATGAAGAGATTCGATGCACTCAAGAAACAGTTTCATTCAGGCAGTGAGGACAGGCATGTGGATCTGCCGAAACCTCTACACAATTTAACCATACCAGGAAAAGTAAATAGTGGTGAGATTACAATCACATGGTAAGACACGTATCATTGATGCTTGGGTCTTGCTAACATAGCCAAGCTATCAAATGAGCAAATTCTTCGACGTCTGTATAGAACAGATTGTGGAATTGATTGAACAGCACATGTATCTCATTGGAAAACAGCGTTTTCGTTTGAAGGTTAGTTTAAAGGTGTTTCACCGCCTCCCTAAATAGTAGCTGACTCTGAAGTGAAGAACCTGTTCCTCATTGGAGGATTCGGAGCGTCTGAATACCTGCAAGAAATAATCAAAGAAAGGCTCGATCTAAGTGGCATCAACCTTCGAAAACCCGACACATCATGGACGGCAGTTGTTCGAGGAGCTGTGATTTGTGGGATCGAGAAATCGATAACACGGGATCTTATCAGGACCACATTTTGTCGACATAACTACGGCATTTGTGTCAGTGAGATATTCTCGGAGATTAAACACGAGCGTCAGGATCTCAAAACCGACAGTATGAGGCAAATTGTAGCTGAAGGGCAGCTCTTATGGCTTTTGAACAAAGGGGACGTCATTCTTTCCACCGAGGCAACGAAAGGAGAGCATGACATCACCGTGTCATTCACAAAAACAGAACTGAGGCAAGGCACTATTACTATATACATGTATTCAGATGATGATCGGCCATCGAGGATCCAAGACTCTAAAGAAGGTTATGAGACCAGCTTCCTAATAACCACCTGGGCTACCTGACTAACTTTCTACAGAGCTTATCGATGCATATGTGTTGACTTGGGACTTGACGGGCGTTCCTTTGACCGAGTTCGAGGTGAGAAAAGGTGTAGATAAGCAGCCGATTTACTTTGCTGTCTTGAAACTTAAAATGAGCGTGTGGCGGGAAAACGTCGAGGCGTCAATCGTGTGGAAGAATGAGATAGCACTTTGCACGGCTTCTAACATCATGTACCCCTAGTAGTAATTTTCCACTTTTATCACGCACTTAAAATTTGCTTGCGACTTGGTTTTCGCGATCGTAGCTCGTGCTCCAACAATTGGCCATGAACTCACTTGTTAAAAACAAGGCTGCATATAGTTGACTGCAGGTGTTCGCCTCACGACAAGTGTGACATGGCAACCTTGCACTGCCGCCAAAAGGAAGTTGACCATGGAGGCGGTAAAGTGAGGGCCAGTGTAGAGGGAAGATACGCAGGCAGCAAAGCCTCTTGGGCTGAGGGAACGCATCTTGTCCAGCCAATCATGCCATGAGTTCACAAAAGTAACTGCACCACGCATAGTTAGTATGGCAGTGCAAAAATAGCTTCTCCTGCAGAAGCATTGCCATTACGCCACAAGATTGACTTTATAATATCGCCTAAGGAACATCAGTCAAGTTCTCCAGATGCGCAGTTCGCAACGATCCATTCCCACACCGCCTTACCGGGCTCGTCACTCAAATCCCCTCGCGTACCACAACACTATCCGAATTCACAATGGTGGACATCGACCTAAACGAAAAATACACCCTCACCAACTCTCTTGTCGGCAACTCAAAAGTCTTAGCCTCGTCTCGCGACAACGAACAAGTCGTCGTGGAATCCGCCGGCACCAATGATAATCAGTTATGGTACTTCATGGAGACCAATGTTTCAGGTACCTACCGAATGCACACAGTTCAGAAAGGCGATGCACAAGTGCTCGAGGTCCTCAACTTTTACGGCGTCAAAAGTCTTGGACTGCATTTCTTTAACACTGGACCATCCACGGGCCAATACTGGAGACTAGACGAATGGGATGATGGAAGTGTTAAGATCACCAATGAATTCAGCGGGCCTGACATCCATCTGGGTGTCACGGAGGGTAGTCTGGAACCAACGCTCGCAGGAGGTGATAAACCAGGCCAGCATTGGACGCTCAGTCAACTGGGCTCAACGCCAACTAGCTCTGCAACTAGGACAGGTTCTCTCACTGAGTTAGTCACGAAAACCATTTCTCCGATTGCGACATCTGAGCTTCTGACGAACATCCCAAGCCCGTGTGCCTCTACAGCAGCCGCATGTACTACATCGGCATCCACACCAAATAGTAACTCTGATAGGAATGCAATTATCGGTGGAGCAGTTGGTGGTGGAGTTGCCGGTCTGGCTTTGAGCGTCGCCGGTATTTGGTTGTATTTGCGAAAGAGGCGGCAGAGTCGAAGGATGGCACCATTGACGGATCCGATGATGACTATTCCGCATGTGAACAGGAATGCGTGATGCTGTCTTCTTTCTTCCAAGTGAATCCCTTTTCGGTGGTCATTATGTACTAATGCCTGATTCATATCTTGATTTCAGCATTTTCTAGGGTAGTTTAGCATAGGCGTATTTTCTGCATCACGGTCCTGGAGGCGTTCCGCCGTATCGGATGATAGACTTTAATTTCTATGAGTGGTTATTTTGAATACACCCCTTAAGATTACCAAAACGCCATTCATCCATATCATTCGCGATGGATTTAAATCTTTCAACATAAGATTGATCTCATCTCCACCCTGGCCTGACACAAGGCCAAGATTGACCGGTCTCCTTGTCCGACTCCTCGCTCATCGACCTGGTTAGGGTAAGCATTTGGTCCAAGCAGAAGTATTTCTCAAACCGCATACTCATGCTATTCTGCGCAGAAGCAAACTTTGGAGCCAGGTAGAATAGGATATGCGGAGCCTGCAACACACCGATACACCAGACAAGTTTCGAGAACGCTTGCATCGCCCAACATCCTTCTCGTCTTCAAACTTAATCCGATAGCTGCAACCAGAGCTCAGAGCTCGACATTAGTGTTAAATATAATGATATCCTTCCCGTAGTTATCCATCCTCCGCGACATCTTTCTCCGCTACCTACGATGCCGAAGTGAAATCAAGCTCGAAGCTAGCACCCATGCTTTATATTTGTCTACCAGAATACGAATTCCATCCTAGTCTTACGTCAGGTCCTGTAAATTTTGAAGGGTAGGGTGAGATTACCTTGTGGGGCTCTCGCTTTTGTTATGGATCAGTGCTCGACATGGCTCCGACCGAGTCCGCTATCTATCAGTCTATCTAAATCTATTTAATCTAGATTAGTGGATTGACTCGCTGACGCTCTGTTGAGTCGTTCTATCGTCATTTGATGGGTCTAATCGTCAGTGTTGGCGCACCGTTCTACTTGGCGTTTAATACTCACAGAACCTCACCAAAATGCACTGTTTCCATTTCATCTACTTCACTCATTGCGGCCATCAAAATATTGTTCAAATATGTCCACCAGAGTCCTAAGGAGCGTCCAGAAATCGATTGCAAAGTCGAAATCGAAGCCTGCACCACTGAGTTCGAAGCGAAAAGCCGGAGAAGCTATAGGACCTTCCAAATAAGGACTCATTCGATGTAGAACCAGTAATCATGATTTTATGTTTACAAGGTCTCAAGGTGCAAACGCAGTATCAATACACTAACGGTAACAGTGTTAAAGTACGCCTAGGTGAGGTCTCCGCATCGTTTGAAGCCCCGTTGAATTACTCCTAAGTTAAATGGGAATCTCTTCCTAACCACTCTCGCGTCGCAGGCCTAGCTAAGATGCCTAGCTAGTGGTAGGACTACGGAGTTCCCCCATCTCGTTGGATTGTTAAGTCCGGCGTGTGCTGCACCGCGCTTTTTTCTTTGTAAGGCGTGCCATATGCACAAACCGAATCTTTTTCACTGTTTTTAGGTTGAAAATGGTAGTACTACTACGATTAGGCATGTTAAGAGGTAGTACTACGCGACACTTAATCAGAAGATGGCTACCTAAGTGAAGGAAATTGCTAGTTGCTAGCTAACATCTTAAAGTCAACTAAATATGCGAAATACATTAGAACCTATACAACAAGAAGTCTACTATAAGAAGTCATAAAAAAGTTTTATATAAATAATTCAATTAACAACATTTATTAACATATATATACTAGTTTTGCTTTTATTCTATATAAGTAGTTTCTTACTACTCTTAATTTAAATAAATTTAAACAGTATTTTTATAAGCTACTTTTAATATACTTTTTTTACAAGCTATAAAGCTATTAATTTTATTAAATTATTATATTTTTTTAAACTTCTTTTATTTACATTACTATCTACTAATTAAATAATAAAATAGTAAATTCTAAGAAAATTTACACTTTATAAACTAAAATTTAATAAGTTATTTAGTTATAATTTTAGTAAAATCTACTTTTTTTTAATTACTAAACTTTTTATACATTTTGCCTTTTAAATAGTATATTTATATACTTTATTAATAAAAAAAGTAAAAGTGTTTTACTAACTTTTATAAAATTAAAAAAATATATAATAAAAAAGGTTTATACTAAAATATATTTAACTTTAAATTAACTAGGTTAAAAAAGAAACTACTTTTTATTATAAAAAAAACTTAATTAAATAATTTTTAAATAAAATAACTTATTAAAATAAAAGTTTATTAAATAAATATAATACTTTTATAATATATAGAAAATAGTATATAAAAAATCTTATTTAAACTATTTATATAAGCTACTTATATTAATTTTCATTTTCAATAATACTACTAAATAAAATTTTACTTAAAATATAATATCTAAAGTAATTAAATTATGTATTACTTTTAAATATTTTTTTAACTTTAAAAGCTAGTAATATAATAAGATTATAAAATAAAACAAAAAGAAAATTAAAGTAAGAAGCTAAAAAATTTAAATACTAAATTAATTTTTATATATTTATTAAAGTTACATAAGTAGCTAAGTTCTAATAAAACTATAGTAATTTATAATTTTTTTAAATATATAATAAAAAAGTTAAAAAGTAGACTTAAAAAGCTTTATATAATAGAATTATTAAAGTTATTTTAATTCTTAAAATTTTAATAAAAAAGCTTAAAAATCTTAAAATAAAATATAAAATAAAGTATAAAAAGGTTCTTAAACTTTTATAATAAGCTATTTACATTACTATTAAATAATTATAGTAAAAAAAAAAAAATACTATATTACTAAAAATATACTTATATTTACTATTATAATAGTTTTTAGTTTTTAGTTAAAAAATAAATTATATTAATAAATACTAAAACTTATATTAATATAGCTATGTAAAAAAATTAAAATATTATAAAAAGTAATTTATAAAAAGTTACTATATAAGCTTAAGTTATATAAATTAAAAAAAACTTTACTTTTATATTAGCTATAAAAGAAGTAGAAAAAGTAAAAATAAATTAACAAATTTAATAAAGTGCTTATATAAAACTAAAAGTTTTAATAAATAATAGTAAGTAATAAGCTTACTTAGTATATTTTTAAAATACTTATTATTAATAAAGATTTTATTTCCTTTTAATAGTAAAAGTAACTAGCAATTTGAAACTAATTTTTAAAGCTTTTTTATATAATAATTTATATTTCTTTTATACTAGTAATAGGTTCTAAACATGTTATTAAGCAACTTTTAAAAAATATAAAAAATATATAAAAACTTAATTAATAATTAGGTAAAGTTACTTTATATATAAATAATAAGTAAAATATACTAAAACAAGAATTTATAAGTTTTATAATAATTAATAAAAAAATAATTGTATTACTTAGTTAAATACTTTTTTGAAACTTAAATATATAAAGAAAAAACTAAAATAAGCTTAAAAATAAAGCTAATTTAAAGTTAAATAAAGTTAAATACTAAAAGGTTATTACTATTATTAGTAGTTACAAAAGTATATAGTTTTTTAGTAAAATTAACTAAGTTTAATTACTTTATAAAAGTTTTATATTTTTATTAAAATAAACTTTTTTTTTTTTTAATAAAAATATAAAACTTTTATTTTGATTATAAGTACTTATTTAATAATAAGTTAACTTTTTTAAACTTTTTACTTTACTTATATTTAGTATATATTAATGTACTTAAACTTTATGTGTAGTCTAGCTACTTTTTTAGTAACTATTTATACTATTTAAAAATTATTATACTAAATAGTTAGCTTTATTTTAAAGTTAAAGCTTAAATTTTTTAAAAATTTTACTTACTATTATATTTTAAAGTTAATAGTTAAAAAGCTAGTAATTTAGCTTATATTATTAAGTTTATAACTATATATTAAACTATTAATTTTTAGTTAATAAATAAACTTAAAAGCTTAAAAATGTATTTTTATAAGCTTTTTTATATATTTAGTTAATTAGTAAATACTATATTAGTTACTATAAAAAAAATTAGTTCTCTTAGATTTTTAAATACTAAGTAGTATAAATTTAAGTATTATTTTTTAATAAAAACTTTAATAGTATAGTACTAGGTTTTAGTAAAATAATACTAGTAATATAATATACTAGTAATATATACTTATTAAAGGTTTTAAGGGTATTTTACTAAAGTTAAATATACTTATATACTATTTAATTTAATAAAGTTAATAATATAAGTTAAAAAGTTTACAAACTATTAATAAAACTTTGTTTAAAAAAAGGGCTTTTTATTAATATAGTTAGTACTTTTATTACTAGTAGTATAGTTAAGTATTATTATATTAATAATTTAAAATTAAATTTATTAGTAATTTTGATAATAAAGCTATTTAAGTAAAGTTAATTTTTTTAACTATTATATTTTATAAGTAAGCTGTATATATAAGTAAGCTACATATTTTAAAATTTACTCAAAAATTAAAAATTTTTATTTTCATATCTTAATAACTACTAAATGAGAAATTCTAAAAATAGAAATTTAAGCTTTTTTATATAAATTACAGCATCTATAAGAGTTGCATGAAAATTAGTTTAGTAGTTTTTGAAATATAGTAATTTAAAAGCTAAAACTATACTAAATTACTATATTTTAAAAACTACTAAACTAATTTTCATACAACTTTTATAAATACTATAATTTATGTAAAAAAGCTTAAATTTCAATTTTTAGAATTTATTATTTAGTAGTTATTAAGATATGAAGGTAGAAAATTTCAATTTTTTAGTAAATTTTAAGATGTATAGCTTACTTATAAAATATAATATATTATTTTCATATAATTTAAATTTTCAGAAACTAATATAATTTTTTAAGTAGTATATTTTATAGTAGTTAAAAAGCTTATATTTACATACTTTAACTTATTTATACTTATATTTAAAATTTACTTTAAGTTTAGCTTTAAAAGTATAGCTTTTAATTTATTAAATTAAAGTAATAGTACCTCTTTTTAGTTTATATAAAATTTTAAATAATAAAAAAAGTTTTATAATACTTAAAAGTATATTTTGTAATTTATTTTAATATTAAGAAAAGTATTTAATATATTATATTAGTATATATTAAAGTTAAAAATAGTAGTAATTATTTATTACAAGTTGCTAACTTACTAACGTAAATTTACTGGTAATAAGCTGTTTAACTGCCTATATAACACTTAGTAGTTCCCTCGCTTCCGGATCAGATAGCTTGTTAGACTTAGTAGAAGTTAGTTAACTTAGTAGAGAATAGAAAAGAATTGAAATGGTAAGTTAAGGTTTAACAGGATAGTATTGAACTATTTCACTTAAGGTGTGAATCTTAATTTTAGAGTAACTATGAAGAATCAAAAGTAATCGTGAACTGTCTGATGCCTCATACTTATAGTAAATCCTCCGTGCGTACATTCTGTACTGGTGTTCAGTATATTGGATACTGCTAGAGGCTGCTAGAGCTGCTAGAGGTTCTGTTACCTCACCCTACCTCTGTCTGCCAAGCCTTGCTTTGGTCACGTAAGCTGCTGCTCCCAATCTGTTGGCATGATTCCGTATTTCTGCCCTTGCTTCTTGGCTTGTGCCTTGGCCTGTGCCAACGCGTCCTGTGCCCGCTTACAATTCTTCCTTTCCAGTTCAAACATACATTTCCATTTTAGAGCCTCATTAGCTGTTGTGGCTAGTTCCTTTAGCTCCTCAGGTGCGGTTGCCTTACTGTTACTGTCTATAACATTATCCCCCTTCTCTAAGTCTTCGTCCTGGAAGATAGTTTCTCTCTTCTATAAGCAGTATAAAGGCAGCAGGTCCTCTACTCTATGTTCTAGACTATAAGACCCTCAACTTCCTTTCCTTCCTGCCTAGCTTTTTAATGATGACACGTCCTGAGTCGTCTCTAATACGCGCTTGCTGTTTAGTTTCTTGGATCTATAACGAACCCCATCACATGCCAACGCCCTGCTCGAACTGTTCCTGCTGAGGTGATAATTACCTGGTGAACTTAAGTTCTGGTCGTTGCTTGGCCTATGCTGATTGCAATGTGAAATGCGATTTAATCATCTCTCAGCCAGAATGGGATCGTCTTGATCGCGATAAGGAAAAACTTTGTCGCTAGCTCAATTCTCTTAAAGATCAGCGTTCCGAGCTCCGCGCTTGAGAGTTACGTCTTTGTCGTGAATTAGCAAAAGTTGATTCCAAGGAGAAAGAGATGTTTAATCAAGAGATGGCCTCCATTCGTGAAGTCCAGGCTCTTAAAGAGGCTGAAGCTCGTTCTTAGGATCAAAAAACTCGCACACTGTAATCCGCAGTGCCGGCTTCTTCCCAACCTGCTTCGCCTTCCCTTTCCTTTAGTTTAAATTAGAACGTGCTGTAGTCGTCCTTTCCGTAGGATACGGCCCCCGTTGGTTTGTTTAATAGTACTAGTTAATCAGCTCTGAACTGTTTCTTAAGTTCCTAATTAATTCCTACGTATCATTTTTAGGTCTGTAACTCTTCTATCTAACTAAATATTTCCACTAACGCCCGAACTGCTGGTAGTCCAAAATCCGTTGGACTTCATACTTAGTAGTGTCTTCTTTAAGTTTGAGTCGTGTTTATAGTTTAGCATTCGGTAGTACTGGTTCTAATTTCGAAACATGGAAAACTGGATGGATTCTTGTATTCTTAGATAGTGTCGGCCTGCCTGAGTGAATACTCAGAGCTTGAGCTTTGGCCAACCTGGCTGCCGCCGTCAACCATTCACTAAGGCAGCTGGCAGGCATTATATAAGCAGACAGCCTTATATAAATCGTCAGTAGTTAGTTAGCTTAATACAACAATCAACTGATTTCACCAACTTTGCCTACCAACAGGTTATGAGCCCTCTTATCCCTACGATCGCCTACCCATCAGCGGTTAGGACGACGTCGGATTTCCGCATCTAATCAATCAACTCGATAACCGATCAACTCGATATTCGATCAACTCGAACGCCTGCATCAACGCCTTCACCTCTAGCGTTAGCGCAAGGTTTCCGACATGGATTCAAAGCGCCTCGTCAAGGGGGTGGGGCCGCTGGGCGCCAACGGCGAACATATCACGCGCTGGGAGCTTCAGCTGAAGACCCTGGCATCTGCAGAAGACGCTGACGACATCCTAGCTGGCACCAAGCCCGAGCCTCAGGTGACTGCGACGCTGCGCAACGTCCCTAATCCGCCCGAAGCTACTAGAGCAGAGGCTCTTAAGACGCACAATGAAACAGTGGCAGGGATTATGCAAGCGAACGTGAATATACAGCAACAGCAAGATCATCAGCAAGCTGATAGGGCAGCATGGCGCAAGAAGGACGCGAAACTGCGAAGTGTCATGCTGGCAACTATCCCAGAACACATGGTAGAGTCCATCCGTGACCAAGCAACAGCAGCAGGGCTTTATACCACCATCCGGAACCAATATCAACAGGATGGCCTTACTGAACAAATCTCAGTGTACAACCACTATCACAATATGCGCTCTGATAGCTATCCTACCGTAAACGCTTTCACGGAGGCCTTTTTAGCAGCCCTAAATCGGATGAAGGAATTCAACCTCTCTTGCCCAGACAATGAGCAGGTGTTCCGCTTCTTAGCCGCGCTCGAACATATAATGCCTGAATACTACAAAAATCGTCGCGAGGATGTACGTCGAAAGGTTGATCTCAAGCTCCATGATATGATCCATAAGATCCGAGATGAGGCGCGAATCAACGTTGACCCGTTTAAGTCAGCATTCGCAGCCGCAGCCAAGAGCGATAAACCTCGCAGCAAACAGGGTAGCAACAATGGCAGCAGTAGTGGAGGCAAACCTGGTAACAAGTAGGGTGGTAAGTAAGACGGTAGTGCTGGAAAGCAGAAGGAGAACTCCACTAAGAGGGAGAAGTCTTACTGCTCTAAGTGCCAGCACAATCACGTAGGCGCTGGCCCTAATTACTATTATCAATACCCTCATAAGGCACCAGAATCCTGGAGGATCAAGAACGCTTTAAAGATCATGGGTAGCAACAGTAAAGCAGCCTCTGCAGCGTTCTCCCACACTGATGTTGACGGCGTCGTCAACATGGCTACTATCACGGCCAGCGTCTCCATCATCGAACCCTTTGTCTACAACGACGGCAACCCTGACGATTTCTTAGACAGTGCAGCAGCTACTGTTCTCGCCACGGTGTCGGATGAGCTCCTCCGTCAAGCGCAAGACAAGAGCCTCTCAAACAGAGTTATCCTTGATACTAGGTCGGACGGGCATATCTTCAATATTAAGAGTGCCTTTATTACCTTCACCCTAAGCAGGAATGGCCAGGGCATTCAAACTAGAGATGGATTGATGCGTATTAAGGGAGTGGGAACCGTCCAGCTCTCCGTCGCTCGATCTGATGGCTCTATACAGCTGGTGGCTTTTAACAACGCAATTTACTGTCCTAGCTTCTTTATTAACGTTATATCTCATAGTAAGATTCGCAAGAACGGCTTCTACTACTACGGCTGGAATGAGAAGCTCTACCGTCAGTCAGATTAACGTGAGATAGCGTACTTACCTTAAATCAGCAGCGTTCCTACCTTCCTTAAAGCCTCTACTAGTAAGCAAGCTGTGAAAGTAATCGCTATAGTGAGCTCTCAGCAGCAGCCTTCAAACATGAAGCGCAAAGTCACCCTCTAAGAACTCCATGACATATATAGCCACTGCAACGTTGACGATCTGATCAAATTAGCAAAATCAGTGGATAGTATTAAGCTTACTAATATCACAAAATTTGACTGCGACGTCTGCTATCTCACTAAGTTAAAGAAGAACATATCCCAGAAGGTACAGTAGTGAGCGCTCGACCTATTCGACGTAGTTCACGTCAACCTTATCAGTCCTATCAACCCACCTGGGCGGCAAGGTGAGGTCTACTGGATCCTCTTTACCGATGACGCCCTTCGTTACCGGTGGATTCAGTTTACAGAGAGTAAGGACCGTGCTGCTATCGAGGTTAGAAACTTCCACGTTATGGTGAAGACTTAGTACAACAAGACGCTAAAGGCCTACCGCCTTGATAACGCCAAAGAACTGACTAGCACCGCCATGAAGAACTTTCTTAAAGCTGACGGTAGTCTTTTGCTACCATCTACAGCGTACACAGCTCATTAAAATGGAGTCGCTGAGCGTAGCAACGCTATTAGAGAAGACCGCGTTCGCGCCATGTTAATGGCCTTGGCACCTGAGTTCAAGAAGCTCTGGCCGCTTGCAGTAAAGTACACAGTTCTTCTTATTAATCTATCTCTAATAAAGGCTCTACCTGATTGTAAGACTCCGCACCAGAAGCTGCTGGAGTACATGGGTAAGACTAATGTTATCCCTAACATCAGCCATCTCCGCCCGTTTAGTACAGTGGGATGGATCCATATTCCTGAGCAGTGACGCATAAAGTCCTACAAGTTCGAGCCGCGCTCTTATAAGGGTTATCTGGTAGGAGTTGAGGGTTCCCGTATCTATCTTATATGGGACGACGTTGCTAAGACTGTCGTAAGAACTAGCAGCATCCAATAGAACAAGCTTCCTACACTTAAGCAGGCAGTTGATTTCGAGAACATCTGTCTACCTCCAACCTATTAACAGATAGATTAGGACATTAAACAAGAAGACCTAGAGGTTATTTAACTGCCTGACTTAGGCGCTGCTATAGACCATGAAGTCACGCAGGATGACTTTAAGGACCTTGATTAAGGTGCCTGGTCTTGTGATGATGATGCTCCTTGTTACTAGGATATTTACTCCTATTACTATAAGAACCCTGTAATTGTTAACCGCTCATCCTGAAGCCGTCGTCCTACTAAGAAGAATGCTGCTGTAATGTTTAGTAGTGACTTCAGGGCTATCAGTCTTGCCTTTGCGTAAGCTATCCTCGAACTAAAATAAGCTTACCAGCTGCCTCCAGAGCTAAAGACTCACAAGGAGGCTATAGAGCATCTATATAAGAATAAATAAATTATTACTAAGATAAACAAATACAAATCGCACGACAAAAACGATACCTAGGAGATTATCCTTAAGCGTCAAAATGTTCATAGCCGGCCGCTACTAACAAAGTAGGTGTATACCTATAAGTTCAGCGCTGCTGGCGACTTTATCCGCTATAAAGCTTAACTTATCGTCTGTAGTAATTAACAGGGCGACACTAGCTGGGAAACTTACTCTACTATAGCTTGTTCTACTATCATTAAACTGCTTCTTGCCTTAGTAGCAGCGCTTAATCTAGAGTATAATTAGATTAATATTATCACTACCTTCTTATACGGCAAACTTGATGCCAATGAATAGGTGTATATCAAGCTACCTGATGGTCGCATCGCCTGACTTAACAAGGCCATATACAGATTACAACGCTTACCATGACTCTGGTATGAAGAGATAGCCTGACACCTTATTTCTTAAGGCTTCCAATCTCTACAATCAGATCCTTGCGTTTTCATGCACCTAGATTCACATTTGATTATCGTCGTCTACGTAGACGATCTCATTCTTATCACTAAGACTCAGGACATGATACAGGAGCTTAAGCAAGTTATTATTAATAAGTACAGCTGCCGTAACCTGGGCCCTATTAACTATTACCTAGGCATTAAAATCTCTCGCGATAGAGTTAACTGAACCCTTAACATGTCCATAGAAGCGTATATTAAGAAGGTAGCCCGTGACTATAACCGTATCTCTGCACACCATTATCACAAGCCCTTTAGTAAGAACGTCCTTAATCTCAAAATCCGCCCAAAGGACGACCCAGCACCTCTCGAGCTAGTTAAGGACTATCAGACACTTATTAGCAAGCTGTTATACCCAGCCTGCCTCATCCGACCTAACATCGCCTTTCATATAGGATTTCTCAGATACTTCGTAAGCAACCTAACTTACGAGCACTAAGACACGGTAATTAACATACTAGACTACCTCTACTTACATAAACAGCTTACGCTGAGGTTCTCCGCTCTAGTCAGCACCCGCCTTAACGTCGATATCTTTACTTAGTTCTACACTCTATATCCAGGCTTTAGGCTGGTGGGGCACTCTGACGCTTCCTTTACTAACTATAAGAATAGGAAGTCAACCTCTAGCTATGTATTCAAGCTTTGTAGTGGAGTTATCTCTTACAAGTCAAGTAAGCAGCAGCTCGTCACGATATCTATAACAAAGTTAAAGTACGTTGTCCTTACACACGCAGCGAAGAAAACCACCTAGCTCTAACACCTACTCTCTAAACTCAGATACATAGGCAAGAATCTCCTGCCATTCAAACTCTACGGTGATAATTAGCCTTCGATTAACCTGGCTTAATTAGACGGCTATCATGCCCGTACTAAGCACATTAATATCTACTATCATTTTATACGTAATGAGGTCTGCAGTAACCGGATATAGCTTAAGTATACTTAAACTACTGATATGATAGCTAATAGCCTTATTAAGTCTCTTAACATTATTAACTAACGCTAATTTATTAAGCTCCTGGGTCTATACGACCCGCGTACTGGTAATAACAAAGCTAAGTAATAAGCTACCCTGCTCTTTAAATAGCTGGCTTCTCTAAATATCTGGCATTAGCCATTTTCCTATACTAAAAGTAAGTTTCTATATACCTACTAGTAACAAGTCTTCCTATATATCTGGAGGATTTATCTGCACTACTTTATGCCTAGTTTAATAGCTATTACTAGCTTAAGGGGGTGTGTTAGCCTGCCTGAGTGAATACTTAGAGCTTAAGCTTTAACCAACCTAGCTACTGCTATTAACTATTTACTAAGGTAACTAGCAGGCATTATATAAGCAGACAGCCTTATATAAATCATTAGTAGTTAGTTAGCTTAATATAATAATTAACTAATTTCACTAACTTTGCCTACTAATAGATAGTTGTAGTTTATAGTTTACAGGTTCTATTTATCTTTTAACCTTAAATAATCCTAATTTAATGTGATTTAGTTTTTTTAATGGTTGTTTTATCTTAAGATTTTTTTATAGTAGGAAAATTTTATCCCCCTCTCTAAAGGTTAGTCTCTTAACTTTAGATTTATCTTTCTACTATTTACTAAGAACTCCTTTCTAAGTAATTTTTCCTACTATTTCTTAATAAAGTTATTGTAATTCGTTGACTTTTATTTTTACTAATTTTAATATCTTATTTAAAATCCATAGTTCTCAATAAGCCGTAGGCTTATAACTGTAATTTATAAAGAATAGTAATTTCCTTATAGTTAATGACTTTACAGAGTTGTATATAAACTCAGCTATTAGTAGTAAGTTAATCTAATTATTTTATTATTCATTAACGTACATTCATAGGTATTATTCTAATGTCTGATTTGTCTATTCTATTTATCTATTTATTTATAGGTAAAATGCTGTTAAGAGGCGATATTTAGCCTCTAGCTTTTTTATAAACGTTTTCTAGAATATTAATATGAACAGTTTGTCTCTATTTATAATAAATTCTCATAGTAACCCATATCGTGCTATTAGTAACTTAATAAGTATAGTTACTAATTTATCTACTTTAATCTCTATATGTGTTGGCTTAAAGTATGCGTATTTTATAAGTTAGTTTACTATAACTAGTATCATATCATACTATTAGCCTCTAAAAGTGGTTGTTATTAGTATTTTTGTGATAAAGTTTATTATAACTAATTCCTATAGTAGGTCTGGCGAAGGAATTAGTTATATAAGTCTATATTTCTTATATCTTAATACTTTATTTTTTTTGTATTTAATGTATTCTAAAAGAATGTTTCTGACCTTTTTCTATATTCCAGAGATCCAAAAATGTCTATTAATTTATTCTATAGTTTTTTTAATTCCTTAATATCTGTATATTTTAGCTGAGTGTTGATTCTTAATAAGCTTAGTTTATAATATATCTAGTACATAAATCATTTCTTAGTCCAGATTCTAGTATAGTTATTTATTATTGAATTTTCTTATTTATTTTTCCTAGGTGTTTTTGATAATGACTATTGTTTTAATATCTATTTATAAGTTTCCTAAAGATCCGTCTAGTTTTTACTTAAGTATTATATTATGTATTTCTAGTATGTTTTTTATGTGATTTGCTCTTTAACTAAGTGCGTTAGCCGCCGTGTTTTCTTTTCCTAACTTATAAAGTATTTAAAAGTTAAATATAAAAACTAGTTTCTATTACCTAACTTATTATTAATTTAACTTCTTTATTGTTATAAATGCCGTTAGATTCTTATAGTTTAAATATATAACAATTTAGTGCTTAGTTCCTTCTAAGTAATGTTTCTATTTTTTAAATACTTAAACTATTACTAGCAATTCTTTATTATGAATATCGTAGTTTAATTTAGTAGTTATAAGTTTATAAGATAAGAAGTTTACTAGATACTTATATTTATTATTCTATACTTATAATAGGATAGCTTTTATAGCTCTGTCTAATATATTTATATATATCTCCATTTAAAGTCATAAATTAAACATTTTTAATATTAGTGGTTATTAGAATATTTCTTTTAATATTATGAAAGCATTTTCTTTATATTGTTTCTACTTAAATTATTAATCTTTCTTTAGCAATTCTATTAAAGATGCTGTGATTTTTAAGTAGTTCTTAATAAATTATCTACAGAAACTTATAAATCTAAGAAAAGAATAAACTTCTTTTATATTTATTAGTATTAGCTAAGATAGAATATTTTTAGCTTTATCTAAGTTAACTACTATTCCATCTTAGGATATTAAGTATTCTAAGAACTTAACTTTAGTTCTATGGAATATATATTTCTCTATTTAAATATATAACTTATATTCCTTAAGCTTTTATAATACTATCTTAGTATACTTAATATATTCTTTTAGCATTCCGTTTGTGTATATAAGCACGTTATTAAAATATGCTATTATAAATACGTTTAGGTATTCCCTTAGCATATAATTAATAATTGTCTAAAATATTACTGGTGCGTTCGTGAGTCCTATTAGTATAACTAAATATTTAAATAATTTATATTTTATTTTAAATACTATTATTTACTCATGTCCTTTAGCTATTTATATCTAATAATATCTATTCTTAATATTAAAGAGGCTAAAATATTTAGCTTCTTTAAGTTTATTTATAAGTTTAGATATTAGTAGTATTAGATAATAATTCTTGACTATAGCTTTATTAAAGTGTCTGTAATTAATACATAGCCTTAATTTTCTATTCTTTTTTAGTATAAAGAGTATTAGTAATACTATTTTACTTTAACTAGTTTGTATATATCCCTTTTATTAATTTTCTTGCAAGAATTTTCATAACTCTTCTTGTTAATATATAGGTACTTGATATAATAGTCCTGGTTTTAGATTTATTTCTTTCTTAAATGTAATTTTATAGTCCTAGTTCTTGTATTCTAATAGTTAGTCTTTAGTTTTCTTAAAGAATTATTCTCTAAATTTCTCTTAGTATTCGTCTGGCATAATAAACGTGGTGTCATGAAATATTACTTTCTTTATTTATATTATAGCTTTTATTTATTACTGTCTGTAGTATTCATTTCTAATCTCTATAGTTTTTATTTTCTAATTAATTATTAGGTTCTATTATGCTAGCTAGTTCTATCCTAAGATAAAATCCTTACTACCTAGATTTATAATCTTAATATAATAGTTATCTGTGTAATCTGCTACTTTAATAGTTATATTCTATATTTTAAGATTAATTAGATTTTCTTTAAATACTATTAGACTATTGTCTACGCGTTTTACTTATATAAGTTTATCTAAAACTCTAGTTAGTATCTAGTATTTCTATACTTACTTATTTAATATAAGTATTTTACTAGCCTTACTATCTATAAGCGCTAGTGTTTAATTACTGTTAATATATATATCTACATATAGCTTATTTTCGTATCTTCTTTAGTTTAGTTATATATATATAATTAATATATTATTTCTAATCTTTAGTTTTTAACTCTCTAGTAGCTTAGTTATAGCCTACTAGTTTTCTAGTTTTTTATCTATAGCTAACTTCTAAGTAGTAGTTATTTCTTTAGTATTTCCTTATTAGGTCTGTGAATTAAATATTTCTGGAGTTAGTATACCTCTTTATTAAGCATTTTATACGCTTTTTTAGTTTATTCTCTATAATCCTAACATTTCCATCTTAAGAAACATTCTTAATATATAAGTTTTTTATATGAGTCTGTAGCTAACTATTCTTTTTAATAGTATTTAGTTTAGTATTATTCCCATAATAGTTATTTGTGTTTATCTGAATTTGGGTCCTGTAATTCGTTTTTTGAATCTATATAAACTAGTTCTTATTACATATTAAGTTCCTTTTTATTTGCTAGTTATTATAATATCTTTCTTATCTTTAGTCCTTTAACATGTATAGCGTGTTTATTCTATCTATAGTCTTTTCCTATATAGTTAAATACTATATATATCTAGTATTTCTTTTTTATTATTTTATTTATAGTGTTATTATTCTGTACTTATAACATTAGTAAAGGGTTTTCTTCTTTCTTTATTTTCTAATAGTATCTAACAGAGTGATAGTACATTGCTCTAGTTATAACTAGTATAGATATTTATTAATAAATTTTATTTATCTATATAGCTAGTCCTTATTTACTTAGTTTTTTATACTGTTTATTTCCTACTAACTGTAGTACTTATTAGTATTTATATATTCCATTTTCTAGAGTAACTTTTTAGTGTTTAGTAATATAGTATTCTTTTTAATAGTACTTTAATTTATATATCTAACAGTGTCCCCAGCGTACGCGCTGTATAATTATTATAGATATAAGTTTTCTATTCTCTATTATCTCTTAATTCTTTCTTTATCTGAATTTCTAATTTTTTTTGTAAAATAGTCCACCACCTTTTTCTATAATCTTATAGAATTTTTGTGTCTTCTTTTTAGTTTCTATATTATACTATTATATTACTGCTCTTTATATTATAGCAATTATTTCATTAGGTTATTCTGTTAAATAATTCTTAATTTTTTAATATGGTAATTTGTATTTCTAATTAAGGTATATATAACTCCTATAAACCTAGCATTACTCCTTCTAGATTCTGTTCTTAATTATTTCTTTAGTTACTATATTTTGTGCTTATTTTACTTGGACTATTACTATCTTAATTTTTTTTAGTACTCTAGTCTAGACATAAGCCTTCTTAACATCTAATTATTACTATTTATAATTCTTAATAAAGTGTTTTTGTTTTCTATATTTTAGACAGGCCTTATATGTATAGTGATTTATTTATTTCTTAATTTACTTTCTTTACCCCTTTCTAATAAATACTTATTTAATATTAATATCCATTTCGTCGTAAATTCTATTATCTTTTCTATTTCTTTTAGGTGTGTGGGTTACTAATTTTTTATATACCTTTTTTTTCTACTTCTATTAATACTACTAGTTATTAATAATTACTACTTATTTAATAATTTCTAATAAGATACTTGGCCGCTTTTCTCTGGAGATTTTATCCTTAATTCTGTTTTTTAGTTCTTTATAGTATATCATAACTAATAGTTAGTCTACTTAATTAAGTTATAATTAGATTTATTTAAATTCTGTAGTATAGTTAGCTGCTGATGTATATTACTTAAGTTATTAGAGCTTCTAGATTACTTTAGTTTTCTTATTAATTTCTCCAAAAATAATAATTATTTCCTGCTTGAAATATTCATAATTCTTAAAAGCTTATTATATATTATTATTATAGTTAGTTAACCTACTACTCCTAAGTTTAGGTTTCTATTAGTAAGATAGTTTTTTACTAGTAGTTTAAATTATTATATAGCTCTATTTATTATAGTTTATTTTTAGTTATACTAATACTCAAGTATAGTTTATACCAGCTACCAGAATCCAATCCTAATTAGTTAAAAATAACTTTTAATTAAATTAATAGTAGAAGTCTATTACTGCCATGAAAGTCTTTAGGTTATTTTAATTTCTATTAAATTTCTTAAGAGGTTATATTTTTGCTGTTCCGCCCTTCTAGACTACTATAGTATATTATTTAGTTTTAACTTATTATTATAAGTTTACTAAAGCATCGCGTAGTTTTATAATGGCTATTTTTTATTTTTAAATAATTTACTATACACTCTTTATTTCTCCTAATGTACTTTTAGTTGTGGATAAAGATTTTACTATAACTTCTTCTTTACTACTACTTTCTAACAACGAGTAAAGTTCTTGTTCGTTTTTATAATAAGTTATTATAAACTTTTAATAATTAGTTATTAGAATTCTATCTAACGGTCCTTTCTAATTTCTTGAAATAATAGTTATAATATTATAAGTTACTAACTTACTAATGTAAATTTACTAGTAATAAGCTATTTAACTGTTTATATAATACTTAGTAGTTCTCTTACTTCCAGATTAGATAGCTTATTAGACTTAGTAGAAGTTAGTTAACTTAGTAGAGAATAGAAAGAAATTAAAACAGTAAGTTAAGATTTAACAAAATAGTATTAAACTATTTCACTTAAGGTGTGAATTTTAATTTTAGAGTAATTATAAAGAATTAAAAGTAATTATGAACTATCTAATGCCTTATACTTATAGTAAATCCTCCGTGCGTATATTCTATACTAGTGTTTAGTATATTAGATACTACTAGAGACTACTAAAGCTACTAGAGGTTCTATTATCTTATTTTATTTTTATTTACTAAGCTTTACTTTAGTTACGTAAACTACTACTTCTAATTTATTAATATAGTTTTATATTTCTGCTTTTACTTTTTAGCTTATGTCTTAGCCTGTGCTAATATGTCCTATACCTACTTATAATTCTTTCTTTCTAGTTTAAACATATATTTCTATTCTAGAGCTTTATTAGCTATTATAGCTAGTTCCTTTAGCTCCTTAAGTATAGTTACCTTATTATTACTGTCCGTAATATTATTATAAGTACACAAAATAAATAAATAGCTATTGCTATAATATAAGTTTCTTTTAAAGTTATTTAAAAGTTACTATATATATATAATTAAGATTTAAATTTTAAAAAATAGATATTTTTGTTAAATTTATAAAAGAATACTTATATAAAAAAAGAATTTTTATATTTTTACTAAGTTTAGTAAAGTTATTTTAATAAAATATTTTATATATATTATACTTTTAATTTTAAAATTAATAGTTTAATAAAAGTTTTATTACAACTAATAATTTTATATAAATAATTATAAATAGTTATAAGTAAAAGTAAACTATTTTAGATCTACTTTAGTATTAAAAAAAAATATAAAAAAAATTACTAGACTTTTATAAAGTAATTTTAAAGTATTAGTAAAAAAGTATTCTATAATATTATATAACTATAGTAGGTAATAGTATTATATGTAAATATAATATATAATAAGTTATTACAAGTTTTATTAAGTAAATATACTATAATTTTTTTCTAAAAATTTTAGTAGTAAAAAAGTTAATTTTTATATAATTAAAATTTTAGTAATTTTATATTAAGTTTAATAAAATATTTAATAAAAATTTAATAATAAATTATATTAAAATAAAGTTTTAATTAAAAAAAAGTTTATAATCTTAATTTTTTTATATATATTATTATAAGTTTTATTAAAAATATATAGTTTTAATAAACTAAATTTAAATAATTTTAATATTAACAAATTTTTAAAATTTTTTTTACTTAGTATTAGTATTAAAAGTTATAATAGTTTATTTAATTTTTTTTTTAGTATATTATTAAAGTAAATATTTTTATAAAACTAAGTTTAATAATATTATAGTAACTACTTATAATATCTTATAAGAATTTTTTAAATAGTCTTTTTTATAAGCTTTTTTATTATATTATGTGTTTATATATTAGCTTTATACTAGTATATAAGCTTTTACTTAAATACATTATTTACAGCCTATTTTATTTATTTCTTTTTTTATATAACATTTTAAATTATTACTTAGTACTATATGTAGTAATTAATTAATATTTTTTTCTAAGTTCTTAATTTTCTACATGTAGTACTTTTGTAATAAATAAAAATAATATTAAATTATTTAAGTAATTATTATTATTATTATTATTATTATTATTATTATTTTACTATTAGTAATGTATTTTATAAGTAAGTGGCCTACTTAAGTAAGTAGCCTATTTTAGAACTTATTAAAAAATTAAGAATCTCCACTTAAATATCTTAATAACTACTTATTAATATTTTCTAAAATTGAAATTTAAGCTTTTCTACATGCATTATAGCTTCTATAAAGGTTGTATAAAAATTAGCTTTGTAATTATTAAGATATTAAGGTTTAGAAACTAAAACCAAATTAAATTACTATATCTTAAAAACTACTAAACTAATTTTTATGCAATCTTTATAGAAGCTGTAATGCATGTATAAAAGCTTAAATTTCAATTTTTAGAAAATATTAATAAGTGGTTATTAAGATATTTAAGTGTGAATTCTTGATTTTTTAGTAAGTTCTAAAGTAAGTTGCTTACTTAAGTAGGCTGCTTACTTATAAAATACATTATACTATTTTATTAGTTAAAGTTATTTTATAATTTTTAAATAAAAAAAAGTATATAAAAGTTTAAGTATATATTAAATTTTTGTTTTTTTTTATTAATTTTTAAATACTAAAATAAAATATATTTAAGAATTTTTAGTTTCTTAATAAATTAAAATTTAATTTGTATACATTTAATATAATATAGTTTAAACTTAAAAGTATTTTAAAGTATATAAATATTATTATAGCTTAAACTTATTACTTAACTACTTTTTTTTTTAAACAAAAAAACTATTTTTATTTATTTAACTTTATATATTTAACTTTAATATTATTACTATACTAAAACCTTTTTTTATAGTATTAGTAATAAAGCAAATTTCTACTTTTATTTATTAAGTAAAAGTATATACTAGTATAATTACTTTTAACTTAATTAAAAAAACTTTTTTATATTACTATATTAATAAAATATAAAGTATAATTAATATGTTTTATATTTTAGTTTAATTTATATTATACTACTTATAATAGTATTAATATATAAAAACTGTATTATAAATTATAACTATAAAAATTATATTACTTTTATAATATTAGTATTTTGTTTATTTTCTATTTTTAGCTTATTATAGTATTTAATTTGTAATCTTATAATTACTTAATTTCTAAAATACTTATATACTAACTATACTATAATATTATAACTATATTATATAAAGTATATAAAATAAAGTACTTTAAAGTTATAAAACTAAAATTAATATTTTATGTAAATAGTTAGTTGTATTATTATTAAATTTTTGATTTAATTTAGGTATAATATAAGCAATAATGTAAATTAGTAAGTATATTTAAAATATAATATAAGTAATTAAAATTAAAATAATAATATAAGTATTATATATTTTTTAACTAAAATATATATAAAGTAATATATAACAAATTTTTTAGTAACTTAAAAAAAAAATTTTACTTTATGTTATTGTTATGGTGCGGTTCTGTAGAAACTATTATTTTTAAATTTATTTAAATTAAGTACTATATAAAGCTTTTACCTAGACCATATAGGCTCTTTTACTTTTAGAATTTTATATATTTTATTTATAGCTTCTGTATGTAGCTCTAAAAGCTACATCTTATAATCTATCTTATATTATATATTATTATTATAGTTACTAACCTTGTCCATACTTTGCCACCCTATAATAGTTATTTTTTTTATTAAAGTATATTTTTAAATAATTAAGCTTATTAAAGTATAGTATATAAGTTTAAAACAAATTAAGGTAATAAAAAAACAAAATAAAGTAAAAGAAAAAGTAATAATAAGTGTTATATAATAGTATAACTTTTTTTTAATAATAGTATTATAATTAATACTATATAATAAGTATTTAATACTTGCTTTAATATTATTTATATTTTTATAATTATACTACTAATTTATTATAGTTTATATATATTATTATAAAGTATTTTAAAATAATATTTACTTAATAATTTAAATTAATTAAAGTTAGTTTATTATAATTTAAAAGCTAATAGTATATACATTATTTAAAAAAAATGTTTTATATAATTAAATATAGTTATTAACTAAAATATAATAAAATATATAGTAATTAAAAACTTATTTAAAAATATATAAAATCTTATAATTTTGAAAAATAAACTAATTTTATTTAAAAATTTTTTTTTTTTTTTTAAAGTATAGTAATATTAATTCAGTTATTTTTATAAATTTTGTAGATTAGTGGTTATAAGTAATAACTTACTAAAAGTAAATAAGTAATTTAAATAAAAAGAAAATAGCTTTAAATATTTTAAATATACATACTTTTATATAAAAAAAAATTCTTAAAATTAAGCTATTAAAAAAATAGTAACTACTACTTTACTAGTAAATTAAAAGAAAGCTACATTATTTATTATATAAAAAAAGTATAAAAAGTACTAAAGTATTATTAATTTAAAATATAAAAAAGTAAAGAAAGTAGCTAAATTTATATATATGTAAATATTAATAAATTTACTTTTAAAGTTTAATATAACTTTATAGTTATTTATAACTATATTATTAGAAATAAAGTTATAAGCTATATTTATACTTTATTTTATTAAAACTAACTATATTTTTTAAATAATATAGTTGTATAATACTACTTAACTAAACTTAACTTTAGTAAAGTAATAAAAATAAAAATATTTATAAGTATATTTATTACTATTTTATATAATTACTAATATAATAAAAACTATAAATTTTATTGCTAAGTTTTTATAAAGCTAAAAAGTTTTAACTTTAAAAAAAAGCTACTAATATATAATATTTGGTATAAACAAAAGTTTATAAAAAATCTACAAATTTTTTTTTTTAAAAAAAAAAGTTAAATAGTAATATTACTATAAAGTATAAAGTAAAAAATAAATAAAACCAAAATACTTATTTAATACTAAAATAAAAAACATAAATAAAATTATTTAAAGTACAAAAAAATATAATATTATACTATTATTAGTTTTAAGTAATAAAAATAAAAAAATAGCTTTATATAAAAATATAAAGTTTAATAAAAAAAATTATAGTATTAAAAAAAAAATGGTAAAAAAAGTAATAAAAAATAGTAGTAAAAAAAATTATAAAATTTTTTTTTTTTAATAATTAAAGTTAAATATAAATTTTAATAAAACTAAAATAAAAAAAGAAAATAAAGTACTATACTTAAAAAAAATAATTTTAATATAGGTCTTTTAATAATAAAATAAGTATTTTAATATTTAACTACTTTTAAAATATAACAAATATTTTATTTAATTAAATAGTTTTATAAAAATATTTTAAAATTAAATTATTACTTTTATAAATTTTAAATAATAGTAATAAGCTTAACTTTATTATAATAAAGTAAATTATAAGTAAAAACATTTAAAATAAAAACTTATATACTAGTATAAAACTAATATGTATATATAATATAAAGAATAACCTATAATAAAAAACTTTTATAATATAAATAGTTTTTATAATATTATAAAAGTAATTATAATAAAGTAGTAATATATTTTATAAGTAAATTACATAAGTAAGTAGGTTACTTTAAAATGTACTAAAAAATCAAGAATTTATACTTAAATATTTTAATAACTACTTAATAATAAATTCTAAAAATATAACAAGTAATTAATAATACCTTAAAATAGAAGTTATTAAATTTCTAAAAGCTAGTAGTTAAATGTTTCTAAAATATTTAGAAAAAAGTAAATTTAGAGGCTAAAATAATATTCTTTTAATAACGTATTTTATAAGTGAGTGCTTTGGATAAGCAAGTGTTTTACTTTAAAACTCACTAAAAAATCAAAGATTCGCACCTTAATATCTCAACAACCACTTAATAATAAATTCTAAAAATTTAATAGGAAATTGATATAGCATTAAAATAGAAGCTATTAAATTTTTAAGAGCTAATAATTAATAGTTATTAAGATAGTAGTATTTTAGCCCCCAAATTCACATTTTCTTAAATATCTTAAATATCTTAATAACTTTTAATTGCTAGCTCTTAAAAATTTAATAGCTTCTATTTTCATACTATAACAATTTTTTATTAAATTTCTAGAATTTATTATTAAATAGTTGTTAAGATATTACGGTGTAAATTCTTGATTTTTTAGTATATTTTAAAGTAGAGCGCTTACTTATCTAAAGCGCTTACTTATAAAATACGTGAACTATTAATTATAAGCTTTTAAAAATTTAAAAATTTTTATTTTAAAGTACTATTAATTACTTATTAAATTTCTAAAAGTTATTATTAAGTAGTTATTAAGATATTTAAGTACAAATTCTTAATTTTTTAGTAAGTTTTAAAGTAATTTACTTACTTATATAACTTATTTATAAAATATATTATTATATACTTTTAGTTTAAATAATAAGTACAAAGTAATATATATTTATAAATATAGCTTTTAATATTTTTATAAACTAAGTTTATACTACTTAAAAAAAGTATTATTAAATTTTTTTAGTACTTAATATTTTAAAATATTTAATAAAGTAGTTTATAAAAAGTGTATTTATATTTTATAAAGTAAAAAATTTTATATATAATTTATTTACTAAGTTAAAGTATGTATAATAAAATAAAAATTAATAATTATATTTTAAAATTTTAAAATAAAGTATTTTGATATATTAACTAAAATTTTATAAAATTTATAGTAATATTTTTAATATATATATGTATATTAGTAAATATATTAATAATACTATACTTTTAAGTATAGTTATAACTATTATATTAATTAAGTAATTTACTATAACATTTAAAATACTTTAATATAGTAGTTTTTATAAATATTTATATTATTAAAAAAAAGTTTATAAATAAGTTTTTATATTTTAGTGTTTAACTTAATTTAAATTATTACTAAAAAAATATGTTTATAAAACCTTTAAAAAAAATAAAAAAAACTAAGTTTTTTACTATTTTATTATATTAATATAAAAAGCTATTTTTTATAAATAAAATAAATTTACAGTATAATAATTTTTTATACATACTTTTAGTACTATAATTTAGTATTAATTTAATTATAATAAGTTTTAAAAAATTTATATAAAATACTTATAATTATTAGTATTTACTAAGTATTATTAATAGTAGTACTTAAAATCAAATTTTTTTATAAATTATTTGTAATATAAAAGTTACTAGCTTTAAATATTATATAAGTTTATATAAAAATTTAAAATAAATTTTAAAAATAGTAAAATTTTATTTATTTACGTATAATAAAAAAGGTATATAAATTAAGTTTGTAAGAATCCAGGCCAATAATGGTAATTAGGTATAAATAAAGTAGATTTAATAAAGAATTAACTATATATACTATAGAGACTTAATAGTTAACCTCTATTAAGTTACTAAGGTTACGTGGTTATATATAGAGTTAAAGCTAAAATAATTATTTTAGTTAATTATTTTAAGCTCTAGCCTATTATATTACTCCTTTTCTTATAGACTAGATAGGGGCTTTTTAGTGAACTATTTAACTAAAAGCTTTTATAGGCCTATTTTAAATTCTATTTACTATAGCTTCTTCTAAAGCTCTTATTAGTAGTTTATTAGTAAGAGTTTATATTTACCTTTTTATAAAGACATTATATGCTTCTTTTAATAATTTAATATTATTATATCTTTTAGCTAGCTTACTAGCTCTATAGTTATTAATATATAGTTTTTTTATTTTATTTTATACTGTAGCTAGTAGCCTTGTTTTTGTTTTATTTATATTTTAATAATAATATCCTGCACTATGTGCTCTTTGTGGTTATCTATTTTAATTAATAATAACTAAGAGTTATTTATAGGCTAACTTAGTAATAAATTATTACTTACTAGCTATAGTTTATTTATATAAAATATTAGGTTTAGCTTTAGGGATGTATTTAGCTTTATAGTATAATAAGCTAAGCTATTACATATACTGCGTTATAAGTATAGTTATTATTATATAATTCTTAAGCCCTATTAAAGCTAGTACTAGTAGATAGTTAACTTAACTTATAGTTTATATTTTTAAGTCTTAAGCTGCTATTAAGCTCCTTAGCAATTCTACTTATTTTCTTTAATATCTTTTAATTAGTTATTTATATGTAGTCTTTTATATAGCTATTAGAATCTACTTTTTATATTTAGAATTACTTAATTAGTTAGCTAGATAGTAATAATAGTGTAAAGTAATTATAAAGCTTTTAGTATAAAGTTTTGCTATATTAGCTAGTTAGCTAGCTAGATATTTTTTTTAGTTTTTACTAGTATATCTAATCAGTCTGCTCTTTTTTTATTTATATAGTAACTTTAGTAAGAGCTTTAGAACTAGTGTATTAAGATTTAGTTACTTTAATCACTTTAGTTAAATATTTACTACTTTTAGACCTAGATTTAGTTTCTGTTTATTTTAACTATTTTTCACACCTATCTTCCTAATCTACCTCGTTTAATAGTAAGCTTTTTATATTATGTATATAGCTTTTATTAATTAGAGTAAAGTTCTAATTAAATTAGGTTACTAGAGTTAATATATTTAATTATATATAGAATTATTTAAAGTAGTTTTAGTAGATCTCTATTTTCTATCTCTACTAGTCTACTAAATATATCTAGTTTTAGGATTTTAAAACTATCTTCTCTTTCTTTTAGCGCTTTTGTTATAACTTAAGAGAATAATAAAAAACCATCTAATATTTCTCCTCTATATACTAGAAAGAAAAAGAAAGTTTTATTATATATTTTATATACTTTAAGAGACTTACGTATAAAGCTAATACTTTTTTTTAACTAAATATCTCCTATATTACAATACTCCACTGTGGTTTCTATTCTGCTTTCTATTAGTCTCTTAAGAAGTCTAGTAACTCTTTATTTAGTTTCTTATATAATAATTATATTAAGCTTGTTTAGTGCCTTAATTATTACTTCTATTATCTTTAGCTAGCCTAAAAACTAACCTAGAAGACTACTTATAAACTTATAGATATTAACTATTTAATTTATATTATCTCTACCCGCGTTTCCTTTCTCTGCCGTTCTGTATTACTAGTTTTATCTTAGTTCTTATTTTCTAATTACTATACTTATTACTAGCTTAATGGCCTTTATTTCTGCTATAGTTTATCTAACTACTAGATTAATTCCTATCTTTAGTTTTACTCTAGCTTTTATTAGTCTTCTAGCCTTATCTTACTTTATTAGCTTTGTATAAAAATTATAGCTAGAAGTTCTACTCTAAATACTCTCCTTATTACCTGTTAGGAAGAAAAAAGTAATATAATAAGCTAAGTTATTACATACGCTATACTATAAGCATAGCTATTATTATATAATTCTTAAGCCCTATTAAAGCTAGTGCTAGTAGATAGTTAACCTAACTTATAGTCTATATTTCTAAGTCTTAAGCTGCTATTAAGCTTCTTAGTAATTCTACTTATTTTCTTTAGTATCTTTTAATTAGTTATCTACGTGTAGTCTCTTATACGGCTATTAGAGTCTACTTCTTATATTTAGAATTACTTAGTTAATTAGCTAGATAGTAATAATAGTGTAAAGTAATTGTAGAGCTCTTAGCACAGAGTTTTGCCATACCAGCCAGCTAGCCAGCCAGATATCTTTTTTAGTTTCGGCCAGTATATCTGACCAGTCCGCTTTTTTTCTACTTATATAGTAACTTTAGTAAGAGCTCTAGAACCAGCGCACTGAGATTTAGTTGCTTTAGTTACTCTAGTCAGATGTCCGCCACCTCTAGACCTAAATTCAGCTCCTGTCTACCTCGACCGTCTCTCGCACCCGTCTCCCTGATCTACCTCGCTTTGACGGCAAGCCTTTTACGTTGCGTACGTGGCTCCTGTTAATTAGAGCGAAGCTCTGATTAGATCAGCTCGCCGGAGCTAATACGTTTGATTATGTGTAGGACTGCTTAGAGCAGCCTCAGCAGGCCTCTGTTCTCTACCTCCGCCAGTCCGCCAAACACGCCCAGTCCTAGGACCCTGAAACTATCTTCTCCTTCTTTCAGCGCCTTTGTCATAACCCGAGAGAACAATAAGAAGCCGTCCAGCGTTTCTCCTCTGTACGCCAGAGGGAAGAAGAAAGTCTTATTATGTACCTTACACGCTTTAAGAGACTTACGTACGAAGCTAATACTTCCTCCTGGCCAGACGTCTCCCGTGTCACAACGCTCCACCGTGGTCTCCGTCCTGCCCTCCGTCAGTCTCTTAAGGAGTCTAGCGACTCTCTATTCAGCCTCTCGTACAACGATTACATTGAGCTTGTCCAGCGCCTCGATCGTCGCTCCCGTCGCCCTCAGCCAGCCCAGAAGCCAACCCAGAAGACCGCCCATGAACCTATGGATGTTGACCACCCGATCTGCATTGCCTCCGCCCGCGTTTCCTTCCCCCGCCGTCCTGTATCACCAGCCTCATCTCAGTCCTCGTCTCCCGATCGCCATACCTACCGCCAGCTTAACGGCCTTTGTTTCTGCTGTGGTTCACCCGACCACTGGATTGATTCCTGCCCCCAGTCCCGCTCCAGCTCTCGTCAGTCTTCCAGCCCTGTCCTGCCTCGTCAGCCTCATACAAAAACTACAGCCAGAAGTCCTACTCTAGATGCTCTCCTCGCTGCCCGCCGGGAGGAGGAGAGTAATGTAACAGGCTGAGCCGTTACATGCGCTGCGCTGCGAGCGCAGCTGTCGCCATGTAATTCTTGAGCCCTATCAGGGCTAGTGCCGGTAGATAGTTGACCCGACCCGTAGTCTATACCCCTGAGTCTCAAGCTGCTATCAAGCTCCTTAGCAATTCCACTTGTTTTCTTTGGCATCTTTTGATCAGTCATCTGCGTGCAGTCTCTTATACGGCCATCAGGGTCTACCCCTTACATATAGTGTATAAACTAATTATATTTTCTATAGTATATTTAGCATTCTTCTAGTCTAGCTTTTTATTTTCTTATTTAGTAAAAAGTTAGTTACTAAGCTTCAGCTATACTTTATTTCTGACACATAGTTATAAAGCTTTATTCTAATATTAGTTTATTTTTTTTTTTATTTTTACTATGCTTTAGCTATAGTTGCCTGTACTAAGTTAATATATTTTTTTAACTTTCCTATAATTTCTCTAGCGCTAGTTTTTAGGTCTTAAGCTGTTATATTACGCCTAGTTCTAATATTTACTTATAGTAGTTCTATATTATATTTATACTAAAAAAAGAATAGGCTTATTTCTATTAAAATAGTATCTCTTCTCTTTACTATAATTTTAGCTATTAGGTAGAGCTTTATTTAATTTACTTAATTTTATACAATAAACACTTAAAAATAGGCCTTAACTATACTATTTATTCTTTTTATTAAATTATCTACTTACGGATAGAACGCTGTTAATAATTATCTTTTAATTCTTAAGATTTTATAAAGCTTAGTTTAGAACTTATTAATAAATTAGCTACTATAATCAGATACTATAGTATTAGAAATCTAATAGTAAGTAATAACCTTATAGATAAAAGCTTATATTACTGTTTTAATATCTATATTTAGAAGAAAGCAGAGAGTTATGTTTTTACTTAGTTTATTAATAATTACTAGTAAAACCATACAGTCATCGCTTTCTAGTAATCTAGTTATACAATCTATTAAGATCTTTTTCTAAATATAATTAGGAATAGACAACAGGCGTAATAGCTCTTACTAGTAATCTCTTTATAACTTTATATAACTATAGATATTATAGTTTTAAATATAATACTATACGTGGTTTAATATCTCTAGCTAAAAGTAATTTCTTATTAATGTTAAATAGGTGCTCTGCCGTTCTGGGCGTCCTATTATTTATAATAAATAAATTTAATAAATAATTAATATTCTTAATAGCTTTAAGTTAGGCACCTACTTTCTATTCTAATAATAAAGAGTTTTATTTTTATTAATTGTGTACTTAGCTAGTAAAACTTTTAGTTTAAGCTCTAAAGAAAATCTCTGCTTCTAATTAGAGAAAGTCTATACTACTCTTATATATATTTTATTATCTAGTACTATATTATACTATCTTTATTTAAACTTATTATAAAACTTCTAGGTATGAGACTTCTAGACTTTAGTTATACTATTTTCTATAATTATTAAAAAACTAATTTAAGCAGAGAAAGCCTATACTATTTATCTATTATTATTTAATTTAAACTCTTTTTTTTTAATATATAATTACTAGCTTTAGTAGCTGAATTATATAGCTTTTTAGCTTTTTATTATCTTCTCTACTTAGATAATCCTGTTTATGTTTTGATAGTATATTAACTCATATATTTTCTTTCCCTAGCTTATATTAAATTTCTATATTATATTAGCTAAGGAATAACTACTAGTGTGTATATCTTTTACTTAATTTTTAAAGCCTTATAAAATACTTAAAGTTTTTATAATTAGTAATAACCTAGAATTTTTTAATAAACCGTAATTTAGTATCTCATGCCTCTAGGTAACAAATAATTACAAGAAGTTCTTTATTATATATCTTATAATTATATTTTATAGGTATGTTTTTTTTTTAAAAAAATATGTATATAAACATAATACGCTATTATTACCGTATTATAAAAGAACTCTTTTAATTATATAATTTAAAAAGTTAGCTTCTAAAATAGTCTTATAATTAGAATTAAATTAGGTTAGTATTAGTTCTAATATAAAGATATTTTTTAGCTCATTAAATACTATTTACTTTTTATTAGTCTATTAGAATAATATATTACTTATAAGTCTTATAAGTAGGGCAGTAATTTCTGAAAAAGACTTAATAAACTAATAATAAAAATTAACGAATCTAAGAAAGCTTCTGCCTTTTTTTATAGTTATTAAAGACTATTACTTAGTAATTACTTTTATCTTAGTAAGATTTATTTAAATTTTTTATTCTACTTTAATAATAAACTCTAAATATTTTATGCTCTTGGTTTTGAATTTGTATTTCTTAATATCTAGATATAAACTTACGGCGCTAAGTTTTTCTAGTACTAAATTAATCTACTAATAATTATTATAATATAGTTTTATAGAAACTATTACTTTTAAGTTTATTTAAATTAAATATTATATAGAGTCTCTATATAGGCCGTGCAGGCCCCTTTATTTCTAAAATCTTATATATATTCTGTCTTTAGTCTTTATACGTAGCTTCATAAGCTACGTCTTATAATCTATTTTATATTATATACTATTATTATAATTACTAACCTTATCTATACTCTACTACTTTCTAATATTATGTAGCTTTATTTTTATATATTAGCTTTATAACCCCTACTAGTCCTATAGAACAAAAATAAATTCCTATAATCTATATAGAAATAATTATAAGAATAGCTAGACTATATTATAGTTTTTTATAATATTTATAAAGACTAATTATAGTAACTTATTGTTACTATAATAGAGATAGTAAACCTCTATAAGTAAATTATAATACTTAAAGGAGTCTATAACTACTAAAAAAAAAAGCTATAAGAAGTTTAAAAATAAATTATAGACTTATATATATAGCTATAGTCTAGAAGCCTAATATCTACTATTTTTACTATTTTTATTTTTATTTCTATCTTTATCCCTACTACTGTCCTAACTGAAACTAAATTATTTATAACTATTTTTTCTTTATTTACTTTTATTTTGTTTTTAATTTATATTCTCTCTGAATGCCTACCTAACCATAATAGGTTTAATAGTAATTAAAATAATCTTTAATACTTTACAGTATAAATCTATATAAAGATAATTATAAATTAAGACTATTTTCTTACTACTGAATTCTATATAGCTTACGTAAATAGATAACTTAAAGATATGCTATATAAATAAGTTTTTTTTTATATTACTAATAGTATCTACTATTTACTAGACTATTTTATAATACTAGAAATCCTAAAGTAAACCTACAGAAACTTAAATTAAGTCTATAATATCTAATAAAATCTATTTAAACTTTATTAGAAGAACTAAGAATTTAGTGCCTTCCTAGCGGAATTTTAATAATTAGTTTTTAAATTTAGTTTATCTAAAAACTCCCTATTAACTTTCTTAGAGAATACTATTTCTAAGGAATTATAGAATATACTATTTTATAATTTATTATTAAACTACTAGTATTATCTGCTAGCCTATTATTTATAAGATTTTAAGAACTATTACTATTATTATAACTTAGCTGCTTTTATGAGTAGCTATAAGACCTATAATTTCTAGCCTATAATTTAAAAGTATACTACTTTTCTATTAATAGCTATCTCTACTGTTTCTACTGTTAAATCTATAGATTTAAGCTATTATTATTAATTAAATTTCTTAAGCTAAGGCTATAAAGAATGCTGTGAATGCTATTACTATAGCTTAAAAAGCTATTTTATTACCTACTATCTCTATTTTAATACCTGCTAGTTCTAAAGTATTTTTATTTATACAATATTTAGTTTACTATCTCTGTTTTCTATTAATTTTTTTATTTACTTTTATATTCTACTATATTTTCTACTACGTAGTCTAGTAAAAGCCTTAAGTTATAATTAAGTTATACTTTAGTTTTAGAACTATGCTCCCATAAGATCTCAGTTATCATTATCCACAAAATATTAATTAAAAAAGAGCTTAATTTAGAGTTTTATATTCTTATACTATCTATTAAATTAACTTCTATTACTATTAAATATTTAATATAGTTTATTAGTTATATTGTTACTGTCTATAGCCTTATTAATAGTAGAGCTAAAAAAAACTTTGTTAACTAAAATTAAGCTATTTCTATAAACTTCTAGCTAAAATAACTAAAAAGACTATTTTATTTTAATATTATAAATAAAACTAAGTTCTGTAGCGGACTTGTTATCTTATATATTACTATAAGACTCTATATTAATAACTATACTAAAATAATTTATTTATTTGTGACTATCTTAGGGTTATATTTTATTATACTAGAAGTATACTAATTATAATACTATAACCTTTAAATTAACTAGACTATAAATATTTTTATATTTAATAGCTTATTTTATTATAATTATTATAAAATCCTATTTGCTCCAGCACGGACCTGTAGGGTTATTTTTATTCTATAAAAATTAATTTCTAAATTCTACTATAATTAAAAGGACTATAGGAAGCTAAATATTTATTTTATATTTTTAAAAGCCTATACTATATACACTTATTACGGCAGCTACTATTTATTTACTACTTTTATAAAAAATATTAAATAAGTTTTTATTATAATTAAGAGTATAAACCTATAGAAAAAGCTCCTGCCTAATACCCGGAAATTTCTATTCTGGTTCTATTAATTCTTTTTACTAGAAGAAGCTAAAAACTTGTTATTATACTACCTATATAACTATAATATTTAGCTAATAAAAGGAAAAACCCTGTTCTTTAGCTATTTATATTTAATATTTTATATAAAGCTATAAGTGCTCTAGGAATAGCTTAATAAAAATCTTTAAAAAGAATTTATTTACTTTAATAGCTCCCTAATTATATCTCTAGTCTTATTTATAAAAAAGGTAGATAGAGAACTCTGATTTTATATTAACTACTATATATTAAATAAGATTATAGTAAAAAACTATTATCCGCTACCACTAACTAAGAAACTACTAAATAATTTAAAGGGGATATAATACTTTTCTAAAATTAATATTCTATAGGCCTTTAATAACTTTTGTATTAAGACTAGCTAAAAGTAGCTTATAGTATTCTAAACCTATTTTAGCTTATATAAGATACTAGTAATGCTATTTAGGTTAATAGGTACTCCTATAACCTTCTAGCAGTATATAAATAATATTTTATAGAAATACCTAAACTGCTTTTATATTATCTATATAGATAATATTTTAGTCTATAGCTATACTTATACTAAATATAAAGAATATTTCTATTTAATACTAAAAAGCCTATAAGAGGCAGGCCTATATGCAAAAGCGGAAAAATATAAGTTCTTTATAATTAAAACCTAATTTCTAGGCCTGATTATAGGCCGTAATGGTATCCGTATAGACTTAAAGAAAATTAAAATAATAACTAGCTAGGTAATACTAACTTATATTATAGATATATAAGTATTTATTAACTTTATAAACTTCTACTATTATTTTATATAAGGATTTTTTTATATTACTGCTCTGCTAGTCCACCTAATATAGAAAAACACACTATTTAATTAAAATAATAGCTATAAGAAAGTCTTTTAAAGACTAAAAATAGTATTTACTATAGTACTTGTTTTAGTATTATTTAATTAAGAAAAAAAAGTTATTATTAAAATAAACACCTCTAACTACGTTTCTACAGGAATACTATTATAATATAGAGATAATAGTATTTTATAGCCTGTTATATTCTTCTTAAAAAAGCACTTAATAATAGAGTATAATTATAAGATCTATAATAAGAAACTACTAGTAATTATTTACTACTTTAAAGAATAGTAGTTAAAACTTAAGGGATATGCCTCACTAATTATAGTAATTATAAACTATTATAATTTAGAATATTTTATAATAATAAAGTTATTAAACGATTACTAAGCCTGTTAGTCTGAATTCCTATTTTATTTTAACTTTAAGATTATATACTATCTTGGAAAGTAAGGCGTAAAGCTAGACACTCTCTAATTAGAAAATTAGCTAATTTATTATAAAAAAAGAATAAAAGGCTCCGCTACTAAAGCTAGATTATTTTAAAATAAGAAAATCTAAAATTACTTCTAGCTACCGCCTTACCTGCTATAACTAATTATAAAAAAAAAATTAGTTTATTTTTCTAACCTATTAAAGATTTCTGTTTATAGAATTATTATAATAATTTATAACCAGCTCCGCTAACGCGCTGCTAAACTATTATTATTTACTAAATTTATTTCTACTTTTATTTTTACTGCTACTATTACTAGACTTACTATTATTCTAGAATTTAAATAAACTAAAAACCTACTGCTAAGGATTTAGACTTTATTCTAAAAAGGCTATTATACTAACTTTATAATTAACTCTATACTAACTAACTTATAGAATAGAAACTATAAGAATAAATACCTAACACTAGCTAAGTGTACTAAGATAGATGGATATTTATAGTATAGAAAAAGACTCTATATACCTAATATAAATAAGCTAAAAGCTAAACTACTCTATTCCTATTATAAGAGCCCTATTACTAGTTATATGGGCTGTAATAAGATATATAAATTATTATCCTGTAAATACTACTAGCCCTATATATATAACTTAATTATCTATTAGCTTTATAATTACTATATCTATTACTATATTATCTTATTAAGAGAAGTTTATTAAAAAGTTTTAAAACTACTACCTATTTCAGACCGTGCCTGAAAGAATGTGTTTATAGACTTTATTATCTATTTACTATTAAGTAGTTATTATAATACTGTAATAACCATAATCTATTATTTAATAAAAATAAAGTACTTAATTTTTTACTGAATATATTATAATGCTAAAGATGCTATTTGTTTATTCCTAATATATATATAAAAGCTCTATAATTTACTAAGTACCGTCTTTTCTAACTACAGACTTTAGTTTATTTCTAAATTCTAGAAGTATTTAAATTACTAGCTGAAGATTATAATCTTACTATTAACTACGTACTATCCTAAGACTAATAGCTAGTTAGAATAGACTAATATAGTTTTTAAGTAGTATTTATAGTTATATATTAGCTATCTATAGAATAACTAATCTAAATAGTTACTACTAGTTAAGTTTACTTTAAACTCTATTTACTTAGAAAATACTACTATTTCTTTATTCTCTATAAACTATAGCTTTTACTTAAGAGTTAGATTTAAACTATTAGCTACTACCTATTTTATATAAAGCTAAGACTTTAAGAAGCTTATAGCTAAGATATAAGAGATTATAAACTATTTATATACTAAACTATTAACTATATAAGCCTGTTATAAAGACTAGATAAATATATACTACTATCCTGCCTAATTATTTTGTACAGGAGATTCTATATGGCTGGATGTCCAAAATATTAAGACTTTACGCCTTATAAAGAAACTAGATTAGAAAAATTTAAGCTTATTTTAAGTTATAAAGACTATATTACCGTACGCTTACTGTCTTAAACTATTAAATAAATTCTATTATTATAATATATTCTATATTAGCTTGCTTTATTTTATAGTAATTAATTTATTATTCTACTAGCAGATACTGTCCCCTCCGCTAATAAAGATTAATAATAAGTAGAAGTAGTTTATTAAAGAAATTATTAACTTTTATTAAAACTACTATAGCCGTAATAGCACCCTATAACTGAAGTATATAGTTAAATAAATTAAATATAATAAGTTAATTAAGACTTCTACCTGCTAAATAAAGAATGCTATAGACGTAATTTAAGTATTTTATTAATAATACTTTAAAAAACTTAGTCCTTAAAGCGACTGTAGAGATTATAGCTATAAAAAAAAAGTACTATTATAATATAGTTCTATAAAAACTATTACTTTTAAGCTTATTTAGATTAAGTACTGTATAGAGTTTTTATATAGACTATACAGGCCCTCTTATCTCTAGAATCTTATATATATTTTGTTTTTAGTTTCTATACGTAGCTCTATAAGCTACGTTTTATAATCTATTTTATACTATATATTATTATTATAATTATTAACCTTATTTATACTCTGCTGCTTTTTAACAGTAATACTCCTTTAATAAGCCTAAAAAGTAAATAAGTATATTATTAAAAGAAGCTAAACAGAACTTATTAAGATATTTCTATAGGGTTTAGTTTATATATTATTAAAATATACTAAAGGCTTTTACTAATCTAAAAGGTATAACTAGCTATTTAAAAAGTCTAAATCTTATATAAAAGGCTGTTAACTATTTATCTCTTTTTATAATATAAATTTTATAAAAGGCTATTAAAATATTAAACTTAATATACTATTTTACCTTACTAATCTAGCTAAGCATTTTATGGATTAGGGGAAGAAAATATTTATTTTTTTTAAAAATCTTATTAAGCGTGTGGTAGTTAATATAAAAGTAAAAACCTTTACTAAACTTATATATAAATAGTACTAGAATTATAGTTAGAGAGTTATTTATATAAATAAAGCTCTTCTCTAATAGCAGTATTAACTCTTTTTATAGTACTAGTAGTTTCTTTCTTAATATATTATATAGTAGTTCTTATAGGACCTTAAGGTCCTTCCTATTAATCTTTTTAAGTTTAATATAATAGTTTATTTTAGGATTTTGTAGTGATAGGAGCTTATTTACTTTCTTCTCTAAAAATAGCTTTAAGTACTTCTAATAGGTCTTAGGAAGTAGTATTTTAGAATTTAGCTTTAATTTAAACGCTAAGGCCTTTTAAATATCTACTAATAATACTATAAAAATACGTATTTTATTTATTCTTTTTATTTTATTTATTTATATTAAAAAAGTAGCTGTGCTAATCTCTGTTAGCTTTTACTAACATAGTTTCTTCTCTTTCTTACTATAAACTTTTATTTTTAAAGTATAAATATAAAACGATATCTTTGCTGGCGTAATTATAATATTATTTTAATTTATCTAGGGTCTACCTAAAATAAGATTAAACCTAAGTATATTATAAATAATATATATATAGGCTTATTTAGTATATTCTTTAATATTAAGGTTAATTTATATAACCTAGATAACCCTTTTAAGTTTTCTATGTACTTTAATAATCCTTTATAAGACTATATTAATACGCGTTAAATAAACTTTAATAGTAAAAATAAAGTTTATAAGATTATAATATAAATACCTAATATTAATCATTATGTATATGATATTTGTCTAGTTAATTAATAAGTATATAGTAATAAAGCCTATATCTATATATATATTTTAAAACTTTTATTATTTTCTTTATAATATTATTTTACCTATTTTAATTAAGAGTCTTTGTTTGTGACTATAAGTAAAGACTATTCTTTCTCTAATACTTCTTGTTTTTTTTATTAGTATTTATTTATCTAGCTTTTATTAATATTATAATAACTAAATATAACTAATTTACTCTTATATATTTACACTTATTTTTTATATAACTAGAAGAACTATATTAATAATAGAGGTCTTACTTATAGTGCCGGTTAAATTCTTTTTAGCTTATCTAAAGTATTTTAAATTAATTATTCTATAGCTTTATTATTCCTACATGCGTGGATATTACTTCCTAATTTATTAATTTAAGTATTAGTATAAATAGCGTTATATAGATAGCTATAATAGTCTTATAATTACTTAATATAATTTATATAAAGTTATTATTAATATAAATTACTTTCTAAGTATACTCTTTAAAGCTTAATGTTACTAAAAGAGCTATAATATACTTCTAAAGCTCTCTATTTAATCTTCAGGTAAATATATTTTTTTTATGTTTTTATTTAGCTAATTACTTCCTACTAGTAGTAACCTCTTATTAAACTTTATATAATATTCTTTTACTAATTTCTTTTTTTATTTTATGCTTTATAGCTTGTCTAGAGACTTTTACTTTTAATACTAGTTTTTAAACTAGAAGTCCATAAACGCCTATATTGCTTTAAGAGTGGTATTATTTCTTTAATTAAAAATTTATAAAAAATAGTTTATATTACTTATCTCTTTAAATACTAAAAGAGATAGTCTATTTATTCTTTTTTATTATTTATATAGTATTTATTAAATTGTAACTTAGCTTTAGCTTAATACTTAAATATAAAATAAAAAAATCATGTACTATTAAATATAGAGAATTTAGAAAAATTAAATAGTTTAACTACTAATTTAATTACTAGTTATAGTGTTAATATAAAAAAAGTTACTAATATTATCACTAAAACCTATAAGAGTAGCCTTAATAGGGAATTATAACTTTCTAGTATAGTTAGCTTTTTAGATATTATTTATAATATGTTTATAATTTTCCTGAGTAAGGTGCTGTTGCTGGCTCTATTTACTAAAAATAAAACTTTCTCTTTATTATATTAAGTAAGATAGTTATTAAGTTTAATCTTTACTTAGCTTATTATTACTTAAATAGCTGAGACTTTTAACTCTTATAAAGTAAGTAACCAGTATAATTTATAGCTAATCTATTTATTATTATATCCTATATTAAGCAGGTTTATTACTTAGGCTATTAGTATAAATACTAAGTATTTATTAGTATTTATTAATATTTACTATATTACTAGATAGCTCTCCTAAATACTAGAGAGCTTTTTATTTTTTTATAAAGTTAATTATACTACCAGAGACCTCTCAGCCTCTTGTAAGAAATAAAATTAATTAAATCTAAATATAAGAATCCAGGCCAATAATAGCAATTAGGTGTAAATAAAGTAGATTTAATAAAAAATTAATTATATATACTATAGAGACTTAATAGTTAACTTTTATTAAATTACTAAGGTCACGTGGTTACGTATAGAGTTAAAATTAAAATAACTATTTTAATTAACTATCCTAGGCTCTAGCCCATTACAAAGTTATAAAGTAATATATAAATATATAAAAACTTTATAAAAATTAGAATTAAATAATAATAAATATAAAAAGTATACTAATTAAACTATAAACTAGTATAATTTATAAATAATAATAAAAAGAAACTATTTAATAGTATAATTAAAGCCTAAAATACTAATAAATTTTAGTAAAAAATAGTTTTTAAAATTATATAAACTTTTATAAAGTAAAAAGCTTAATTTTTATTTAAGTTTTTATAAAAATTAATTTTATAATATTTTTATAAAAGTTTAATTTAAAGGCTCTTTTATTATTATATATATTTATAGCTATAAATAAAAATAGTTTTACAAAATATAAAAACTAATAGAATAAACTTTTAGTATATTATAAAGTTAGTAGTAAATTTAACTAAATTTTTATATTAATTTTTATAAAAAGTATTTTACTATATATATATATCTTTTAAATACAAAACTATTTTATAAAAAAAATAAAAATAAAAAAGTATTTATAACAAGTAAGTAAAGTACTATATATAGTAAAAATATAAAATATATATAGTAAAAAAAAGTTAAAAAAAAAGTTGTAATTTTACAATTTATGTTTTTATATAATTAACTTTTTAAAAAATTTATATTATATACTGTTATTTAAATTAAAATAATAATAATAAATAAATAAATAAATTTTATTATAAATAAGTATTACATTAAATAATAAAGTAATACTTTAAAAAGTAAAAAATTAAAACTATTAAAATTAAAAACATTTAATAATATTAAAGTATAAACTATAATAAATATATACTTTCATATAATAAAAGAATTATTATAAATTTATAAAAAAAGCTAAAATTTAGTAAATTTATTTAAGTTATATTATACTAATTTATTTATACTTACTTAAATAATATACTTAAAACAAAAAATATAAATATTAAAATATTAAATAACTTTTGATTTTTTACTTAATACTTTTAATATTTCTAGTTTTTTTATTGTAAAGTATTAGTAAAATATAAAAAGGCTTATTTAAAAACGATTTTAAAAAATACTAAAAACAAATTACACTTTTTAAAACAAGTATAATTAAATTTAATATAAAATATAGATAAATAGTTTATTAATAATTTTTTACAAATGTATTCATACGTTTTTTTTATAATTAATAAAATAATTTTACTTTTATTTAATTATAAAATTTTATAGTATTATACTTTTATACTATATATTTTTAAGAATTTTTAATATAACTTTTATTATTTATTACATATTATTAAACTATTATATTTTTTATATTAAAATTTAATAATTATTAATAATTATTTTAATACACTTTTTTAAATAAAATTTAAAAATACTATAATTTAAGTAGTATTTTATGTTTTATTTATACTTTTAAAACAAACTTAAAAAAAGTAATTAAAAAAGTAAAATAAATTTAAAACAAAGGTACTTATTTTTTATTAACTAGTAAATCATTTTTAACTAATTATAATATATATTTACTTTTATTACTTATTTATAAACAATATTACAATTATTTAACGTAATATATTTAATATATAACTTAAATATTAAAATCTTTTTTAAACTTTATTTTTTTAGTTATTAATAAATAAAAATAAAATAATATGTAAAATAAATAAAAATTATAATACTTATATTACTTAAAACTTTTTAAAAAATGTAAAATTAATAAAATTTAGATAATTTTTTTTTTTTAAAAAAAGGATATAGTTTATATAACGTTTTTTATAAGTAAGTAAGTTATATAAGCAAGTGAGCTACTTTTACCAAGAATTACCTTTTCTTTAATAACTTTATAAAAACTTAATATTATTTAGTTAAAAGTTAAAATTAGCTTTTTAAATATTAGTTACACCTAGTATTAAATTTGCATTCTAATAGTCTTACGTAATTATAAGTTATTAAGCTTAGAATTTACCCCTTAAAAATTTAGTTTTTAGCTATTAATATTTTAATAACTATTAAATAAGAAACTATAGATATTAAACTTAAGCTATTTTATATATAATTTAGATTATATTATACTTTTATAGTAATAAAATAAGTAGGTTTTTAAGATCTTTAGATAAGGGGAAATTTTAGCCCTCACTTTTTAATATCTTAAAAACTACTAATACTATAGCTTTGAAATTCTAATATATTATAAACTTAAGTGTTAATACCTTGTATTTATGATTTTATAATTTATTATTAAGTACTATTATAAATATAATTAGCTAAATATTATTTTAAAGTAGTGTAAATTCTAAGCTTAATAACTTATAACTACGTATAACTATTAGAATGCAAATTTAATACTAGGTGCATTTAATATCTAAAAAGCTAATTTTAACTTTTAGCTAAATAATATTAAGTTTTCGTAAAGTTATTAAAAAATGGTAATTATTGGTAAAAGTAGTTTACTTACTTGTATAGCTCACTTACTTATAAAAAACGTTATACTTAATATATATTTACATTTAAATATAAAAAAGTAAATTTTTTTTTAAAAAAAGTATATATATAAAATTTTAAACTAAATAACTATAAGCTTTTTTATATAATTAAATATAATTATTTTTATATAGTATTACTAATAAATATTTAAATATTTTTAAAAAATATTAAATAAATTATTATTAATAAAAATTACAAAATAGTTATTAAATATGTTTTTTAAAATTCTAGTTAAGTTAGTAAAAAAGTATATAAAAATTAAGTTAAAAATACTATTTAAATAGTAAAAATTATAATATTATATAAAGTATTTTTATTATAAATAAAACGTTTTTAAAATTTAATTTAAAATTTAATTTTTAAGAACTTTTAAATATATTTTTAAATAAAATTATAATAATTAAAAATAAAACTATTTTAATTAAATAATTTTATTATAATTAAATATATTAGTAATTATTAAAAAGTAAATATTAGTATTAATAATTTTAGTATAATTATTTTAAATAATAATAACTAATATTTTATATAAAATTATATAGAAATTTAAATGGTTTTATAATACTTAATATATAGTTTATATATATAATATAAAATTTTAAGTTTAATAAAATAAACTTTATTAACAATTTAATTTTTTTAAATAATATAAGTTAAAAAAAATTAAATTAATTAAAATAAGTTAATATAAAGTTTAGTTATTTTATTTATATATAAATATTTAATAGTTTTTTACTATTTTAATAGTTATATATATATGTAAAATTTAATATTACATAAAACTACTATTTTTTTATAATTAATTAAAAAAAAGAAAATAGTTTGTTTAGTAATTTATTTTTGTTACTACTTAAACCTTTTATTTAAATAAATATTACTCTAATTTTGTACTTTTTAACTTAATATTTAAAAATAGTATTTTACTATTTTATAAATTATAATATTAATAATATTATATTAATTAAAATTACATTAAACATTTTAAGTAATAAAATTAGTAGGTTTTTAGAAACTTAATAAAAGAACTAAATTTCTATTTTTTAGTATTTTAAAAACTATTAATAATATATTTCTAGAATTTTAATATATTATAAATTATAAACTAAATAATATATATTTAGGTTTTTATAATTTATTATTTAAGTGAAATAAAAACAAAAATAACTATAAAATATTTTAAAGTAATATAACTTTTAAGCTTAATAACTTACTACTAAAATTTAATAAAGTTATTAAAAATATTATTTTTAAGTAGAAGTATATAACTTACTTATATATATAGTTTACTTATAAAATATATTATAAGTAGTTAAGCTTGTAATAAATTTTTAATAGTAGTAAAAAATATAAATATAATATATAATAAAAAATATTTATAAATTAAATTATTTAATTAAGAAATTAGTATTATAAAATTATATATATATTTATTATTAGTTTCTATTTAATTTTTAATAAAATTAAAAAACAATTTTAAGTAACTAAATTCTAATATATTAATTATAGTTTATTAATGATAAAATATACTTTTATAAGTAACTTAAAGTTTTTTTTATTTTAATTATTACTATAACTAAAGCTTTTACTTTAAAGTAAATTGTTATAAATAAAATTATTAATATAATATAGCTTTTTTAAATTAATTTTATATTAATAATAGCATTTATAAAACTTATAGTTCTAATATTTTAACTAATAATAAATAAGTTAGCTATAATTATACACTTACTTTTATAGGTAAAAATCTTTCTATTAATTAGTTTTTTTAAGTTACATTTTTTTGTTACTATTTATAGCTATATTAATATAAGTATTAGTATTTAATATATTACTAGGTTTAAAAGGAATAGAAGTAATATAATAGTACTGCTTACTCTATTTACTATAGGCTACATAATATTATAACTAGCTATACTAGCTATAATCTAGTATAGAGCTTAGAGTATAGCTAGCTTATACTTAGGCTATATACTACTCTATTTAGAAACAAGCTCTCTTTATACCTTTTCTCTTCTTATCTTAGTATAGCTAAAATAAAGTTAATTTATTTTATTAACCTATATCTATATAATAACGCGTGAAGATTGTGCTGTTATAAGTTACTAACTTACTAATATAAATTATACTAGTAATAAGCTATTTAACTGTTAATGTAATACTTAGTAGTTCCCTTACTTTTAGAGCAGATAGCTTATTAGACTTAGTGGAAGTTAGTTAACTCAGTAAAAAAGTAAGAAGAAAGTAATATAGTAAGTTAAGATTTAATAGGATAGTATTAAACTATGTCACTTAAGGTGTGAATCTTAATTTTAGAGTAACTATAAAGAATTAAAAGTAATCGTGAACCATCTGACGCCTCATACTTATAGTAGATCCTTCATGCGTACATTCTGTACCGGTGTTCAGTATATTAGATACTGTTCAGGTTGTTCGGGTTATTAAAAGTGCTGAACACTTTAAACAACTCTAACTGCCAAGCGTCACGTAAGTGGATGCTTCTAATCCACTGGCATAGTTCCGTATCTTTATCCCCGCTTCTTGGCCTGTGCCTTGGCCTGTGCCAATACGTCCTGTGCCCGCTTACAGTTCTTCCGTTCCAGCTTGAACATACGTTTCTATTCTAGAGCTTCATTGGCTGTTGTAGCCAGTTCCTTCAGCTCTTCAGGTGCGGTTGCCTTACTGTTACTATTCATAACATTATCCCCCTCTTCCAAGTCTTCGTCTCAGAAGATAGTTTCTCTCTTCTATAAGTAGTATAAAGGTAGCAGGTCCTCTGCTCTGTGTTCCAGACTGTAAGACTCTTAACTTCCTTTTCTTCCTACCCAGTTTCCTAATGATGCGCTGTCCTGAGTCTGCTCTAATACATGCTTACTATTTAGCTTCTTAGATCCATAACAAATCCCATTATATGCCGACACCTTGCTTGAATTGTTCCCGTCAAGGCGACAGCTGCCTTGTAAGCCTGAGCTCCAGCCACTACTCAGTTTATAACAATCATAATACGAAATGTGATTTGATTATTTCGTAACCGGAGTAGGATTATCTTGATCGTGATAAAGAAAAGCTTTGTTGTTAGCTTGAAAAAGCTGAGAATAACCTTTCTAAGTCTCACTGTCTTAAGAAAGAGCGCTGTTCTTGAGTTTATTAACTCCATCACAAGCTTACCAAAGTAGATTCAAAAGAGAAAGAAATGTTTAATCAAGAGATAGCCTCAATCCGTGAAATCCAAGCTCTTAAGGAGGAAGAGGCTTGTTTCTAGGGTCATATAGCTCACACACCATAACCTACAGTGTCCAACGTCAGTTCGCCTTCTTTCTCCGGTTTTGAGTAGAACATTCTTTACTTTTCTTATTCATTAGACGCGTCCCTAAAGCAAGTATTTACTAGTTTGTCTAGTGATACTAGTTAACTAGCTCTGAACTGTTCTTTAAGTTCCTAATTAGCTCTTATGTATTATCTTCAGGTCCGTATCCTTTCTATCTAACCAGATACTTCCACTAATACCTAAACTACTAGTAGTCCAGAATTTATTAGACTTTATACTCGGTAGTATCTTTCTTGAGTTTGAGTCTTGTCTGTAGTTTGGCATTCGGTAGTGCTGGTTCCAATTTTAAAATATGAAAAACTAGGTAAATTCTTATGTCCTTGGGTAGTTGTAGCTTGTAATTTACAGGTTCTGTTTATCTTTTAACCTTAAATAGCCCTAATTTAATGTGGTCTAGTTTTTTCAATGGTTGTTTTATTTCTAAATTTTTTCATAATAGGAAAACCTTATTCCCCTCCTTAAAGGTTGGTCTCTTAACTCTAGATTTGTCTTTTTTCTGCTTACTAAGGACTCCTTTCTGGGTGATTCTTCTTGCTATTTCTTGATAAAGTTATTATAATTCGTTGACTTTCATTCTTACTGACTCTAATATCTTATCTAATCTTCGTGGTTCTCGATAAGCCGTGGGCTTATATCTATAGTTCATGAAGAATAGTGATTTTCCTGTGGTTAATAACTTTACAGAGTTATATGTAAACTTAGCTATTAGTAGTAAGTCAATCCAATTATCTTATTATTCGTTAACATACATTCGTAGGTATTATTCTAGTGTCTAATTCGTTCGTTCTGTTTGTTTATCTATTTATAGGTAAAATGCTGTTAAGAGGCAGTGTTCAGCCCCTAGCTTCCCTATAAACGTTTTTTAGAATATTAATGTGAATAATTTGTCTCTATCTGTGATAAATTCTCATGGCAATCCATGTCATGCTATTAAGAGTTTAATGAGTATAGTTACTAATTCGTCTGCTTTAACCTCCGTATGTGTTAGTTTAAAGTATATATATTTTATAAGTTGGTTTATTATAACCAGTATCATGTCGTACTATTAACCTCTAAAGGTGGTTATTATTAGTATTCCTATAATAAAGTCTATTATAACTGATTCTTATAGTAGGTCTGGTAAAGGAATTAGTTATATAAGTCTATATTTCTTATATCTTAATGCTTTATTCTTTTTGCACTTAATATATTCTAAAAAAATAATTCTAATCCTTTTTTATATTCCTAGAATCCAAAAATGTCTGTTAATCCGTTTTATAGGTTTTTTAATTCCTTAATGCCCGTGCATTTTGGCTGAGTGTTAATCTTTAATAAGCTTAGTCTATAATATATCTAGTATAAAGATAGTTCCTATTTCGTGCTATTATAGTCGTCTATGGTTGTATTCTCTAATCTGTTTTTACTATATATTTCTAATAATAACTACAGCCTTAATATTTATTTATAAGCTTCTTAAGAATCTGTCTGGTTTTTATCTTAGTATTATATTATAAATTTCCAGTATATTCTTTATGTGGTCTGCTTATTAACTGAGTGTATTAGCCACTATATTTTCTTTTCCTAACTTATAAAGTATTTAAAAGTTAAATATAGAAACTAGTTCCTATTATCTAACTTATTATTAATTTAATTTCTTTATTATTATGAATGCTGTCAGATTCTTGTAGTCTAAATATATAATAATTTAGTATTTAGTTCCTTCTAAGTAATGTCTCCATTTTTCAAATGCTTAAACTATTACTAATAATTTTTTATTATAAATATTATAGTTTAACTTAGTAGTTATAAGTTTATGAGATAGAAAGTCTACTAGATATTTATATTTATTATTTTATATTTATAGTAGGATGGCTCCTGTAGCTCTGTCTAATATATCTATATATATCTCTATTTAAAGTCATAAGTTAAATATCTTTAATATTAGTAGTTATTAGAATATTTCTTTTAATGTTATGAAAGCGTTTTCCTTGCGTTATTTTTACTTAAATTATTAATCCTTTTTAAGCAGTTCCGTTAAAGGTACTATAATTTTTAAGTAGTCCTTAATAAACTATCTACAGAAACCCGTAAATCTAAGAAAAGAATAAACTTCTTTTATATTTATTAGTGTTAGCTAAGATAGAATATCTTTAGCTTTATCTAGGTTAACTACTATTCCGTTTTAGAATACTAAGTATCCTAAGAATTTAACTTTAGTCCTATAGAATATATATTTCTCTATCTGAATATATAGCTTATGTTTCTTAAGCTTTTATAATACCTTTTTAGTATACTTAATATATTCTTTTAGCGTTCCATTTATGTATATAAGCACGTTATTAAAATATACTATTATAAATATATTTAGATATTTCCTTAGTATATAATTAATAATTGTCTGGAATGTTACTAGTGCGTTTATAAGTTCTATTAGTATAACTATATATTTAAATAGTCTATATCTTATTTTAAATACTGTTATCTATTTATGTCCTTTAGTTATTTATATTTAGTAGTATTTATTTTTAATATTAAAAAGGCTAAATTATTTAGCTCCTCTAAGTTTATCTATAAGCTTTAATATTAATAGTATTAGATAATGATTTTTTATTATAGCTTCGTTTAGGTATCTGTAGTTAATATATAACTATAATTTACTATTTTTTTTTAATATAAAAAGTATTAGTAATGCTATCTTACTTTAACTAGTTTATATATATTCTTTTTATTAATTCTTTTATAAGAATTTCCGTAATTCTTTCTGTTAGTGTATGGGTACTTGATATAATAGTTCTAGTTTTAAATCTATTCTTTCTTTAAGCGTGATTTTATAGTCCTAGTTCTAATACTCTAGTAATTAGTCCTTAGCTTCCTTAAAAAACTATTCTTCAAATTCTTTTTAATATTCGCTTAGTATAATAAACGTGGTGTTATAAAGTATTACTTTCTTTATCTATATTATAGCCTTTATTTATTACTGTCTATAGTAGTCGTTTTTAACTCCTATGGTTTTTCTTTTCTAATTAATAGTTAGGTTCTATTATACTAGCTAGTCCTATCCTAAGATAAAATCTTTACTATCTAAATTTATGATTTTAATATAGCAGTTATCCGTGTAACCTACTACTTTAATAGTTATATTTCTTATTTTAAAATTAATTAGACTTTTTTTAAATACTGCTAGACTATTGTTTATGCGTTTTACTTATATAGGTTTATTTAAAACTCTAGTTAGTATCTAGTATCTTTATATTTATTTATTTAATATAAGTGTTTTACTAGCTCTATTATCTATAAGCGCTAGTGTCCAGTTACTATTAATATATACGTTTATATATAACTTATTTTTATATTTCCTCTGGTTTAGTTATGTGTATATAATTAATATATTATTTCTAATCTTTAGTTCTTAGCTCTTTAGTGGCTTGGTTATAGTTTACTAGTTTTCTAGTTTTTTATCTATAGCTAACTCTTAAGTAATAGTTGCTTCTTTAGTGTTTCCTTTTTAAGTCTATAAATTAAACACTTTTAAAGTTAGTATACTTTTTTATTAAGTATTTTATATGTATTTTTAGCTTATTTTCTATAATCCTAACATTTCCATCCTAAGAAACATTCTTAATATGTGAGTTTTTTATGTAAATCCGTAGCTAACTATTCTTTTTAGTAGTGTTTAGTTTAGTATTATTAGTATCCTATCTAGCACTTATTTCATAATAGTTATTTATATTTATCTGAATTTAGGTCCTGTAGTTTGTCTTTTAAATTCATGTAAACTAGTTCTTACTATAAGTCAAGTTCCTTTTTATTTACTAGTTATTATAATACTTTTCTTATCTTTAGTCTTTTAATATGTATGGCGTGTTTATTCTATCTATAATTCTTTCCTATATAGTTAGATACTATATATATCTAGTATTTCTTTCTTATTATTTTACTTATAGCGTTATTATTCTGTATTTATAATATTAGTAAAAAGTTTTCTTCTTTCTTTGTTTTCTAATCCTATCTTAGTTCTAGATATCTGATAGGGTGATAGTACGTTATATTAATTACAACTAGTATAAGTATTTATCTATAAATCTTATTTATCTATATAGCTAGTTCTTATTTACTTAGTTCTCTATACTATTTATTTTCTATTAACTATAATACTTATTAGTATTTATATATTCCATCTCTTAAGATAACTTTCTAGTATTTAGTAATATAGTATTCTTTTTAGTAGTACTTTAATTTATATATCTAATAATATCCCTAGCGTACGTGCTGTATAATTATTATAGATATAAGTTTCTTACCCTCTATAATCTCTTAATTCTTTCTTTATTTGAATTTCTGGTCTTCTTTATGGAATAGTCCACCTTCTTATTCTATAATTCTATAGAATCTTTATGTTTCTTTTTTAGTTTCTGTATTGTATTATTAAACTACTATATCTTATATTATAGTAATTATATTACTAGATTATTCTACTAGATAATTCTTAGCTTGCTAATATAGAATTTTATATTCTTATTTAAGATAGGTATAGTTTCTATAAATCCAGCACTATTCCTTTTAAATTCTTTTTATAATTATTTCTGTTATTATAGTATCTTTTATTTATTTTATTTAGACTATAGTAATCTTAATTTCCTTAAGCACTTTAGTCTAAACATAAGCTTTCTTAATATTTAATTATTACTATTTATAATTCTTAATAAAGTGCCCCTGTTTCCTGTATCTTAAGTAGACTTTATATATATATTATTTTATTTATTCTCTAGCTCACTTTCCTTACCCGTTTCTAATAGATATTTTTTTTATATTAATATCTATTAGGTTATAGGTTTAGTTATCTTTTCTATTTTTCTTAGATATATAAATTACTAATCTCTTATATACCTTTTTTTTTTTATTTATTAGTACTAATAGTTATTAATGGTTATTACTTGTTTAATAATTTTTAATAAAGTATTTAGCCGTTTTCCTCTGGAGATTTCGTCCTTAATTCTGTTTTTTAGTTTTTTATAGTATATTATAACTAATAGTTAGTCTACCTAGTTAAGTTATAATTAAATTTATTTAAATTCTATAGTATAGTTAGTTACTAATATATATTACTTAAGTTACTAAAGCTTTTAAATTACTTCTATTTCTTTATTAATTTCCCTAAAGATAATAGTTATTTCCTGTTTAAAGTATTTATAACTTTTAAAGGCTTATTATATGTTATTATTATAATTAGCTAGTTTTACTACTCCTAAGTTAAGGTCTCTATTAGCTAGATAGTTTCTTATTAGTAGTTTAAACTATTATATAGCTCTATCTATTATATTTATACCAGCTACCAAAATCTAATCTTAATTAGTTAAAAATAATTTTTAATTAAACTAATAGTAGAGGTTTATTACTACTATAAAAGTCTTAAGCTTATTTTAATTACTATTAAACTTTTTAAGAGGTTATATTTTTACTATTTCTTTTTTCTAAACTACTATAGCTTATTATTTAGCCTTAACTTATTATTATAAATTTATTAAAGTATTATATAACTCTATAATAGCTACTCTCTATTTCTGGATAACCTATTATATACTCTTAGTTTCTCTAGATGTACTTTCTGTTATAAATGAAAATCCTACTATAACTTCTTCTTTACTACTACTTTTTAATAATAAGTAAAGTTCTTATTTTTTCTTATAATAGGTTATTATAAGTTTTTTAATAATTAGTTATTAAAACCCCTTTCAACAGTCCTTCTTACTTTTTTAAGATAGTAGTTATAATATTATAAGTTATTAACTTACTAACGTAAATTATACTAGTAATAAGCTATTTAATTACTAATATAATATTTAGTAGTTCTCTTACTTCTAGAGCAGATAGCTTATTAGACTTAGTAGAAGTTAATTAACTTAGTAAGAAAATAAAAAGAAAGTAATATAATAAGTTAAGATTTAATAGAATAATATTAAACTATATTACTTAAGATGTAAATCTTAATTTTAGAGTAACTATAAAGAATTAAAAGTAATTATAAACTATCTAATGCCTTATACTTATAGTAGATCCTTCATGCGTATATTCTATACTAGTGTTTAGTATATTAGATACTATTCAGGTTATTCAGGTTATTAGAAGTACTAAACACTTTAAATAACTCTAATTACTAAACGTTACGTGAGTGGATGCTTCTAATCTACTAGTATAATTTTATATTTTTATTTCTACTTCTTAGCCTGTGTTTTAGCCTATGCTAATATATCCTATACCTACTTACAGTTCTTCTATTCTAGCTTAAATATATGTTTCTATTCTAGAGCTTTATTAGCTATTATAGCTAGTTCCTTTAGCTTTTTAAATATAGTTGTCTTATTATTACCGTTCATAACACATGCCCGTTATCACAAGTAGGGTTTTAAAACTAAAAACCTATAGTTTTTATATATAACTATTTTCTTAAAAACTTTTACAAGAATACTGTTTATAATTAACGCGAAAAATTAGGTAGAGTAGAACGTTAGAATATGTAAAAGATAGATAATATAAGAGCGTAAATATATATTAAAATATTTAGGTTTATATTTTTACCTTACTTAAGTTACCTAATTAGGTATTAAACCTTAAGCTAATTAATTCTCAACCTTAATAGAATATATTATAAAATTTATTAAGAGCTTAAATTTTTATAAAACTACACTTATAAAGAATACAGCTCAACATGTTAATTAGTTAATTAATTTAAGGATTTAAACTAAGTAAGTATAAAAAATTAGGCTCTTAAACTAACTAGACTAACTAATATATAGTAGTTAGTTAGTCTGTTAGTTTTAATAGTCTAAATTAACTATTAACAGGTCTAATCATTAAGAAGTTCTTAGAAGTTAAAGAAGAGCTATATATGTGTACTAGTATATAACTTTAAAAAGACATAAAACTAGGCCATAAGCTAGCTAAAGACTTTTTAAGTAGCTAGTCATAAAAAGTACCGTGATAAGAAAAAAGAATAAGTTAAAAAAATACTTTAGTAAAATACAGTAGTGAATAGTTAAGGCAGCGCTTTAAAGAATAAAAAGACACAAAAGCTATAAGAAGTAACTATTAGCTAAAAAAGAAATAACTACTACTCTATAAGATAAAGTAAAGCTTACAAAAATCATTTAAAAAGAGCCACATTTTGGAGTATTTATAGTATAGTTTAACTAGTATTTACTTTCCTGAGATCCCTATACGCTATAGTAAAGCTACTAGTTATATTATTTTACTATAGAATTAAAAGGGAGCTAAGACGTTAATTAATGATAAAGAAGTTTATTCTGCCTGGCTCTAAGCCTGAGGGCTACTGGTGCATCATATTATATAATCGTGCTCTTTCAATGTCCTCTTGAACTCCTGGAAGCCCAAGAGAAAACTAGCTCAATATGCATGCATACTCATACTTCGGTATTCATCACTACGCATCCGGGCAATTTTCATTCGGTGCCTCAAGCGCCGCACTTTGTTTCAGCTTCATCCGGGCTTCGATCTCTTTTAGCTGACTCTCACGAACGAGAAGTTCCTGTCGTTTCTCGTCGATCGCCTTTTGCATCCTGACTTCGATCTCCCGGAGCTTTTCCTCTTCCTGACGAAGATGCATTTCGTTCAGGCGAGCCGATTGAGCAACCAGGTCCTCGGGATTCATAGAATAATTACTTATAGCACCGCGTTAGAAATAGTAGGGCTTTAATGATTCACTTCACTCACGCTTCATCACGACCTTCCATGCTCTTGCTAAGCTTCTCTGTACGATAATTTTCGTACAGAAAATCGTGCGTAATCTGCTTCAAGTCCGCAAGATGGCTGTGTAAGAGCACGCTTCTGATGGCCAAAAAGTCCGAATGCCTTGGATTATCGACTTCAACAACTCCCCACGGATATTGTCTCGCTCTGACTTTGCGCCCGCAGATTTCCACAACCTCTTCTGATCCGACTATTGCAAAAGGCATAAGTCCGCGCAGCTCCGCATTCTCTTCGATGGTGTCCTCATCATCCTCCTCAATATCGTATGGAAAGTCGTATATAGGGATGCGGTAATGCGCGATGTCTTCCATCACAAGCTTCTTTGAACGGGCCAATTCGACAGGCGTAAGCGAGTCTGCCTTTCCTATCACAGGGATGACATTTACTCGTGGTGAAAGTCGCTTCATAAGCTCAATGTCCAGTTCACGCAGCCTGCTTCGTGTTAGTCCAGATAGCTTTATCCTTTGGAGAACACGTACCCATGCCCAGTCGGAGTGATGAAATATAGGAGGGCATGCACACGATTGTCACGGAACCGTGGCCTACGCTTTATTCGACAGTCCACTGCAAGAATCTCGTCATACTGCCTCTCAATGTAGCCAATTATCTCTCCGAAGCTAAGTGGGCAAAGTCAAAAGAGTGTGCTAGACGGGTGCTATTCGCAACATTGCATGTTACCTTGCCTCGTTATCAATCATATCGCCGAAGCCGGGGGTATTAACGATAGTGAGAGAAACGTGAGTTCCATCTTCCTCTAATTCAAGTTCTAAAAGATCATCAAAGTTAGCGATGCCATCGTAGTATGCAGTCTATAGATACTCGTACCAACTGTGACGGGCTGAATTCTAATGGCATCCTCTCGGTGTGCATTGGCGTAATCATCAGCGTCTTTCCATGGAGGATTTTCCTGCCGCAGAGCGTGTTCACGAATGTCGCTCGACCTGAGGATGAATTAGCCGTCACAGACTTCTTTTTGGGCGGTATTTCAAGTATACCCGTGCCGCTAGCTCCGCAGATCATCATGCAGAACTGGACTCTGATGATACTGGTTAATGTATGGACAATTGTATGTACGTGACCGCAAAGATTCGTACCCCTTCTTCGCATTTTGGCGGCGAGTCCTAACCTACAATCTCGATTTATTAGTATTTGCACTTCTAAGAAAGACACGTTTGTGGATATTTTTACGCCGGCGTGGTTCTACTACGCAAAGTTTGTGCCAGAAGGTGTCAAAAGGGGGAGCGAAGGGCCTGGAGATTTACTTACTGCACTTCGTGGAGATGACATGACTGTCAAGTTGTGGAAACAATTATCTGGTTGGAGGAGCTTCTTGTTTGACGTATTGTAAATTTTCAGAGATGAAATGCTGAAGGCAGAGGATGGGAAGGATAACATACTAATATCACACAAAACTAACCTGACTTGGCACCATCCCCTGCGTTGCATGCCAAGGTGCATGCATGTGGCGTGGGCTGCCGCCGCCTTACCACATAGCTGGAGATATGGGTACACTTGCTCACTTCTCCTGGCTACGGAGCCCTGCAAAGCTCTACCGGAAATGTGAGGAAGAAGGAACAAGAGGGATAGCCCACAAACACGCCGAGCTCTGTGGCCCTCGAGAATACGGGGACCGAACGTGCCTTGGAGCTTCAGATGCGCAAAGAAAATATGAGAGTTGTAGATGTGCTGTACCCCAGGGGAGTCTGTAGGATGCCTCTGGGGCGATTCAATCAAACAGGACGCTATGATACACGATTAGAACATGGCTTCCAGTAGGGCAAGCGTTGATTGGCTACCTCCGAGCATACCCGATCTGGCTAGCGCGCCTTGTCCCAGACGGCGAAAGCTAAGCCAGATCGGTGAACAATACCCCTCGCCCCGGCTGTGAAGTAAAACACGGGTTTCATGCGCAGTAGAATCTGAACTTTTCAGTCCCTCCCAATAAAGTTTGACAATTTGAGCTAGCAAGTAATTTGGCCTGCGGCTTGCCTGACTCCCCGATCCACTTAAGCTGCGCCCGCATCCACCTTCGTTGATTTTCTGGAATTGACGGAACACTACTGCCAACATACAGTGGCCATATAAGCGAATATCTCCCTGTTTTCGTAACGATGTCCCCCTTCCCATCCAATTTCAACCGGCTTTGGACCAAAGGAGGTGCAATTCTTGATACGTTGTGCCTTAAGAGAAAAGGGACGCTCGCGCATATGTCATTCACCAGCTCCCTCTGGCGTCCGCCTGCTTTCAATCTCTCTAGATCGTGCGCTGCATCTATTGAAGTGGGATCCAGTCGGGATACCGCGCGAATAATTATTGAGAGGACGATGAGACGGGATACGCGATAAATGTTCCAGGTCCGGGCGAGATGGATATCGGAGTATCTGTAAATTCGAGGCGGAGAGAAATCAGAGACGGAGGCCTCGGTAGATGATAACATGCTAACGTTTGTAGTGATTGTGTATGACGAAGTCGTAAGGGCATTTCGTGCCCAATCCGAGATCCTTGAATCCAATATCTTCGAAGCATTAATAAGTTCGAAGATGCTTCGGTCATTTGCGGGGCATGTTGATTTACCAAGCACAATGTTGGCTTGAGACTGTAGATTCGGAATATCTATTATTTTTTCGACTAATCGATCCTCTTGAGTTTGGTCAATGAATTCACTATGCTCGTAAAATATTGTGTCGACAGGCTTAGCTATTTGCATATGACTTAAAACCTATGCGTCGATAATGTTAGATCATCACAGGTAACAGCTGTAGGGTGCACCTTACAAGATCTCTTCGTACGAAATGGAATAAGTATGACGATAACTGCTCATGAAGCTGCTCCATTCCACGATGTCTTATTAGAGTAGCCGCACCATCAATATGGGTACCATAGGCTAGCGGCGTTCCGACTTCGCAAGTAATTGTCTAGGGTGTACAGGCGACTTTAGCACATATTGCACCGATGAGAAAGAATGACGGGACTCTGAGCATCATGAAAGACGAACCTCTTGTCCACTTAATAGGAGGACTGCATACAGTGTTTGGTCGTCTTTGGCATGATTTGGGTCTCGAATCGCCGCACTCAGAGCTGAGATAGCTTGCACATAACGTAGTCTCGATATCCGCTCGAGGTCCGGTCTAGACTTCGCTGAAGTAGCATATGATATTGCTTGTGCTGCCAGACGTAGTGGGGAATGAGGGGCACTCTGATTGTACAGATCCGGAAGGAGTGAATGGAGATACCGCACGGGTCCTCCATCTAGTACAGAAGCTAGGATAGTTGAGTAGAAGTGATACACCACTGAATCTTCCAATGGAGGAAGTAAATTCTTGCCGAAACCCGCTGTTTTGTGCAGATGCCGGTCATGTGGCGGTGTGGTGGGGAGATTTGACTGTTTTATTGGCATGCTCGGTTGCTTCTTTGGCGATAAATTACCCCCATTACGCTCCGCTCCCCGGACTCTTCTCTGTGTTTTCGTATTCTCATCGCGAAATACTAGGGAAAGCTGATCTCGGTAGCCAAGGCAGGTCCTCTTCATTTTCATGCACTGCGAGCATTCTGGGCGCCTCTCATCACACTAGCATTCTTTATTAGAATATCGGGAACTAATTTGAGCGGATATTCACACCTTGACATGGAGTTTTCTAGGCAATAACACCACATCAGCTAGCTGCCTTTAGCTCTGTTGACGGATCGTTTAGGAATTACCTGCAATTTTCGCAAGCACGACTTGGCTTGCCGCAGTACACCATCGGAGGCGGGGAAGGGGTTGTCACAAGGCAAGGAGTAATGTTGAATACCGTATGGGGTTGACGAACGAAGGAACAGGTGGATTGTGCAGGAGAGTTGGTTTAGGAAAGAAGGCGAGGCTTGATGGTGAAGCTTGGGACTTACTGTAACAGCTAGCGCGACCTGCGGCGCTATCTCGACCTACCTGTCTTGGCATTCCACGTCGCCAATCTCGGCCTACCTCGGAGCTAGAAAGGTAGGCTGAACGCACACACCTTTTAAAGCAGATATACCACTTTAACGATACTGTTTACAAGAAAAACCCCACGTACGGGGTATTTCCTCTATCCCCAATTGGCCTATCCAGGTGCCCTTCGGGCTTTTACAGAATAGACGTTGCCAAGGCACCGGCCCGTATGGTTACGTGCATGGTCGGGTATATAGCTACTCTCCAAATACCCTAAACACTCCTTAAGGATTCGGCTCTCTTCAATCTATTCTGTACCCTCCTTTTCTAGCCCGTTCAGTTTCCTGCCTGTAAGGTTTCTTACATTCAAATTCTTTCTATAATGTTTTTAAAAAAGCTAGAAAGTTGTTCTATTATTACCTTTTTAATTCTAAATACTGTTAAAATTTCATACTATAGCCCTAAGTACAAAAAACTATAAAAATAACTACTTATAAGTTTTTTAAAAACATTTAAATAATTACTTTTAAAGTTAACAATTATAAAAGTTTTAGTACTAAACAAATATTTACTAAAAGTTATTAAAACCTTTAATTTAAAAAAAAATTTAATAATAATAAAAATTACTTCTTTAAATATAAGTAATAACTTATTATTTAAAAACTATTAAATAAAACTATAAACATACTTATATAAAATGCTTTTAATATTATAGTAATTAAAAATAAAAAATTATTTAAGCTTTTTATTGTAAATAATTACAAACATTTACTATATTTTTAGTAAATAAATTAAAAGTAGTTGTTAGTTAGTTAAATAAGTAGTAATACTTAAAATAAAAATATATTAATATAAAATATATATATTTAAAAATTAATTTATTATATACTAGTATTATAAAACTAAACTTAAGTAGTATTTTTTAGAAAACTAATTATAATACTATTAGTATTTAGTTTTAACTTTATTTCTATATTTAAATTTTTATTTAGTACTTAATAGTTAAAATTTTAAATATACTAAAGTATTAAAGTATTAAAATAAAACTAAAAATTTATATATAAATTTAATTAATAATTATATATTAAATACTAAGTATATCAACTATATTAACTAATTACTAATTTTATTAAAATTATATATAAGTAAATAAAATTTTTTTTATATAAAACAAATGTATTATACTTATTTACTTTAAAACAAATAATAATAATATTTTATAAAATATTAAAACTTAACTTAAAATAGTAAAACTTAAGTAAAAATTATATATATAGTAGTTAATACTAAAAGATATTATTATTTTAATTATATTAATAATTTAAATAAACTATTTAAATACTATTTAACAGTTTTATAATAATAATATAAAAGTATAATTATTTTACTAGTATATTTAATAATTAGAAAAGTAATTTTTTTAATAAAAAGTATTATTAAATTAATAGCTTTTTACAAGTTTTTTAAAAATTACTAAAGTTTTCTTAATTAAATAAAAAAAATTATATGATTTTAATAAAAGTTAAAACTAAACTTAATAAATAAAGTCATTATATTACCTTTTTTATTAAATTAAATTTTAAAAAATATAAAAAAGTAATAAAATTTTATAATTTTAGTATAATAGTACTTTAATTAATTTTATATTAAAAGCTTTTAATATGTTTTTAAATTAATATAAATTAATTATTATTATATTTAGTTTATAAACTAAATTTAAAATATACAAATATATATACTTAAAATAAAATAGTAAGTTTTTAAATTTTTAGGTTATTAGTTTTTAGTTATTTATAGCTTTTTAAAAATTAATATAAAAATTAGTATTTAAAATAAAGACTTTAAATTATAGTAAAATAGCATTAATATTAATAAATGCTAAAATAATTATATATATATATAAAATATAAATTATATTATATTATATTAATTCTAATTAATTTTAATAATTTTTTAAACAATATATTTAATGGTTAAAAAAAAAATTTATTATTTTTAAATTACTTATGCAAACACTTTTAGTATTACTAAACTTTTAATTTAGTTAATTAATAAATTTAAAAGCATTTACATATTATATAAAGTAAATGTAAAAACTTTTAATAACTATTATTTTTATTATTAAATAGCTTATTGTGACGGTGCTGCTTGCTCTGCTTACTATAGGCTATATAATATCATAACTAGCTACGCTAGCTATAATCTAGCGTAGAGCTTAAAGTATAGCTAGCTTACGCTTAAGCTATATACCACCCTATTTAAAGGTGAGCCCCCTTTATATCTCTTCTCTTCTTATCTTAGTATAGCTAAAATAGAGCTAACTTATTTTATTAACCTGTATTCATATAATAACGCGTAAAGACTGAGCCCGTTATCATACTTATTTACATATATATTTAAGCCTAAAATTATATATATATATATTAATAAATATTACCAATTTTTTAATTAAAAAAATTAACTAATATATAGTAATTGTTACAGACGGTAATAAAAAGATAACTATATTTAAAAAGCTAAAGAAACTAGTAATAATAGCTAATAAAGCTCTAGAATAAAAACGTATGTTTAAGCTAGAAAGAAAGAATTATAAGTAGACATAGAATATATTAGCATAGGCTAAGGTATAAGCTAAGAAATAAAGATAGAGATATAAAACTATACTAGTAAATTAGAAGTATTTATTTACATAATAAGATAGAGCTTAGCAGATAGAGATAGAATAAGATAATAAAATTTCTAATAGTTTTAGTAGTCTCTAGCAGTATCTAATATACTACTAATAAGTATATAATATATGCATAAAGGATTTATTATAAGTATGAGACGTTAGATAGCTTATAGTTATTTTAAATTCTTTATAGTTACTCTAAAATTAAGATTTATATCTTAAGTAAAATAGTTTAATACTATTTTATTAAATCTTAACTTACTGTATTGCTTTTTTCTATCTCTATTAAGTTAATTAATCTTTACTAAGTTTAACAAGCTATCTGATCCGGAAGTAAGGGAATTAATTAATTATTATAATAATTAGTTAGACAGCTTATTACTAGTATAATTTATATTAGTAAGTTAGTAACTTATAATATTATAACTACCATCTCAAGAAAGTAAGAGAAGCGGTTAGATAGATTTTAATAACTAATTATTAAATATTTATAATAACTTACTATAAAGATAAATAAGAACTTTACTTATTAGAAGAAAGTAGTAGTGAAGAAGAAGCTATAGCAGGATTTTTATTTATAACTAGAAGTATATCCAGAGAAACTAAAAGTACATAATAAGTTATTTAAGAATAAAAAATAGCTATTATAAAGTTACGTGATGCTCTAATAAACCTATAATAATAAATTAAAATAAATTAAGAAAAAGAAACGGTAAAGATACAGTCTCTTAAGAAATTTAATAGTAATTAAAATAAACTTAAAATCTTTATAGCAGCAATAGACTTATACTATCGTTTTAATTAAAAGTTATTTCCAAATAATTAGGATTAAATCTTAGTGGTAGGAATAAATATAATAAGCTAAGCTATATAATAGTTTAAATTACTAATAAGGAATTACCTAGTAAATAGGGATTTTAACTTAAGAGTAGTAAAATTAGCTAATTATAATAATAACATACAGCAAGCTTTTAGAAGTTATGAATGCTTTAAACAAGAGATAATTATTATCTTTAAAGAAATTAATAAAGAAATAGAGGCTATTTAAAAGCTCTAATGGCTTAAGTAATAAACATTAACAGCTAATTACACAGTAGAGTTTAAGTAAATCTAATTATAACTTAACTAAATAAACTAACCACTAGTTATAATATACTATAAAGAATTAAAAGATAGAATTAAGGATAAAATCTCTAGAGGAAAACGGCTAAGTACTTTATTAAAAATTATTAAACAGGTAGTAATTATTAATAACTACTAGTATTAACAAAAGCAAGAGAAAAAAGCACGCGGAAGATTAGTAATTTATATACCTAAAAAAAGCAGAAAAGATAACTAAATCTATAATAAAATAGATATTAACGTTAAATAAATAATTATTAGAAAGGGATAAGGAAAGTAAACTAAGAAATAAATAAAGCACTATACACATAAAGCTTACTTAGAATACAGAAAACAAAAACACTTTATTAAAGACTATAGATAATAATAGTTAGATATTAAGAAAACTTATATCTAGATTAAAATATCTAAGGAAATTAAAATTACTATAGTCTGAGTAGAGTAAGTAAGAGACACTATAATAAAAGAAATAATTATAAAGAGAATTTAGAAAGAATAATGCTAGATATATAGAAGCTATATATATCTCAAATAAGAATATAAAGTTTTATATTAATAAGTTAAGGATTATTTAGCAGGACGACCTAGCAATATAATTACTATAATATAAAAAGTAGTAGTTTAATAATATAACACAGAAACTAAGAAGGAGACGTAAAGATTTTATAAGATTATAAAATAAAAAGATAGACCATTCCACAAGAAAGATTAGAAATTTAGAAAAAAAAAAAATTAAGAGATAATAGAAGATAAGGAGTTAATATCTATAATAATTATACAATACATACGCTAGAGATACTATTAGATATATAAATCAAAATACTACAAAAAAAATACTGTATTACTAAATACTAGAAAGTTATCTTAGAAGATGGGATATATAAATACTAATAAGTACTACAATTAGTAGGAAATAAGTAGTATAAAAAACTAAGTAAATAAAAACTAGCTATATAGATAAATAAGATCTATAGATAAATATCTATACTAGTTATAATTAATATAACGTACTACCACCCCGTCGGACATCCAGAATTAGGATGGGATTAAAGTAAAAAGGATAAAAAAACTTCTTTACTAATACTATAAGTACAGGATAATAATACTATAAACAAAATAATAAGAAAGAAATACTAGATATATGTAGCCTTTAATTATATAGGAAAAAACTATAGATAGAGTAAATACGCTATATAAATTAAAAAACTATAAATAAGAAAAGTATTATAATAACTAGTAAATAAAAAAGAACTTAACCTATAGTAAGAACTAGTTTATATGAATTTAAAGAATAAACTACAGGACCTAAACTCAGACAAATATAAATAACTATTTTAGGATAAATACTAGATAGGATACTAATAATACTAAGCTAAACACTACTAAAAAAGATAGTTAGCTATAGACTTATATAAAAAACTCACATATTAAGAATGTTTCTTAGAATAGAAATATTAGGATTATAAAGAATAAACTAGAAAGACACATAAGATACTTAATAGAGAAGTATATTAACTCTAGAGATGCTTAATCTATAGACCTAAAAAAAAAACACTAAAGAAATAACTACTACTTAGGAATTAGCTATAGATAAAAAATTAAAAAACTAATAGACTACAACCAAGCCACTAGAGAACTAAAAACTAAAGGTTAGAAATAATATATTAATTATATATATATAACTAAACTAAAGGAAACATGAAAATAAGTTATATATAAATATATATATTAACAGTAATTAGATACTAGCGCTTATAGATAGTAGGGCTAGTAAAATACTTATATTAAATAAGTAGATATAAAGATACTAGATACTAACTAGAGTTTTAGATAAACCTATATAAGTAAAACGCATAGACGATAGTCTAATAGTATTTAGAAAAAATCTAATTAATCTTAAAATAAAAAATATGACTATTAGAGCAGCAGGTTATACAGATAACTGCTATATTAAAATTATAAATCTAGATAGTAAAAATTTTATCTTAGGATGGGATTAGCTAGCATAATAGAATTTAATAATTAATTAGAAAATAAAGTCTATAGAAATCAGGAGAAACCACCATGGATAAATAAAAGCTATAATATAAATAAAGAAAATGATACTTTATAATACTACATTTATTATGCCAAGCGAATACTAGGGGGAATTTAGAAAATAGTTTTTTAAAAAAGCTAAAAACTAATTACTAGAATACTAGGACTAGAATTATAAAATCACGCTTAAAGAGGGAATAGATTTGAAACTAGGACTATTATATTAAGTACCTATATACTAACAAAAAGAACTACGAAAATTCCTATAAGAAAATTAATAAAAGGGATATATATAAACTAGCTAAAGTAAAATAGCTTTACTAATACTCTTTATATTAAAAAAAAAAAAAATAGAAAACTAAAGTTATATATTAATTATAGATATTTTAATAAAGCTATAGTCAAGAATTGCTACCTAATACTATTAATTTTAGAACTTATGGATAAACTCAGAGGAGTTAAGTGGTTTAGCCTTTTTAATATTAAAGACAAATACTACCAGATATAAATAGCTAAGGGACACGAATAGATAATAGTATTTAAAATAAAATATAAATTATTTAAATATTTAGTTATCCTAATAGGACTCACCAACGCACTAGTAATATTCTAAATAATTATTAACTATATACTAAGAGAATACCTAGACGTATTCGTGATAGCATATTTTAATAACGTGCTTATATATATAAATAGAATACTAAAAGAATATGTTAAGTATATTAAGAGAGTATTAAGAAAGCTTAAAGAACACAGGCTATATATTTAAACAGAGAAATATATATTCTATAGAACGGAAGTTAAATTCTTAGGATACCTAGTATCCTAAGATGGAATAGTAGTTAATTTAGATAAAGCTAAAAATATTCTATCTTAGCTAACACTAATAAACATAAAAGAAGTTTATTCTTTCCTTAGATTTATAGGTTTCTGTAGATAATTTATTAAGAACTACTTAAAAATCACAGCACCCTTAATAGAATTACTTAAGAAGAATTAATAATTTAAGTAGGAATAACACAAGGAAAACGCTTTCATAATATAAAAAAAAATATTCTAATAACTACTAATATTAAAGATGTTTAACTTATGACTTTATATAAAAATATATATAAATATATTAGACAGAGCTATAAGAGCTATTCTACTATAAGTATAAAATAATAAATATAAACATCTAATAGACTTTCTATCTTATAAACTTATAACTACTAAATTAAATTATAATATTTATAATAAGGAACTATTGGTAATAGTTTAAGCATTTAAAAAATAGAGATATTACTTAAAAGGAACTAAGTATTAAATTATTATGTATTTAGATTATAAGAATCTGACGGTATTTATGACAATAAAGAAGTTAAATTAATAATAGGTTAGATAGTAGAAACTAGTCTCTATATTTAACTTTTAAATATTTTATAAATTAGGGAAAGAAAACACAGTAGCTGACGTACTTAATTAGAGAATAAACTATATAAAGAACATACTAAAAATTTATAATATAATACTTAGATAAAGATTAGATAGATCTCTAGAAAGCTTATAAATAGATATTAAGACAATAGTTATTATCAAAAGCATCTAAGAGAAATAAATAAGAAATTTTAATAATAGATAACTATAATAGAACCTAGACTAAGGAATGATTTATGTACTAGAAGTATTATAAACTAAACTTATTAAGGACTAACATTCAGCTGAAATGCATAGACATTAAGGAATTAAAAAAACTATAGAATAAATTAACAGATATTTTTAGATTCCTGGAATATGAAAAAAGGTCAGAACTATTCTTTTAGAATATATTAAGTATAAGAAGAATAAAGCATTAAGATATAAAAAATATGGACTTATGTAACTAATTCCTTTACTAGACTTACTATAGAAATTAGTTATAATAGACTTTATTACAGGAATACTAATAACTACCACCTATTAAGGTTAATAATATGATATGATACTAGTTATAATAAATTAACTTATAAAATACATATACTTTAAACTAACACACACAGAGGTTAAAGCAGATAAATTGGTGATATTACTAATTAAACTCTTAATTACATGATATAGATTGCTATGAGAATTTATAACAAATAGAGATAAATTATTCACGTTAATATTCTAGAAAATAGTTATAAAAAAGCTAGGAGCGGAGTATTAACTCTTAACAGCATTTCATCCGCAAATAAATAAATAAACAGAATAAATAAATCAGACATTAGAATAATACCTATAAATATATGTTAATAAATAATAAGATAAGTAGATTAACTTACTATTAATAGCTAAGTTTATATATAACTCTATAAAGTTATTAACTATAGAAAGATTACTATTCTTTACGAATTACAGTTATAAGCCTACGGCTTATCAAGAACTATAAAAATTAAACAAGATATTAGAATCAGCAAGGATAAAGGTTAAGAAGTTATAATAACTTTATTAGAAGATAGTAGAAAAGATTACCTGGAAAGGAGGCCTCAGTAAATAGTAAAAGGATAAGTCTAAGATTAAGAGACTAATCTTTAAGAAAGGGGATAAAATTTTCCTACTATAAAAAAATTTAAAAATAAAACAACCATTAAAGAAACTGGATTATGTTAAGTTAGAATTATTTAAGGTTAAATAATAAATAGAATCTATAAATTATAAACTATAACTATCTAAGGACACGCGGATTTACCTAGTTTTTTATATTTTATTACTAGAATCAGCACTATAAAACGCTAAACTTTAAATAAGACTTAAACTTAAAGAAGACGTTACTGAGTATGAAGTTTAGTGAATTCTAAACTACTAGTAGTTTAGGCGTTAGTGGAAATACCTGGTTAGATAGAAGAATTACAGACCTAAAGATGATACATGGGAACTAATTAGGAACCTAAAGAATAGTTTAGAGCTAATTGACTAGTATTATTAGAGAAAGTAATAAAGGCTTGCTCTAACGCTGTATTCTAAGAATAGGATGACTATAGTATATTCTAATCTAAGCCGAAGGAAAGGGAAGGCAGAGTGAGTTGGAAAGAAGCCTAAACTGCGGATTATAGTGTGCGAGTTTCTTGACCCCAGGAACAAGCTTCCGCCTTCTTAAGAGCTTAAACCTTACAAATTAAGGCTATCTCCTAATCAAACATCTCTTTCTCTTTAGAATCTACTTTTGTAAGCTTATGACGGAGCCGTAACTCTTGAGCACAGAGCTTAGAACGCTGATCCTTAAGGGAATTAAGCTAATAACAGAGTTTCTCTTTGTCACGATTAAGACGATCCCATTCCAGCTGCGAGATAATTAAATCGCACTTTACATTGCGATTAGCACAAGCTGAATAACGACTGGAACTCAGATTTATAAGGTAATTATCGCCTTGGCGGGAACAGTTCGAGCAGGGCGTCGGCATGTGACGGGGTTCGTTACGGATCTGAGAAGCTAGGCGGCGAGCACGTATTAGAGATGACTTAGGACGTGTCATCATTAGGAAGCTGGGCAGGGAAGAAAGGGAGTTGGGGGTCTTACAGTCTAGAATACAGAGCGGAGGACCTGCTGCCTTTATACTGCTTATGGAAGGGAGAAACTATCTTCTGAGATGAAGACTTAGAAGAGGGGGATAGTGTTACAGACGGTAATAAAAAGGCAACTGCACCTGAGGAGCTAAAGGAACTGGCAACAACAGCCAATAAAGCTCTAGAATGGAAACGTATGTTTGAGCTGGAAAGAAAGAATTGCAAGCGGGCACAGGACGTATTGGCATAGGCCAAGGCACGGGCTAAGAAGCGAGGACAGAGATACGGAACCATGCCGGTGGATTGGGAGCATTTATCCATGTGATAAGGCAGGGCTTGGCAGACAGAGGCAGAGCGAGGTGACAGAACCTCTGGCAGCTCTGGCAGCTTCTAGTAGTATCCAACATACTGCCAACAAGTATACAATGTACGCACGGAGGATTTACTATAAGTATGAGGCATCAGACGGCTCACGGTTATTTTGGATTCTTTATAGTTACTCTAAAATTGAGATTCATACCTCAAGTGAAATAGTTCAATACTATCCTGTTAAACCTTAACTTACCGTATCGCTTCTTTCTACCTCTACTGAGTTAACTAACCTCCACTAAGTCTAATGAGCTATCTGATCCGGAAGTGAGGGAACTAATTGACCGTTACAACAATCAGTTAGACGGCTTATTACTAGTATAATTTACGTCAGTAAGTTAGCAACTTGTAATAGTAATTACCTTTTTTAAAAAATATTAAAATGTTTAAAATATAATAAAAAATAGAAGTTAATTTTATTTAATTAGTACTTTTTATTAAATAATATATTAGTATATAATAGTTTAAATATATAAAGTTATTATAAAAACTTTAATTAATAATAAAATATACTATTAGTAGTAATAAAGTATATTTAATTAAAAGCTATTTACGTGTAATATATTTTTTTTAAATATACTAACTACAAGTAGTAAATTAAAGTAATTATTTTTACTATTTTAGGCTTTAGTTTATTATAGATATACTTTCTTTAATTTATAATTGTTTAAGAAAAATTACTATAGTAAAAATTGTAAGAAAAGAATATATTATACTTAAACTAGTTAAACATTCTACTAATTTTCTTATTACTATATAAACATCTAGTAACATACAAGTATAAAATATAAAAAATACTAATAACTTTGTTTATTTAGTTAACAAGAATTTTAATATCAAAGAAGAGGCTGTTTTATAAAATATTATTAATTACTATACAATGTAAATAGGGGAGATAGTAGCACCTAAGAAGAATGATATTGTTAAGCCTTTTTCTTTAGTTCAGCCTGCTTTAGAAGGGCACAGCTTTTTCTACAATACAAAGGGTAATAGGAGAGGGTACAAAGGAAGGAACTATACTATTTAATGACAATCTAAAGTGACTTGAGCTTTACAGCCGTTAAACACCAAAAATAATCCACCCTGGATAGCTGGTTGGGATGAGATTGATGAGAAGATGAGATTCATTATGTATTAGTTATCAACTTTGATACACCGATAATTCGCTATAACGATATTTTGGCCTGCCCGGAATTAATCGTTATAACGAGACCGATCTGTAATAGGATTACGTCCAGTGGTCACGTAGGCCGGAAGAAATGTTGAAGTTTTGTGACATTGGAGATATAAAAGTCCCTCCATCTACGGGATCCCTCTTACATAACCAAAACCCGTAAATGTGGAGATCTAAAAATGGTGAAATATCTCGATACGGATTGGCGGACCGAAGTTTTCATCCGATTATCTTGTAGTGCGGGGCTGGAATTGAGTTACTACACAATTCACTAGGGCGTGATGTATGAGCGAGAACCAAATCCAGGAGAAGCCAAGAGTATGGAGATCTTTGAAGTCGGAATTATGCAGACATGAGAGTTTGAATTGTCAAGTTTGGCTCGGACCTTGATGGAAAGCCTTGTTGGTGAGAAGCATATTTTCTTTCTCATACTTATAAGTCCCATCTACGAGCCTTTGTTGAATAGGGTTTGAGATACTTGTATCTATTTAATTGCCTGCAACGGCAAAAGAAAAATGTCACATCATGCAAGCTAGGGTCTGGGTTGTCTTCTCACGCACCTTGCCTCTCTTACATCTGTATAAATACCCCACTTACATATTTTCATTCTATGTAATATACGGCATTATGAAAACGGCAGCTGTCCTCGGAAAGCTGGCTTTTTGTTATTACATGTTGCGAATGAATCCACCAAAAAGGCTTGGAAATGCTGGCCGTATGCCATATTAGATCCCCTTTCTCGAAAATGGTCTAAGTTAGAGGATGGCTAGGGCACAACAAATATAAAATTGCTCTGAGCTCCGATATGAGAGATATTGGAGTTTCCTACAGGAATGCTCAGAAAATTTACAACTCCCCAATCGATAGAGGTGGTTCAGAAAGGATCACGAGCATGGATAGAGGAGGGGCTGCTTTAGCACCTGGATTGAAATAAAGGTGGTAATAGTACAGGCTCCGGTATGATGATACCGACGGAAATTCAATCTCTGCCAAGTGGTTTAACATCAGGATGGGCCATGTGCCTTTGATCTCCTTGGCGTCATTCACACTTCATTAATGAATAAACCCTTCAAAACCCTATCATTCCATTTCTTCTTCTACGCAATATCTACGACATATCTTAAAACCCTGGGTTTCCCACGATGGTTTCAAAATGAAAGCTTGAGACACCTTTTGCCGCCCAGCCACTCCGCGCCAAAACTTCAACTTGAGTGCGAAGCTTCTGGACATCACCTCCATGACCCTTTCCCCGCTTGAATTCAATACTTCGCTATATTGAAGGGTGGAAAAAAAGAAAGTGTTCGCTAGATACGGCTTGCGCTCTTACTTGTGGTTGAAATAGACACCATTTCGACAATATCCCCATGTCCTAGAACCCAAGTATTTTAGATCAAAAAGTCTGAGAGGAGAACATTATGGATGGGGGAGAATAGCTTCGAACTTGGGAAGAAAAAAGATAACTTAAGACGGCAAATGGAGCTGTGAGTGGGAGCAAAGATAAGAATCGTGGAGGTAGAGGTTGGAGAAATAATGAGTGAGGCGGAGATGTGTGATGAAGAAAATGATTGAAGGTTATTGGTGAGTATCACTGAAATGCGAAAGGAGGATATTGCAGGACCGGAAAGGTAGGGGAATACTATAGCTACTTGGAACCTACAATTTTGGATTGATCGGCACCATGACGATGAACTCCTAGGGGTTTTGGAGGGGTGCAGAAGTATGGTTGAGGAAAGGTAGAAATGAAAAGAGAGAAATTATATCTACGCCGTGGAGCGTTGTTGTGGAACTTGGGGCATTGAATATGAGATGAGGATGGTACGTGACCAACTTGAATCTTCCAGACCTACGGATATTCAAACCCCTTCCACCCGCTCCTTTTCTGCCTCCAGGACCACCGAAGACCTCTCTAAAATTTCTAAAATCTGACCAAATTGTGTATGCTCACATTTTCGTTGCGAGAGCAGAGCCCGGACACAAGAATCTCCACCAGAAATTCGAAGTGGATCAAAATACACTATCGACTTGGCTCTATGGGGTGTCCACAGTATACACACGGTCGCGAAGTGACTGATGACTAAAAAAGTCAAGTTGCTTGCGTATGTGGTGGACGTTGCGGTTTGGAAGGGTAATGTCAAAATCTTCGAGGAAATGGAGCCATGGGATCATTGGGGTGAATGAGATATCTGTGAGTGCAAATGGAGGATTGGGTGAGTGGGACAAGGAGATTGGGAGCGATGACAACTAACATTCCTTAAAGCTGATAATCTTCTCCTTCTACGGAATGTGGGATCAAGGCTCCCTTGAAGGTAAGCTTGGAGCACTTCGGTCATGAGAGAGTTCGCAACTTCCATGCGACCATATCTCAAATCTTCCTTTCTCCTCCAGGATATATAAAACTCTCCCCCACTTAACACTTCTTTCCACACACTGAGGCCCGAGGTTCAAAATATGCGTGCTTTGATTCCATGCGGAGTGAGTTCTCCAAAAACTCGGCACGGATGTTACACGACCTTCCAAAACCGAACTGGATCACTGAATGATTTGCGGACTAGAGTCTGCGTCCAAGCATCCGGTGCGGAATTTTGTGGCGGTATTGAAAGGCAACGAAAATATAACCATGCTGGTTGCAAATTCGGTGCTTGTCTCGTTGTTTGGGTTACTAAAAAAATCGTTGAAGGCCTCATGCAATAGAGATGGGGACGCAGAAGCGCGGAGGATTCGGAAGAGATAATGCGGAGTATAGGCAAGATTCTATAAAGTTCGGCATCTTTAACTTTACGCAAATTGATGTAAAAAGCAACAGCGGTGATCGAGAGAGAGCTCAAAAGTAAAGTCCGGCAATGAGAGGTGCACCTGGGCCAAGAAGGGAGACGAGCGAGAACCTCGAAAATGTAGACCTCACGGGATTGCAATCGAATACTACCTGATCCTCTTATCACATAAACTTTGGAGTGTTGAAAAGCCTCGATCCCCTATGCCTCATGACTTTATTACCCCAAAGGCAGACCATGCGCTGTCCAAACGTCAGGCCCCATGGAGTCCATTTGGTGTTCTACGATCCGTCGATCTTCGACAGATTAAGGGAAACACTAGCTCCTGGTCTAGATCATGCCAAACGGTGTGTCGGAGATGTTCAACAAAGGTCACGTTCATGGTGCCGGGAATCCAGGTGTTAAGAGATTATTAGAACCTCGTGAAGCACGCCTCATGCTTAAGAAAATGGCGGGATGTCTTAGACAGAGCTGGCTTCTCTTTTGGGAGATCATGAGCGCGAAGGCGTCGGAGGGCGAAAATGAGCTCGTAACCCCCTCATGAACTTGACCTTTCAGGAGGTGAGCGCGGAACCCTGGCAGATATAGTCGATCCCTGGTGGAGATATTTCAGTCTCCCATGAGTCTGGTATGAATTCGCCGTCGCACTTGTTTCTTCGCCTTGCATTCCTTCCTCGGTCTCCTCCCTCATCGAGCAATGAAAGGTCGGCGCACGTAATCGAAGATCGGCGGTGGTACCCAAACAGGGAAGGCTCCTAACGCATGGAAAGATGAAGCGACGCGATCTCCACACTTCCACTGACCCGGAGTCAGGTCTGAGCTAGTGGCCGCTGAGTGGTCGGCGATTCACACCCGGGAATTGTCGCGTGGTAGCGGAACCTCGTGGAACCCATAGAGATTCCAACGCCATGGTTCTTTAGAGTTCAGCACCCATGACAACGTTACGGGTCTGTAAGCTGTCTCAGACTTCAGCTCAGGCCAACGCATGTATGCAGTGCAGCCTTAAACGTCGGGATGGTATCTCTCTCTGCATCTTAAATGTTGCAGGCATCGGAGAGGGATTTTGAAGTTGCGTTAAGGGTGTGATCTGCCCCACCAAATGCACATCACGGAGATTTCTCTGCGTATGCACCACGTGTGATTTGCACGCAAAGACCGTCCTGTGACCTTAGTCAGCCGTTGCCTCTTGAAATCTCTTCACCTGAGCGGCAAAACGGCAAGCAAACATTTTCCTGATGTCCCTGAATCACATCACCAAACGCATTCGCTGCCGAGGTAAAATCCTAATACCCCAACCTGGTTGCCTTTGCGCTGCGGCTAGCTAGCGTCTGTGGCTTGAAATGGCGATCCACTGAACCTCTCTGGAGGCGAGAGCTAACCATGCACTCCTGGGTTGGGCCACAGTCAGTGCGGACGCTTTGGAGCAACCTTTCGGTGATGGTCCTCCTTTCGGGAAGGTTACCAGAACGCACTCCACTAAATCTTTACACCTGAGACCGTCCCGGAGCACTCCTTTTCTCGACCGTCAACACGTTTACGGGCCATCGATTTTGGGATCCGTGCGGGATGGCGGCCATGCAAAATCAATATCAATAGCATCCCTCAGAGTCATGTTTCAGGCTACGACCCGGTGGTCGCCTCAAGCTCAAACTATTTGTTGTTGGGTAGGCGGAGATCTTTGATATAAGCGCCCTCAGGCTCATTATTTTCATATCTCATCAAAACACCAAGAAAGAATCACCGAACGCCTGTTCCCTTGTGCACGAACGACTTGCATAGCCCAGCAAGGATGGCCTCCCGGTCCGATATCCAGGTCGCTGCATTGGCTGCGGGATTCACAATTGGGTTTGGTCTCCTGACGGTGTGGGAAGCTATCAAGCAGACGCAAAGGAACCGCAATCCTTTGCGAAGCGCATACATTTACATGATATGGGGAGAGATCGTAGCGAATCTTGCCATTGGGGTTGTGGGATGGATATTTCTTGATGGTATCATAGGACCGATGTAAGTATCCCATAACTCGTCCTGTGGTGGAGAACGTGTTGATTTGACAGCGTGTAGTGTCCCCGTCCTCTTCTTCATTCTCTTCTGCTGGGTCTTCGAAATCCAACTCCTCATGCAAATCATTATCAACCGAATCGCACTGATCGCCGAACATCGAAGCACGATCCAAAAGATTAAATGGGGTACCGTTGCCATTATCAGTGCTGTCAACATCTTAGTTTTCTGTATCTGGATTCCGTCCCATACGAATCCGCCAGCGAGCCAACTGTATGTATTCACAAGACACTCCAAACGATAAGACTGTAAATAACGCATGCAGATTTGTCGACATCAACAAGTACTGGGATCGGGCCTCAAAAGTCATCATCCTCATCGTCGACGCAGGTCTAAACTGGTATTTCCTGCGCACAGTCAAGCGCAGACTTGTGCACCAACACGGACTGATTAAATACAAACCTCTGATTGGATTTAACGCCAAACTCATGATCGTCTCAATCGCTATGGATGTAAGACTTCCCCACCCCACGCCTCCTCTCACACCATACCTTAATACTAATGTTATGCAGGCAATGCTCATCGGCCTAATGTCCCTCCCAAACCAAATTGTCTACATCCAATTCCACCCAGTCGCCTACATGGTAAAACTGAACATCGAAATGTCCATGGCATCTCTGGTCGTTCGTCTCGCGCGCGGGAAAACCGAGAATGACATGTACGACAACTTCCACTCCTCTACAGACCCCCGCTCCCAGCAGCGCTCTACCCATAACTTTCCCAACCCCCGACTTCAAAATAATTCTTTTCCGTTACAGTCGACAGCGACGGGATTGAAGAAGCATCAGAAGAATGATAGCGAGGAGAGTGGTTTTGGGATTCACTGTAGGACAGATGTGAATGTCACGGTGGAGCATGTCAAGAACGGGGAAGGAGAGGGTGCGAGTAGTAGGGATTCGAAGAGTGAGGTCGTGAAGGGGGATTTGTACGGAGATGAGACGCCGTTAAATAAGAATGAGTTTAGGGCCACGGAGAGAGCGGTTTAAGGGATATGATTGTAAGATATTTCTTGTTACTGACCAGCATTTGGATATTTGGGAGGCTTTTTGTGGTGATCAGATACCCGTTTCTTTCGTATGGTTTTGGTTTGGAAGGCTAGCAGAGCCACATGGTCATGAGATTGCGCAAATGGGATGTTTTACGATATGAGCATTGAATTCATGTTTGAATCGAGTTGACATGCAATTCAAATTCTGACCTTTATGATCCGGCATATTTCGAATCGTATTTCCTCTCTATCATGCTAGCCTGGGACGATGCCTCCGGTTATCAGTACTCGCTTGGCTAACCTCCGCGTCTACTTAACCCCTCCTCCTCCTCCTCCTCTTCCCCTCCTCTCTACATTCCACATCGATCTCCAAAATCTCCAAAATCTGGATTAAAAATATGCTGCGAAAATATGCATTCTCCTTACCTACCGCTTGTTCAAAATTCGGCCAGCTTTGCGATATGTGTACAAAATTGTCCAACACTTCTATCATATCGTTGATTTGATGTTCTGGGGCAAATGGGGCCTTTGTCGAAAACTTACTCGAAGGGAGCCAGGTGATCGGAGGAGTTTCCATGCTACTAAATTTTCCACCTCCATGATCGAGTATATCACATTACACACCTTCACATGATGTGCGGATACCCATCAAGTTTTAATCACGTGCCTTCTTTCACCTAACCATGTCACCATGCCCTCTCTTCTCCTTTCCTCAATGAATATTTAAAATGCTAACCTCTCCCAGTTGCTTTTTTCTTCTCCGCACATCAAATCCACACCCTCCAAAACTAGGGTTCAAATCCCGGCGCGTTGAGGAAGCATGTTGTACTTCCGGGGCCGCGTTCAAACTATCAACCTTCCTAGCGGCATGTGCTGGATGGCAATGGTAGGCCAGAGGTATCCAATGAAATGGAGAAGCTAAAATCAAGTATTATTTGAACAATTGTGCTAATTGAGTATTGTGTTATTACGTAGGTTTCCCCTCCTCATTATTCTTGCTTCGCTCCCATTTTCCAATGATCGTAAGGATAACATACTCATCATAATCGTAAGCATGCAAAGTTTCGATGCAGCACTGACTGGAGACTTGTTATTGGACGGTATGCTTGAATCATGGGGTCAAAGCCGGGTCCTGGATAATCGGCCTGAACAATTTGTCCTTCGAATACTGACCATCCTGAAACGAATCGCGGTACTACTCCTTGTCGTCCGGGTTGTTACAATTGCCAAATCTATGAAGGGTGGGGTTGAGGGATCTGAGATCGCGTCCGCGAATATCATGAACGTCATATATCGCTTCAATATAATGCTGATTGCAGACATCCCAATGAAATATTGGGCCTATAGATGCCACAGAACCCAGACTTTTCTCTTTGGACGGAAAATTCAACGAAAAGCTGTATATTACGATTCCTCTCGCAGCGCATGTTGCTCGTATTGAAGAGCATGCTCGCTCAATACCCTTGGGAAATGGTATTGAACGAGTGGAATGTATTAGTATAGCTATGTTGGATGTGGCTGCGATCGTGCAGCCTATTTTCTGCTGGAGAAAGAAATTGCAGGCATTGGTGCTTTGATTTGCGTGGGATATTCTTTTCCTTGATTTTCTGAACTCAGGTGGATGATCGCTATTGTTATAGATGGCCTTGACTTTACCTAATGTCCAGAGCGTAGGTTGAGAACATGTAACCAGGATTGGTACTTGCAGAGATTGAGAGACTGAACAAGTTTGCATTGAGGACCTGAAAATCTAGAGGGCAAGCAGAGGCTATATACAGCAGACAAATGCCAAGCCGGCGGCTTGTATGTCCGACCGGCAGGAGGTCGATTTTATGGTAACAGAATATGTTTAGAAGATGTTCAGATTATACTGACTCTTACCTGAGAGAACTTAATAGACTCTTTTAAGAGGCGCCCTAAGGCCACATAGGCGTTGTAAGCCGCCTGCATCGCAATGAGAAGCCGTTTAGAAGTTATTCAAGGGTTAACTTACACTATGTTGCAACTGAGAAGCCATTTTAGAGTTGTTTAGAAGACGCTGTGGTCATGTTTGTTGTACATTAAGGCGCCGTTGTAGTGTTGTAGGTAGGTGTTATGATGGAGGTCACGTTTGGCAGCATGAAGTACTCATAAATATTGTCATCAGAGATTGAATTGTTGTTAATACCAAAAAAAGAGTGCTATCGTACATAATGTAAACGAGTGAGATAACCTCTGACAGTGATTTGTAAGCTGTATCAGAATTGACAAGGGGGTTCGGTGGTGATACTACTCTGTTACACAAGGTAGCAAGGTTGTCCATGGCAGTTTCGCCAACATGTTAGAATGAAGGATTTGTTGGTGTAACCGAGCAATACTCGATTGCTTTCATTCGACGATTGTATGCATTCCGTTGTCGTCAGGAGATTGCGAATCCTCCTTCCAGCTCATCTCGCCCGTTATTTAAGTAGGGTAGTCATCCTTAGTTTTTCAATTCATCGAGTTCTCCCCAACTTCTTGTGTACGGCCGAAGGTTGCTCGGTGACAAGTAGTAAATATAGTTATTCCAAAATAGTTTGTGTTGATGTCCAAATTTGTGTTGATATCAATAAAATGTTGCGAAAGATGACAAAGATATCGCGTGGTGTTCTCCGGCAGCTTGGATTCTTCCATACGTTTAGGTTCCATCTCTAAGGCGATTGTGCTTCCCGTATAACATCTGACGAGATGGTCTACTTCGTTCACTTCGAGCGGCCGTCTACTAGGCAACATTAGAGAGGTGTCCATACTCCATACTCATTTCATGCGATGTGGGCGGCCCTTAAATAATGCCTGGTAGATCTGTTTTTTAACGGTTCCAAGCCGCAAAGTAGTTAAACCTTCTGCCCGCCCCCAAAAACTGCGCTCACAACAATGGATTCTAGGAGACCTATTACCATTTTCCCTACCAGTTTCTCAAACTATGATACTCATGTTGAGAGCCCTTTACTTATCCAGAAACGGAAATTTAGCAGTAATGCACGAATTGCACAGCCAATCGAGCCCAAATAGCAAGGCCCTGAGCAATGTTGGAGGTCATGTCTTGGCAGCTGGAAGAACTCATAAATATTGTCTTGAACATGATGCATTAATTGCTTGATGGTAATGACTGTTTAAGTACATAATAATCACATGGGCGGTAACGACAGTATGACCGCATCAATGATGCTGTTAGCATCTGTACCTTGGGTTCTGCCCACCTTAGCGCAAGATGCAAGGTTGCCTACCGCGGTTATGCCGACAAGCAATTCTACAAGTGCATACATATTGGAATACCGTCAGCCGGACGACCTTATTGTCTTGCCCGAGAAAAGTCTTCATCGAGGATTGTGCTAATCAAACGAAGTCCTATACAAGCAGTTTTTCGCCTCCCGCAACCGAATCTCCATGCTCTCAATCTTCTCGACGTGTTCGAATTTGACGACTCGTTGTTCACTTTGTCTGATCTTCCAGGTGTTCGGTTATCCCAAATTGCACAGTGCCACGGGCTTGGATTAATTGATATTAAAACTCTTAGTAGAGAAGTAAAGGAACCAAATCACGCTCCATCTCGCAGCTGACCCCCCCCCACAGATTCTAGCTGGACTTCGCTCTCTAAGTAATGTGGGGCTTAATTTCCTTTCTCTCGATCTCTCCGATGTCTCGGTTTCGGCATACAATGGGCGAATTAAAATAGGTAAGTAGAGAATTAACATCTTTGCAAAGTACCCTTAAATAATAGTAGGGTTTGACAGGGCCAGATTTAGGGGTCCCCAATCCGCCTCGAACGCAGAGGCGTTTGGTGCAAAGCTCCAATCGGTCATTCGTTACATGCCAAACCCACCAAAACAGAGTAGCAAAGTTTGGTTATTGGAGCGTGTTGGCGCAATCCGCGATTGGCAACCTTGCTACCTTGCATTATTATGTAACCGAGCAAGGGTTCTCATTCCACAATTGGTTTTCATTCCATTATTATTTTCATTCCACCAGGAGATTGCAGATCCTCCCTTGTCAACATCAAAAGGTTAGGAATCCTCATTCCAGCTCATCTCACTCATTATTTAAGTAGGATAGTCATCCTTAGTTTTCAATTAATCAATCCAATCTTCATGACAATCTTTATGAGTACTTCCAACTGCCAAATATGACCTCCATCAGAGCGTTGGATAAGATGGTGTGGAAAAGTGGAAATGCTTTTGCCGATTGACGGGGTCGGAGCACTTGGTAGGGGGTGTCATATGTCATACGGAGTTGGTACCTTGGTACTACGCCGGGGTGAATAGCTTGTAATCTACCCGCATGTTGGAGACTCTTGTGCATGATTCCATGCAGTATCAAGACCACTGGTCCAAGCCTCACAATCCAGAAGGATCTTGCAACACTTCCAGATGGGTAATATCCAACAGACAAACCTCTTTCCAAGTGTTCTCTTTCTCTCTTACCTTATCTGACACAACCCACTTCTCCCAACACGCCTGCAAGGCACATCTCACATAAACCAGCACCCATGCCCCTTCACCATAACTGCCTCAACCCGAAACTGAAACCCGCGCCCGTAAAAATCCACATCGGCGCCTAAATGCGTCAAAGTAATACCAAAAGAAGCGGAGAAAAATGCCGGCATATCTGGAAAAGAAATTTCTAAACCGTATCTCCATGCTATTTATTTCCCCATCAAAGGGGGATATCTCGACTAAAAGGGCGTAACGGAGTGTTTTGGATCAAAAGGGGGTAAACTATTATTCCAGTTCTAGGGATAAAAATCGGGTAGCTTGCGCTATTTGCAATCTGGCCCATTCTGGTAAGAGAAAGACGTGAATCGCGTGTAATCTAGCTAGTAGTACATTTAGCTTCATAGGAAGCAGGGGAGGAATGTGTTTGATAGGCAAGTTCAAAACAGGTTCCTAGTTAAACATTGGCCATCTTGCTTGATGCAACAAGGACGGGAAACCAAGATAGAGGATAAAAAGCAACAGACGCCGCCGACGCTGCAAAGCAGGACCTCCAAAAACAACACAAAGAAGACATGAAAATTGATGAACGTATCAAGACCGGCTTGCATGCCAGCAAGAAGGTTGGAGAATTGAAAGTGAACAAAAATCAGTCTAAGTTGCCGTAACCGGTGTTGCCTCGACTGTCTGGGAAGTATCAGTCGTGGATTGTTGTGGCGGCTGAACTCCATTCGTTTTCGGCGCCTGTTCTTCTTCTTGGCTGGTAGCATCGTGATACTATCCGGAATTATCACTTTGCTCACTCGGTGTCTGACCTTCATTATCCGCATGATCCTCAGGTCGATCCATGTCGACATCTCTATCAGCTGAACTCTGAGAATTGACAACGCGCTGTTCTTCGACCTGCTCTCGTTTGATCTGAAGCGGCGAGTGCGTAGGGGGCTGGTGGTGATGATGGTGGCCTCGTGGTTGCGCTCTATATCCTTGCTCCTCTTCAAAAACCTTATGGGCAAGGTCGTTCTTTCCTAGACTTATCAACCCCACCAGGGAACGTTTTGCCCATAATGGCATTATGCTTCTTCTGGACACTCGCAGTCACATCTTGCCCAGGCGGGAAAAAGCGAGTTTTATCAAGCCTGGAGAGTATGACTCGGAGTCCGCAGAGGAAGGGGAGGCGAATGGACATTACGTTAAGAGGCAGGCGGAGCAGGTTGAGAAGTCGTAAGGCGGTGAAAGATGAGACATACATGTGGTGGTACTCTGCCCTCGGGAACCTCTCGTGCGTTTTCACATTATTCAGACTGCCTTGCGCCTGATCTCTCTGTCCAAGCCTCAACGAAGCATTTCAAGTCTCCTTCACGTTCATTGCCGCATTCTTTCACCGCCTATAACCAAACCAACGCCGCAGTTGCCTAGCCCGTAAACTATTTAAACCGTAATCGTATTTCCTCTCTTTACTTCTTCCTTCCTCATTCTCTCGCCACCTCACTCCTTCGATCTTCTTCCCCAACTTCTAGCCTCTCTGAGCTCCTAGACCAAGTAACCACACCCTATCACCAAATCCTACCATGGCCGAACTCAACTTTCTCAGCTTCCTGGCCGCAATATTGAGGGTGAGGCCGCCGGGCCTCAAGTTCACCAATCACTTCGAAGCCCTCCCTTCGGATGGTCCCGACAATCACGCCCACATCGTCGATGTCCCGGCCTTCAAAGACGTCATGGATGAGGGTGAACGCGACATCAAGGTATGGGATGCTGTCGCCACCATGCTATTCAAGATCTCCCCAGACACGCTGAAGACGTTCCTCAATCCGCTCACCAAGACCTTCAAGCTCGTTCACAAGAGCAAGTATACGGTCTGGTCAACACGGCTTGTCATCTGGAAAAAAGAGCAAGAGGTCTTTGTAAGTCATGTCCTTGAAAGCGTTCCAGAACAATAGATCGGCTAATATGCCAAATGTGCAGGTTGGTCAGTACGTCGACTGCTTGGAATATGGGGTGGATCTCTTCGAGTGGGACAATATTGTGCGCTGTCTGATTGATCCCGACGGCACCTGGAACATCACCTAGGTTTCCTTCCGACAGTATTCCAACCGCAACTTGGACGATGTTTGGGCGGGAAAGTATGTCAAGGTGGGCGGCGGGTACGGCCAGATCACCACGATCCCCAAGGATGACAAAACGCAGTTGGAATTTGCAGGTCTCCTGGGACGGTACATTCTGGTCAACAATGTGTGGGATTCGGAGCACTGGGAGTGGACTATTGATACGGCTTACTTTCTCATACTCCCACTCGAGTCTGGTATCTTTAGAAGTGATAGGTACTGGGGTATTTGAGACACTTGCTGTGCAGGTTGAGGAAAGGAAGGCTTCTACTGTCTTCCTCCGTCCCCATTGCAAAGCACATCATGGGTGGTTTGGTTATTTCACACATTCCGGCATTTCACATGCCACGGGTTTCTTTCCCTTTCACTCTCATTTGCATCAGGTCCGGAAGGACAGGGTTCATGTAAAACTGGTTATGGGAGCAAATATGGGTCTCAATGCTTTACTTTCTTTCTCTTTCTCTTCTGGGTACGGATACTACCTTGGACTCCTCGGCGATAAGAGGTATGCATAGGTGGGGAGGTCTCTTCGTTGCATCTTAGTGGTGCCAGGCTACTTGGGTGGCGTGGAAGGACTCTATCTCCCTCTTCCTTTGTGTCGGGTTGGTTTCCTTCGATAGGGGCTCTCGTTGTCATCCTGCTGGGAATCCATCATCAACTGAGCAGATCTTTCGTCTAAGATATTGTAATCAACCCAAATCCGTCTTCCATTTCACAGAGCACATATCTCCCCTTATCGCAATCCTTTTCTCATCGCCTGCATACTTCAGGCTCTTCTTTTCCTGATATATTTGAAGCAGTTGAACCTCACGTCTGCTTCACTTGGACATCGAATTCTTTGCTAATCCAGACTCTCCACAAGACCTCAGCACTATGCTGGTTGAACAAGCTGATAAATCCTATATGATGACCCATACACTTGGGGAAAGTGTATCATCGGTGGTTCCTTGTTAAATGTCGCGGCGAAGTTTTCATTTGGTTGCAACAGATTGTGGACAGACAGGCTCATCTCCTCTAGAATAACTGACCAAGACAGATTTTCGTCTAGCAATGCTGTATGAGTGTGGTATCGCAGATACATGCACCAACTTCAATAGGCTGATCAATGAACATCTTCGTTAGTCATCTTCACAAATGTATGCGAGTAACCTTTCCAGCGATCGATTCCACTCCGTGTGACTCCTTTTTATTTCTTGCTTATGATACAGTTGCTAAGCCTCTAATTATATTCCCTTTAAGCGTAGACAAAGTAGTTTAATGTAGCTTTAACCCTACAAATGCTAGTTGCCAAATAAAATGCTTTTCCTATTCGCGTTAAAGACACGATAAAGCCTATTTAGGAACGAAGCTTTTAAAATTATAAGTCCTTTCTCTCTATATTCTTCTATGTTCCAAAAGGCGGATATACATTTTAGCTACTTATAGAAATTATTATATACTTCAATACAATAGCCTTAAAGCGTTAATATGATTATTTAATTATTAGATCTAAATACAATTGTCTAGTTTAACAGATTTAGTTGCATTTAATAGTTAAGCTAATTAAAGCTATATAAGACTAATAGCCTTATTAGCCTTTTCTACTACTTTGTTTAGTAAAATAATACATGGAAACGATAATAAAATTACAGCAGTTTATAGTTTATTTAGAAGTAGTAGTAAAGCTTTATAGAAATTAAAAGTTATTAACTTACTTTTATTAAAAACTTACTTCTTATTTATAATATAAAGTTTTTATAATTTGTTTTTATTTTAAGTCTTACTATAATTAAGTAGTAGCTCTATTATTTCTTTTTAGCTTAAGTTTTAAAGTAAGCTACTTAATATTATTTTACTTCTTTTTTTATTAGTTTACACAAATTTAAGTATAAAAACATTTTTATTTAAAAGTTTTTGCTTAATTATTATAAAATGAACTTAAAGTAGTAAAATTATTTTATTTATTTTTATTATAAGTTTAAAATAGTATAAAATTAAAAGTAATATTAAAATATTGTTTTAAATAGTAATATTATAGTACTACACATTTTTTTTTTTGAAAAAAACCTATTTTTTAATATTTATTGTTATGGTTTGATTTTGAATCTCTAAGGTTATTTTAGTAAAGAGTTTACTAAAAAACTCTTTTTTTAGCTTCTATATACCTAAGGTCGTTATATATAGTAACTATATATAGCTTTTATTACTATACTATAAAAATAATATATAGGTTTTTTTAATATAGTAAGTATAAGTGCAACCTGTATTAAAGTTTTAGTAATTATATAAAGTTATATAATAACTTACTTATATAATTATTTTAATAATATAAAGATATAATAAGGTAATAATTTAATTAATTTATTACATAACAAATTCTAAAGAGTTACTCTAAAATAAAAAGACAAGTATAAAAAAAAAAACTATCTAAAAAGTAAAGAAAATACTCTTTATATAGTATTTTCTTTACTTATAATTTGCTTACTACTTAATTCTATTATAGCTATTTAGTTTCTATTAATTTTAATTATTTTTATTATATTTATAATCTTTATTACAAATATGCTCTAAAGTATAGTATGAAGAGATAACTCTATATAAGATTATATAATAGCATAGTATTATATAATTACTATTAGTTAATAAATAGAGAGAGATGTCTACCTACTTTTATAGCTAGAAAATATTATTAAATTAACTTATATTTAACTTTATAACTTTATAGTATTGTGTATTATGTATTTCTGCTATAATCTTACACGTAAAACGTTACGTATTTTTCTTACTATTAATTCTATTAATTATTTTAATAATATTGACTAGAAGCTTTACTTTTTACTTTTCTTTTTAAAGTGTTTACTTTATTTTCTATCTAGTGTTAAATTCTTACACGTGTTTTTTTACTAATAGCTAGTAATTTTTTCTTAATTAGTTTACTACCTTCTACTTGTAATTATTATCTATAATAAACTTTTACTTATTACTAGCTATAATACTTACTTTTTTTTTTATACTTTTAGCTTAAAAGTTCTTTCTATTTTAAGCTTTAAGTATAAAAAAAGTTAGTTTTCTTAGTAGTATTATACACACCTTTAAGGCCTCTTTTTATTTTTATTTTTAATAATACCTAAAATTAAGTTATTAACTATTTATAATTACTATCTTATAAAGTTAATTTAAAATTATAATTATTTTATGCTAACTCTGTATAGTTTATATAAAAAAAAGAATTTTTATTACCTTATAAATTTTTTATTTAGCTGTTATTCTAAATGCATTAAGCATTTACAAAAATATAATCTAATAGTTTCTATTTAGAAGTTTAATAATTTTTTTATTAAGAAGTATTAGTTTTAAAAGTAACTAAAGCTTACTTAAGACTTTAAGCTAGAAACTTAATTCTATTAGCAATAACTATATAAGTAGTTTATTTTAGTTAATAATTATAAGTATAAGCTATTTGCCTATAAGCTTACTTTAATTAAAGAGATACAGAATTTAGAAAAAAAAGAAAAATAAAAGACTTTTAAACTATTATAATTTGTAATATTCTTATTTTCTAGTTTTACTAATTCTTTTCTAAATATTTTCTTTAACTAAAAGGCCGTGTAGGCTTCTTTCTAGAATTTAGTATTATTAAATTCTTTAAATAAAACTAGTCAATTATTCTAGAATATTACTTTAAGTTCTTAATAGGTATTTAGGTATTTTCTTTTAGTTTATAGTTTTTTTACTTAACTAGGTATTTCTACTAACATCTAAATTATTATAGCTCTTAAATTTCTTTAACTTTATATTCTAGTTAGTATGGTTTTATGTTTATGTCTGTTACTATTAGTATATTTAGTAATATTAACTTAAGTAATAATATATAAACTATTAAGTAAATTCTTATATTTTATAGTAGTCTTAGTTTATAATTAACTAGTCTAATAACTTTACTAATTTCAAATAGTCTAATTTAAATGTAATTTAGTTTTTTACTTAGTTACTTAATTTTTAAATTTTTATGTAGTAGAAAAACTTTATTTTTCTTCTTAAAAATTAGTTTTTTAACTCTTAACTTATTAGTACTCTTTATAATTTATAAGTTCTTTAAAATAATAATTCTATTAAGATTATTATATAAGTTTTGTAGCTATCTAGCTTTATTTTAAGTTTAATAAGATTTACTTTTTAATTTATATAGTTTTCTATAAGCTAACAGCTTATACCTGTAATTAATATAAAATAATAATATATTAGTTATAAATAACTTTACACTATTATAAGTAAACTATACTAAAAGTAATAACTTAACTTAATTCTTTTAAAAGTAATTAATATATATTCTTAAATATTATTTTAGAGTCTAATTAGTGTGCTCTGTTTGTTATAGTAACTATTTATAATATAAAAGTCTTCTAAGGAAGCCTTTTTATAAGCTTTTTTTTTATATTATATATTTATACTTTAGCCTCGCACTAGTGTATAAGCCCTTGCTCTAAATATTTTAGCTTATAACTTATTATATTCTTTCTTTTTTCACGTAATGTCTTGATTTATTACCTGGTACTATACTTAGTAATTAATTAATACTTCTTATTAAGCACTTAACTCTCTGCTTGTAGTACTACCGTAATATTATATTATATCTTTATTAATTTCTTATAATAGATAACCTGGATCTTGCTGAAATTCTTAGAGACCTTACTTCTTAACTTATAACTCTAAAGGTAAGTAATAAATTACTTATAGACATTTTAGTAAGATAAGAAACCTAATATAAAGAGAATATAAAAGCTCTTTATACTAAGCTTAATAAGATAAAATAAGCGTTTACTAGCTTAACCCCTGCTATTATTATCTCCCCTATTAAAGAAAGTCTAGCTCTTATTACTGGTTTATCTAGAAGTAGCTTAAGTCTTATAATTCTAACCTTACTTATAACCATAACTAGTACCTATTTTTAAGTTTCTTAAGTTATAGTTAGAAATGTGAGATTAACTATCACGCTAGAACCTATTATGCTATTAATAATAACAAAATCTAATTACCTACCTAACCCCCTAATGTTTACCAGAAAACGAAAGAATTTATATATCTTTATTAGGAAACTTAACTAAGCTTAAAGGTAATACTAACTAATACCCTACTAAACGCTTTTAACTTCTATATATATATTTAAGACTAGAGAAGGACCTAGTAATACGTATAGACCTTTTTATAAATAAGAATATATACTTAGTAGAATAATTAATTACTTTTTTATAAGTTATATATGGAGACCTAAATAGAAAACTTACTACCTTAAATAAGCTTAATTTGTTTTACTAAGAATAAAAGAGTTTTATTACTTACTTTACTAAATTCTATAAACTAGCTGCTAATACTAGACTAAATGAAATTAATTTAATTACTTAGTTAAGAAGGTTATTAAATAACGATCTCTACTAGATAATAGTAGATATTAAAATCTCTAATATATTAAATAACTACGCTAACCTAATATTTTTATATGATAATAATCTTTAGTATCTTTTTTTACTACGTCTTACTAAGCTGTAACTTATATTATAAAAAGATTTTAATATTATAGAAATTAATATCTCTAACTACGCTTCTGTTAAATTAGCTAAATGAGAAACCTAAAAGCATAATAGCTAATATTTTAAGTATAATAAATATAATTATATTTCCTGAAACTGCTTTATTCTCTTATTAGAACTCTAATTTATAAGCTTATTCTAACCCTAATAAGTAACCTGCTTTTGTTCTTTTTCTAGATTTAAATTTTCTTATAGATAAGAACGCTTCTAAACTTCTTAAGCTAGCTTACTAAAAGCTTTATCCTAGTATTAAGTTACTTTCTAGAACGTTTTTAATATTAGATTTCTATTAACCTTTAGACCTCTTATCCAGTAACTGACTTTTGGAACTATTAAGTGAATATTTTATATACTATCTAATAAGATAGCTCATCATACTCTGTTACTACTTTAATTAATACTAGAGTAACTAGTATAGGTTATATTAATAGATCTCTAGTTAGTGTTTAGAAACTCTATCTTTTACTACTCCCAAATGTCTTATATCCTACTAGTTTTAATAGTAAATATCTTAAAGGAGGTTATATCTCATATACTGCTAGTATAACTCTCTATTATATAAATTATATTAAGAAAATCTGTCTCTTTATAATAGCTATAGGAAACCATGAATTGATTTTTAGCTAACCTTAAATAAGAAAACATAAGGTTAACTTTAACTATAACTTATAAAAACCATTTTTTAATACTTCTTATTACTAGGCCTATTGCCTGTGCTTATCTTAATTTCTTATTTATTTAAAAGAAAATACTACCCGCCTAAGGGACCTTTTAGGAAACTCTTTACTAAAAGGTTTTTACTTTAACACTATCTACATACGGCGTTTATAGACCTGCTTTTTAAAGTTATTACTAACTATTTAAACTTAACACAATAACTAGTTAGCTAAAATAAACTATTAATTATAAGAATTTAATATCTACTTAGAGGATCTCCTGGTGAACTGTTCTCTAAAAGGCTTCTATCTAGAATCTAAATTTACACCTAAATCTAATACTAAACTAAATAGGGACCTTATGAGAAAGTCTTCTTTTTAAAGCTTTAAAAATCTCTTAATAAAGGCTTTACTAGAAGGCCCTTATAAGAACTTTAAACTAAGTATAGATATCTGCTTAATTGGGGCAGCTCTCTTTATATAAATAGCCTAAAAACACGAATATAAAATCTTTACTGTTTTAATAGCTAATATTAATAAAGCTCTAGCCCTAAAAACCTATACTAATTTAGCTACTAAGGTTTTAAAGGAGTACTATAATACTTTTTAAATATTCTTATATAAGGAAGCCAATAGACTATCTAAACATTATCTATATAACTATAAAATTATTCTTAAGGAAAGAAAGCAACCCGGATTTAGACCTCTCTATAGAATATTCTAAAACAAACTAAAAGTTCTTAGAAAGTATTTTGATGACTATCTTGCTAAAGGATTTATTAGAGTAAGTTTATCTTCTATAGCTATACTAGTTATTTTTATAAAGAAACCTAATAGAGATCTCTAATTCTGTGTAGACTATTAAGCTCTAAATACTATTACTATTAAGAACCGCTATTTAATTCTATTAATCTAAGAAACTCTATCCTGCCTTAGTAAGGTGAAGTACTTTATAAAGCTAGATATCATCTTAGCTTTTAACTATCTCTATATAATAGAAAGAGATAAATAGCTAATTACCTTCTAAATCTAATATAGCTTATTTAAATATTTTATTATATTATTTAAACTAGCTAACGTACTAAGTACGTTCTAATACTATGTAAACAATATTCATTAACTATTTCTTAATATATTTTATATAGTCTACCTTGATAATATTCTAATCTATAGTAATTCTCTATATAAATACTAATAATATATAAAATAAGTCTTAAAAGCCCTAGATAAAGCTGGCCTGTAACTTGATATTAATAAATACAAGTTCTACTAAGAATAAGTTACTTATCTTAGGTATGTAATCTTAACAAGAGGAATTAGTATAAACCTAAATAAAATAAAGAATATTCTTAACTAAGAATTCTCTAAGAACGTAAAGAATATAAGAGTATTCCTAGAATTTATTAATAACTTTTTTTATATTACGTCCCTGCTTATAGCCCTAATAAAGAAGGACATTTAATTTAAATTCAATAACGCTTATTAAGAGGCGTTTAAATGCTTAAAATATATATTTATAACTACCCTAATTCTCCGACACTTTAATTTTAGGTTACTGATTATTATAGAAGCTAACTTTTTAGACTACGTAACTACTAGAGTCCTCTTCTAGAAAGATAAATAAAATAAACTAAGACCTATAGTCTATTTTTCTAAGAAACTAAATCCTACTAAATATAACTATAAGATATATAATAAGAAACTACTAGCTATTATACATTACTTTAAATAATAGAGACCTGAATTAGAAGGTACTGTATTTCTAATTTAAGTACTAAGTAACTATAAGAATCTTTAGTACTTTATTATAATAAAGTAACTTAGCTATTAATAAGCTTACTAGGCTAAATATCTATTCTAATTTAACTTTACTATCACGTACTAACTAGATAAGTAGGATGGAAAACTAGATGCTCTTACTCACTATACATAAAATACTTTAGCCTAAGAAGAAGTCTGAAAAGCTTAATAATAAACACTTCTCTACTCTAAACTGTTTAATAATACTCTAGAATTAAACTTAACTAAGACAGATAGGTTGATTTAATAGATTATTAATAATAAATACCTAAATAATAAGTTTATTTAGGAAATTTTATTACTAATATAGGATAAAACCCGACGCTCTAAGAAGCTTTCTTTAAGTAAATATAAAAACTAAAAAAGCTAGTTATACTATCATAACCAGCTAATAATACTAAATAATAATAAACTTAAGATTAAACTCCTTTAAATTATGCACAATTCTCCTGCTAGCGGCTACTCTAGTTATGGAAAAACTCTTAAAATCCTACAACACAAATACTACTAGTCTTAGATATTTAAAATAATATGTTAATATATATCTTGTTATTATATTTGCTGAAGATTTAAGACTTTTTATGAAAAGTACTATAGCCTCTTAAAACCTCTCCCTATCCCTAAAAGAAGATAGAAGGATATTTCTATAGACTTTATTACTAACCTCTTAGAATCTAAAGGCTGTATTAATATTATGGTTGTAGTTAATCGCCTTATAAAATATAAATACTTAATTTCTTATAGTGAGATAACTATTATAGATGTTACCTACCTCTTCTATTAGTATATATAAATAGACTATAGTCTTCTAGAAATAATTATATTAGACTAAGGAACATAATTTGTCTCTGCCTTTTATAATAAACTCTATAAATAACTATAAATTAAACTCTAATTATTTTCTGTATATTACCTAGAAACTAATAGCTAAACTAAAAGAGCTAATAGTATAATAAAATAAGTCCTATATATATATATAAACTATTAATAAGATAACTAGATAAACTAGCTCTTTTTAGTATAGTTTAAAGCTAATAATACCGTATCTGAATTTATGAAAGTTTTATTATTCCTAGCTAATATAGACTAACATCCTTAAATGGGTTTTAAATCTTTTATAAGAATTTAAAGATGTTTTTATTAAGTGTTATAAGCCTTAGAAGCTAACCGCATGGTAGAAAAAATAGCTAATATTTAATAACTAATTTAAGAAGAGATAATTTAGGTCTAAGCTCTCTAAAAAGAATATATAAACCAGAAACAATTACCTATACCTAACTATTAGATAGGAGATATAGTTTAGCTTAATATATAAAATATCTAAATAAAGTAATCTTCTAAGAAGCTAGACTTAAAGGCCTTAGGGAAATACTATATCTTTTAAATAGTTTCTTTATACGCGTACTAACTTGAACTCCCTGAATCCTTAAATATATATCTAGTTTTTTATGTATTATTACTTCAGCCTGCTGCGCCTGAATCTGAATACTTTTTAAATTAACAAAACCCGCCACCTAAACCCGTTAAAGTTAATAGAGAAACTAAATACTATGTTAAATAAATTAAAGAACTACGCCTGAATTACAGGCGGAAATGCTATAAATATCTAGTTAAATAAACTAGATATAATAACTTAATATAGGAATTTATAAGCGACCTTTAAGATATAGCTGCTATAGAAAAATTCTATCTTAAAAACCTAGACTAATCTAGACCTAATATTTAATATAAATACCCCTTATAGGAGCTTAGACCTAAAAGGGGGGTACTATTATAATAACTATTTATAACATAAAAGCCTTTTAAGAAAGCCTTTTTATAAGCTTTTTTTTTATATTATATATTTACGCTTTAGCCTCGTGCTAGCGCATAAGCCCTTACTCTAAATATTTCAGCTTATAACTTATTATATTCTTTCTTTTTATACGTAATGTCTTAACTTATTATCTAGTACTATACTTAGTAATTAATTAACGCTTTTTATTAAGTACTTAACTCTCTGCTTATAGCACCACCGTAATATTATTTACCTATCTATTTAAAAATAAAAGCTTATTAAAAGCTTATTTTTAACTCTAATTTAGCTAATAAGGTTTTTTAAAAGTATAATATAAATAATTTATCTTAATTAGTAACAAACTTTTTAAGCAATTTATATCTTAAAACTACTATTTTTAAGATTTTATATACTAGTTTCTTTACTAATAAATTTATAACTGTTAGGTTAAAATATATATTGTAATGGGCTAGAGCCTAGGATGGTTGACTAAGATAGTTATCTCAGCTTTGACTCCGTGCGTAACCACGTGACCTTAGTGACTTAGCAGGGGTAGCTATCAAGTCTCTATAGCGTACGTAGTTAACTCTTTATCAAATCCACTCTGTTACACCCAATTGCCATCATTGGCCTGGATCCTTATATTTGGATTTAATCAACCCCATTTCTCGCAAGAGGCCGAGAGGCCTCCGGCAGTACAATCGACTTTATGGAAGAGCGAGAGGCTCTCCAGCATTTGGGAGAGCCATCTAGCGGTACAGCGAGCATCAATGGACGCCAACAACCACTCAGTACCTGCACTAATAGCCCGAGCGACGAACCTGCTTGATGTAGAATACGACAACGAACAGATCAGCCGCGAACTACGCCGGTTGCTTGCTTCACAAGGGTTGGAAGTCCCAGCTGTTGAAACAGTGATAAGCTAAGTAGAGATTAAACTCAACGACTACCCTACTTGGCGTGATAAAGGGAAAGTTCTATCCCCAGCAAATGGAGCCAGCAACAGCACCTCACTCGGGGAGATTATAAACGTGTTATGAGTAATGTCTAAAAGGCTGACTGCACTAGAAGGTTGCGATTCCCCATTAAGGCCACCCCTACGGGTCCCAGTGACGACACCAGCAACTCCCTTCGTGCTAATACCACAACCAGCAATCGAACCAGTAGTCAAACCATTTAATTTCCCTGAACCCCCTATGTTTGATGGCACACGGTCTCTTTACCCTACGTTCAAGCATTAAGCCAAGGCCAAGTTACGATTTAACGGATACCGTATGGGCGGTGAGGAAGAACAGATGGACTATCTCTTTCAGCGTTTAAAGGGACGAGCAGCACAAACCGTCCTCCCATGGCTCTCCAATCAAAGAAACAATGCCACCCTTAAAGCAATATGGGCGTTTATGGACTCCCAGTTTGAAGACTAGTACTAAAGGCAAAAGTCTCTAGACAAGCTGCAAAGCATGAAATAGAAGAAGAAGTCAGCAAGAGAATACCACATGGAGTTCAATAAGAAGCTGCTGCTAGTAGGAAGCGATCGGCTAGATGAAGACGTAAAGAAGAGTATATTTACCTAGGGATTGGACGGAGAGCTCCGGAAGCACATTACAGCCCTTTTAGCAACACTAAGCTTTAAAGAGTATACTTAGGAAGTAATTCGTGTCAGTAACAACCTTATATAGATTATATTAAATAACTATAGGACTGCTACGGTCATCTATATAATGCTATCTATACTAATATCTAAACTAATAAATTGGGAAGTAACACCCACGCATGCAGGGGCAGTAAAGCCATAGAATAACTAATCTAGAATACTCTAGGTAAGCTAAAAGGAATTTAACTAACGCTATAAGTAAGGCTTTTATTATTAATATAGTTCTCCCGGCCACATAAAGAATAAATCTAAATATATAAGAGTAAATTAGTTACGCCTAGCTACTATAGTATTAGCAAAAGCTAGACAAATAGACGCTAATAAAAAAGACAAAGAAGACGGAGATAAAAGAGAAAAAGAAAAAGCGTTAGAGAAAGAATAGCTTTTACTTACAGTCATAAGCAGGGGCTCCCAGCCGAAATAGGTAAAATAGTATTATAAAGAGAATAATAGAAGTTCCGAAATATATATATAAATATAGACTTTATTACTATATACTTATTAATTAACCAGACGAATATCGCATATATAATGATTAATACTAGGTGTTTATGTTATAGTCTTGTGAGCTTTATTTTTACTACTAAAGCCTATTTAGCGCGTATTAACATAGCCCTATAGGGGATTATTAGAGTATATAGAAAACCTAGAAAGGTTATCCAGGTTATATAAATTAACCTTAATGTTAAAGGACATACTAAATAAGCTTATATATATATTATTAATAATATGCTTAAGTTTAATTTTATTTTAGGCAGGCCCTAAATAAATTAAAATAATATCATAATTACGCTAGCAAAGAAATCGTTCTATATTTATACTTTAAGAATAAAAGTTTATAGTAAGGAAGGGAAGAAACTATGTTAGTAAAAGCTAATAGAGATTAGCGCAGCTACTTTTTTAATATAGATAAATAGATTAAAAAAAACAAGTAAGATACGCATCTTTATAGTATTATTAGTAGATATTTAAAAGGCCTTAGCGTTTAAACTAAAGCTGAATTCTAGAATATTACTTCTTAAGGCCTATTAGAAGTACCTAAAGCTGTTTCTAGAGAAGAAAGTAGACAAACTCCTATTACTATAAAATCATAAAATAAACTATTATATTAAACTTAAAAAGATTAATAGGAAGGACCTTAAGGTCCTATAAGAACTGCTGTATAATATATTAAGAGAGAAACTACTAGTACTATAAAAAGAATTAATACTGCTACTAGAGAAGGGCTTTATTTGCGTAAGTAACTCTCTAGCTATAACTTTAATACTATTTATATATAAGTCTAGTAAAGGTCTTCACTTTTACGTTAACTATTATACATTTAATAAGATTTCTAAGAAGAATAAATATTCTCTTCCCCTAATCCATAAAACGCTTAGCTAGATTAGTAAGATAAGATAATATATTAAGCTTAATATTTTAGTAGCCTTTTATAAGATTTGTATTATAAAAGGAAATAAATAGCTAATAGCCTTTTATATAAGATTTAGACTTTTTAAATAGCTAGTTATACCTTTTAGACTAGCAGAAGCCCTTAGTATATTTTAGTAATATATAAACTAAACTCTATAAGAGTATCTTAATAAGTTCTGTTTAGTCTTTTTTAATAATATACTTATTTACTTTTCAGACTTACTAGAAGAGTATTGCTGGTAGATTAATTTAGTACTAGAGAAACTTAGCACTGCAAGTTTATATCTAGATATTAAGAAATATAAATTCAAAACTAAGAGCATAAAATATCTAGGGTTTATTATTAAAGTAGAGCAAGGAATTCAAATAAATTCCGCTAAGATAAAAGTAATTACTAAGTAGTAGTCTTTAATAACTGTAAAAAGAGTTAGAAGCTTTCTTAAATTTACTAATTTCTATTATTAGTTTATTAAGTCTTTTTTAGAAATTACTGCTCTATTTATAAGACTTATGAGTAACGTACCGTTTTAATAGACTAATAAAAAACAGACAGTATTTAATAAGCTAAAAGAGATTTTTATATTAGAACTAATACTAGCCTAATTTAATCCTAACTATGAGACTATTTTAGAAGCTAACTCTTTAGATTACATAATTAGAAGAATTCTTTCACAATACGGCGATGATAGTGTACTGTGTTTATATATATACTTTTTAAAGAAGAATATACCTATAGAGTATAATTATAAGATATATGATAAAGAACTTCTTATAATTATTCATTGCCTAGAGGCATGGGATGCTGAATTACGGTCTATTAAAAAGTTCCGGGTTATAACTAATTATAAGAACCTTGAGTACTTTATAAGGCCTTAAAAATTAAGTAAAAGACACACGCGCTAGTAGTTATTCCTTAGCTGATATAATATAGAGATTTAATATAGGCTAGAGAAAGAAAACGTACGAGCTAACGCACTATTAAGACGCGAATAAAATTATCTAAATAGAGAAAATAATAAAAGGCTAAAGAGCTATATAATTCAGCTGCTAAAGCTAATAGTTACATATTAAAAAGAAGAGCTTAAATTAAATAATAATAGGTAAGCAGTATAGGCTTTCTCTGCTTAAATTAGTCTTTTAATAATTACAGGAAATAGCACAACCGAAGCCTAGAAGTCTTATGCTTAGGAGTCTTGTAATAAGCTTAAATGAAGATAGCATAATGCAGTACTAGATAATAAAGTGTATATAAGAGCAGTATAGGCCCTCCGTAATTAGGAGCGGAGATTTCCTCTAGAGCTTAAACTAAAAGTTTCGCTGGCTAAGTGCACAATTAACGAAGATAAGACTCTTTATTATTAGAATAGGAAGTGGGTGCCTGACTTAGAGCTATTAAGGATATTAATTATTTACTAGATTTATTTATCGTAAGCGACAGGACACCCAGGACGGCAGAGCATCTATCTAATGTTAATAAGAGATTACTTTTAGCCAGGGATGTCGAATCACGTACGGCGTTATATTTAAAACTACGATGGTTGTAGCCGTACGAAGCTATAGAGAGATCGCCAGCAAGGGCTGTTACGCCCGTTGCCCATTCCCAATCATATTTAGAAGGAGATCTCAATGGATTTTGTAACCGGATTACCAGAAAGTGATGGCTGTACGGTCTTACTGGTAATCACTAACAGGCTGAGCAAGGACATAACTCTCTGCCCTCTTCCAAACATGGATATCGAGACAGTAACATGGGCTTTTATCCGTAAGATTGTTGCTTACTATTAGATTCCTGATGCTATAGTATCTGATCGCGGCAGCCAATTTATCAGCAAGTTCTGGACTAAGCTTTGCGAAATCCTACGAATCGAAAGGCGATTGTCGACAGCGTTCCATCCGCAAACAGATGGTTCGACAGAAAGGATGAATAGCACAGTCGAGGCCTATCTTCAAGCGTTTGTCGCGTGGGACCAAGCAAACTGGGCGAAGCTCTGCCTGATGGCTGAGATTGCAGTAAAGGGAAGAGACGCTACCTTAACAGGAATAAGCCCGTTCTTTCTCCAGCACGGATACAATGTAGAACCGCTGCAAGTGGATATTGGAACCAGGCGTAACGTAACAGCTCGAGACCCAAAAGCTAGCGCTAGGGAAATCGTGGGAAAGCTGAAGGAGTGTGTCGACTTAGCACAGGCAACCATGGCTGAGGCATAGCAAGAGCAAGAAAGATAGGTAAACCGACATCGGGATGAAGCCCCGCAACTGCGTGTTGGAGACAAGGTATGGCTGAAGCTCGGTAACCAACTCTCCACTGGACGAGGAAATAAGAAGCTGGACTGGAAGAATGCCAAATACACTGTGGAAAATATAATTAGCCCGCACGCTATAAAGCTAAATACGCCCCCAGGGCCAAACCCAACGTTTCATGTAGACAGACTACGGCTAGTAAGTAATGACCTATTACTAAGCCAGCCTACGGACGACCCTCAGCCGCCACTAATCCAGGTGGATGACCACGAAGAGCACGTAGTGCAGGATATCGTCGCTGAGGTACAGACGAGACGAGGGCGAGGCCACCAGCTACGGTACGAAGTGAAGTGGAAAGGCTATGCGTTGATAACTATGGAGCTAGTAAGCCAGCTAGAAGACACAGCGGCGTTGGACCGTTGGAAGGAGCATACGGCGCCTCTGCGAAAAGGCAGACACAAACTCCTGCCGGTAAACTACTGACGAGAGTTTCAGGAGAAGCCATAGCAAACAGAACCTGAGATAGGCCTACAGGGGCCTCCGGGTGAACGGTTCACCAGAGAGCCCCTACCTAGTCTATAAGAAGGGGGGTAATGTAATGGGCTAGAGCCTAGGATAGTTGACCAAGACGGTTGTCTTGGCTTTGACTCCGTGCGTAACCACGTGACCTTAGCGACTTGGTAGGGGTAGCTATCAAGTCTCTGTAGCGTACGTAGTTGACTCTTTATTAAATCCACTCTATTACACCCAATTGCCATTATTGGCCTGGATCCTTACATGTATACTTAGTTAGTCTATTTATAATAATAACTATTATATTATATTTTCTATCTATTCCTAGTTTCTTAAATAATAGTAGTTTTGTAATAAAGTCTATTAAAACTAACTACTATAGTTATTTTAGTACTTTTAATAATTATAAAAGTCTATAGAACCTATATTATACTAGTTTATTTTTTTTTATATTTTAGGTAAGTTTTAATAACTTTCCTTACTTTTTATTTTAACTCTTTAATATAGAAATTTCTAGAGATTTGCTTTATAGTTTTTTTTATTTTTTAGTATCTATATATAATAGCTCTAGGATTCTTATTAATTAATTTCTTATATAATTCTTTTAGTATATAAATAAGTTTATTTACATATATAAGTTCTGGCTCTAGATTCTAGGAGTTTTGTAATAATGGGCTCAGTCTTCACGCGTTGTAGTATAGATACAGGTTAATAAAATAAGTTAGCTCTATTTTAGCTACACTAAAATAGAAAGAGAAGAAATACAAAGAAGGCTTATTTCTAAATAGAGTGGTATATAGCCTAAGCGTGAGCTAGCTATGCTCTAAGCTTTATACTAGGTTATAGCTAGTATAGCTAGTTATAATATTATATAATCTATAGCAAGCAGAGCGAGCAGTACCGTCACAAGTTTTATTATTCAAAATCCTAAATTCTTATTATCTAGTAATTCTTAACTCTAGTAATTACTATAATCCTTAGTTAATTATAGATTAAGAATTCATCTAATTTTATTAATAATACTATACTTAGTATTAGTTTATAATGTTTTATATAGTCTAGTTATTAGCTAAATACGTCTACTACTCTGTTTTCTAATTTTTTTTAATAAAATATCTTAAAATTATAAATAGCTAGTATTTTTAATTAGCATATCTATTTTTAGTTTAACTTTTTTATAGTAGTAAAGCTTATTAAGTTCTTATAATCTAATAAAACTTCTACTTAATACTTAGCTTTTTTAAGATAAATTTACTATTTCTTAAATACTATTATTATTATTAATAGCTTTTTATTATAAAAATTATAGTTTAACTTAGCCTTTATAAGTTTCTTTAATAAATAGTTTATAAAATAGAAATATCTATTATTATGTTATTAACTATAGACTACTTTTATTACATAATTAAACGCGTTTGTTTTTAGTATAATTAGTAATTTCAAGTTAAATATTTTAACATTAGTATTTAAGTAAACTTCTTTTTAAGTTTTATAAATACTTACTACTATTCTTACTTCTAACTAAATTTATTATCTTTTTTAGTTAACTTTGTTAAAGGTGTTGTAATTCTTAAATATTCTTCTATAAACTTTTTATAGAAATTCGTGAATTCTAAGAAAAACTATACCTTTTTACTATTGTTAAAATTAGCTAGTTATGTATTTTTACTAATTTCTTAAAATCCACTAAAATTTCTTCTCTTAAAATAATAAATTTTAGGAATTCTATTTCTATAACGTAAAATTTACATTTCTCTAGCTAAATAAAAAGGTTATATTCTTAGAGTTTCTTTAGAACTTTTTTTTACGTATATTTTATACTTTTTAAGTGTTCTATTTATATATACTAACACGTTATTTAAGTATACTATTATAAATATATCTAAGTATTTATAAAGTATATAATTAATAACTACCTAAAAAGTTACTAGCATATTTGTTAATTTAAATAGCATAATATAATACTTAAAAAGTTCATATCTTATTTTAATTACTATTAATGATTTATATTTCTGTTTAATTTAAATCTCGTAGTATTCTTTATAAATATTAAATAAACTAAATTATTAAGCTTTTTAAAGTCTGTTTATTAGCTTCTAAATTAATAGTAATAAGTATTAATTTTTTATTATAGTCTAATTTAGTTATTTAAAATCTATATATAATTATAGTTTCCTATTTTTTTTAAGTATAAATAATATTAGTAAAGCTATTAGGTTTTCACTTAGTTATATATATTCCTTCTTAAAGTTTTTTTTAATATACTGTTTTAATTCTTTCTGCTGTACTCTTAATAGAGAATATATTAATTCTAGTTTAAACTCTTTTTTATTCTTAACTAGTATTTTATAGTTTTAAGGTTAATACTTTAGAAGTGTATTCTTTTTATTTTCTTTAAATAAATATGTAAATTCCTAGTATTTCTAAAATATTTAGGCTTTAATAGTATCTAAAACTTATTTTTAGATTTATACTACTCTAATATTCTATAGTTACTATTATTATAATTGTTGTATAGCTTTATATAAGATTTTTTCCATTTTAGAGTATTTTTCTTTTATGTTTAGTATCTATATTTATACTACTTTTTTTACTAGATTATACTATTAAATAATTTTTTATTACTAATCTATTATTAGATTATGTAATAAGAGCTAATTCTATCTTAAAATTCTATCTAACTCTTTTATATTTAGAATATTAATATAGTAGATATCTCTGTAGTCTACTGCTTTTAGTTTTATTACTATAGACTTTAAGTTAATTAAATTCTTTTTAAAGGTTATTATAATATTATCTACTTACTTTACTTTTACTAGATACACCTTTTTTTAGTATGATACGTTATTTTATTTTATTTATTAATTTAAAATAAATATTTTATTTACTCTACTATTTACTAGTGTTTTTAGAGATTTTCTGTTTACCCTTATATTAAAATAAAGACATAGTTTTTATTATATTTACTATAATCTAAAAGCTCTAATAGCTATATTACTAGCTTAAGCTTTTTATTAATAGCTATCTAGTTTTTTTAACGTAGAATTATATATATTATATTTTTAATTTTTATCTTCTAAGTTAAAGTGCTCCCTTTTAACATATATAGAGTAATAATTATAATTATATATTAAATATAATATTCTTTTATACTCTTATTTAGCTTTATTTTTATGTACTAAATATTTTTATTTTAGGAAATATTTTTTATAAAAAAGTTCTAAGTACTATATATTGTTCTAATATTATTTAATTATATGTTTTTTTTCTAATGTTATTATTAATATAGGTAGTTTTACTAGCTATTTTTATTTTCTATATTAATTATAGTATTTAGAGTTTCTAGAATTTATTTATCTAGTTTCTATTTCTTTACTACTTTTCTGTATACTTTCTTTTTTTTTAGTCTTTCTATCTAGATTAGATATATTACTTATATATATGCTTTTTCTATATAATTAACTAACTTATAAATCTAATATTTTTAATTCTTTAATTACTAAAAAATATTAGTATCTTTAATTTATATAGTAGGTAAAGGCGTTTTTACTTTATTATATTTATTATTTTTATTTTCTAGCTTAGTTTCTTGTTTTGCTTGTGTTAGTTCTTTTTTTTAATTTCTAAAAACATATAGTTTCTTTTATTAGATTTCTATAAGAAATTAAGATACTACTTTTCTTGTAAAGTTATTATGCTATAAGAATACTACTTACTTTAACTAGTACTTAGAACTATAAAACTCTTCTTTTAACATAATTTTCTAATACTTAGTTTTATAATTTTTGTTTAAATATTAGTTTAATCTATAGATTTAACATGCATCTCTATTTAGCTACTATTAGATAATTATTATTATAATTCTAAAGATTTTATATATTAAAAGTTAAATTTCCTAAAATACTCATTATTTTTTATTAATTTCTTATAGTATAAAGAATTAAGTATTTAAGTTTACTACTTAGTACTATTTTTTTACTACTTTTTATAATACTCTTTTATGATTATTACTAACTATTTATAAGTTCGTGCTTTGTTTCCTAATGCTATTTTTTATAGTTTCTTTTATAATACCTATTAGATTCATAAATCTAATATTAATTATTATTAAGTTTTCTGTTAATAACTTTAACTAATAAGGTTTCTTTTTACTATAAGTTCTATTTTATAGACTTAGGTTTTATTCTAGTATTATTATATTCTAGACATACTATTACAGACGGTAATAAGATAACTAATAATTTAGTTAAAAAAATAACTATACTTAAAAAGCTAAGGGAACTAGCAATAACGGCTAATAAAGCTTTAAAATAAAAAAATATATTTAAGCTTAAAAGAAAGAATTATAAATAAACACAAAATACACTAGCATAAGCTAAGATATAAACTAAGAGATAAGAATAAAAATATAAAACTATATAGAGAGATCTAGAACATCCTATTATATAATAAGAAGACTTAGTAGCTAGAGATATTAGAAGAAGTTAAAAGCTCTAACAGCTCTAATAGTCTCTAGTAGTATTTAATATACTTCTAACTAGTATATAATATACGCATAAAGGGTTTACTATAAGTATAAGACATTAAACAGCTTATAGTTACTTTTAATTCTTTATAATTACTCTAAAATTAAGATTTACATCTTAAGTGAAATAGTTTAATACTATTCTATTAAATTTTAACTTACTATATCGCTTCTTTCTTTCTTAATTAAGTTAAATTTTTTATTTACTAAGTTTAATAAGCTATCCGATCTAGAAGCGAGGGAACTAATTAATATTATATAATTAGTTAAATAACTAGTTACTAGTATAATATTATATTAGTAGATTAATAACTTATAATATTATAACTACTATCTCAAAAAAATAGAAGAAGTTGTTAGATAGATTCTAATAACTAATTATTAAGAGTTTATAATAATTTATTATAAGAACGAACAGGAACTTTACTCGTTAGAAGAAAGTAATAATAAAGAAGAAATTATAGTAAGATTTTTATCTATAACTAGAAGTATATCTAGAGAAACTAAAAGCATATAATAAATTATTTAAGAATAAAAAATAGCTATTATAAAACTACATAATGCCTTAATAAACCTATAATAGTAAGTTAGAATAAATTAAGAAAGAAAAATAGTAAAAATATAGTCTCCTAAAAAGTTTAATAGTAACTAAGATAAACTTAAAATCTTTATAGCAGTAATAAACCTATACTATTATTTTAATTAAAAATTATTTCTAATTAATTAGGACTGGATCCTAGCGGCTAGTATAAATATAATAGATAAAATTATATAATAGTTTAAACTACTAATAAGGAATTACTTAATTAATAAAAACTTTAACCTAGGAGCAGCTGGGTTAGCTAATTATAATAATAATATATAATAAACCTTTAAGAATTATAAACACTTTAAATAGAAAATAATTATTATTTTCGGAGAAATTAATAAGAAAATAGAGGTAATTTAAAAGTTTTAATAGCTTAAGTAATAAACATCAGCAGCTAATTACACTATAAAATTTAAATAAATCTAATTATAACTTAATTAGGCAGATTAACTACTAGTTATAATATATTATAAAAGACTAAAAGATAGAATTAAGGATAAAATCTTTAGAGAAAAATAACTAAGTATTTTACTAAGAATTATTAAACAAGCAGTAACCATTAACAATTACTAGTATTAATAAAAGTAAGAGAAAAAAATATACGGAAGATTAGTAATCTATATACCTAAAAAAAATAACTAAACCTACGATGAAATGGATATTAATATTAAATAAATATTTATTAGAAATAGGTAAAGAAAGTGGATTAAGAAATAAATAAAACACTATATACATAAAGCCTGCTTAGAATATAGAAAACAGGGATACTTTATTAAATATTATAAATAATAATAATTAGATATTAAGAAGGCTTACGTCTAGACTAAGGTAATAAAAAAAATTAAAATAGCTATAATCTAAGTAAAATAAGTATAAGATATAATAACATAAGAAACTATTATATAATAAATTTAAAAGGAGTAATACTAAATCTACAGGAGTCATATATATCTTAAATAAGAATATAAAATATTATATTAGTAAGTTAAAGATTATCTAGTGGGATAATCTAATAATATAATTATTATAATATAAAAAACAGCAGTTCGACAACACGGTGCTAAAACTAAAAAGAAAATATAATAATTTTATAAAATTATAAAGCAGGAAGGCGGACTCTTTTAGGAAAAAAACTAAAAGTTTAAATAAAAAAAAATCACGAAATAGAAAAAGAAAAAGAACTTATATTTATAATAATTATATAGTAAGTATACTAGGAATACTATTAAATATATAAATTAGAATACTATTTAAAGAAATATTATATTACCAAACACTAGAAAGTTATCTTAAGAAATAGGATATATAAATACTAATAAGTACTACAATCAGCAGAAAATAAATAATATAAAAAATTAAGTAAATAAAAACTAGCTATATAAATAAATAAAATCTACTAATAAGTATTTATGTTAGTTATAAATAATATAACCTACTATCACCCTATCAGATACCTAAAATTAAGGTGGGATTAAAATAAGAAAAAAAAAAACCTTTTTACTAATATTATAAATACAGGATAACAACATTATAAATTAGAAAAAAAAAATACTAGATATATATAGTATCTGATTATATAGGAATAGATTATAAATAGAATAAACACGCCATACGTGTTAAGGGACTAAAGATAAGAAAAATACTATAGAAATTAGTAAATAAAAAGGAACTTAACTTACAATAAGAATTAATCTATATAGACTTAAAAGACGAGATATAAAATTTAAGCTTTAATAAATATAAACAGCTGTTATAAGATAAATATTAACTAGAATATTAATAATACTAAGCTAAATACTACTAAGAGAGATAGTTAGCTACAGACTTACATAAAAAACTCACATATTAAAAATATTTCTTAGGGTAGAAATACTAGGATTATGGAGAGCAAATAAAAAACATATATAAAATATTTAATAAAAAAGTATACTAACTCTAGAGATATTTAATCTATAGACCTAAAAAAGAAACACTAAAAAAGTAACTGCTATTTAGGAGTTAACTATAAATAAAAAACTAAAAAGCTAATAAACTATAACTAAGTTACCAGAGGGCTAATAACTAAAGATTAGAAAGAATATAATACTTATATATACACAACTAAACTAAAGGAAATATAAGAATAAGTTATATATAAACGTATATATTAATAGTAATTAGACACTAGCGGTTATAGACAGCGGGACTAGTAAAACACTTATATTAAATAAGTAAGTATAAAGATACTAAATACTAACTAGAGTTTTAGATAAACCTGTGTAAGTAAGACGTATAAATAATAGTTTAATAATATTTAGAAAAAATCTAATTAATTTTAAAATATAGAATATAACTATTTAGGTAGTAAATGACCAGGATAACCGCCATATAAAAATTATAGACCTAGGTAGTAAGAATTTTATCTTAGAATAAAACTAGCTAGCATAATAAAACCTAACTATTAATTAGAAAAGAAAAACCATAGGAATTAGGAACAACTACTATAGATAGTAATAATAGACAATAATATAAATAAAGAAAATAATACTTTATAATACTAAATTTATTATCCTAAAAGAATATTAAGAGGAATTTAGAGAATAGTTCTTTAAAGAAGCTAAAGACTAGTTACTAGAATATTAGAACTAAGACTATAAAATTACGCTTAAGAAAAGAATAAATTTAAAACCAGAACCACTATACCAGCTATCTATTAATTAATAAGAAGAGTTATAACGGTATCTAAACAATAATCTAAAAAAGAAATATATTTAAATAAGTAAAAGCAAAATAGTATTACTAACACTCTTTATACTAAAAAAAAATAGTAAGCTATAATTATGTGTTAATTATAAGCACCTTAACAAAGCTATAATAAAAAATCATTATCTTCTACTACTAATATTAGAACTTATAAATAAACTAAGAGGAGCTAAATAGTTTAGTCTCTTTAATATTAAAAATAAATACTATTATATATAAATAGCCGAAAAACACGAGTGGATAATAGTATTTAAAATAAGATATAAACTATTTAAATATCTAGTTATATTATTTAAACTTACCAACACACTAGTAACATTCTAGATAATTATTAACTATATACTAAGAGAATACCTAGACGTATTTATAATAGCATATCTTAATAACATGCTCGTATACATAAATAGAATACTAAAAGAATATATTATGTATACTAAGAAAGTACTAAGGAAGCTCAAGAAACACGAGCTATATATTTAAACAGAAAAATATACATTCTATAGAATAGAAGTTAAGTTCTTAGAATACGTAGTATTCTAAGATAGAATAGTAGTTAACTTAGATAAAGCTAAAGATATTCTATCTTAGCTAACACTAATAAACATAAAAGAAGTTTATTCTTTCCTTAGATTCATGGGTTTTTGCTGATAATTTATTAAGGACTACTTAAAAATCACATCACCTTTAATAGAATTACTTAAGAAAGATTAATAATTTAAGTAAAAACAACACAAAGAAAACACTTTCAAAATATTAAAAGAGATATTCTAATAACTACTAATATTAAAAATATTTAATTTATAACTGTAAGTAGAAATATATATAGATATATTAAATAAAGCTATAGAAGTTATTCTACTATAAGTATAGAATAATAGATATAAATATCTAGTAGACTTTCTATCTTATAAACTAATAACTAGTAAATTAAACTATAATATTTATAATAAAGAACTATTAGTAATAGTTTAAGTATTTGAAAAATAGAAACATTACTTAGAAGAAGCTAAGTACTAAATTATTATATATTTAAATCATAAGAATCTAACAGTATTTATAATAACTAAGAAGTTAAATTAATAATAAGTTAGATAATAGAAACTAGTTTTAACCTTTAACTTTTAAATATTTTATAAATTAGAAAAAGAAAACACAGCGGCTAACGCACTTAGTTAATAAGCAAACTATATAAAAAACATACTAGAAATCTATAATATAATATTTAGATAAAAACTAGATAGATTTTTAAGCAGCTTATAAATAGATGTTAAGACAATAGTCATTATCAAAAACACCTGAAAAAAATAAATAAGGGACTTTAATAAAGGACAACTGTAATAGAACCTAGACTAAGAAATAATCTATATATTAAATATATTATAAACTAAACTTATTAAAAACTAACACTCAGCTGAAATGTATGGATATTAGGGAATTAAAAAAACTATAAAGCAAGTCAACAGACATTTTTAGATTCCTAGAATATAAAAAAAGGTTAGAATTATTCTTTTAGAATATATTAAGTGCAAAAAGAATAAGGTATTAAGATATAAAGAATATAAACTTATATAACTAATTCCTTTACCAGACCTACTATAGGAATTAGTTATAATAAACTTTATTATAAGAATACTGATAATAACTACCTTTTAAGGCTAATAGTATGACATGATATTAGTTATAGTAAACTAACTTATAAAATACACATATTTTAAACTAATATATATAGAGGCTAAAGTAGATAAATTAGTAACTATACTTATTAGGCTATTAATTATATAATATGGGTTACTATAAGAATTTATTACAAACAGAGACAAATTATTCACGTTAATATTCTAGAAAATGTTTATAAAAAAGCTAGGGGCTAAATATTGCCTCTTAATAGAATTTCACCTATAAATAGATAGATAAATAGAATGGATAAATCAGATACTAAAATAATATCTACAGATATACGTTAATGAATAATAAGATAATTAGATCAAATTACTACTAATAGTTAAGTTTATATACAATTCTGTAAAGTTATTAACTACTAGAAAATTATTATTTTTTATGAATTATGGATATGAGCCTACGGCTTACTGAGAACCACAAAAACTAAATAAGATATCAGAATTAGTAAGAATAAAAGTAAAGAGATTATAATAACTTTATTAAAAAATAGTAGAAAAAATTACCTAGAAAAAAGACTTTAGTAAGTAATAAAAAGATAAGTCTAAAGTTAAAAGACTAATTTTTAAGAAGGGAAATAAAATTTTCCTACTATAAAAAAATTTAAAAACTAAATAACCATTAAAGAAACTAGATTACATTAAATTAGGACTATTTAAGATTAAATAATAAATAGGACCTATGAATTACAAATTATAACTATCTAAAAACACGAAAATTTACCTAGTTTTTTATATTTTATTACTAGAACTAGTATTATAAAATGCTAAACTATAAATAAAACTTAAACTTAAGGAAGATACTATTAAGTATAAAGTTTAATAAATTCTAAACCACTAGTAGTTTAGGCGTTAGTGGAAGTATTTAGTTAAATAAAAAAATTACAAACCTAAAAATAATACATGGGAACTAATTAGGAATCTGAGGAATAGTTTAAAGCTAATTAACTAGTATTATTAAATAAACCAAAAAAAGCTTACTCTAGAGTTATATCCTAAAAATAAAGTAACTAAAGAGTATTTTAATTAAAGTTAAAAGACAGAAAAGTAAAGCGACAGGCTAAAAGAAAGCTTAAACTATAGATTATAATATATAAGTTTTTTAACCCTGAAAATAGGCCTCTTCCTTTTTAAGAGTTTAGACTTTATAAATTAAAGTTATCTCTTAATTAAATATTTTCTTCTCTTTTAAATCAACCTTTGTGAGCTCATGACGGAGTTAGAGGGTATAAAAATAGGCCTTAAAAGTATTCTCTTTAGCTTTTTTAAGTTAATAACAGAATTTCGCTTTATCACAGTTAAGACAGTTTTACTCTTGTTATAAAATAATTAGATTATACTTTATATTGTAATTATTATAAATTAAGTAATAACTAGAGCTTAGATTTATAAGATAATTATTATCTTAATAAAAACAGTTTAAATAAAGTATTAGTATGTAATAGGGTTTATTATAGATCTAAGAAACTAAATAGTAAGCATATATTAGAGACGACTTAAGACGTGTTATTATTAGAAAACTAGACAGAAAAAAAAGAAAGTTAAGAGTCTTATAATCTAAAACATAAAGTAAAAGACCTGCTACTTTTATACTACTTATAAAAAAAAAACTATTTTCTAAGATAAAGATTTAGAAGGAGGGGATAATATTATAAACAGTAATAAAATAACTAATAATTTAGTTAGAAAGATAACTATACTTAAAGAGCTAAGGGAACTAGTAATAATAGCTAATAAAGCTTTAAAATAGAAACATATATTTAAGCTTAAAAGAAAAAATTATAAATAAGTGTGGAATATACTAGCATAAACTAAGATACAAGCTAAAAGGTAAGAATAAAAATATGGAATTATATAAGAAGATCCGGAGCATCTTGTTATATAATAAAAAGACTTAGTAGCTAGAGATATTAGAAGAAGCTAGAAGTTCTAATAGCTCTAATAATCTCTAGCAGTATCTAATATACTTCTAACTAATATATAATATACGTATAGAGGGTCTATTATAAGTATAAAGCATTAAACAGCTTATAGTTACTTTTAATTCTTTATAGTTACTCTAAAATTAAGATTTATACCTTAAGTAAAATAGTTTAATACTATTCTATTAAATCTTAATTTACTATATTACTTCTTCTTTCCTTAATTAAGTTAAATCTCTTATTTACTAAGTCTAATAAGCTATCTAATCTAGAAGTAAGAGAACTAATTAACGTTATATAATTAATTAGATAACTAGTTACTAGTATAATATTATATTAATAGGTTAGCAACTTATAACACATACTTTTTTATTAAGTTATTTTCTATATTTTTAAGTTATAGGCCACTTTTTTAGCTCTTTTTATAGTTTAGGCTTTTTTATTTAGACTTTATTAATATCTATTTTATTTTATACTTAATTTTATTATATTAATGTCTTTTTTTTTCTTATAGTTATTACTTAACTCTTTTTTTACTCTAGTTTTCGTTTATACTGTTAGTTATTAATATATATAATAAACTCTATAAAGGCGTAAAGATTATCTAATTAATTTTTTTTAGTTAGTTTATTTTTAACTTAATTCTTAAGTCTAGTGTAATAAGCTACTATTAATAGTACATTATTTTAGTTAATTCATAACTATAATTAGCAAAATTCTATAGTATATACTAAAACTAATTTTATTTACTTAAGGTTTTGTATTTTGTGTTCTGTAGTTTTTTATTAATTTTCCTAAAAACTATAGTTATTTAGGTTTTAAAATTATTATAACTTTAGAAAACTACTTTTATCTTATTAGTTATATTAATTTCTTTAGTTTTCTTATTTATATAACTTCTAGCTAAGAGCTTAAACTAATTTATAATTTTACCTTTTATATTTATACTAGCTATAAGAATATTATAAAAGCAAGACATAAGGCTCTTAAGTCTTAAGGTTAAATAAAGTATATTAATTAAATAATATTCTCTAGTTATAGAAGTAAGTAAGTATATCCCTTTAGTTACTAATTAATAGTAATTATATAATACTATACTATTATATAATTGTATATAGAGTTATCTTTTTATACCCTATTTTAGAGCATATTTATAACAAAAATCCTATCTTAATTTTTAGAAAAAATATTTTTATTAAAGTAAGTGTATATTTCTATTTTTGTTAAGAAACCTTTAAAGTATTTACGTGTTCTATTAAATCTTTTTAGTAATTATACTTTAGTACTAAATATATATATTTTTACATTAACCTAGTTTTTTAACTTTATAACAATTTATTATAATTCTATAATCTATAAAGTCTTGGTAACTTGGTTGAGTTAGTAACTTAGTTAGGTTAACTTCTTTTTTTTACTTTACTATTATAACTCCATATATAAATTAACTTCTAGTTTATTAATTTCTATACTAAATATAACGCTAAATATATTAAATAATGTAGGAAATATAAAACTATCTTAAAAAAATTATATATAGCTTGTAATTGCTATATATAATAATAAATTAATTCTTTTTCTCTGCTAAGTTTTTAAGATTTTTAACATATTTTTTTTAACTCTATAAGCACATAACTCAGGCAAGCGTTTTATAATAGAGTATTAATAATTTTAGTAATATCTTACTATATAAAAAGAAGCCTTTTTAAAGTAGAGTATATATTAGATAGCTAATTAAGGCTAGCTAATTACAATTTTATAGTTTAAAGATATTATAAAAAATCTACTATAAAAGAAAGACAATATATAACTATTAAGCTATAATTAGTATAAGAACTTTCTTATATGGTATACAAACATTAAATTAAAGTTTATATATATTTATAATTAAGTGTAAAGTAACACTACTAATTATAAAATACTTTAAAAGTAGTTTAATCTATATACTAAAATAATTATTAAGTACGAGATTATAGTAGAGAATATATATAATATAGATAAAAAAGGCTTTATAAAAGAAACTAGCAATAGCTATAATATTATTATATTTATAGAGTAAGAAAATACTTAGATAATATAATCTAAAAATTACGAGTAGGTCTTTATAATTAAGGCTATTAAAATAAATAGATTTTTACTATCTGCTTTTATTATCTTTACAGGTAATAAATTTAACACTTTTAGATTAATTCCTTAATTAATTATTATACGGTAGTTTAAGTTTAATAATTTAGATAAATAAATTACTTAATTACTATATACTGACTCTAACACTTTAATAAATATATAAGGCTTTATATAATAGGTATTTATTATCTTCTAATTTTAAATAGCCATAATTCTTATGTCTCTCTTAACTTTATATAAGTATATAAGAAAGTAAAGATAATTTCTCTTTATCTACTTTCTTATATAATTTATATTCTTTAACTACTTAATGTGGGCATCTTTAAACCTCTTACTAAAGCTTATAAAAAAGAAGTTAAGAAAAATAGTCTTTTTAGTGCTAAGAGAATTATAAATTGCGAGTTTTTTTTTTACTTTTAATAAGTAAGATAGTAGGTAATTACTTAATGTAATATTACTAGTGCTTAAAAGAAAGTAGGTTTTCTTCTATATAATTCTTTATAAGTTTTTTAAGAATATAGGCCTAAAACACCTCTATTTTTTAGTATTAATAATAAGAATAGTGTATAAGTTAATATACTAATAAATTAAAATTAATTATAATAAATTAATTAGATTGTTACTAAAGTTCTTAAAGGTATTCCTATCTAGTTTTATTTTTCTATTAAATACTTTTAGGATATTAGTTTAACTACTCTTGCTAATAGATTTACTCTCTAAATTATAAATAATAAGCTTATTAAAAAGTAAAAGAAGGCTAGAGTGAATTATATAAAAAAGTACTTTAGTAATATAAAGAAGCTTATAGTGGGTACATATATAAATAAAATTAACACTTAAAAGGCTTAAAAGAAAGAAGAAATTAGTATAAAAAAGAGAGTAGCTACTTTATAAAATAAAGTAGACTTTATAAAACTAGCTTAGAAAGAGCTTCTTATAAGTTTTAATATATTTTATATAGAAATTTAAAATTACTCTTTCTAAGGTTTAAAAACGCGCTAGAACCAAATAAATAGTTTTATAAGAAATAAGGTAACCTAACTAGGTTACTAATTTAATTAGGTTATTAAGACTTTACCTATTACTACTATATAATTTAGGCTATAAATAATATTAGTGTTAAAACTAAACTACTTAAGCCTACTATTATTATATACTATTTACATAATTTATAGGTACTTATAGTGTTATAGTTTAATTTTAAATCTCTAAAGTTATTTTAGTAAAGAGTTTACTAAAAAACTCTTTTTTTAGCTTTTATATATTTAAGGTTGTTATATATAGTAACTATATATAGTCTTTATTACTATACTATAAAGATAATATATAGGTTTTTTTAATATAGTAAGTATAGATATAATTTATATTAAAGTTTTAATAATTATATAAAGTTATATAGTAACTTACTTACATAATTATTCTAATAATATAAAGATATAATAAGGTAATAGTCTAACTAATTTATTATATAACAAATTCTAGAGAGTTACTCTAAAATAAGAAATAAGTATAAAAAAAAACTATTTAAAAGCTAAAGAGGACGCCCTTTATATAGTAAATATTTTACTTATAATTTATTTACTATTTAGTTTTATTATAGCTGCTTAATCTCTATTAGTTTTAATTACTTTATTATATTTATAACCTTATATGTAAAATATTACATATTTTTCTTACTATTAGTTCTATTAATTATTTTAATAATATTAGCTAAAAGCTTTGTTTTTTACTTTTTCTTTTAAAGTATTTATTTTATCTTTTATTTAGTATTAAGTTTTCATGCGTGCTTTTTTACTAATAGCTAGTAATTCTTTTTTAGTTAGTTTACTACTTTTTACTAGTAATTATTATTTGTAATAAACTCTTACTTATTACCAACTGTAATATTTATATCTATAATATATAAACTATTATAAAAAATATTAACTTATATATATAGTTTTATAAAATTAGTATAGTATAAAGTAAAAAAGTGTTAAGTTTATACAATAAGTTAAATAAAAGAAAAAAGTTATAAAAAAATAAATAAAATATTAAAACACTTTATAAAAATTATATGTATAATTAACTAAAAGTATAAATAATAGCTTTTAGCTAGTATTAATAATTATATTTAAGTTAAAAGAAAAATTATTTATACTATTAAAAGTAGTATACGTATTTTAAAATATAGTATTAATAAATTAGTTATTATTATTCAGTTTACTTTAAGTTAAATTATATACTAAAAAATACTTTTTAAAAAATTTTTATAAAAAAAAATTATTTTAAAGTTTTTATTTTAATAAATACTAAAATTAATAAGTAAAAGTACTAGGTATATTTTAATATTTATACTTTTACTATATATAATTAGTATTTATTTTTTATATATTAAGTTGTGTTTTACTTATTTTATATTAAAAAACTTAAAACCAATACTAAATTAGTTTATATAATAAATAAACTATATAAGCTAGTTTTAATTATAATAAAAATACATACTATAAAAGCTATTAAAATATATAAAATTATTATTTTAAGTAAAAATATAACTAAACTATAAATTAATAAATTAAACATTTAATAGTATAAATATTATTATAAAAAGTATTTTATTTTAGTTACTATTATTAAAGTAAAATAAAGTAAGTATATATACTTATAAATAAATTAAACTGTTATAAATAACTACTATTATATAAAAGTATTTAAGTAATTAGTATAACTTATTTTAAGTAATTCATTTATTATATATAAAAGTTTATTAAAAATTTTTACTAAAATTTTTAGTATATATAAAATTTAAGAAAATTTTAGTTTATATTAATTAGAGTTTTTTATTATTTAGTATACAAATTTATGTAATATATACTTTTTTAAAAAGTTAAATAAATTTTATAATACTTAATATAATTTTTAAAATTAAAAATTTTAATAGCTTTATATTATAGTTTTTTTAAAATAAAATTTAAAAATTTTAAATTTTTTTTAGTATAATAATTAAAATTTATATTTATAACTAATATTAGTATTAATTTATATTTTACTATAACTAAGTAAATATAGTTTAATAAAACTTTAAAATTATGTTTTAAATATATAATAGTATAATATATTACAATTTACATAAATATCTAATTTTGTTATAATATTATTTTAGTATAATATTATTTTAGTATAAAAATTTAGTATTTATTAAGTAAATTTGTATATTAAATAACAAAAGACTATATTTAATTTTTACTTTAAAACCATAGTAAAAAATGAACATTTTTATAAATTATTACTATTTTAATTTATATATAAACAAAAACTATTAACTAGTAAATAAAATTTCAAAATATATATATAAGTTTAAACTCATACTTTCTTAGTATCCTATGCACTGCTGAAATGGCCGTCGCGCCCCGTAAGTTCGCTAACAACAAATCAGCTAATTAGAGGTGCCAGATTTGTGTTATGTAATCCGCTCAGGTAAATTAAAACAATAGACAGTAATTAAAACAATTTAAATTACATTAACACAGTAAGGAGATATGCCGTCCAGAAACCCCAAAAAGCGAGGAAATGATGAGGATTTTGTGCCTGCAACTGTATATCCAAAAAGAATAAAAACAACTTATGTTCCGGAGCTGCCAAATGATCGATCTCCACCTTAATTTAACTCCCTACCCATTAACAATAGCTGCCCCCAAGGAGCGCCTAATCTACCGCCCGGATTAGATAATTCAAATACATTTAAAATCTTCCGGTTATTCTTTACGGATGAATTAATAGAGCTCCTTGTCTATTACACGAACGCTAATGTAAGAAAGGTTTAATTTAACCCACAGAAAACTCCTTATCAAAAGACTGCTCAAATCCAGCGTTGGGAGGATGTCTCAAGACTAGAAATGTATACATATTTTGGAGTGTTAATTTATATGGGAATTCACAAAAAACTAGCTATAGAAGACTATTAGAAGAAAGGCAACAAATATTCACCAAGACATCCAATTAGTCAATATATTTCTAGGGACTGGTTCCAGGTTATTGACCAGTGGCTCTACTGTAAGGACCCTAGCCAATTAGGAACATTTACCTCCCCCTTTAAAAGAATTTAGACTATTTCTAAACACCTCCGGAAAGCTAGTTGTTGCTATTACACTCCAGGGATTTATCTTGCTATTGACGAGTCTATTAAAAGATTCACAAGCCAGGCAAAAGAGATAGTAAATATACCCTCAAAGCCGACACCTGAGGGATTCAAAATGTGGGTGTTAAGCAATAAAGGCTATGTACTTAATTAGTTATTTCATTCTAAAGAATCCGCCAAAGGCCAGGGCCCATATAGGCTAGATACATACTGGACGAAAGAAGAGAGCTTTACCCCTACAGAGGCAGTAATATTAGATCTTCTATTAAGAAGACAGGAAGAAGGATCTTCTTTAAGTGGTAATTACTATATAATCTGGATGGACAACCTATTCACCTCAATCAAGCTATTGGAACGGCTACGCCAAGAAGGGATTAGGGGTACAGGAACTATTCATACTATTCATACAAAGCGTAAGGAAGATCTTAATAAGGAGGCTCAAAAGGAGATTCAAAAGGATACTCAAAAGGCGGCTCAAAAGAAGACTCAAAAGGCGACTCAACAGGAGACTCAAAAGGAGGCTCAAAGGGAGACTAAGAAGTCCACTGAAAACTCAAAAAATGCTAGTCAAAATGGCGAAAATCTCAGTCAAAGTCTCAGCTCTTAAACACCTCAAAATCTTCCTACTCCGGAGCCCTCACAAGACGTAGGAAGCTCAGGAAACTTCATTCAAAACTCCCAGAGTCCTAGCCAAAATCTCCGGCGTTCAAATAGACGTCGAGTTCTTACAAGGGAGGCAGCCGAGGCTCTAGAGAATCTTGAAATCTAGCGGGAAAACGGCCAGCTTTCTAATCAAAATGAGCAGTTTCCTAGCCAGGTACTCACCCAGGTTCTTAACCAAGATTCAAGCTAGGAGACTACTTAAGAGACCCCTCCTCCACCCCTAAATTCGACCTCAGAGGACCTCTAGGAGCTAGATAAGGAGCTAGAGGAGGGTGTAGTCAACCAATTAAAAGAACGCTTCTCTCATAAACTTATGAATATTAAGCTTTATTACACTGATGACCTACAGTAGGGAGAGCTATACTACGACCTTTTAAAAAATAAGACTGTATTACAGGCGGCTTGGAAAGATGCCCAGGTAGTCCTATTTACTAGCACTGTTACTAAGCCAGAGGAATTTATTAAGAGAGAGCGAAAGAGACCAGCTAAAACAGCCACTAACGCTAAGTATACAAGGCTTGTTTTTGGAGACTTAGTAGTAAAAGTCCTTAAAATTCCGCTATTTATTGACTTGTATAATTACTATATGAACGGTGTAGATTGATTTGATCAAAGTACTTCTTATTATTCTACTCAAAGAGTGAAAAGAAAGACTTGGAAGTCTCTTTAGTTCTTCTTATTTAATCTAGTCCTTCATAATTGCTACTAGCTTTCATCTTTCTTTAGTCAACCTAATATAAAAAGAGGGGGTTATAAGAAGTTCCTTAAAAGCCTTCTAAAAGCCTTATTTAATGTATTAAAAAGGCCGGCTAATAGTAGCTTCCGTACACCTTCTATAAGAGGTGATTACATCAAAAAGGAAGAACACAGGCGTGTGCTAACTAAGATTAGTAATAAAGTTAAAACCTACTTAGCATGCACTGCTATTAGCCGGAAAAGAAAGCCTCTTAGTAAGCTTAATCCTAATATACGTCGGCGTACACCAGAGACGAAGTTTGGGTGTAAGTTATGTCAAATACCGCTTTATAATACAGGAGAATACTAGAACGAGTACTTAAAACAGGTTAAATTAGCAAGATCTATTGCCTAGAATACTATACATTTAAATTTGAAGCGTTTAAAGTCTTAATTTAAGCACAGTATTATATAGTTAACTATTATAAAAATCTCAAGTTTTTGATTTTCCTAAGCGGATTACATAACACAAACCTGGCGCCTCTAATTAGCTGATTTATTATTAGTGAATGTACGGGACGCGACGGTCATTTCAGCAGTGCATAAAATAGTAATTTTTTATTTTTTATTATTTTACTTATTATTATACTAAAATAACTAGTTACTAGTTAACTAATGTTTATAAAAATAACACTTAAATATTTACTATTTTTAAAAAATATAGTATATTTATTATTTAAAGTAAGTAATTATTAAAAAAAAATGTAAGTTATTTATAAACTATTTAAATAGTTATTTTATAGCTACTACTAAATTTATAAGAAAAGTAATTTTTTTAAAAAAACTTTTTAGTATTTTTTTATAATTATAAAGTATTTTATGGTTAATTTAATTTAATTATATAACTAAAAAAAGTATATAAAACTAAAGTACATTAAAAACTTATAAATAGTTATTATTAATTATATTAAAATAAGTAAAAAAGTAATACTAAAAAAAAAAAAAATATAAATAAGTTTATTATAAGTTAATTTTATACTTACTTTATTAATAAATAAGTACTATAAGACTTTTATATAAATATAATTAAAATAAAGTATTATTATTAGTTAAAAGTTTATATTAAAAAATTAAAAAATTATATTTATAGTAAAAGCTAAAATATTGTAATAATAAATACTTAATACTTTTATTACTTAAAAAATTATTAAAAAAAAAATTTAACTTTTAAATATATTGTAAACTAGAATTAAAGTATATTATAAATATTTTAATAAAAATTTAAGTTTATAAAATTAATAATTATTATAATAGTAAATTTAATAAATTAAAGTCATTAATTTTAAATAAAAAAATTTAATTAAATAAACAAATTAGTTAATACAAAAATTAAAAAAAAAACTAAAAACATTATGTTTAATTTATATACTATTATTATTAAATTAATTATTAGAAAAAAGTGTTAATAATAATTAATTTATTAATAACTTTAGTAATTTTACTTTTAGTTAACTTTTTAATATTATAAACTTATAAACTTTTATTTATTAAAATTAAGTATATAGCTTTTATTTTAATTTATTAAACTTAAGTAAAATAAAAAAAGTATAGCAAATTTTTTTTTAGTAAATTGTGATGACGGGCTCGGTCTTCACGCGTCGTAGCATAGATACAGGTTAACAGAATAAGTTAGCTCTATTTCAGCTACACTAAGATAGAGAGAGAAGAGGTACAAAGGGGGCTCGCCCCTAAATAGGGCGGTGCATGGCCTGAGCGTGAGCTAGCCATGCTCCGGGCTCTACGCTAGATCATAGCTAGCGTAGCCAGTCGCGATATCATGTAGCCTACAGCGAGTAGAGCGAGCAGCACCATCACATTACCCCCCCTCTAAGGGAGGCTCGTCCCCGAGTCTTTAGGTTACAGTCTCCTCCTTGCCGGTCTCTGTACCACTCTTGTCTTTGAAGCCGCCTTATCGTTCTCCTCTGTTACTTCCAGGTCCTCCTCTGCTTCGTATGCTTTCAACCAGGCGTCTAGTCGTGCCGGCGGTCCTGCTTTCTCTAGATAGGCCTCGTGGTAGTCTCTTACCTTGTGTAGGGCGCCTATAAAGCCTTGGGCGTTATACCAGGTAGGATCTGGGTCATAAGCTAGCCAGGATGCTTTGTACTGTAGTCGGTCATAGAATAGGCGGCTATCAAGGATTTCCTGCACTGGCCACTTGGGATGCCCGTTGATCTCAATAGGCAGTTCCTCAGGTTCAATTTAGCCAGGCAGTGGGTGAGTAGAAGCCTTTTGTAGGTGGTCTACGTGGAAGACGTCAAGCATGCGCATATACGGCAGCAGCTTAAGGTGATAAGAGTGTCCCTTCATGCCTATAATAGGATAGGGTCCGTACATCTGCTGGTTGAGCTTCTAGCTAGGTCAGCTAGTGGTAAAGCTCTTAGGTGTAACGTATACCTTATCTCCTATAGAGAAGTCTGGCTCGCGGCGCTTCTTATTAGCCTATTAAGCCTATCACTCTTATGCTTAAGCGATCCCTTATTAAGCTATCTCTATAGCTAGCTTTACCGCGTTATATTGAGCTTTAGCGTAGCTCTGCGCTTCCTTACAAGATATCTATTTACAAACTATAGTAGATATCTTCATACGTTCCTCCCAGTCCTAGTGATAGATTAGCTAGTGGCTAAACTTAATTTAATAGAGTGACAAGCCTATAGTCTTATATAACAGAATTACTTAGGCCTAGTCTATACAGGGCAGCAGGTCTAACTAGTTGTCTTAATAGTAGTTAATAAATAGGCGTAGACGCTAGTTAATGTACTAGTTTAAGACCTTAGTGTTCCCGTTAGTTTAGGGGTGATACAGCGTTAAGAGCTTTTATTTAATTCCTATTAGTTAGTATAGCTTATTTATAAATACTAAGATAAACTAAGGACCGCAGTTAGAGACTATTAATCTAGGTAGACTAAATACTTACTAGATATAGCAATAGTACATATTAGCTGCCTAAGTAGCTATAGTTATTTTATAGTAAGATAGTAAGAAGCAGTGCTTGCTTAGCTAGTTTATAATAATAAAAATATAGTTATATCCTTTCTTATCTAAAGAGAAGAATTTAAAGTCTATAGAGACATCTTACTATACTCGCTTAGAGATTAGTAGTAATTTAAATAAGTCTAAAGTCTTATCACGAGGTATATAGCTCTATCTATAAGCTTTATATATAGCTATATAGTTATCTATATCTTTGCTTATGCGGCTCTAGTAGTAGCGGTTATAAAATAGCTTATCTATTTTTCTCTTACTTAAGTAAGCAGTCACCTGGGTAGCATGGATAGCTTAAATAAAGTAGGTTCTTAAGAAGTGTATAGTAGAGACTACTAGCTTATTATAGTATATAAAAAGGCCCTAGCTAAGTTTTTATGCTAAGTAGTTACTAGAGAAGATGTACTCTTAAAATAGCTATAAACTCTCATAGCTACAATTCACCTCAATAATATAATTAATCAGTAAGTAAAGGTTGTTTAGGGAAGGTAAGACTATAAAAGTATTAGCAGTAGTTATTTTAATTATATTAGTAGCTAGTATATTTTTTACTAATAGCACAGCTAGGTTATCACTCGTGGTTTTAATAAAGCTAATGTTAATTTACTCTACTAAAAGAAAGGCACGTGTTTAGGCTGCTTTATTCTTATTTTTTTAGGTCTTTAGTTTCTCTTACTTACGTAAGAGCGCGTTAGCTACTACGTTAGTCATACCAGAGTAATAGATAAACATTAGGTAATAATTTACTACGCTTATTACTTAGCGTATCTAGTAGGGAGTAAGCTCTCGCTTTATAGAGAAATACTCTAGCACGTAGTAGTTAGTTAAAGTACTAAATAACTCTATAATCTATAAGCTTATAAGCTGCAAGTGCTATTCTCAGAGGCCATAAATTACAGCTAATATTTTTTTATTATATATGTTATAGTTCATCTGGGGCTTGCTTATAGTCTTAGAGTAGAAGACTATAGGTTACTAAAGGCCATCCTCTTAGAGCTATAATAGCATTCCTATAACGACTTTATTACTTACGTTTATCTCTATACGCGTCTGACGGTAGGGCGAGTAGTAAGCTAAGATATTATCTAACAGCATTAAATCTTTAGCTTACTAGAAGGCTGCTAGCTTGCGTTTGCTAAAGGCATACTATACGCCCTTCTTAAGCAGCTTAATAAGCGGTCGAATAATACATCCATAGTCTTTTAGAAAAGCTCTATAGAAATTGCAGAATTTTAGGAAGGATTACAGGCTTTTAACTGACGTAGGTACTGGCTATTCCTGTACAGCAGCGACCTTCTCAGGGTCCTTTTAGATCCCTTCTATGCTAATAATAAGGCCTAGGAACTTCGTTCTAGTAATAGTAAACTCACTTTTCTTAATGTCTGCCTGGAGGCCTGCGTCCTGGAGACGTCTTAGTACCTAAGCAACGTGCTCCTTATACTATAACAGGTCTTTAGAGTAGATTAGAATATCATTAAGGTAAGCAGTGTAGAAGTCGTTTAGTAGGCTATGAAGCACCTTGTTAATGTAGCGCTGGAATATAGCAGGGCTATTACAGAGACCAAATGGTAGCACGCGATACTTGTAATTCCCATACCAAGTATAGAATATAGTTAGGTCCTCTATATCCTTGTTCAGACGTATACGATAGAAGGCCTGTCGTATATCAAGCTTAGTGAACACCCTTGCACATGCTAGGCGGGCAAGGGTCTTCTGAATCAGCAGGATCAGATAGGCGTTTTTCTTTGTAATGGTATTAAGCTTACGGTAGTCGACGCAGAAGCGCCACCCTCCTCTAGGCTTCTTAGTAAATAGTACTAGGGAAGCATACAAAGCGTCGCTGTGAGTGATAACCCCTCGTCTAAGGTAGTCGTCCAGGTAGGTCTTAACAAGCTGTAGCTGCTTAAGAGACATGCTATACAGTAGGCTTGACATCAGCGTGTTCTTAGCTGTCAGTTTAATATCATGGTTGACACCTTCGCGATGCGGGGGCAGCATGTCTGAGTCCTTCTTTAAGAAGTAGGCCTGAGTCGCGCCGGCGTAGCCAGGGTGGGATAGTTTCTGCTCGATAAGCTGTCGAAGTTCCTCTTCTTCCGTGAGGTCCTTGTTTGATTGATAGGGCCCTTCTAGCGAAGGTTTTACCAAGGAGTCTTTAGGGCCTTAAGAGGAAGGCTTCCTCGTAAGGTCCCTACGGTCCTGGATGAGCTTGTCTACTTCATAGACGCTGGTGTGCCCTAGCACAGTTTCCTTCTGCCATGCATGCATCATAAAGGCAACAGCTCCTATAGTATTAATCTCAAGGCCTGCCTTAGAGAGGTCTTCGCGTGAGATAGGCTGAGAGCGGGGGGTTCGCTTATTTGGCTCTAGCTGCTGTCGTGGGTGAAGCTGCTCTTCCATCTTCCTGAGGTTCTCTCGGTATACAACACGTTAAAACGAGCGCTGGAGTGGCTTACGGGTGCGCTACAGAATCGCTACATTCATCAGCTTATCGCGTCGGTCGGCATCAGCTTAGTGCGAGGGGTTGATTTTAGTTGATAGGCCTCGCGTTAGAATGACGATGTCGCGCTTGCAGTTAATCAGCTTATCATCTGGCCATTTAAGCGCTCGCTCCTTACAGTTAATTAATGCGCCTACATCTTCAAACAGCTTACGGCCGATCATAAGGTCGTGGCGGCCAGTGTTACAGAAGATAAAGTAGGTTAACAAGCGGTAGTTGTCTAGTACTAGATCGGCCTGGAAGTACTCATTTACTTGTCCGTTTAGTCTGTTGTCGTAGCCAGCTAGGGGGATAGATTCTATCTGGTAAGTCTTTACCTTAAGCCCTTTCTTGATAGCGCGCATGTGCTTTAGGTGTACTAGGACAAAACTACCAGCTCCAGTATCGAGAAGGCCACTTAGCTTAATAGCCAGTCCGCCAGCGGAGATGTGGCAGGGCAGGGTAAAAGCCGGTCCGCTAAATAGCAGTTAGCAAGGGTCGAACTGGTTAGTAGCTCCAGGAGGTAACCCTAGGAAGGAGACTTCCCCTAGGGTGAGTCTTCCCCCGATAGTTCCTCTGCAGCAAGCTGAAACTCCTCGTCGTCGCTAGTGTCCTGGGGCGTATAGAGCTCTTCATTAGTATCTGCAGGCTCGATTACTTTAGCTGTAGCTTGGGCAGGTAGTCGGCAGTCTTTTGCAAAGTGGCCAGGTTTCCCGCAATTGTAGCAACTAGCTGGCTTGGGGATGGGTATTAGTAGGATGGCGGTAGCTGCTGCGCGAGTCAGGCGCTCGGCTCCTGGGCGAGACTGCTAAGTTAGCGGCGGCTGAGTCTTCCTAGTTCTCCTATCAATCTACTCGGTAGCTTTCCTAGCGCTGAGAGCTAGCTCTCTAGCGAAGTCTTGGGCCAGGTCTACGTACTCATCGTACTAGTCGCAGTACTGCCGTCGGTAGATGCCCATCTGCGTACGCAGAGCGTCTGGGAGCTTCTCATGGAATTCTTCTACCCATTGGTCTGCAAGCAGGCTGCGTTCTTAAGCTAGGCAGAAGAAGTCGCCCTGGAATACAGCAAAGTTGGTAGGGTCTCTGAGGTAGAGCTTCTGGAAATCGCGGCGAGCGTTAAGTCTCTTATGTGGGTCGCCGTACGTCCTCTCTAGGCGATCTACTATGTACTGGTAGCTGACTAGCTGCTCACTCTCTCTTATTGTACGTATAAGTGTTGAGAGGTACTAGTTGGCAGGACCCTCCGTACGCGTACGCATATAAGAGACGATGTTCTCCTGGGTAGCTTGCTCGCTGGCTCCAGCGAACCAGTCTCGGTTGGCGCGTACCTTGTCCTCTAAGACATCCCTCCATTGATCGAAGGTGACGTCCTTGCCGTCCTTAAGCATTGGCAGGTCGGGAAATCGTGCTGAGCGGCTGTTGCCTTAATGGCTGCCTACAGTAGGCGTAGCTAGTGGAGTGGCGGGTAGGTAGGGTGATGCTCGAGGAGTTTGGTTACTGAGATCTCCTGTATCAGAACCATTGTCAGGTCCTACAGCGACATAGCCAGCCTGGTTCTGAGGGGTCTATGGCAGAGCTGTGAAGCGTATCTTCTTTACTAGTGTTGACGATAGCGCTAGGCTGGCCTTTACAGAAAGGAAGAAGTGTATATTATGCGTGGGTTTCTTTGTCTGTACCCTTAGTGTCTTGATCTCATTCTCTTGATCCGCTACGCGCTCAAGCGTGTTGTTCAGTAGCTAACGAAGCTCAGCAAGCTCGTCTCTAGCCTCGTTAAGCTCAGTTTCGGCCGTGTTGAGCGCTTTTCCTAGCGTATCGGCATGGTCGCGATGTGTGAGTACTTTGAGGTGGCTACGCTCTAGCTCGCTAGCGATTATCGCTTAATCGAGGGTCATCAGGGTAGGAAGCGTAACCTCTATCTCCTGAGGCTCGTAGGTGTCGGTTCCCCAGGTAGTGCTCTTGGTAGTAGCCACGAAGGGTTTCTTGTCGTGTCGTGCCTGGATGCGGAGCTTCTTGATGGTGTAGTCTTCTCCAATCACGTTGTCAGGGTAGTGCGTGGCGGCACACTTGAGCGACTTAGGGATAGGCGTGTAGTCATTGCCAGTGGCTGTTGCCTTAGGATCGACCCTCATCTCTAGCGTGGAGAGCTTTCCCATGGTCCTAACCTATCTGTCCTTGTATTTGTATAGAGCTTCTGGCCCTTAGCAGGGTGAAGCAATTGGCTGATTCTCTGGCGTGGAGAAGATGAGCTGGTGGTGCTCACGGGGGTCGGTTTCTCTAGCAGGGAGAAGATAAGCTGGTGGTGCTCACAGGGGTCGGTTTCTCTGGCGTGGAGAAGATGATGGGGGGGGGGGGGGGGGGGGGGGGAGAGGGTTCGCTAGAGCTCTCGTAGCTCTCTTCCAATCTAATGGGTATGTTGCCTACCGCTGTAGGTCTTCCGGTTACCTGCCGAGTCGCTCTCGAGGCCTGCCGTGCAGGGCTTATACAGGCTATCGCTCAGGGTTTCAACTGCCTACCGCTGTAGGGCTTTCCGGTGGAGATCGTATGGTTGACGAACTAACGACTCAGCGTAGTCGTGCAATTGATTCTCCAGGTGCGGTCGTTGGCGAATCAAACGCTCAGGTTGATCGCGCGGCTTGACCTCGATATTGTGTCGCCGTCGTCCGGCCGAGTTAGATAGATCTTAGTGTAATGTGATGACGGGCTCGGTCTTCACGCGTCGTAGCATAGATGCAGGTTGACGGGATAAGTTGGCTCTATTTCAGCTACACTAAGATGGAGAGAGAAGAGGTACAAAGGGGGCTCGCCCCTAAATAGGGCGGTGCATGGCCTGAGCGCGAGCTAGCCATGCTCCGGGCTCTGCGCTAGATCGTGGCTGGCGTAGCCAGTCGCGATATCATGTGGCCTGCAGCGAGCAGAGCGAGCAGCACCGTCACATAAATAGTTATTTAAATAGTAAATAAAATAGTTAAATAAAGTAATTAAAGTAAATTAATATTTTTATAAAACTTAAAAAATATTCCGTATATAGTAATTATTAGGTTATTAATAACTTAAATTTATATATTTTAGAAATAATTTTAAAGTTAAATAAATTAGTAATTTTGTTATATATAACGTATTCGATAAGTGAGCTGCACGGACAAGTGAGCTACATACCTTACTAAAAAAACGCGACCTACCAACTTTTAAGCACAATGCATCAACGAAGTAACACTTAATTGATCTATAACGAAGGTAGGCTATCTTTAGCTATCTTAGTAATTGAAAGAAACTAACTACAAAGCGTACGAAGCGCTGCGGCAGTATATAATGTCTCTGAATTAATACTAAGAACTTAACGCGCTGGAACGACTTTACGACGCGATTATAAGCCTAATTCAAAGAAGCTTACTAAGCTAGAGGAATTAGTTATTATTCAGTATGTACTTGACCTAGATTCATGAGGGTTTCCCCCCAGGCTTGGTGCTGTAAGAGATATGGCTAATTAACTGCTTACTGCGCGCTCTGATACCCAGGTTGGTATTAAGTGGCTAGAGAACTTTATACGGCGAACTCTAGAAGTTAAAATAGTATACAATCGAAAGTACGATTACCAGAGAGCTTTATGTGAGGATCTTGAGATTATTAAGCCTTGGTTTGACCGCGTACAGCGTATAATTGAGAAGTACGGCATCGCTGAAGAAGACATCTATAACTTTAACGAGACTGGCTTCCAGATGGGCGTTATTTTAGGCGGTAAGGTTATTACAGGCTCTGATAGACGTAATTAACGTAAAGCAGTGTAGCTAGGTAATCGTGAGTGGGTTACGGTGATCTAGGGTATCAACGCTCAAGGATGGGCGATCCCACTATTCATCATCTTTGCAGGCACGTACCACCTTTCTGCATGGTACGAGGGCAACGATATACCACCAGATTGGGTTATTTCATTAAGCGACAATGGCTGGACAAATAACGAGCTTGGTATTGAGTGGCTATAGTACTTTGATAAGCATACAAAGGGTCGTACAGTAGGCGCACGTCGTCTGCTGATTATCGATGGCCATGAGAGCCATGATTCGCTTGAATTTCAGTAACTTTGTAAAGAGAAGAATATTATTACGCTTTGCATGCTATCTCATTCGTCGCATCTACTTCAGCCACTTGATGTGGGCTGTTTTTTACCTCTGAAAGATATGTATGGGCGCTAAGTTGAGGATCTCATTCGTAACCACATCTACTACGTTACGAAGCTTGAGTTCCTACCAGCGTTTAAAGCAGCCTATTAAGCCACGTTTACAGAAAGCAACATCCGCGTAGGCTTTTAAGGTGCTGGCTTAGTTCCATTCAACCCAGATGCTGTACTCTTAAAGCTTGATGTTCAGCTTCGGACGCTATCTCCACCTACAGAAGAAGAAACCATTTAGGAATTAAAAACACCTAAAACTGCTGCTGAATTGGGGTCTTAAAAGGCTCTAATTTGTAATCAGATTGAGCAGCATCAAAATAGCTCACCTACCTACATTTTTGAGTTGATTCATCGGCTTGTAAAGGGTGCTGAGCTGATGATGCATGAAGCTGTGCTACTGCGCTTAGAAGTTACTAAGCTTCAGAAAGTAAATAAGCTCGCAACACAGCGTAAGAAGCGTAAAAAGAAGCGGATTTAAAAGCGAGGGATACTAACAAAAGCTGAGGGCTTAGAGATAATTGCTTAAGCAAACGTTGGTGTGTAAATTGAGGGTGAAAAGTGCTAGAGGGAAGAGCGCGCTGAGGTTGACACACCGTAGCAAAGGCGCTGTAAACGCTGTCGCGAAACTGGGCATAACTCAAGAACATGCGAAAATGCTGAGAAATAGACTAGCTATTTACTAGCCAAATATTATAGCAATAGCTGCTTGTGTTAAGTTATTATTTATTTATAAAGTAGTTAAACCTTAGTGAGGTGCGTAGCTCGCTTGTCCGCGCAGCTCGCTTATCAAAAACGTTAAAACTTTTATAAAATAGTATAACTATTTTAAGTTAGTACTTATTTAAAATAATTTAAACTTAAATACTTATAATATATTAGTTATTATATAAAATTTTTTATTAAAACAAGTTTTACTAAATATAATAAATGTATTTTACTTATAATATACATAAAATAATTATTATTATAATAGTAAATTTTAGTAGTAATAAATAAATAAAGTTAAGATATAAATATAAAAGGTTTAAATAAAAATTTAGTTTTATTACTTTATTAGCTATTTTTTATAATTATTAGTATAATAAAAACTATTATACTATAAGTTTACTATAATTATACTTATCTTATACTTATTTTATTAAATTAAATACTATAAACAGTTAGTTAAATAAAAATAAAACTAATTTTTTTTTAAAAAACTTTAAAAAGTATATAAAAAGTATAGTATTGATTTTTTTTAACTTAAGAAAAATTATAATATATTTAATAAGTAAATTAAATAAATAAGTAAGTAATTTTACTAAAGAAAACAATTTACTAACTTTTAAGTATAATATAATAATATAACAACTTTTAATTAATTTATAATAAAAATAAACTATTTTTAATTTATTTAGTAATTAAAAAAAAGCTAATTATAATATAAGTAATAAGTTATAATAGTATATGTAATAACAGGCTCAGTCTTCACGTATTATTATATAAATATAGGTTAACAGAATAAGTTAGTTCTATTTCAGCTATATTAAAATAGAAAGAAAAAAGATATAAGGGGAGCTTATTTTTAAATAGAGTAGTATATAGCTTAAGTATAAGCTAGTTATATTTTAAGCTTTATACTAAATCATACCCTATAAAATATTCTTTAGAGTATAAGATTCTAGATTCTAGAGTATAGTATTCTATATAGTTAGTAGTAAAAACACCCTAATTCTAGGATAAAAAACTCTAGATATTTACTTAATTTTGTATAGGGGGTCTGGTACGTAAGATTCTAAAAAGTAACACCTTTTTTTAAATATTTTCTAAATTTATATAGCCCAGATTCACTCTAGGTTATAGTATTATATATAGAATTTAGATTAGGTTACTATATATAGAATTCAGATTATATCACTATATATATAGTCTAGAATATATTATTATATATAAATTACGTGTATTTATTTACTACTTATAGTTACTTATTATTTTTATTTTACTTTTTTCTATCTACTCCCCTTATCTATCCACGTACTTTATATTCTTTTTCTTATAATACTATTATTCTAGTGTTACCTAGTGCTGCTAAAAACTCTATCTTAAGATATTTTTATTATTTTATATATCTGCCTTTATGTTGCCCGCTTCTCTTATTTATTTATATACTTTATATTTCTTTTTTTATAATCCTATTATTCTAGTACTACCTAGTGCTGCTAAAAATCTTACTTTAAGATATTTCTATTATCCTATATATCTACCTTTATATTACCTGCTTTTTTTTATTTATTTATATACTCTATATTTTTTTTTTTTATAATTTTATTATCTTAGCGTTATCCAGTGCTGCTAAAAGCTTTATCTTAAGATATTTTTATTATTTTATATACCTATCTTCATATTACCTGCTTCTCTTGTTTATTTATGTACTTTATATATTTTTTTTTATAATTCTATTATTTTAGTGCTACCTAGCGCTACTAAAAACTTTTCTTTAAGATATTTTTATTATTTTATATACCTACCTTTATATCACCTGCTTTATTTATTTATTTATATATAATTACTATTATTTATTTTTATATTTATTTATAATCTAGTTATTTTAGCGCTACTCAGCGCTACTAAAACTTTATTTTAAAATATCTTTATTATTTTATATACCTGCCTTTATATTATCTGCTTTATTTATTTATTTAAATATAATTACTACTACCTATCTTTATATCTGTTTATAATCTAGTTATTTTAGTGTCTTCTAGTATATCTAAATTAAGATACTAAAATAATAAAAATATTCTTAAACAGGTGTAAGGTTTATGAAGATGTGATATATAAAATATTTACTTATTATTATTTACTAGTTTTACGCCTTTCTAACACGGTTAGTACTTAAAATAATATTAAGTAATTTTATTAACTTATTACTACTTATTTTAATAATAATATTATTATTATTTAAGAGATTTATTAGCGCTAGGCGGCGCTTAGATAATTTAGCTATAAAATAAAATTATAGTAGTTTTTTAAGTAAAGAAGACTAAGTGTTTATTTACTTTCCTATTATTATAGTTTACTATAATATAAGAATTGTTATTATAATAACTTTATAATAAGTCAACATCATGACGTCAGCGCGTTAGATAAAATTATTATTATTATAACAATACTACTTACTCTACTTACTATAGACTATATAATATTATAATTAGCTATACTAGTTATAATTTAGTGTAGAGTTTAGAGTATAGCTAGCTCACGCTTAGGCTATACACCGCTCTATTTAGAAGCAAGTTCTCTTTATATCTCTTCTCTTCTTATCTTAATATAGCTAAAATAGAGCTAACTTATTTTATTAACCTGTATTTATATAATAATGCGTAAAGACTAAGCCTGTTATTACATTATACTAAGATTAATTTAACTTAGCTAGATAATAGTGATATAATATTAAGATCAACCTGCGTAATTAACCTAAGCATTTAATTTATTAATAACTATACCTAAAGAATCAATTACATAACTATACTAAGTTATTAGTTTATTAACTATATAATCTCTACTAGAAAGTCTTATAGTAGTAGGTAATTAAAACCTTAAGTAATAGCC